>CM038671.1:452323204-453008133 GCA_021605145.1 Aegilops bicornis | reverse complement strand
GAAAATTATATTGAACGCTGATAGACATGAAGGCTCATTCAAGTTGAACGAAACAAAGTTTAACTATGACTCTATCCAAGACTTCAATTCTGATTATGTACTTATAAAGTTGAAGTTGAAGAAACCTGCTTTAACAATACCATGCACGGTAACATTTTTACCTAAAATTATATTGAACCTCATCTCCCATCCAGGGGTCACCAAAAACTCTTTATTACCCCTAGATTTTTTCACACCAAGGTAAGAACAGAGGTTTATAATCCGAGAATCACCAATCCCATGTTCTACTTGTAATATGTCTTGCTACTCAAAGGCTTCATTTTCATCTTTTTGTGACAATACCATATAAACATATTCACTTGGCCCAATTTCTGTAACCATAATTAGAAGTTTTTAAATATGAGAAGGGAATGGTTTAACTGAGAAGAGGTTCAGATGTTACCTTTTTAAGTATACCGAGTTGAAATATCGTCCAAGCTAGCAGTTGGAATGAACAGGATTGAAAGTCGCATAGTAGCTGATCTACAACACTATTTGCATAAAAAAGAGGAAGACAAGGAACAAAATATTGGCGTTGGGTTCTATGCATTAAGCAACAACAAATGATTATATTCTTCAGTCAAGTGACTGTATGATCACATGCATCGCATAATTCATGCATTATAAAAGCTTATCAGATTCCATAAAATCTCTTGACAGTTAAAAAATTATATTGATTACGCCTGTAATGGACCGGCTCATACAAGTAACTAACAAATCGCGGGTCCAATCTAATTTAATTATCCCTTGATTCAGTAGAAAAAAATAGCTTACTCCATTACTTAATCGGCGCCTGCACCGTGATCTAAACGCAGCAGAGAAGAGGCGCTTCCTTACCATATATCCCTACGTACGCCAAGAGAATGCAGAGGGACCCGGCTGCCTCTAGTCCTTGCACTGCCCATCGGCCCATCCTACCCCCTCTACCTTTTTGACAGCCGATCACCGTCGCCCCTTACACATCTCAAAAGAGCCCCGCCTTCAACGGGTATTCCGCTACAGATGTAACTCGTCGCATGTATCAACAAACAATACCATGGCATTCAGCCATGAATGATACATAAACATAATCTAAGAAATCATACGTCTACAGGAATGTAGCGATCCGATCTCAGACGGTCAAATCTCTGTGTATAAGTGTCATCCCTGGATCGGTAATGCTGACACACATAGTACTTGAAGGATTTATAACGGAGTGCAATCACACACTTATTACATCGAATGTCTCAAAAGAGAACTTATTATAATAATATGGCTTAAGGCCATCTAAATAAGATAACAGCGGAAGGCTTGGAAGATAAAGTGAGTCCATCAACTCCAACGACATAGCTGAGTGCACGACAACGACCTAGCGCACCTTACTCTTCGTCTGAAAAGTCTGCAACATGATATGTTGCATCCCGAAATGGGCCAGCACATGGAATATGCTGGCAAGATAACACAATAGAGCAATGAACAAGTAAATGCTATAACTACATGCATATATGGCTGGTGGAGGCTCTATGGTTAATACTGTTTTTGCGAAAAGCCAATTTTTCCCTACAACAAAGGAATATATTTTATTTAACTATCATGGTAGGTGATAAACATTGAGAATGGTACCCCCATCTCAATCCCAATTAAACAGTAATTAATAACCCGACAAATTAATTTAGAGTGATGGGATCAACACGATAATCCAAGAACCAGATACTCAAGATGTCCATAACTGGGGACACGGCTAACCATGATTAGTTTGTACACTCTGCAGAGGTTTGCACACTTTTCCCCACAAGACTCGATCTCCTCCGTTGGATTTCCCGCACTACATGGTGTTTGAGAAACGGATGACCGAAACACAGTCTTTCAAAAACATTAACTCTTTACTCTGGGTAGACAGTACCAACCTACATCCCCTACATCGCTAGTCTACCACCCAAACAGGTCATGCAACATACTCAACTATGCTAGAGCCCATAATAGCTTGTGGCTGCACACGGAAGTTTCTAGCATGAATAATCTTATGACCCCTTTGAGCCTGGGTGGCGAACCAAAGGACAGCACTGGTATATCCCCAGGTGCCCGCAACCAATCCACCTAGATGTGTGTTTAAGTAGCCACCTTAAGTTAACCATTAAATAAACAATCTCACATCTGTCATGGATACACTCAAACCCAAACAACGTCTACGAGCATAGCATAGCAACATGAGCATAACGTAGAAGTAACTCCCAGGGTTTGATAATAAAAGGACAATAGGTTCTACCTCATCTTCTACTTCCCAATACCCACATGTTAATGACATCCTAATCATGCAGTGTTTGAGGATTGTAACTAATGCATAAAAACTGGGTAATAAAGGGGTATGATCAAAGTGTTACTTGCCTTCGACGATCCGCAAACCCTAGAGACTCAGAGTAGCATGCTTCAGACCGGAATTCTATCGCAAACAAACAATAGCATACATAAGCACTCAAGCATAGATGCAAGGGTAAAACTCAAATAAGAAGATTCAATATGAAAGTTCAACTGAAGAGCTTCAATCTGCAAAAAGAATCGATCGAATCCGAGCTACCGAACAAAAACTATGACCAAAAGAACTTCAAATACAAATATGCTTGAAACCAAATTTTAAATTTTCAAAACCATGTTCAAGTTGATTAACCAGAAAGAGGGGCTCGAGACGAAGATTTTGGCGTTGGTTTCGCTGGATTTGGACGAACGGTTAAAAAGTTGCGAGGGTTTGAAGATCAGGGGCTAATATGCGATAAAAATAATCACGGATAGGTCCCTGGCCGAAAATAAACGGAAAAAGAAAAATCTATCGGACGAACGTCCGCTAACAGAGATGAACAGGCGAATTCGTCCATTAAAATGAACAAACGAACCAATGTTCGCAAAACAACCTAAACCGAAGAAAACCGAGAAAACCAAACCGATCTAAAAAAACCGAACCTAGGGTTTTAGAAAAACGATCGGTTTTACCTAAACTGAAAAAAATCCGGCATCGATGGCGCGTTCCGGCAGCGGCGGCCATGGCGGCAATGACAAAGTGGCGGTGGCGCAACGGCGGCGGCGACGGGTCATGCTGGGGGTGGTGGTGGCGGCGCGGGCCTCGTCCTTTAAAGGCCGGGTCGGGCGAGGCTTGGGCAAGGCGGGTCGAGGCGCTCGTGCACGGACACGGCTGGCGTGGCGAACCTCGGGACTCCAGTCGGTGAGAGGCGGCGCGGTGGCCGGCCACTGGGTCATTGGCCCGATGGCAACACGTTTTTATTTTAAATAAATTTCGCCGAAAAGGAAAAATCCTAAAAAATATATAAAAAAATTCTAAACATGCCAAAACAATTTTTCACCGTCTAAATAAAATATTTAGAATAAGGTGAACATTTTCTCCTGAAAACGCAATTTTGAAAAATGCATATTTTTCTAATTCGAATAAAATAGCAAATAAAAATCCAAATAAAATATTTATTTGATTTTAATATTTTTTCCTCCAATATTTCTTTTATTTTGGAGAAGTCATATTTTCTCCTCTCTTTTATTTTTATATTGGAAATATTTTCGGAGAGAAAAATAATTAAAACCAAAGTGATCCTCTTTTCAATATTTGGGAAAAATTGAAATATGAAAATACATGAAATCCCCAACTCTCTCTGTGGGTCCTTGAGTTGCTTAGAATTTCTTGGATCAAAACCAAAATGCAATAAAATATAATATGCATATGATGACCTATGTATAACATTCCAAATTAAAAATTTGGGATGTTACAAACCTACCCCCCTTAAGATGAATCTCGCCCTCGAGATTCGGGTTGGCAAGAAAATAGGTGTAGGTGGTCTTTCCGTAGGTCTTCCTCTCGTTCCCAGGTGGCTTCATCCTCGGTATGGTGGCTCCACTGAACTTTGCAAAACTTGATAACCTTGTTGCGTGTAACTTTCAATTTGGCAAACTCAAGAATCTTGACTGGTTTCTCCTCGTAGGTCAGATCACTATCCAACTGAATTGCTTCCAGGGGCACTGTATCTCTCAGAGAAATATCGACCATCTCAGCATGGCACTTGTTCAACTGGGAAACCTGAAACACATCATGAACTCCTGACAATCCTTTGGGTAACTCCAACTTGAGGGACACTTCTCCCATACGTTCCAAAACTCGGTATGGTCCTACAAATCTCGGGGCTAACTTTGCCTTAACTCCAAAGCATTTAACTCCTCGCAGAGGTGACACTCAAAGATATGCTCTGTCTCCGATTTCATAGACTACCTCCTTGCATTCTGAATCTGCATATTTCTTCTGCCGACTGAGCTACCTTCAGTCTATCTCGAATCAACTTAACCTTCTCTTCGGACTCTTTAATCAAATCTGATCCAAACAACTGACGGTCTCCAACTTCATACCACATCAACGGTGTCCTGCACCTCCTTCCATACAAAGCTTCGAAAGGGGCCATCTTCAAACTGGCTTGATAACTGTTGTTGTATGAGAACTCCGCGTAAGGCAAATTATCATCCCAACTAGATCCATAATCTAGCACACAAGCTCTCAACATGTCCTCCAGAATCTGATTGACTCTCTCGGTCTGTCCATCTATGTGCAGATGAAAGGCTGTACTAAACTCTAGCCTGGTCCCCAAAGTCTGGTGCAGCTGGTACCAAAACTTTGAAGTAAACTGCGTTCCACTATCTGATACGTTGGTCCTCGGAACTTCATGCAGACATACGATCCTGGTCATATATATCTTGGCCAACTTTGCACTTGTATAGGTGGTCTTCACTGGGATAAAGTGAGCCACTTTGGTCAAACGATCCACTACTACTCAGATAGAATCATATCCCGATCGGGTCCTGGGCAATCCGGTGATGAAATCCATGCCAATCTTATCCCACTTCCATTCGGGTATCGGCATAGGCTGCAGTAATCCTGCTGGCTTCTGATGTTCTGCCTTCACTCTCTGACATACATCACATACGGCTACATACTCGGCAATATCCTTCCTCATTCCGGTTCACCAGAAACGCTCCTTCAAATCCAAATACATCTTGGTGTTTCCGGGGTGTATCGAGTATGGCGAGTCATGAGCTTCCTGAAGTGTTAACTACCGGATCTCCGCATTATTGGGCAAATAAACATGGTCCTCAAACCATAAGGTGTCGTGCTCATCTTCACAAAATCCCTTGGCTTTTCCTTTGCTCATCTTCTCCTTTATCTCAGCAACTTCCTTGTCACCCTTCCGAGCTTCTCGAATCTTTCCCAATAATGTCGACTGAACCTCCATTGCCGCGACGAAACATCTAGGGACTATCTCCAAATGAAGCTCCCTGAGATCTTCGGCTAACTCCTTTGGTAATCCTCCGCTTACGAGGGTATTTACATAACTCTTCGGCTCAAAGCGTCTGCTACATTGGCCTTTCCTGGGTGATAATGCAACTTCATATCATAATCCTTTATAAGCTCCAACCATATCCTTTGCCTGAATTCAGCTCCTTCTGTGTGAAAATGTACTTCAAACTCTTGTGATCCGTGTACACATCACAACGGTTTCCAATAAGAAAATGTCTCCAGGTTTTGAGTGCATGCATTACCGCTGCTAACTCCAAATCATGCATGGCATAATTCAACTCATGCGGTCGAAGCTGACGTGAGGCATATGAAACAACTCTTCCGTCCTGCATAAGTACACCTCCAAGTCCTAAGCGGGAAGCGTCGCAATACACTTGGAAATCTTTGCGTATATCCGGCAGAATCAGCACTGGGGCTGTAACCAATCGTTTCTTCAGCTCCTGAAAACTTGCCTCACATTCATCTGTCCACTTAAACTTAGTGTATTTCTTCAACAACTCTGTCATGGGCTTCGCAATCTTAGAAAAATTCTCAATGAATCTCCGGTAATATCCTGCGAGTCCCAAAAAACTGCGCATCTCTCCAACCGAGGTGGGTGCTAGCCAATCAGTGACAGACTGGACCTTGGTAGGATCCACTGCTATACCTTCTCCTGATATAACATGTCCAAGAAATCCAACTTCCTTCAACCAAAGCTCACATTTGCTGAACTTGGCATACAACGGATGTTTCCTGAGCTTCTCAAGAACTAAACGCAAATGCTCCTTGTGCTCCTCTTCATTCTTCGAGTACACCAAAATATCATCAATGAACACCACGGCAAACTTATCCAAGAACTCCATGAACACCTTATTCATCATACTCATGAAATAGGCAGGGGCGTTAGTCAATCCAAATGACATAACCGTGTACTCATATAGCCCGTACCTTGTGGTGAAGGCTGTCTTAGGTATATCCTGTTCTCGGATCTTCAACTGGTGGTATCCTGATCGCAGATCGATCTTGGAAAATACTTTAGCTCCTTGCAACTAATCAAACAAATCATTGATCATCAGCAGTGTGTACTTGTTCTTGATCGTCACTTCGTAAAATGCACGATAATCAACAACCATTCTCAACGATCCATCCTTCTTCTCAACCAAGAGCACTAGGGCTCCCCATGGTGACGAACTTCGTCGAATGTAACCTTTCTCCAATAACTCCTTGATCTGCTTCTTAGTCTCCTCCAGATCATTTGTGGGCATCCGGTATGGTCTCTTCGATATCGGTTCGTTGCCTGGCAACAACTCTATCAAAAACTCAATATCTCGATCCGGCGGCATTTCCGGTAGCTCCTTTGGAAATACATCCGGGTAATCCTTCACTACAGGCACTTCCTCCTGAACAACTCCTGAGAGGGAATTTACTTGGGTTTTCTTTGGCGCGTGCCTGGATACATACTTAATCTTTTTTCTCTCCGGGGTGGTGAGCAGAATTAACCTACTAGCACAGTCAATGTTCCCTCCATACTTCGGTAGCCAATCCATGCCTAGTATTATATCCAATCCTTGCGACTCCAAAATTATTAGGTCTGAGGGGAAAACATGGCTACCAATGGTTAAGGGTATCCGATCGCACCATCGGCTAGCCATATACTCTGCTCCTGGTGATCTTACTAGCATGGGTGACCTAAGGGCTAAGGTGGGTAACTTAAAATTGTCCACAAATCCCCTTGATATGTATGAATGCGATGCACCAGTATCAAAAAGAACGAGAGCAGTAAATGACTTAACCAAAAACTTACCGATAACTGCATCTGGCTGCTCTTCAACCTCCTCCATGTTCACGTGGTTCACTTGTCCCCTGTTGAAAGGGTTGGGCTTCTTCCCAGAGCTTCCATTGCCATTACCATTCTTTGCTTCAGGACACTCATTGGCATAGTGTCCAGTCTTCTCGCACTTGAAACAAGTAATATGACTTTGGTCCTTCTTGGCGGTTGTGGCTGGGTTAGAATGGTTCTGATTGCTACCTGCTCCGTTCCCATTTCCATTCTTGCAGCCACTGTGGTTATGCGAACTTCCTCCATTGTGGGTATGGCCTCCATGGTTATGAGTATATCCTCCCGAGTTCGGGGTAAAACGAGGCTTCTGCTGAGCTCCTGAATTGTACTTCCCTTGTCCATACTTCCTTTTGCGGCTCTCATTCTGCTGCTGCTGCTTCCCTTCAATCATAAGAGCCTTGTCTACCAACTCCTGGTAGTTGTTAAATGTTGCCACCATTAACTGCATACTCATCTCATCATTCAGCCCTTCCATAAACTTCTCCTCGCTTCATGCATTTGTGGCCACATCATCTGGGGCATAGCAAGCTAACTTACTGAACTCATCCACGTACTGCCCCACAATATGATTTCCTTGGCGTAAGTTGTGAAACTCACGCTTCTTCATGCTCATAGCTCCAATTGAGACATGTGTAGTGCGGAATGCTTGCTGAAACTGCTCCTAAGTGACATTGGCTATAGGGAAAGTGGCTGTGTAATTCTCCCACCATGAGGCTGCGGGTCCATCCAATTGATGTGCGGCAAAACGCACCTTCTCAGCATCTGTGCAACTTGCGATGGTCAACTCCCTTCCAATCCTACATAGCCAATCATCAGCAACTATTGGCTCGGTGCTACTGGAAAACACCGGCGGCTGCAACCTCAGAAAACGGGCTAAGTTGTCTGGGGGTGGTGGCAATGGGTTGTTGTTGTTGTTGTTGTTGTTGTTGTTGTTGTTGTTGTTGTTGTTGTTGTTGCTGTTGTTGTTGTTGTTGTTGTTGTTGTTGTTGTTGTTGTTGTTGTTGTTGTTGTTGTTGTTGTTGTTGTTGTTGTTGTTGTTGTTGTTGTTGTTGTTGTTGTTGTTGTCGCCTTGGTTCTGGACTAGTAGCTGCATCAAGGCGTTCTGCTGTTGGATCAACTGAGCGAGCTCCGGTGGGAAGACAAATCTGGGGTCACGTCTCGGAGGCATCTGATGGGTTTAGAGGGGAGATATTAGAATAGAATGAGGTCTAATGAGAAAGCACTACCCATATGCACATGAGACAAACACATTCATATCACACCAAATCAATTCAAGAAAGGGCATACAATCGATCTAACTATCGTCACAGTGCTCGAACTACTACTATATACATGGGGAAAATACTACTAATAATATGGTGGTCGACTTGAAGTTTTGATCGGTGGAAGACTCCATGATATCTGCTCCAGCTTCGTCTTCATAATCATCATCACTGCTGTAGGGGTCGGGGTCGATGTCGTCGATGATGATGTAGTCTTCCGAAAGGATGTCATCAGGATGGTCGTCATCTCCTCCTGGCGCGGGGCCTCCCATGAATACTCCTAGCTTCCTCGTCAGGTCGTCATTCTTCTCCACTAGTATTGCGATTGATACGTCTCCAACGTATCTATAGTTTTTGATTGTTCCATGCTATTATATATTTTGTTTTGGATGTTTAGTGGGCTTTATTATAAACCTTTAAATTATTTTTGGGACTAACCTATTAACCCAAGGCCCAGTGCAAATTGCTATTTTTTTGCCTATTTTAGTGTTTCGTAGAAAAGGAATATCAAACGGAGTCCAAACGGAATGAAATCTTCGAGAGCGTGATTTTTGGAACAAACATGATCCAGAGGACTTGGAGTGGACGTCAAGAAATCAACGAGGAGGCCACAAGGCAGCGAGGCGCGCCTGCTGATGAAGTCATGTACCTGGGGTAGGGTCATAGACCTGCCCAAAGGTACCCTCCACAAGGACACTCACAAGAGAAGCAGCCTTCCAGTCGACCTGGGAAGATTTCACTCGACAGAATCAGAGACACTCGACCATGAAGACTCATTCGACCACCGGGAGATCAGAGGCCACTCTGTATCCTAACGGTCTGTAATTAAGTAGTCTTTATGGCCATGATGACACTTTATGTAAGGCGTTACCAGTAACGCCTAGCTTTAACGCACCTTAAACCCTCTACTACGTGGGCTGGCTGGGGTCCTGGCGCACTCTATATAAGCCACCCCCTCCACAGGTAGAGGGGTTGGCACCCCTGTAACACATACGCATAAAATCCAGTCGACCGCCTCCGGGCTCCGAGACGTAGGGCTATTACTTCCTCCGAGAAGGGCCTGAACTCGTAAATCCCTTGCGTATACAACTACTCCATAGCTAGGATCTTGCCTCTCCATACCTACCCCCATTCTCTTTGTCATACTTAGAACCACGACGGTTGGCGCCCACCGTGGGGGAAGGTGTACTAGCGATTTGTTGGAGAAGTTGGGATTCTTTCGATCTCCTACACCATGGTTTCCGGTGGAGTTCTGGTTGACGGCCACGAGATCCGTCTCGGTGCGCTCACGTTCTACGCCGACGACTCCACTTGGCTTTAGGAGGCTCCACTCGACGTGGACGCGCTCCCCGTCCGCGGGGCGACGCACTTTCGCGCGTGTGTCCGCGGCGTCCTCCTGCGGCAACCGTCGACCCAGTATGGGTCGGCTCCTGCACCGTCTTCACTCCTGGGCCTCCCACCGGCGCAAGCGTTCCGGTCGGTCGAGGCTTCAGCGGTGGGTGAGGCATGCGGTGGCCCGCCAGTCGGCCATCCCCCAAGTCGCGACGATCGAGCCCGACGAATCTCTCTATGGCCTGTTCGACCTGTCGACTGGCTCCGTAGAGACTGCGTCCGAATGTGATAGCAGTGACCCGGCGGCAGAGGTTCTGATGGTCGATGGACCACGCAGTCCCCCTGGATTCACCCGCACCAACGGAGGTGGCTGTGGATACGATCCGGAGCAAGCCCACGAAGAGTACTTGCCCAAGCCCCTCACTTCGCTCCAGAGGGAGGAGCTTCGCCGTCGGAACATGGATGCACTTCACACTCCTATCGTTAGAGAAACTCCCTAGGCTCGCGCCTTGGAGGATGCGCGCTTGGCCAACCTGGCTGAGCACACTCGACTGGAGAATCTTCAGCGAGTACTCAACGAGCGTACGCGACCAAGGGTTCCAGAATCCAGTCGACGCCAGCTCTTTCAACCGCCAACTCAGGTATATCGAACTCCGATTCAGAATTTAGCAATTGCCGCCAGTATAGCGAGTCAATTCAATTCAGCCTTCCCCGGAGGCGGTAGAGGTTTGCAGCAAATCAGGAATTGCTCCGGGCAGGAGATCAAAACTCGCTTGTATCCCAACCATGAACAGGGTTCACAACCGATCCGTCATGCGAATTCAGTCGATCGGCCCATAGTCCGAGATCGCCCCGAGGCGTGAGGAACGTGGGGGCGGCGTGATGATCAATACTAGGTCATGGCAGTATGAGCACCGATTCGATCGCAACGATCGACGCCGAGTGCCCACTCCTCCCCAAGGGGTGGACCATATGCTCCTCGGCAACAGGATCTACGACGCCAACACAAGGTCTTTGGGCGAAGAGTTCCAGTCGGCCCCAGGGAACCAGGCTTTGATGCAAGATCTATTATCGTCCAAGGTTTGGTCGACAGGAACAGAGCTCACCAAGACGGCCACGATAGAGATGTTCCTTCCAGCAGCAGAGTTCATGTCTCGGGACCAGAGTGTTTCAAAGAGCCATCGAGCCGCGATGATTCCTCCCAACTTCAGGTTGGCATCGAGTCGATAAGTTCATCGGAGAATCCAAGCCTGACACTTGGCTTGAAGATTACCGAGTGGCGGTTCAGATCGGCGGTGGCAACGATGAGGTAGCCATGAAGCATTTGCCTCTTATGTTGGACGGTTCAGCCAGGGCGTGGTTGAATCAGTTAGCACCCGATGAGATTAAACGATGAGGTTCAACGATGAGGTTCAACGATGATGTATTTACACTTGGGAAGATCTTGCCCGAGTGTTTGTCAGGACATTTGAAGGAACTTGCAAACGACCAGCAGGTTTGACGGAGTTGCAGTCGTGTGTGCAAAAGTCGAGTGAAACTTTGAGAGATTATATCCAGAGGTGGATCACTTTGCACCACACAATCGAGAATGTATCTGATCACCAGGCAGTCTGTGCCTTCAAGGAAGGTGTCAAGAACAGAGAATTGAGTTTGAAATTTGGTCGAACCGAGATATGACCACAGGTCGGATGATGGAGATTGCCACCAAGTATGCAAATGGTGAAGAAGAGGATCGGCTCGAGTGGTAAATATAAATCGGCCGTCAATGAGGCGGCGGAGGAAATTCCAAATGGAAGCGAGCAAAGCCGAGCGGCTCCTGGAGAGGCCTTGGCCGTGACCCCAGGAAAGTTGAAGGGGAAACCCAAGGGTCCTTGGAACCCCAAGAAGGTGAAAGAACCGGATGGAAACGACGTGTTGGATTTGCCATGTCATATTCATACAAAGAAAGATGAAGAGGGTAAACTCATTTACCCGAAACATACCACTCGAAAGTGTCGGCTCTTGATTCAGCAGTTCCAAGGGAAACAACTCAAGGATAAGGATAAGGAGATGACAAAGTTGAGGACAGAGATGATGGTGATGGTGGATATCCCTGTGTCAATTCCACCACGATGATTTTTGCCGACGTCGAAAGCAAAAGTCGATTGAAGGTTATCAATCGGAAGTGAACTTGGTTGCTCCGGCGACTCCCAATTATCTCGAAATGGTCCTGGACCACCATCACATTCGACGGTCGATCACCCGACGCACATTGCCACCCTCGGGAGGCAAGCATTGGTGGTCGACCCAGTTGTTGAAGGCACTCGGTGACCAAAGTCGATGGATGGTGGTAGTGGCTTGAACATATTATACGCGGAGACGTTGAAAAGGATGGGCATTCGATGTCCGGACTCGATTACCGATAACATGAGCTTCCACGGAGTCATTCACGGAAAGAAGGCTGAGTCACTCGCCAAATTGCTCTTGATGTAGTTTTGGTGATTCAAAGCATTTCGAAAGAAAAGTTGACCTTTGAGGTCGTGGATTTCTAGAGCGCTTATCACGCTATTCGGGAGATCAGCTTATGCACGCTTTCATGGCCCGACCATGTTACGTGTATCTTAAATCAAGATGCCTGGTCCCAAGGGCGTGATCACCGCCACGGCAATCGGAAGAAGGCGGAAGAGTGCTTCCAGAAGGCTCTAAGATCGCCGATGCTCGGTTGGCGATGGTAGAGCTACAAGAGTATCGAAAACTACAGATCCGAGTGATTTGTTGCGAGCTAAGAAGCCCGCCACGGAGTCGACATTTCGACCGGGCGAGACGAAACAGGTTCACATTCACCCGACTGATCCCAATGCTGCTCCGACCAACATCTCAACAACACTCAACTCAAAATAGGAAGAAGTGCTCATCCAGTTCCTCCGTGAGAACTGGGACATCTTTGCATGGAAGCTCACGACATGCCGGTGTTCCTGTGGGCTGGCTGAGCATCGCCACGCAGTCGACCCAAAATTCAAACCGGTTAAAGAGTATCTTCGGTGGTCCGCCGTCCAGAAGAGAAAGGCCATTGGCGAGGAGGTTGCTCGGCTCTTAGCAGCAGAGTTCATCCGAGAGATCTACCACTCCGAGTGGCTCGCTAACGTTGTCATGGTCCCCAAGAAGGACAAGTTGTTGCGCATGTGCATCGATTTCAAGCATATCAATCGGGCCTGCCCGAAAGATCATTTCCCTCTTCCTCGCATCGACCAAATAGTCGACTCAACTGCGGGATGCGAGAGGTTGTCTTTTTTTGACGCCTATTCCGGGTACCATCAGATCCGTCTGTATGGACCCGATGAGATTAAAACAGCGTTCATCACTCCATTCGGGTACTTCTATTATGTCACCATGCCATTCGGTTTCAAGAATGCCGGAGCCACATTCATGAGGATGATTCAGAAGTGTTTGCTCACTCAAATCAGTCGGAATGTGGAAGCGTACATGGACGATATAGTGGTCAAGTCACGAAGAGGTACCGACCTGTTGACCGACCTTGTCTGAAACATTTGCCAATCTCGGAGGTATGATATCAAGCTTAACCCATCAAAGTGTACATTTGGAGTTCTGGTGGAAAGTTACTCGGTTTTCGTTTACGGCGAGGAATCGATGCTAACCCAGAAAAGGTTGGCACCATACTCCGAATGAAGCGCCCTGTGTGTGTGCACGATGTCCAGAAACTTACTGGATGCTTGGCCGCTTTAAGTCGATTCATCTCTCGCCTCGGTGAAAAGGCTTTACCTCTTTACCGACTGATGAAGAAGTCAGACAAGTTTGAGTGGACTCTAGAAGCTGATGCAGCATTTGAGAGCTCAAAGCTCTGCTCTCCACCCAGCCGGTGCTTGCTGCTCCAATCAGCAAAGAGCATTTGCTGCTTTACATTGCAGCCACTAGACAAGTCGTCAGTACCGTACTTACGGTCGAGCGGGAAGAATAAGGAAAAACCTTCAAAGTTCAACGCCTAGTTTATTATCTTTCCGAATCAAAGCAAAGATACCCTCACTATCAGAAGCTTGTTTATGGGATCTATATGACCACGAAGAAGGTTGCTCATTATTTCTCTGATCATTCCATTCTGATCGTCACGACGCCTTTGTCGAAAATTCTTCATAACAGAGATGCAACTGGTCGAGTGGCAAAATGGGCGATTGAACTCCTTCCCCTTGATATCAAATTCGAGGCAAAGAAAGCCATCAAGTCCCAAGCAATAGAAGATTTCCTCGCCGAGTGGACTGAACAGCAGTTTCCGACTCAAGTTAACTCTGAACACTGGAATATGTTTTCGATGCTTCCAAGGCTTTGAACAGTTACAGTGCAGGGGTTGTATTGGTTTCCCCCCGAGGAGATAGGCTCAAGTATGTTCTCCAGATTCACTTTGATTATTCCAACAACGAAGCAGAATATGAAGCACTCCTGTATGGGTTGCACATGGCCATTTCACTCGGCACCGTCGCCTTATGGTCTACGGCGACTCGGATCTGGTTGTTAATCAAGTGATGAAGGAGTGGGATGTCAGAAGCCCATCTATGACAGGTTATTGTAATGCAGTGAGAAAGCTGGAGAAGAAATTTGAGGGGTTAGAGCTTCATCATATACCCCGACTGAAAAATCAAGCTGCAGATGATTTGGCGAAGATAGGATCCAAAAGGGAAGCCATTCCCAGTAATGTATTTTTGGAGCACATTCATGCACCTTCAGTGCAGGAGGATCCTTTCACGGAAGAAGCCCCGCAGCAAAAGAGTGCCAATGATCCGGTGAAGTTGAGATCCCAGCCGTGGTCGACCTAATTATGGAAGTGGTGGTCATCACTCCCGATCGGACGGTGTCGTACATCGCATATATCCTAAGGAAAGAGCTCCAGAGAATGAAGAAGAGGCTCGACAGATCGTCCGACGATCCAAGGCCTTTACAGTGATCAAGGGACAGTTGTTCAGAGAAAGCGTGACTGGAGTCGGCCAGAAGTGCATCACGCCAGAAGAAGGTCAGATAATTCTTGAGGATATCCACTCGGGGACCTATGGCCATCATGCGTCCTCTCGGAGCATTGTGGCTAAAGCATACCGGCGGATTTTATCGGCCAAAAGCAAATGAAATGGCAAAAGAAATAGTTGACAAGTGTGAAGGATGTCATTCTATTCCAACATGTCGCACAAGCCCGCCTCGGCCTTGAAGACCATTCCACTCGTCTGCCCTTCGCTGTTTGGGGATTGGACATGATTGGACCATTGAGAACTGGCGTAAGCGGCTTCACTCATTTGCTAGTAGCAATCGACAAGTTCACCAAGTGGATCGAAGCCAAGCCCATCAAGAACCTCGATGCATGCAATCGCTATCGGTTTCATCGAGAGTTGATATTCAGATATGGAGTTACGCATAGCATCATCACCGACAATGGGTCAAACTTCGATAATGACAAGTTCAAAGCCTTCGCGCCTCTCAAGGCACGCTGGGTCGACTATGCTTAAGTGGCTCATCCTCGGTCGAATGGACAAGCGAACGAGCAAACAGCCTCATTCTCAAAGGGCTGAAACCACGGTGATGCGTGATCTCAAGCACGCAGCAGAGCTTGGGTCGACGAACTTCCATCAGTTCTCTAGGGATTGAGGACCACTCCTAATCGGTCGATTGGGAGAACTCCATTCTTCTGGTCTATGGAGCTGGAGCAGTTCTCGCCGAGTGACTCGCTTCACAATGCGCCTCGAGTCGAGCTATACTCTGAAGAAGAAGTGGAACAAGCCCGACAAGATGCAGTCGACCTCTTGGAAGAGGAGAGAGAAATGGCCCTGATCCGCTCGACTATCTATCAGCAAGACTTGCGTCGGTTCCATGCCAGAACTGTGAAGAGTCGAGCCTTCCAAGAGGGAGATTTAGTCCTCCGAGTGGATCAACAGAAACCACACAAGCTCGCCCCCACTTGGGAAGGTCCCTTCATCGTCACAAGAGTCCTCCACAACGGAGCATATCATCTCTACAACGTTGATCGCCAGATCGACGAGCCTCGAGCTTGGAACGCTGAGTTGCTCCGCCCCTTTTACACTTAAAACTCTTTCGGTTGAGATGTAATAAAAGTACTTCTGTAGTTTGTTTATCTAAGACAAGAATGTTATAATTTTCCCGATGATTGTTATTGCTTTTTGTTGAAATTTCCCCCAGTGGGTGGCTTAGTTGCGAATCCGATTCGCCTAAGTTTGTAAAAAAATCCTTTCCGAGTGCGAGCCAGTCTCTCACTCGGGGGCTTAGCTGCGAATCCGCTTCACGTAAGTATTCAAAATCCTACCGAGTGGCGAGCCAGCCTCCCACTCGGAGGCTTAGCTGCAGTCCAAGTACTCGCCTAAGTATTCAAAATCCTACCGAGTGGCGAACCAGCCTCCCACTCGGAGGCTTAGCTGCAGTCCAAGTACTCGCCTAAGTATTCAAAATCCTACCGAGTGGCGAGCCAGCCTCCCACTCAGAGGCTTAGCTGCAGTCCAAGTACTCGCCTAAGTATTCAAAATCCTACCGAGTGGCGAGCCAGCCTCCCACTCGGAGGCTTAGCTGCAGTCCAAGTACTCGCCTAAGTATTCAAATCCTGCCGAGTGGTGAGCCAACCTCCCACTCGGGGGCTTACAATAGCCCAAGGATTCGCCTTAACATCCAAAATAATAAAAATCCTACCAAGTGGAGAGCAAACCTCCCACTTGGGGGCTTAGCTGCAGCCCAGTGCTCGCCTAAGTAATAGAAATCCTACCGAATGGTGAGCAAACCTCCCACTCGGGGGCTTAGCTGCAGCCCAGTGCTCGCCTAAGTAATAGAAATCCTACCGAGTGGTGAGCAAATCTCCCACTCGGGGGCTTAGCTGCAGCCTAGTGCTCGCCTAAGTAATAAATATCCTACCGAATGGAGAGCAAACCTCCCACTCGAGGCTTAGCTGCAACCTAGTGTTCGCCTAAGTAATAAAATCCTACCGAGTGGAGAGCAAACCTCCCACTCGGGGCTTAGCTGCAGCCCAATGCTGCGCCTAAGTAAGGAATTCATCCCAATCCATAAGGACGACGAGGTGCAGATCGACTGCTACCTCCTCCTTGAGCTTCGCCACAAGTACAACGTGTGGTCCATCCCAATCCATAAGGACTGACGAGGTCTTGGTCGATTGCTACCTCCTCCTTCGAGCTTCGCCACAAGTACAACGTGCGGTTCATCCCAATCCGTAAGGGCGACAAGGTCGATCCACGATCAGGTTCCATCTCTACCGCAGGATAGATGAAGCACAAGTCGATTGGAATTTCAACGGAATATCTTCGAATGAGGAATAAAGTTCTCTCGAAGGCAAACAAAGCATGTTAAAGGAAAAATCAAGTTCGGATAAACGCCCCACGGATCCAAAGGTGCTCAAAGGCGTTAAGCCCGTTAAAGTTTATTGGTTCTGAAACCACTCGGCATTCCGAGGCAAATTTAAAGTGGGACTTAGAAGTTTTTACTCCTCCGGCGGAGCTGGAAGGTGCAACAAACCGGTCGAGGTCGATTCCGCCGGCAATACGGGTAGCAAGCAGCGATGAAAGTCTCCATGAAAGATCTAAAGCCGTGCTTCCTGGTATTGGCAACCTTGAGAGACACCAGCTTGTCCTCTTGCGCTTCTTTGCGGTGGGACACGAACCAGAGATAGAGCAACATCAGCACCACACCTGGTAGAAGACTTTTTCCATTCTTGCACTCGACTTGGAATCTCATTCAGTCGAGTCATCAGGGATTCAAGATCATTCTGAAGAGTCTGTTCTTGCCAGAGAGTCGAGTCGATCCGCGACACTGCAACTTTCAGTCGAGCAAGATAATCCACCACGCTTAGCAACGCGAGACTCGGTCGGAGCACATTCATAGCAACCGTCCTTCACAGGAGAGTTGATGGGGTCCAAGCTGGTTTCCACTCGACTGGTTTCTTCTTCAAAGTTTTGGCAGAATTCTGAAAACACAGCTCAGACTCAAAATAACGATCATGTGATGAGCCGGTGAGAGCAAGACTTTCGGATAAAAGAGATTACCTTCAAGCATGAGAAACAGCTTCTTGGCGAGCCCTCCAAGATAAATCTCCAGGTCATTTCGCTTCCCCGCCAGTTGGCCAGCCTTGTCAGACAGAACAATCTTGTCGTTCTTGATCGACTAACTTCCTTGTTAGCCGCATCAAGAGCGGCTTTCAGCTTGGCATTTTCATCTTCGAGTTTGTCGATCGAGGCAAGCTTCTCTTCAGAGAGCTTTGTTTTCTCCAAAGCCGCCTTCTGTGCCTCTGCAAGGTCAAGGTCCTTCTTCTTCAAAGTCTCTTCCAGTTTATCTGCAAAGCAACAATGAGAACAGAGCTGAGAATGAACAGAAAAACAAAGGCAGTCGTAAAAATTTCTCACCAGCCATACCTTTTGCTTCATCCTTTGCCTTCTGCAAATTCTCCTGAGCAAGCTTCAAATCGAGGTTGAGTTGGATATGCTTGTTCTCTAACTCAGTATAGCGAGCCACAAGCTCGCAAGATTTCTACAAAGAGTCAACCAACGAAGACATCAAAGACAGATCACTTCCGAGTGATTAAGGAAAAATAGTAGCATTTCTAAGACTACAGTCGAATCAAAACATTCGACAGTAGTCTCGGGGACTACACTCAGCGTGCCCCCACTGGTTTACCAATTTGGTTCGACCAGTCGACCAAAAGAGGCAAAAAGGTTATGATTCTAAAACCATGGCTAATTGTCGATGATCGGTCAGTAGTGAAAAATATATAGCTCTTTAGACTATAGTCGATTTGCCTTGATCGACCATAGTCTCGAGGACTACACCCGGTGGGTGCACTTAGCGTGCCCCCACCGGGTTTTACAGGGGCCCATTCTGACTTGGTCCGGCCTGTGTCGAGTGAAGAAGATCACAACATAAAGACTATAGCCGATCGCACGCAATCGACCATAGTCTCGGGGACTACACCTGGGTGCACTCAGCGTGCCCCACAAAAGTTCAATCGACACACACACCCGGTGGGTGTCTGAGATATGGAAATCTCCAGAAGGAAGCTGTTTCAGGTAGTATATCCTAACAAAGCAAGCAACGACTGACTTACTTGGACATTGCTCTGGAGAGCTGAACTAGCATCATAGGCCGCCTAACTAGCCTCTCGGACCGCTTTCACCTGCTCCATCATGATCCCTGCCTGGCGTATGACCTCCTTAGCAGCACTTACTTGGTCTTCCGGGACATGGTGTGTAGCAAAGAGAGATGGTGGATCAGCAGTCGACGAAGTGGGTCGGGCACTTGTCGTGCACAAATGAAGACATGTAAGTCAAGTGGGGTTGCCTCCCTCGGAAATCAGCGTCTCAGGAATCGCCGCGACTTGAGCAGCCTTGCCAGCAGGCACTTTCTTATTCTTCCTCTTCCTCAATGGCGCTTCCTCGTCATCATCGGGGAGATCAATGACGTGAGGCAGAACTACAAGAAAGATTCAGAAATAAACATGGAAGTCCAATCGACTAAAAGCTCCAGTCGACTAAAAGCGAAACCTCAGAGATCTTACCAAGGTTGGAGGTGGCCGCATCCTCCATTTCTGATCTTCGTGCTTGGCTGAAGTCTCGGAGGTAGCGGCCAGTAGATTTCAAGAATCGGCTGATCGGTCATCAAGTCGACCAAAAGTTCACTCATGTTGAATAAGGAAATACAAGGTTACATTGGTTACCCGGAGATGGTGGGGATGACCATTCGCATCTTGGGCAGGGCCTTCGCCCGGCTTTGACGACGTCGCTCGAGGTTGCTTGGCGGTTTCTCGGTCAGCGGGAGAAGTTGTCATAGGTCGCTTCGTCGACTGCCCAGTGGGCACAACAGCTTTACTGCGCCCGGCCGCCGGGTCATGCGTCAACTTGGACCTTCCCTCCGAGCGAGGAGGATCGACGTCTTCCTCCTCTTCCTCCTCCTCCTCCTCGTCATCAGAGCTATCATCCTCCTCATCCTCCTCGCCGTTGGACTCCCATTCCTCCGAACTTTCACCTCCACTTCCTTCTTCTTCTTCGACTGTTTCCTGCGCCCCGTTGGGCATCGAGTACATCTCAGTAGACAACAAAACAAGGTGAAAGTCGATTCGAATTGGCATCAAAACAGAATGAATGCAGCAGAATCACGATCGGAGATAAGTGGTTATACCTTATGCAGTTGGTAACTCTGGTCGAGTGGTGGAATCCTCCTAGCTCGCGAGGGTTGTATTTGTTTCTGTGATGGCAGTCATCCACTTCTCCAGCGTGGCGTCATCGACCTCCTCCGGATGGACCCGAGTGGTATCATCCGTGCAGCAGTACATCCACATCGGATGACCTCGGTATTGGAGTGGCTGTACACGCCGTCGGAGAAAAACCTCTGTGAGATCCATGCCGGTCACCCCATCGCGAATAAGCTGGACTACACACTCCATCAGCAACTTTACTTGGGCCCTCTCCTCTGGTAACACCTTCAAGGAAGATGGCTTGTTCACTCGACTCATGGAGAAAGGAGGGAGCCCGGTCATTTGCCCGACATCGGCTGGTCTTGGCGATAAACAGGTCGATCGCCACCCTCTAACCGAGTCGGGAGAGTCATAGCTGGAAAAGGCGCTCTTCCCCTCATCTGGACCCCGAGTCCCCCACACATCTGGATTACCTAGGTCCTCTCGTCATTCGGGTTCGTTTTCTTCACCATCCGAGAGCGACGGTGAATATGTGCTTGAAGAGACCCAGGTCTTGATCGACAACCCAAGAAATTCTCGCACAGCGAAACGAAAGCAGCAAGATAGACAATGGAGTTTGGAGTGAAATGATGGAGTTGCGCTCCAAAAAGTTCAAAAACCCCCGGAAAAAAGGATTTGGCGGCAGAGAAAACCCCCGATCTACGTGGGTGGCCAGGAGGACACACTCACCCTCTTCAGGCTGCGGTTGCCACTCTGCGCCCGGAAGCCTCGCCGACCCATGGGGGATCAGTCCTCCATTGGCCAGATTGGCGAGATCCTTCTCTGTGATGGTCGAGCGGATCCAGTCTCCTTGGACAGCCCTGCGGCAGATTGGACCGCGAAGAGGAGCCGCCCCGACTGGGCGCTCTCCCCTTGGCCTTCGCCGCCGCCTTCTTCACCCGTTCCAGGGCTGCGGTCTTCTCCTTCACCATGGTCGCCGGCGAGGCAAGTACCGAAACCGGCGTTGGATAGACGAAGAGCTGGCGAGAAGGTTTGGAGGCGGAGAGAGGAGAAGTCTGAGGTCGCACTGTTCAAAATGCCCTGTCCAACGCTTTATATGGGGCCACTTCCGAGTGGCTGACCGGTAGGCCCAGGCAATCCCGTCACAATCCCGCAACAGGCGCGTGCACGATACATGGCGAAAAAGGCGACGCGAAGATCGAGGCGTCATCGTCTTATCCCATCCGAGTGCCGTGGTTTTCTCCGCTTCGCACGCTTCCCAAAATTCGGATCCCGCGAAATCCGCTAACCGCAGAGCAACTCGTCAGATAACAGATTTCCTTCGATCCGTCAGCCAAAATCCTCGAGTTCACAAAGTTCACTCGACAAATGTGAAGAATGGATCAAAGGCATCGAAAGAGAAGTTGATGCCATCACTAAAAGGTCGTTGATCCAGAGTAAGACGCACTCACAACACGAAGAACAGGTCAGAAAGATTATCAACTCCTTCCTCACTCAAACCTCGATCCATTCGGGGGCTAATGATGAAGTCATGTACCTGGGGTAGGGTCATAGAACTGCCCAAAGGTACCCTCCACAAGGACACTCACAAGAGAAGCAGCCTTCCAGTCGACCTGGGAAGATTTCACTCGACAGAATCAGAGACACTCGACCATGAAGACTCATTCGACCACCAGGAGATCAGAAGCCACTCTGTATCCTAACGGTCTGTAATTAAGTAGTCTTTATGGCCATGATGACACTTTATGTAAGGCATTACCAGTAACGCCTAGCTTTAACGCACCTTAAACCCTCTACTACGTGGGCTGGCTGGGGTCCTGGCGCACTCTATATAAGCCACCCCCCTCCACAGGTAGAGGGGTTGGCACCCCTAACACATACGCATATAATCCGATCGACCGCCTCCGGGCTCCGAGACGTAGGGCTATTACTTCCTCCGAGAAGGGCCTGAACTCGTAAATCCCTTGCGTATACAACTACTCCATAGCTAGGATCTTGCCTCTCCATACCTACCCCCCATTCTACTGTCATACTTAGAACCACGACACCTGCCCCCTGGGCGCGCCCCCACCCTCATGGGCCCCTCGTAGCTCCACCGACCTACTTCTTCCTCCTATATATACCTACGTACCCCGAAAACATCCAGGAGCACCATGTGTCACATCCCTAGTTCTATTAATGCCTAGTGCTAGCATCTGGTGTTGCATCATGTTTAAATTTCAGTTAAACCTGAAATGGGGATTGCCTAAACCCTAGCATTAAAGGAATTCACTAGGTTCAACCAAAATATTTCCATAAATCCAAATGGCTCTCAAAAATGTTCATCATTCTTGGAAAATGCTGGAAACAAGATAACAGAAGGTGATGCACATTTTTCCATGACATATTTGGGCTCTGGATTAAATCATACTCTATTTGCATTTGGGCATTCAAATGCTATTAAATATTTTAAATGCTCAAATAATCATAAACTAAAATGTTTACTGTTGGATATATTCCCAACAGTGATCATGAGTAGTTTCATGATTTTTGGAAGTGTCTAGCTATTTTAATAAAGCCCTAAAGATTACGTAGAAAATAGAAAACTGAAACAACAGAGAGAGAAAGGAACTTACAGGCTTACCTCACTTGTGCAGCCACTGGCGGCCCAAGTGGCCGCCCAGCCACAACCCCTCCCCTGTCGTCTTCCTCCTTTGCCAGGAGGATGGGCGCGTGGCCGACGCACGCCGGCGCACGCCCGGCCACCTCCTGCTTGCCGCTTCTCCTCGGACGCCCCCGGAGATGCCACACACACCCCTGGCCCCTCTCTCACTCTCCCTCGTCCCCATCTCCTCCTCTGTCTCTCTCTCCCGCGATCGCCGTGACCGCCTGAGAACGCCGACGAGCACCCCCGTGACCACCGGCCACCCCTCGCCCTGCCGTTGATCCCAGAGGCTCAGCCACAACCTCTTCTCCCTCCTCGTCGAGCTACACGAGCCAGGACGGCCCCAAGACGACGCCTGTGGCCTTCTTCCCCGACCACGGCCGCCGGATTCCGCCGTCTGATTCACCGTCTCCGCCGCCTCCCCGAGTCTTCTGAGCTCCGCTTCGACCTCGCCGTGAGCTCCTCTACCGAACCCCTCTCTCCCCTCCGTAGATCCCCTTCTCTAGCTCCGCTGACCACCACGGCCGAAGCTCGCCGCCGCCGTGCCTCGTTGCCAGCGTGGCTAGAGCCACAATAGCTCGAAGCCGAGCAAACCGCTAGGCTCAGCGCGGCTCCAGGAGCCCGTAGCGCCCACTAGCTACTCCTGCCTTGCACCGTAGCGCCAAACCTGTCGTTGCCCGAGCTCCGTCCGCCGCCACCAGCTCGACTCCGGCAAGCTCACTCCACCGTAGCCTCTCTCTCTTGCTCCAATGGATGCGCGAGAGTGCCAGCTCTCTGTAGGTGGTCTCGGCCGCTAATTTGGTCGCCGGAGGGCAAATCAAGCCCTCCGCTGCCTCGGCCTCGCCAAGCGACTCAACGCTTGGGATTGACCTGGCTGACCGGGGTTTGACCTCGTGACCAAGTTGACCCGGGTGGGCCCAGTTTGACCCCTCTGGGTCTATGACAAATGGGACCATACCGCTAATTAAGTTAGGATTAGGACTAACTAAAATTAGTTAGACTAATGACAGCGACACATCGGACCCATGGTCGTTTGACCCGGACCGTGCCCCGTTGACCTGCTGATGTCATGTTGATGTCAGGCTGATGCAGTAATCCTTTTCTGGAATGTAAATAAATCTTAAATGATTTATTTATTTCAGAAAATATCCAAAACTTTGAAAAATCATAGAAATTAATCTATAGCTCCAAATGAAACAAGTTATATATATGAAAAATGATCAGAAAAACCAATCTATCCATCTGTACCTTTTTCATGCATGTTGGAACAACTTAAAGTTGCTGTTTACGACAATTCAATTAAATGGCATTTAAACCCTCACATATGGAGTTTGCATTTGAACCTAGGGTTCAAACCAACTCCATTTAACATGTTGCTAGTTGCATTAGCTCAAAACACAACATATTGACATGTCATGATCATGCATCATATTGTGCATTGCATTGATTGTATTTCTTCTTTGTTGCCGGTATCTGTCCCCTCTCGATAGATGATGTTCCGACGTTGTGATCGTTGACACTGATGAAGACTCAATGCTATCTTCAAAAGTGCCAGGCAAGCAAAACCCCCTTGTTCATTCCGAACAATCCCACTCTCTCGATCCTGCTCTCTTTTACTGCATTAGGACAACAACGATTCATCTGTTGTTTGCTGCGGTACCTGAACCCCTTTATCCTCTGCATGACCTGTCATTGCCCCAGTAAATAGATGAAACCCACTAGGATGAGTAGGAGTTGTTTGAGCCCTAATGTGCCTACTCATTCATGCTTGTTTGTCATGCCTGCTACTGCTTAGAGTTGAGTCAGGTCTGATTCATCGGGGATGAATCAGAGGTGTGTGAACATGTCCCTCTTGTTGAGAGCTAAATGTGTGAACACGATTTGGTAAAGGTATCGGTGAGAGGCCATGTAGGAGTACATGGTGGGTTGTCTCATTGAAGCCGTCCTCAGGAACTGAGTTCTGTGTTTGTGATCCATGACCAGTTACTACCACGCATTGGAATGCTTAAGTGCCCCTCTCGACTTCTTAACCACCCTTGTCCTCTGTCTAGGAGTTGCAAGTAGTTTCTGGGGTTTGTAATATGCTGGAGGCCGTGGGCAGTGCTGACCCGAGGGGTGGGCTGTGATGCGGTAGGCACGTGGCCGGGTATGCCGGGCGCCCGTTTGGTGTCGCGGAACCCTGTACACATCGTTCGGGGCCGTATGTGGAAACCTCGGCCGGACTCCCTGCGGATGGAACCTGAATAGGCGATAACCTGGACTAGAGACTTGAGTGTTTAGGTAGGTCGTGGCCGACACTCTCGGTGGGCTTCCGCTTGAAGGTTGCCGAGTACATGTCGTGTAAACGGCGATAAGTGGTGAGGGCGTGTGTGAAGAAGTACACCCCTGCAGGGTTATCATCATCTATTTGAATAGCCGTGTCCGCGGTAAAGGACTTCTGGGTTGCCTGTACAGTTCATGGACAAGTGAAAGTGAATACTCTAAAATGCGCAAGATAAGCGTGAGTGCTATGGATGGCGTTCTCGTAGGGAGACGGGAGCGGATCCATAGTGGTGTATTGTGTGACGCCCGGATAATTAGGCTACAGTAATCCCGCGTTAACGATGCCACGTCACCTCGGTTACTGTTGCTAACCTCGTGTTAGTTCGAAACCGATTCAAATTCAAATTCAAAATCAATCAAACAATAAAAGTTTTCAGATATTAAAACTAAAATGTTCGGAGTGATCCAACTAATGCATAGGTAATTATGTTGAAGAAACCACATACGTAAAGTATTCAAATGCACTAAAATAAATAAAACAGCAGCTAAACCTATTATAAATGCCTTTTTGAAATTTATAAAATGCAAACTAAATATTTTAAATACCAAAATATATCGTGGCGATGGGCTAATTTGCAACCATCATTTAGGTACTAGTCTTACAATTTTAGAAAGCTAAAAGCTATTAAAACTATAATAGAAAACATAAAAGTGAAAGTAAAATAAAAAACACAAAATATATAAAAACAGGATTCTGCTGGGCCAAGTTGCCCACTGGCCTCACTGCCTGAACGGGCCGCCCACCCCACGGCCCCCCCCCACGCACTCCTTAACCCCCACCCGACCGAAACCCTAATCACTACTCCACTCCCCTCCCCACGATCCCCCCACTCCTCTGCTCGATCCCCATCTCCTTCCCCCGCTCGATCGCGGTCAACCGCGCCCCGTCCGCCCTTCTTTGTCACCGTTGGCGCCACCAACGGCGCCCGCTCGTCGTCGCCCGCCTCGTTGACAGCCGTCGCCGGACTGCCTCGCCTCGACGCTTCGCCGCCAAGCCTCCCTCGTCGGAATGCCTCCTCGTCGGACCGCCCCTCCTCAAGCTTGGCGCCTCCTCGAGCCCGCTTTAGCACCTCTGAGGCTCCGTGAGCACGCTCCCCCTCTCCTCTCTCCGCTGTCGTCGACACCGTTCCGCCGTGTTTCGCTTTGCTCTTGGCCGTGCACGACCACGCCCGGCGTGCGATCGCGTCGCCACGACCGCTCCCGGCCTCTGCTCCCCTTGGTGCTGCTTTCACCGCTGCCCGTCGACCCACGCCTGGCTGCTACATTACGCGCGCCTCATGGCCCCGCCCGCCTCCGCCATTGCGCCCGCCTTCGCCGCCCGCCGTTTCCCCCTCACTCGCGGCCCTCCTCGTGACCACCCGCCCGGGGCCGCCACCGGCCGTGGCCATGGCCTCGTCGGCCCTATTTGGCGGCGGCCGCCCAGAACTGCGCGACCAGGGGATCCGCCCATTAACCTGTTCGACTGCCGCCTGATTGGCCCAGTGGGTTTATGACATATGGGCCCCACGCCCCCATTTAAAAAAAGAGAAGTAGAAAATTAATTAGAAAACGTTAATTAATTAATTAGATAATTAATTAACTTAATTAAATCTGTTAAATTAACATAATGACTTAATTAAACCTGCTTAGTTAGTCTAAGACAATGACGAACGGGAACCACACGTCAGGTCAACTCCCTGTTGACTGCTGACGTCATGCTGACGTCATGATGATGTCAGCATGCACTATTCTGGATAATGTTAGAATTAAATAATTAAATAAATTCTAAAAATGATTAAAACTTTAGAAAATCATATAAAATAAACCGTAGCTCAGATGAAAATACTCTGTACATGAAAGTTTCTCAGAACGACGAGACGAATCCGGATACGCAGTCCGTTCGTCCGCCACACACCCCTAACCTATCAAACTCGCAACTTTCCCCCTCCCTTCCTTCGAAAGCGAAACACCGGAATACTTTCCGGATGTTTCTTAACAGTACCACCTCATACCACGTTAGGGCACGCCTAGCATCGTTACTTGTCTTGTCATGCATCAATATGCATCTGTTTACATGGTATTCATTATTTCTTCCCCCTCTTCTCTCCGGTAGACTACGAGACCGACGCTGCTGCTTTGCCCTAGTTCGACTCACGGAGTTGAGGACCCTCTCTGTTGTAGAACAACCAGGCAAGCCCCCCTTGATCACGGATATCGCCTATTCTACTCTATACCGCTTGCATTAGAGTAGTGTAGCATGTTACCGCTACATTATACCTATCTGATGCATAGCCTGTCCTTGTTACTCTTTGTTGTTACCTTTACGCAATCCTACTTTCATAGTATAGGATGCTATTATTTCCATCTGTGGCCCTACATTCTTGTCCGTCAGATGTGCTATACTATCGGGCCGTGATTCCTCGGGAGGTGATCACGGGTATATACTATATACTTATACATGATACATGTGGAGACTAAAGTCGGGTCAATTTGGTGGAGCACCCACGAGTGGATCTTTGTGGCGGAGCGACAGGGCAGGTTGAGACCGCCTAGGAGAGAGGTGGGCCTGGCCCTGTTCGGCGTTCGCGGATACTTAACACGCTTAACGAGATCTTGGTATTTGATCTGAGTTGGCTACGAGCCTATACACACTAACCATCTACGTGGGAGTAGTTATGGGTATCCCGGCGTCGTGGTATCAGCCGAAGCACTTCGTGACGCCGTGGCGTCGGCGAAAGCGGCGGCGCCCGGATTGGACTGAACGCCACTAGGCTAGGTCTGCTTCGGCCACAGACGCGAACGTGTGTGTGCTTTCAGGGCGATGGGCCCAGACCCCTGCAAGACTTAGGTTTAGACCGGCGGCGGCCTCTCTGTTGAGCCTAGGTGGGGTTGCGGCGTGTTGATCTTCCGCGGCGGGCATGACCCGGAAAGTGTGTCCGGCCAAATGGGATCAGCGTGTTGGGTAAGTTGGTGCACCCTCGCAGGAAGTTAATCTATTCGAATAGCCGTGATCTTGATGTGGGGCGACTTGGAGTTGTACCTTGACCTTATGACAACTAGAACCGGATACTTAATAAAACACACCCTTCCAAGTGCCAGATACAACCGGTGGTCGCTCTCTCTCAGGGATACGAGGAGGGGATCGCCGGGTAGGAATATTGCTATGTGATGTTACTTGGAGGACTTCAACCTACCCTTTTCTACTCGTTGCAAGACGGAGGTGACCAGAAGTGTAGTCTTCCATAAGACTAGCTACCCCCCTCTTATTCTGGCATTCTGCAGTTCAGTCCACTGATATGGCCCTTTACACATATATCCATGCATATGTAGTGTAGCTCCTTGCTTGCGAGTACTTTGGATGAGTACTCACGGTTGCATTGTTTCCCCCTTTCTCCCTATCTCTACTCGATTCGCAACTGCAGACGATGGAGCCTGTGAGCCAGACGCCACCGTCGATGACGACTACTACACTGGAGGTTCCTACTACTAGGTGCAGCCCGCTGGCGACGACCAGGAGTAGTTAGGAGGATCCCAGGCAGGAGACCTGCGCCTCTTTCGATCTGTATCCCAATTTGTGCTAGCCTTCTTAAGGCAAACTTGATTAACTTATGTCTGTACTCAGATATTGTTGCTTCCGCTGACTCGTCTATGATCGAGCACTTGTATTCGAGCCCTCGAGGCCTCGGCTTGTATTATGATGCTTGTATGACTTATTTATGTTTTAGAGTTGTGTTGTGATATCTTCCGTGAGTCCATGATCTTGATCGTACACATTTGCGTGCATGATTAGTGTACGATTGAATCGAGCGCCACAAGTTGGTATCGAGCCATTGCTGTAGGAATCCCCTTTCCAACTCCTTGGCGAAGTTGAGTCTAGACATTGGAAAACTTTTACTAACACGGTTGCCAGCGCCCATGGGCCCACGCCGCCATTGGGTGGTATTAGGATCTTTTACTCCTCGACCTTTACTCCGGGACTCGATCTCTCCTCTCTTGGGTTAAATGAAGTTTACTAAATCTAACATTAGGATCTCGTTATCACTTTCAACCGGAGAGCCCCTTATTACTGATGATCGTCTGCTGCACCAGAAGACCCTGAAGATACTCTCCGCTGTTAACTCGAGAACTTGTGTTCATCGCGTTTGCAATTCCCCTTCCACCGTCAACCCTTATGGATAACTACTTGCAGTTGTTATTCTTACACTCATCTCCAGTTGGACTTGTTATTACAAGATACCTCAAACACTCGTCGTTGTTTCGATAATCCTTTGAGCTTACTGCCTAACTGTTCTTTGTCACCTGAATACCCATACGGTTAATTCTCGCACTTGACGAGTATCCGCTCAACCCCAGTTGTTCATGTGTTTCACAAAAGTCTTCAAAATAATATTCGATCTTCCGAAAATCCTTTGGGGCCTTTGGCTCTTGAAATTCTTGCTTGCTTGCATTATGGTTAATCCCATAAGTCTCGTGGGTCATATTGACATTCCTTGTCACTATCATTTTGAGTCTGTTGACTCAATACGTCATGAATACACGCAATCATCATTGATCCTTATGAATTACTTTTCCTACCGAGCTGCCATTCTTTTAACTGGAATTGGTTCTCGACCAATCCAATTGTCTTTGATTGTACCCTAAGGCTATTCAACTTATCCACCCCTAATCAGAGCATTGCTTCTGATCCCTTGATCTGGAAATCATAATTCCTTTGCATTTGAAAATTGAGTTAGTCAATTGTTTCTATAATCTACTTCCTCTAGTTGAGTACCGATGCTCACCTCAGATCCCTTGTGGACCACCAGATCCTTTGTTGGATTTTATCTGACAACGCCCTTCATATTCAATAACCTTGTGAGCCTTTTCTCTGATACATAATGCCTTTGGTAAATTGTATCGTTCGCTTTCTCAACCATGCTCGCCTTCGAGCTTGAGTTAATTACTTCTAAAGATTACGGTATATGATTCTAAGATGCCCGATGGGTTGAACCTATGCCTGCCTTAATATGTGTGAACTCGAAAGTTTTCACGAGTCGTACTCTTACGGTATTTTGCGGATAAAATTTCAACGCTATAACTTCATCGAAAGCGAGAAGTGAATGAAAGGGTATGCATTGGAGAAGTGGGAGTCGACCTTGAACTCTGTGTTCATGCCCATGGACCTGATTTGGAACTTATCATGGAAGCTTCTTGTAACAATAACTATTTCCTTGATAACTAACATATGGTATCTGTGAATTGATCCCTTGCAACCGTGGTTCCGACCATGATTGTTCTTCTTTGATTCCATTTCTCGGACAAGTTAAAACAATTGTCTTCTATGGATCAATACACCAGTCCAACCTTTACTTTGATCTTGTGTCGAGTATTACCCCCCTGGTATCTCGAGATCATCATGGAACTGCATAACTTCTTATGAGTTCTTCATCAAGTGCTACCTTCCCACTGATTCCAATTTTTCACGGACTTCGAGTTATTAACCACTCAAGGACATCGATAACTGAATCGAGTCCGCATCGCGATTAAACGACTCGTGGTAATCTTCTTTGCTTACGAGTTTGTACTCGATCACATCTTCCCTAGCCTGATCGGCTATATCATTACCGTGCTAAATTTTAACTGTGCTACCTGGTCCTTCTTCCCGGAGCATGATTCTCGACGATGAACTAACCTTACGTCGATCCTCATCATCATATCATTTCTCCTTGAACAACAAGCTTGGTTTCAAGTTTGTGCCCTACCCATGGTTCCAATAACCTTTCGCTTCATCTTTCCTTTGACTTGATGTCGTTGCTGATTGATTACATCTTCATGAAATCTATCGACAAATGTGTCGTGATCATCATCAACCTTATGAGCTCTTCTAGGATATCAATTGAGTTCATGATGAGAAATACCATCCTTGCCCCGATGATTTGTGTTATCTTTGACCACTTTATTGCCTTCCGCTCAACACAAACTTGTTCGTGTTTTGTGTTATACCTTGAGCTCCCTCGCTATCCAGCATTTGTTCTTCTTTACCTTGGAGTATTACCATCTTTTAATATCAAGGATGTTGTGAGGACTGCTCCACCTCTTAAGTAATTCTTGGTATAGTGATACTTCTCACCATCACCATTTTTCTTGGTCCTCGTGTTGATTCCAACCAGGGTACCAACAAGTGAGCGGTGCTGTTTGGATTCCGCCCTTCTAGCAACCCTATTGCTTTGTAGTTAATGGTCGGCCGTTCGTTCTTAGACTATTGATTATTGAATCACCATTCCAATGTTGGCCGTGCAACCCAGCCCATATTTTGGGTGCACCTTTCAACCATTGTTAAATTGTGTATATTTTCCTCGAGCATACATCAATATATCATTTTGACCTGACAAATGTTATCTCCTTGTTCACATAATTGTGGAAATCCATCCTTTGGAAATCTTGATGAATTGTCGCTGAGTTCATCACCACCTCCTTGTCCTCTCCTTGGGTTAATGATGAACTCTTGTTAACGGAAATCACTTCATAGTTCATTTCTCGAGAATCTTACAGTGTCATCCCGTCAAAGTGTGTTGCACCTTTTCTTCTCAAGCATCCTGAGTCTGGGGTATCCTAACACCGATCAGATATGGATCTCGGTCAGATATGATGGTTGGGACAACTTTCCAAGAGTTATGATGTTGATCCTTTCATGACCCGGTAACATGATGTCATGCCTAGCACCCCCCGGTGGAGGACCTATCATTATAGATTCCTTTTCAAAGAAGGTTATCCATTCATCCATGAGGAAATTGTAGGACTTATTCTACAAGTCATTCCCGATGGATCCTTCGTGTTTCCAAAGTCTGATCTTCACCGAAAACCATGTCAATGCTATCTCAAGCATGTCAATGGTACTCCGATTTTCAACAGGAACATTTGAAGCACGATGCTAAATTTTATTTATCACTTATCCTAACACCGTTGTATGGGTAATATCATGAGGTTCCTTCCCGCTTACCAAATGGTTTTCTACTTTATATCCTGTCATGGATATCTTGCTCGCTTGTCCTTGGGAAGGATATACCCTTGAAATATGTGTTTAAACCTATTTTCCTTTCCATTGTTCTTTTAATCGATGATCATATTTTCCTTCCATTGGTTTGTTTGAACCCTTTCTATGATCTATATGATATAAGCAGTAATAATCCACCGCTTGTGCAAACACCTCGAGGTACAACTCTGTCAAGAAGACCTCATTACTATTATTGTTGATGACATTCCGGTAGCCACCGATGGACGAGAACCTTGCCTATTGGTCCGCCTCGTTCAACGAGCAGGAAAGTGGTTCTCTTCGTCCCTCGCCCTTGGTACCAACGTTGATGCCGACATAACTGACATGGTACTCTCTGACATGCCTTGCTATCATGACCGTGAAAGATGTCACTGCTCCTATAAAAAGACCACATGGTGGGCCCATAACCCACAGTTCCACAGGATCGAAACCTGACTGTCCTGTACACCCCCTATTCCCAAAGTTATTTCTTGCACGTGGCCTCGTATGTAATTCACGGGCCACCGTCCTAGTGATCTATTCTGGTATCAGACGCAATACTTACTCTCGCTACTATGAACCCCTTCTCACTCTGGTTCAGACTTCGAGCAGCTATCTATCCGCTTGGAACCTCTTATTGTACCTTCGTACCTTACTCTCGATGTATTTTATATGTTCAACTCGAGAGATAATCTTATGCTCATTCATGGGTTAACCCCAGCATTGTTCCCCTCATAAGCATTACTGTCAGAGCCGAGTTGTCCCTTACCTATTCGTAAGCACGTTGGAGTTCCCAAGAAAAGGACGACTTCACCATGATGACCTGAAGTCGAGAAATGAAGACGCCAATGTAAGGGATCAACCTCTTCGAAGAGCAACCAAGGACGAGAAGATCCGTTAGAATTTCGTGAACTGCAGACCTTTCCCCTTAGTCCCCTCTTAAATCTCGGACGAGATTTCTTGTAGTGGAGGAGAATTGTGACGCCTTGGATAATTAGGCTACAAGAATCCCGTTAAAGATGCCACGTCACCTCGCCATTCTTGTTGCTAACCTCGTGTTAGTTCGAAACCGATTCAAATTCAAATTCAAAATCAATCAAACAATAAAAGTTTTCAGATATTAAAACTAAAATGTTCGGAGTGATCCAACTAATGCATAGGTAATTATGTTGAAGAAACCACACTTCTGTAAAGTATTCAAATGCACTAAAATAAATAAAACAGCAGCTAAACCTATTATAAATGCCTTTTTGAAATTTATAAAAATGCAAACTAAATATTTTAAATACCAAAATATATCATGGCGATGGGCTAATTTGCAACCTTCATTTAGGTACTAGTCTTACAATTTTAGAAAGCTAAAAGCTATTAAAACTATAATAGAAAACATAAAAGTGAAAGTAAAATAAAAACAGAAATATAAAAAACTGGACCTCTCTGGGCCAAGTGGGCTCAAACTTGGCCTCACGCCCGAACGGGCCGGCCCACCCCACGCCCAAATTGCCCCCCCACGCACTCCCTTAACCCCCACCCGAATCAAACCCTAATCACTACTCCACTCCCTCCCACGATCCCCCACTCCTCCGCTCGATCCCCATCTCCTTCCCGCTCGATCGCGGTCAAGGCGCCGTCCGCCCTTCTTTGTCGCCCCACCGTTGGCGCCACCGCGCTGGCGCCGCTTCGTCGTCGCCGCCTCGTCAGCTGCCGTCGGACTGCCTTCCCCGACCCGACGCCGCCGCCGCCAAGCCTCCCTCGCCGGAATGCCTCCTCGTTGGACCGCCTTCTCCTCAAGCTTCGCGCCTCGAGCCCGCTTTAGCACCTCTACAGGCTCCGTGAGCAAGCCCCTCTCTCCTCTCTCCGCTCGTCAGACGACACCGTTCCGCAGTTGTTCCGCCCGCTCTTGGCCGTGCAACGACCACGCCGCCGGCTGTGCGTGCGTCCGCCACGACCGCTCCCGGCCTCTGCTCCCCTTGGTGCTGCTCATCACGCTGCCGTTGACCCACACGCCTTGCTGCTACATTCTGCCGCGCCTCCATGGCCCCGCCCGCCTCCGCCGACTGCGCCCCGCCTTCGCCGCCCGCCGTTTCCCCCTCACTCGCGGCCCTCCTCGTCGGCGACCACCCGCCCGGGGCCGCCACCGGCCGTGGCCATGGCCTCGTCGGCCTTGGCGAAGGCCTCGGGAACTGGCACCACGGGTTTCCGCCCATTAACCCGTTCGCCCGTCGCCCGATTGGCCCCAGTGGGGCCTATGACATATGGGCCCCACGCCCCCATTTAAAAAAAAAGAGAAGTAGAAAATTAATTAGAAAACGTTAATTAATTAATTAGATAATTAATTAACTTAATTAAATCTGTTAAATTAACATAATGACTTAATTAAACTAATTAAACCTGCTTAGTTAGTCTAAGACAATGACGAACGGGAACCACACGTCAGGTCAACTCCCTGTTGACTGCTGACGTCATGCTGACGTCATGATGATGTCAGCATGCACTATTCTGGATAATATTAGAATTAAATAATTAAATAAATTCTAAAAATGACTAAAACTTTAGAAAATCATATAAAATAAACCGTAGCTCAGATGAAAATACTCTGTACATGAAAGTTGCTCAGAACGACGAGACGAATCCGGATACGCAGTCCGTTCGTCCGCCACACACCCCTAACCTATCGAACTCGCAACTTTCCCCCTCCGGCTCCTCTCGCTCAAATTAAACACCGGAATACTTTCCCGGATGTTTCTTAACCGTACCACCTCATACCACGTTAGGGCACGCCTAGCATCGTTACTTGTCTTGTCATGCATCGATATGCATCTGTTTACATGGTATTCATTGTTTCTTCCCCCCTCTTCTCTCCGGTAGACTACGAGACCGACGCTGCTGCTGCCTAGTTCGACTACGGAGTTGACGACCCCTCTCTGTTGCCAGAACAACCAGGCAAGCCCCCCCCCCCCTTGATCACCAGATATCGCCTATTCTACTCTATACTGCTTGCATTAGAGTAGTGTAGCATGTTACTGCTTTCTGTTATACCTATCCTGATGCATAGCCTGTCCTTGTTACTACTGTTGTTACCTTTACCTGCAATCCTACTTGCTTAGTATAGGATGCTATTATTTCCATCTGTGGCCCTACATTCTTGTCCGTCAGCTGTGCTATACTATCGGGCCGTGATTACTCGGGAGGTGATCACGGGTATATACTATATACTTATACATGATACATGTGGAGACTAAAGTCGGGTCGGCTGGTGGAGCACCCTGAGTGGATCTTTGTGGCGGAGCGACAGGGCAGGTTGAGACCGCCTAGGAGAGAGGTGGGCCTGGCCCTGTTCGGCGTTCGCGGATACTTAACACGCTTAACGAGATCTTGGTATTTGATCTGAGTTGGCTACGAGCCTATACGCACTAACCATCTACGTGGGAGTAGTTATGGGTATCCCGGCGTCGTGGTATCAGCCGAAGCACTTCGTGACGCCAGCGACTGAGCGGCGCGTGCCGGATTGGACTGGAACGCCACTAGGCTAGGTCTGCTTCCGGCCACAGACGCAACGCATAGCGTGGTGTGCTCGAGGCGATGGGCCTGCACCCTGCGCTTAGGTTTAGACCGGCGTCTTTGGCCTCTCTGTTGAGCCTAGGTGGGGCTGCGACGTGTTGATCTTCCGCGGCGGGCATGACCTAGGAAAGTGTGTCCGCCAAATGGGATCAAGCGTGTTGGGTAAGTTGGTGCACCCTGCAGGAAGTTAATCTATTCGAATAGCCGTGATCTTCGGTAACAGGACGCCTTGAGTTGTACCTTGACCTTATGACAACTAGAACCGGATACTTAATAAAACACACCCTTCCAAGTGCCGAGATACAACGGTGGTCGCTCTCTCGTGGATATGAGGAGGGATCGCCGGGTAGGAATATTGCTATGTGATGTTACTTGGAGGACTTCAACCTACCCTCTTCTACTCGTTGCAAGACGGAGGTGACCAGAAGCGTAGTCTTCGATAAGACTAGCTACCCCCCTCTTATTCTGGCATTCTGCAGTTCAGTCCACTGATATGGCCCTTTACACATATATACATGCATATGTAGTGTAGCTCCTAGCTTGAGAGTACGTTGGAAGAGTACTCACGGTTGCATTGTTTCCCCTTTTCCCCTATCTCTACTCGATTGTCGCAACTGCACGATGGAGCCCAGTGAGCTGTGACGCCACTGCCGATGACGACTACTACACTGGAGGTGCCTACTACTACGTGCATACCGGGCGATTTACCGGGGAGTAGTTAGGAGGATCCTGAGCAGGAGGCCCGCGCGCTTCTTCGATCATCAGTATCCCAATTTGTGCTAGCCTTCTTAAGGCAAACTTGATTAACTTATGTCTCAGATTTCAGATATTGTTGCTTCCATGACTCGCCTATGATCGAGCACTTGTATTCGAGCCCTCGAGGCCCACGGCTTGTATTATGATGCTTGTATGACTTATTTATGTTTTAGAGTTGTGTTGTGATATCTTCCCGTGAGTCCCTGATCTTGATCATACACATTTGCGTGCATGATTAGTGTACGATTGAATCGGGGGCGTCACATATTGATATGGTGAATATGTGGACTCGTGTGCGCCACCTCAAAAGAGTTACTTGCCGTCGTAGTTTAGGATAGCCACCGAGTCAAAGCTGGCTTGCTGCAGTTAAACTCCACCACCGCCTTTTGTTGATACCGATGCATATGTAGTTAGTTCTGATGTAAGTCTTGCTGGGTACATTTGTACTCACGTTTGCTTAATTTATGTTTTGCAGAGAGACTTCAGTCTCGCTAGTAATTCCGCGTGGAATTCGACATTTAGCTTGATACCTCAGCTACAATTTCATAATACTTTTTCATTTGTAGATGTCTGTACTCAGACATGTTTAGCTTCCGCATGTGCTTTGATTTGTATGGTCTGAATGCTGGGTCGAGAGACCCATGTTTGTAATATCTCGCTCCTCGGAGCCTAATGAATAAATACTTTGAGTCGTAGAGTTATGTTGTGATGCCATGTTGTATTTACACATATCGAGCATATTGTGTGTATGATTGAAATGCTTGGTATGTGTGGGATCCGACAACCTAGTTGTTTATCCTTGGTAGCCTCTCGTATGAGGAAATGTAGTCTTGTGCTTCCATGATCCATAGTAGTCCGCTACAGCCCGGTTCACCGGAGTCCTGCTAGCCCAAAGACTACCGCCTCCTAACACTTGACTGGCCGGCATGTGATTCACTTTGTTCGTGGTTCTGTCCCTTCGGGAAATGTCACGCGGTGACATCCGAGTCCTGCCTAGCCTGCTACAGCCCGGGTTCCCGGAGTCCTGTTAGCCCAGTGCTACAGCCCGGATTCGCACACTGCTGACCGACATGCTCGATGTTGATTCATGTATGCCTGTCCCTATAAGTTAGTGCCACTTTGGGTTCACGACTAGTCATGTCGGCCCGGGTTCTCCGTCATATGTATGCTAGCGACACTATCATATACGTGAGCCAAAAGGCGCAAACGGTCCCGGGCCATGGTAAGGCGACACCCGTGGGAATACCGTGCGTGTGGCCGCAAAGTGATATGAGGTGTTACCGTCTAGATCGATGTGACTTGGAATCGGGGTCCTGACACCATGAAACCCTATTTCCATCACCGCAACCTTCTATACCCGTGAGATCCCATCTTGGGGCCTTTTTCGGCGCTCCGTCGGAGGGGGCATTGATCACGGAGGGCTTATACATCAACACCATAGCCTCTCCGATGATGTGTGAGTAGTTTACCATAGACCTTCGGGTCCATCGTTATTAGCTAGATGGCTTCTTCTCTCTCTTTGGATCTCAATACAAAGTTCTCCTCGATCTTCTTGGAGATCTATTCGATGTAACTCTTTTTGCGGTGTGTTTGTCGAGATTCGATGAATTGTGGGTTTATGATCAAGATTATCTATGAACAATATTTGAATCTCCTCTTAATTCTTTTATGTATGATTGGTTATCTTTGCAAGTCTCTTCGAATTATCAGTTTGGTTTGGCCTACTAGATTGATCTTTCTTGCAATGGGAGAAGTGCTTAGCTTTGGGTTCAATCTTGCGTTGCTTGATCCTAGTGACAGAAGGGGAAACGCCACGTATTGTATTGTTTCCATCAAGGACAAAAAGATGGGGTTTATATCATATTGCTTGAGTTTATCCCTCTACATCATGTCATCTTACCTCATGCGTTACTCTGTTCTTCTGAACTTAATACTCTAGATGCATGCTGGATAGCGGTCGATGTGTGGAGTAATAGTAGTAGATGTAGGCAGGAGTCAGTCTACTTGTTGCGGACGTGATGCCTATATACATGATCATGCCTAGATATTCTCATAACTATGCTCAATTCTATCAATTGCTCGACAGTAATTTGTTCACCCACCGTAATACTTATTCTATCTTCAGAGAAGCCACTAGTGACACATATGGCCCCCGAGTCTATTCTCCATCATATAAGTTTTCAATCTATTTTACTTTGTGTTCTTTACTTTTACTCTTTATCATAAAAATACCAAAAATATTATCTTATCATCTCTATCAGATCTCACTTTTGCAAGTGGTCGTGAAGGGATTGACAACCCCTTTATCATGTTGGTTGTAAGGTTCTTATTTGTTTGTGTAGGTACGAGGGACTTGCGTGTGGCCTCCTACTGGATTGATACCTTGGTTCTCAAAAACTTAGGGAAATACTTACGCTACTTTGCTGCATCACCCTTTCCTCTTCAAGGGAAAACCAACGCATGCTCAAGAGGTAGCAAGAAGGATTTCTGGCGCCATTGCCGGGGAGTCTACGCACAAGTCAAGACATACCAAGTACCCAGCACAAAATCTTATCCCCCGCATTACATTATTTGCCATTTGCCTCTCGTTTTGCTCTCCCCCACTTCACCCTTGCTGTTTTATTCACCCTCTTTTTCGTTCGCTTTTTCTTTCGCTTGCTTCTTGTTTGCTTGTGTGTTGGATTGCTTGCTTATCACGATGGCTCAAGATAATACTAAATTGTGTGACTTTGCCAATACCAACAATGATGATTTTCTTAGCACTCCGATTGCTCCTCTTACCGATGCTGAATCTTGTGAAATTAATGATGCTTTGCTGAATCTTGTCATGAAAGATCAATTCGCCGGCCTTCCTAGTGAAGATGCCGCTACCCATCTAAATAGCTTTGTTGATTTTTGTGATATGCAAAAGAAGAAAGATATGGAAAATGATATTGTTAAATTGAAGCTATTCCCTTTTTCGCTTAGAGATCGTGCTAAAATTTGGTTTCCTTCTTTGCCTAAAAATAGTATTGATTCTTGGAATAAGTGCAAAGATGCTTTTATCTCTAAGTATTTTCCTCCCGCTAAGATCATCTCTCTTAGAAATGATATTATGAATTTTAAGCAACTTTATCATGAACATGTTGCACAAGCTTGGGAGAGGATTAAATTAGTGGTAATTGCCCTACACATGGTTTGAATCTATGGATGATTATACAAAAAAATTATGCCGGATTGAATTTTTCTTCTAGAAATCTTTTAGATTCGGCCGCGGGAGGCACTTTTATGGAAATCATTTTAGGAGAAGCTACTAAACTCCTAGATACTATTATGGTTAATTATTCTCAATGGCACACTGAAAGATCTACTAGTAAAAAGGTACATGCAATTGAAGAGATTAATGTTTTGAGTGGAAAGATGGATGAACTTATGAAATTGTTTGCTAATAAGAGTGTTTCTTCTGATCCTAATGATATGCCTTTGTCTACTTTGATTGAGAATAATAATGAATCTATGTATGTGAATTTTGTTGGTAGGAATAATTTTGGTAACAACGCTTATAGAGGAAACTTTAATCCTAGGCCGTATCCTAGTAATTCCTCTAATAATTATGGTAATTCCTACAACAACTCTTATGGAAATTTTAATAAGATGCCCTTATTTTGAGAATAGTGTCAAAGAATTTATGATTTCTCAAAAGAATTTCAATGCTTTGCTTGAAGAAAAATTGCCTAAGATTGATGAGTTGGCCAGGAACATGGATATAATTTCTCTTGATGTTGATTCTTTGAAACTTAGATCTATTCCTCCTAAGCATGATATCAATGAGTCTCTCAAGGCTATGAGAATTTCCATTGATGAGTGCAAAGAAAGAACAGCTAGGATGCGTGCTAAGAAAGATTGCTTTATGAAAGCGGGTTCTTCTAATTTTCATGACAACAAAGATGAAGATCTAAAAGTGATTTATGTGTATCCTATTAAATCTTTGTTTTGAAATATTAATCTTGATAATGATGGGACTGGAGATGAGTCAACTTTAGTTCAAAGGCGTCCCAATGATTCGGAGTTTTTAGATCTTGATGCAAAAATTGGTAAAAGTGGGATGGAAGAGGTCAAAACTTTAGATAGCAATGAACCCACTTTCTTGGATTTAAAGGAATTTAATTATGATAATTGTTCTTTAATATATTGTATTTCCTTGTTGCAACCTGTGCTAAATTCTACGCATGCTTATAGTCAAAATAAGGCTTTTACCAAAAATATCGTTGATGCTTTAATACAATCTTATGAAGAAAAACTTGAATTGGAAGTTTCTATCCCTAGAAAGCTTTATGATGAATGGGAACCTACTATTAAAATTAAAATTAAAGATCATGAATGCTATGCTTTGTGCGATTTGGGTGCTAGTGTTTCCACGATTCCAAAAACTTTGTGTGATTTGCTAGGTTTCCGTGATATTGATGATTGTTCTTTAAACTTGCACCTTGCGGATTCCACCATTAAGAAACCTATGGGAAGAATTAATGATGTTATTATTGTTGCAAATAGGAACTATGTGCCCGTAGATTTCATTGTCCTTGATATAGATTGCAATCCTTCATGCCTTGTTATTCTTGGTAGACCTTTCCTTAGAACGATTGGTGCAATTATTGATATGAAAAAAGGAAATATTAGATTCCAATTTCCATCAAGGAAAGGCATGGAACACTTTTCTAGAAAGAAAATTAAATTACCTTATGAATCTATTATGAGATCCACTTATGGATTGCCTACCAAAGACGGCAATACCTAGATCTATCCTTGCCTTTATGCCTAGCTAGGGATGTTAAACGATAGCGCTTATTGGGAGGCAATCCAATTTTATTTTAATTCCTTGCTTTTTGTTCCTGTTTAGCAATAGATATTTGATCTAGCCTCTGGTTAGATTTGTTTTTGTGTTTTAATTAGTGTTTGTGCCAAGTGAAACCTATAGGATCTTCTTGGATGATAGTTATTTGATCTTGCTGAAAAAGTCAGAAACTTTCTGCTCACAAAAACAATTGTTAAAAATCACCAGAACGTGATAAAATACTGATTCCAATTGCAGAAGATCAATAACAAATTATCTAGGTCGTCCTATTTTGGTAGAATATTTGGAGTTCCAGAAGTTTGCGCTAGGTACAGATTACTACAGACTGTTCTCTTTTGACGGATTCTGTTTTTCGTGTGTTGTTTGCTTATTTTGATGAATCTATGGCTAGTAATGGAGTTTATGAACCATAGAGAAGTTGGAATACAGTAGATTTAACACCAATATAAATAAAGAATGAGTTCATTACAGTACCTTGAAGTGGTGTTTTGTTTTCTTTCGCTAACGGAGCTCAGGAGGTTTTCTGTTAAGTTTTGTGTTGTGAAGTTTTCAAGTTTTGGGTAAAAGATTTGATGGATTATGGAACAAGGAGTGGCAAGAGCCTTATCTTGGGGATGCCCAAGGCACCCCAAGGTAAAATCCAAGGACAACCAAAAGCCTAAGCTTGGGGATGCCCCGGAAGGCATCCCCTCGTTCGTCTTCGTCCATCGGTAACTTTACTTGGAGCTATATTTTTATTCACCACATGATATGCGTTTTGCTTGGTGCGTTGTAACACCCTGAGAATCATGCTATAGTAACCTCTACTAATGATGCCACGTCACTACGATTACCATTGTTAATTCCGCGATGGTTCAATCCCGTTCAAATTTTAATTCAAATTTCTCAAACATGCAAACAAAAAATGTTCAAAGTGTGGCAAATAATCCCTGGATATTTGTCATGTTGAAACCAACATCATTTGGCTCTCTGATTAATCTCTAGTAAAATATAAAGTGGTCCAACTTAGACAAACGTAACCATTTCAAAATAAACAAATGTTTATGTATTTCAACTAACTTGAAACTTCTTGGGCCTCTCCAAAATATCGTGCTTGATTTATGTGACAAGTGGTGTAATCACTAAAATTCAGTTGGTGTTACTTTAAAATGCAAAACATTGGAGAAAATAAAAAATAGTAACTAAAACAAACTAAGAAGAGAAAGGCCTAACTACTACTATGTACTTGTAGTCCATGGCTACAGTGCACAACCCAGCCCACCAACAAGCCATCTCCTTCCTCCCTGTACAGAGGCTTGGCGTGGTAGAAATCCACGGCGCCCGGTCCGCCGATGCTCGACGTCTGGCGCTACAGGGACGCCGGGAGGAGGATAAAACCATCCCCAAATGCATAGGCAAACCCTAGCCCCCACTTTCCCCTCCCCTCGCTCGTTCTCTTATTCTCTACCACGCAGCCGCTCGCTACTGTCGCCATTGCCATGGCCACCGGCTGCCCCGCGCCGCATCATCGAGTCCCGGAGAACCGCCGATGTCCGCTGCTTCATCCCCGACCACGCGTACGAGCCGGGAGCCGCCACACCGTCGGGATCGAGTGCTTCTCCCCGTTCGGCCCCACCACTGCCTCGCCGTCGTCGCCGTCGATCTACACCACCACGACCTCCCCGGCCTGCCCGACCACACCATCGCGCTCACAGTGAGGCCCTCCGCCAATCCCCCCTTTTCCCCGTTCGTTTTGGACGCCGTAGGACGCCACCACGAACGCGCTCGAACCACTTCGTTCGCCCCGCTACCGGCCTCGCTTGTCGATGCTTTCGTCACACACAGGTTGTTGCTGTCGTTCGCGCCGCTTCTCCGCCCGTAGCCTCTGCGCTGAACGCCTCAGCGCCAGGTGCGCCGCCAGCCACCCGCATGTGCGTTTGCACGCCATTGCCGCTCCATCGCCGCGGTCGTGCCTCCTCAGAGCTGCTACTGCTGCTGCTGCCGCTCTGCGACTCCTCCCGCGTTATGCCCCGCCTCTCCTGACCTCGCCAAGGCCCACTGCCGCCGCTGGCTGCACTGCGGCACTGGCTGAGCCTGCCCAAGACCCATGACCCCACCGCCTCGCCCAGCGACTACACGCTGCCATGGGCGCTCCTCCTGCGGCCCCGCTCTTCCCTATGGGTCACCGCCTAGTTGTTCGCCGGCCCAGACGGCCACGCTCGGCCGCCTCGCGGTGCAAGCCGCTGGTTGCGCCAAGAATCACAAGGCCAGAAGCCACCCGCTCCAAAGGGCCGGGTGCATCGCTGAAGCGGGCCTCACCCCCTGTTTATAAAAAAAGGGTTTAAATTTTTTTTATATAAATAATTAGTTGATTAATTAATTAAATAGGTATTTAATTAACTTAATTAACCTTGCTTCATTAGCCTAATGAACTAGATTAGTTAATTTAATTCTGTTAATTAGTTAAGTCAATGACTGATGGGGCCCACTGCACCTTTGACCAGTCAACCCAGTCAGAGTTGACTGTTGACCCTGCTGACATCAACATGACGTCCTGCTGAAGCAATAAGTCCTTTTTCGAATTAATAATAATTTCAGAATATTATTAAAACTTTAGAAAATCATATAAATTAATCTGTAACTCGGATGGAAAAACTTTGTACATGAAAGTTGCTCAGAACGACGCGACGAATCTGAACCCGCGGTCCGTTTACCTTTCAGATGCTTCTAACTATCTGAACATGGAACTTTCCCCCTCCGGTCATTTGTCTGACACAGGTCCGGAACCGGGAAAACATTTCCGGTTGACTTCCCCTTCACCGGTATCGTGTAGCACCACGTTAGAACACGTCTAGCTCTGCATGTTGTCCTGTTATGCACTTGCTTGCTATGTATTTACTGTTTCTCCCCCCTCTTCTCTTCGGTAGACCCTGTGATGATGTTGATGCCCCTGTGACCGACTACGTCACCGACGACCCCTCCTTCTCGTCTGAGCAACCAGGCAAGCCCCCCTTTGATCATCCCGATATCGCCCATTCCATTCTCTCATGCTTGCATTAGATTTTGCTAATGTAATTGATTGCTCCTATTCTGATGCATAGCCTGCTTTTGTAACCTGCTTATTGTTACCTACCTGCTTATCCTAAACTGCTTAGTATATGTTGGTTAGTGATCCATTAGTGACCCCACCTTGTCCTTGTTGCCCCTGCTTCATCATCGAAGACCCGATCAACGGGATCGAAGACTAGGCCCCGACACCAAACATCACTTTCCCCTTTTGTTGCTCGACTCTGCAGAGTGTCGAGGGTGGAACCTATACATCACTCCTGATGAGATCTCTGTAGTGTAGCTATTCGGTCGTGGTCATCGAGGGTGATTTCCTCCTTAACCACTTCCGATACAACTCTGTCGTGCAACCCCTCAAGTGTGAACCTCGGGGGTGGTTCCTCTTACGTTCACCTTGATGATTACATCGAGTGGAATTCACCGGGAGTGATTCCTCGGGTTTTCCCCTTGATGTTTGGACACACGGATACTTGGACTATATAGCTGTTACTTGGAAAGGCGGGTCGACCCTGAGGGTTACCCGCGAGTGATGTGGAGACGGGTTGACCTGGAAGGTGCCCGCGAGATAATTACGAGGCATGGTCGGGCATTCCTAGCCCTTGCCGCAAGTCCTCGAGACAGGGCAACGGGGTCACATCTTTCGTGAGTCTCTGCTTGTTACCGCGTGCTCCTAATCCACTACGATTTGGATATTTGATCCGAGGGGCCTCTAGCCTGATAGCACTAACCATCACGTGGGCATAGTATGGGCGTTCTGTGTTGTATGCATCAGCCGAAGCTTAATAGACGTAAGCGACTGAGCGGCGCGCGCCGAGTTGGACTGGTAAGCACCTGCCTTTTTTAAGTAGGTAGCTAGGTGCGCTCACCGTCACAGACGCATAGCGTGCAGGAGTTCCTCGAGATGGCCCATGACCCCGGGGCATAGGTTTAGTCCGCGTCTTGACCTCTTTATTAAGCCTAGGTCGGGTTGCGGCGTATTGTTTGGTCGAGGCCGGGCATGACCTAGGAAAGTGTGTCCTACCGGAGTTAATCGAGCGTGGGGGGTAAGTTGGTGCACCCCTGCAGGGAAGAAAACATCTATCGATAGCCTGTCCTACGGTAACCGACACTTGGAGTTGTATCCCGATCGATACAACTAGAACTGGATACTTGAGATGAGACATGGATATGAGTAATGGATAGTATGGCTCTGGGATTGCTTTATCGCAGGGAGTCGAGAAAGGATCTCTGGCCGAGGTTGATAACACTACTACTACTTTACTTTATGCTATTCTGTACCCTTCTGGATGCTGCAAGATGCTTGGAGCTACTTGAAGATGCTAGTGGTTGATAGGCTAGGCTTTCCCCTTCTCTTCTGGCATTTCTGCAGTCCAGTCCACATATACAACCCCTCTTTGATAATGCCGCATATGTAGTGTAGATCCTTGCTTGCGAGTACTTTGGATGAGTACTCACGGTTGCTTTGCTCCCCCTTTTCAACCTTTCTTCTTCCTTCCGGTTGATGCAACCAGATGTCGGAGCCCAGGAGCCAGATGCCACCGCCGATGCCTGCTACTACGTGGAGACCGCCGACGACCAGGAGTAGTTAGGAGGCTCCCAGGCAGGAGGCCTTTCCTTTTCGATCGTTGTTGCTTTTGTGCTAGCCTTGTTAAGGCAAACTTGTCTAACTCATGTCATTACTCAGATATTGTTGCTTCCGCTGACTCTTGTGTATTCAAACTTATGTATTCGAGCCCTCGATGCCCATGGCTTGTAATATAAAGCTTGTATTATTTTAATTTGTGTCTAGAGTTGTGTTGTGATATCTTCCCGTGAGTCCTTGATCTTGATCGTACACATTTGCGTGTATGATTAGTGTACGATTGAATCGAGGGCGTCACATGCGTCTTGTATGATTTGAGTCTTTGCTTTTTAGTTTACCACAATCATCCTTGTTGTACACACCTTTTGGGAGAGACACACATTAATCGGAATTTATTAGAATACTCTATGTGCTTCACTGATATCTTTTGAGCTAAACAATTTTGCTCTAGTGCTTCACTTATATCTTTTAGAGCAAGCGGTGGTTTTATTTTATAGAAATAATTGATCTCTCATGCTTCACTTATATTATTTTGAGAGTCCTTTAGAACAACATGGTAATTTGCTTTGGTTATAAAATTAGTCCTAATATGATAGGATTCCAAGATAAAAAACTTTGAAGTGCATTCAATACTAAGAGAAGTTTGATACTTGATGATTGTTTTGAGATATGGAGATAGTGATATTAAAGTTGTGCTAGTAGAGTAGTTGTGAATTTGAGAAATACTTGTGTTGAAGTTTGCAAGTCCCGTAGCATGCACGTATAGTAAACATTGTGTGACAAATTTGAAACATGAGGTGTTCTTTGATTGTCTTCCTTATGAGTGGTTGTCGGGGACGAGCGATGGTCTTTTCCTACCAATCTATCCCCCTAGGAGCATGCGCGTAGTGCTTGGTTTTTGATGACTTGTAGATTTTTGCAATAAGTATGTGAGTTCTCTATGACTAATGTTGAGTCCATGGATTATACGCACTCTCACCCTTCCATCATTGCTAGCCTCTTCGGTACCGTGCATTGCCCTTTCTCACCTTGAGAGTTGGTGCAAACTTCAACGGTGCATCCAAACCCCGTGATACGATACGCTCTATCACACATAAGCCTCCTTATATCTTCCTCAAAAACAGCCACCATACCTACCTATTATGGCATTTCCATAGCCATTCCGAGATATATTGCCATGCAACTTTCCACCATTCCGTTTATTATGACACGCATCATCATTGTCATATTGCCTTGCATGATCATGTAGTTGACATCGTATTTGTGGCAAAGCCACCTTGCTTAAATTTTCATACATGTCACTCTTGATTCATTGCCCATCCCGGTACACCGCCGGAGGCATTCACATAGAGTCATATTTTGTTCTAGTTTTGAGTTGTAATCGTTGAGTTGTAAATAAATAGAAGTGTGATGGACATCATTAATAGAGCATTGTACCAAAAAAAGAAACAGAAGAAAGGCAAAAAAAGAGAAGGCCCAAAAAAAGAGAAAAAAGGGGAGAAATAAAAAGGGACAATGCTACTATCCTTTTTCCACATTTGTGCTTCAAAGTAGCACCTTGATCCTTATGATAGAGAGTCTCTTGTTTTGTCACTTTCATATACTAGTGGGAATTTTTTATTATAGAACTTGGCTTGTATATTCCAACAATGGGCTTCCTCAAATGCCCTAGGTCACTACAAAAAAAAAGACACATCCATGACATTTTGGGCGAACGAATTTTTTTTCTGTCATACATATGACACTTCTATGATGATAATTGTGACAAAACCCGGTATCATCATAGATGTGGTGGGCTCCTACTTCTATGACAAAAAGTCATGACAGAAAATGGGCTTTTCGTCCTGGGTAGGCCGGAGACGCAGCTGCATGACATTCTTTGGGCCGTCCATGACGGAAAAAACCATGGTAGAAGCGAGGGGGAGGAAAATTTCGGGGAGTTCCCGGTTACGGTGGGAGGTCGGGGGCCGAGCGATGCGCGTTTCTTGTACACGACACGCATGTGCGAGGCGCTGGCTCTAATCGAACCCGAAGCGAGGCGTTGGGCTCTAATCGAACCCGTTGCGACAGACCGCAGGCTACGCTACATCGAACCCAAGCGATCGATCGATGGCTGTTAACTAAACCCGATCGAGCGATTCTTCGCCATCGCCGCTAATCAAGCCGATCGATGCCGCCTCGATGAACAAAGGAGCGCTATGGGGGGGGTTGGATGAATAAGGAGCGGTGGCGTTGCCTCTAGATGAACAGGACCCGTGGTGTGGTGGAGGGCTGGATGAACGATGAGACGGTGGAGGGTGCCCTTGGAGGGGTGGAGAACAGGACCCGTGGTGTGGAGGGCTGGATGAACAGTGAAGCGGTGGAGGGGTGCCCGTGGAGGGTGGTTGAACAGACCCCATGGTGTGGAGGGCTGGATGAACATGAGACGGTGGAGGGGTGGTTGAATAGTAGTCGGTGGAGTAGCGCGCGGTGGAGGCTGGATGAACAGGAGCCCGTGGAGGCCGGATGAACAGGAGCCCGTGGAGGCTGGAGGAGGTCGACAGTGGAGATGAACAGTATCCCGTGGAATCCCGTTTTGCGGTACGCCACACCCCTCCCGATGAACAGGACCCCCGTTTCGACCGTAGGAGGTCCGTTTCGTCCGTTTTACGGTACGCCACACCCCTCCCGGTCAACAGGACCCCCGTTTCGACCATAGGAGGTCCTTTCCTCTGTTTTGCGGTACGCCAGACCCCTCCCGATGAACAGGATCCCGTTTGGAATGTGTCGGACGAACACAAGGCCGTTTCCTCCGTTCTGCGGTACGCCAGGCCTCGTTTCCATCGCCTGTTCCATCCAAGCCCTCCAGATGAACAAGACCACGCATTCCGTTCCGACCCAGCCGGTTGGCTCCCACGCGTTCCGTTGCCTCTCGATGAACACGACGCATTCCGTTGCCTCCCCATGAACACGACGCATTCCGTTGCCTCCCCATGAATACGACGACGACGGTGTTTCTCCGTTTTGACCCAGCCATGTCAACGAGCCCTCGCCGTACGTATGCGCGAGTAGGCATTCGATACCCCGCCGTATGTACACATACGTGGCCGTATTTTCTTTCTTGCACCCTGGCCGTCAGACGTGCGTGTACATGCTACGCGCCGCTTCTACAACACGTGCGGCGCCTCTACATCCACCAAGATATATGTACGCATATCGTTCGCGACTAGAATGACAACGCTACGTACGCTTCGACCAGGTGGGTCCCGACTGTCACGCACTTCCTTGCCTTCGAAGATGTAGCTGGTGGGACCCAGCAGTCAGGGGGACGAATTGTTTTTTTTTTGCCCGGACGCACTTCCTTGCGTGCGAAGATGTAGCTGGTGGGTCCCAGCAGTCAGGGGGAAACATTTTTTTCGTGAAATACGGTGGCCCGTCCGGTGGGTCCCCGCTGTCAGGTGGAGGAATAATTATTTTGCACGTAATAAGGAGGCACTTCCTTGCTGCGGCCGTGGACCCAGCTGTCAGCCTCTCCACATACCCATCGCTCGATGGAAGCCGTTCCTTGACCACGTTGACCACGCCGCGCCGAGAGCACCAGGGCGGTGGACGACGGCGAGGCCTAGGAAGGGGACGAAACGGAGCCGGGGAAGACGCGGCAGTGGATGCCCACGCGTAGAGGAGTATGAGGGTTCACTGGTTCGCTGCGGTGTTAGGCTGCCGTCGCCGCAGAATAACAGGGGGTGTGGGTGAGTAGAGGGATGGCTTGGCCAACGGTGGGAGTGGTAGGGGCCGGGTGAGGCCTCCGCTGCATCGCAGCCGGCCTCGGGAGGCAGGAGCACGAGGCACGACCGGCGTTGGTTTGGGCGGCTGGAGCAAGAAGATCAGAGGTTAAAGAAGCACTATGGCCGTTGGATGGACATCGTACGGTCACTGGAGCTAGAATCATGCATATTGACTAAGTTGACAAAGCCCTCCGTCCCCGTCAACTTAGTAGGCCCACAAGTCAGTCTGCCACTATACTGGGTCCCAGCTAATAGGGGGTGTATTCATTTTTTTGTGCGTAATAAGGAGGCACTTCCTTGCGTGTGAAGATATAGCTGGTGGGTCCGAGCTGTCGGTAAGTGTAACTTTTTTTCGCGAAATACAGAGGCCCTTTCGGTGGGTCCCTCGATGTCGTGGAGGAATCATTATTTTGCGCGTAATAAGGAGACATTTCCTCATGCGGCCGTGGACCCGGTATGTCGGCCTCTCCACATACTGATCCACTTCAGATGCATGTCGGTCGTTGACCACGTTGACTAGGTCGCCGAGAGCACCAGGGCGGTGGACGACGGCGAGGCCTAGGAAGGAACGACACGGAGGCAGTGGAAGACTCGCCGGTTGTTTCCCACGGAGGGGAGTACGACCAGACGAGGGTTTACTCGTTCGTCTACCGTCACGGAGAATAACAGCAGTGTGGGTGAGTAGAGGGATGGCTAGGCTAGCGATGGGAGTACGATGGGGCGGTGAGGTCATGTGGCAAAGACAAATGACTGCTGGGAGGAGGGAGCAAGCAGTCCCTGGCGCTTGTTTAAGCGGCCGGAGCCTAAGAGCAGAGATTGAAGAAGCACGACGGCCGTTCGATGGACATCCAACAGTCACTGCTTGTGCGTCAACCTTTTTTTTTAGGAAAGCCTCAAATCTGTGGAAAACAGCATACAACCCATCTGCCATTATTTCTAATAATTTATAGCCCATTTGCTAATTCTTAAGGTTTTTTTGGAGCCCATATTGTTTTTGTTAGCATTACATCCCATATTATGGCCACGGTTAAAAAATTATAGTACGAAATTTTGCATATTTCGGTGCGGTCCGAACTATTTTTAATCCCGAAATTTCGACTCACATTGAAACAGATTTAAAAAATAAATGTATATCAATATAAAATCCAACAAATTCTCCCCGCATAAAAATTAATGTAATTTAAAATCTCAAAATGAAAAAAAGATATTTGAAACTAATTGTCGGTTTGATGTGTTTTAAAAATGTACAACCCATTTCTCATTCTTGATAGGCCATTTTCTCGGCCGGCCGAATGAGGCTCTCCTCGTCTTGAAAGATTTGCAGCCCAACAGGCCCGACAAAGCGACTTACTTGGCAAATCACAAAAACCGGCTGTGGCCATGGACCCAAATTGTCGGCCTCTCCACGTGACAAGATTTCTTCCGATGGAAGTCGGTCGTTGACCACATTGACCATGCCACGACGAGAGCACCAAGGCGGTGGACGACGGTGAGGCCTAGGAAGGGGACGAGGCGGAGCCGGGGAAGACGCGGCAGTGGATGCCCATGCGGAGAGGAGTACGAGGGCTCACTGGTTCGGCTACTGCGTGAGGCTGCCGTCGCCGCAGAATAACAGGGGGTGTGGGTGAGTAGAGGGATACCCTGGGCCAGCGGTGGGAGTAGTAGGGGGCGGTGAGGCCTCCGCGGCATCACAGCCGACCACGAGAGGCAGGAGCACGCGACACGACCGGCGCTGCTTTGGGCGGCTGGAGCAAGAAGACCAGAGGTTGAAGAAGCACTATGGCCGTTGGATGGACATCGTACGGTCACTGGAGCTGGAATCATTCATATTGACTAAGTTGGCAAAGCCCTCCGTCCTCGTCAACTTAGTAGGCCCACAAGTCAGCCATCCACTATGGTGGGTCCCAGCTAGCAGGGGGTATTCATTTTTTGGTGCGTAATAAGGAGGCACTTCCTTGCGTGCGAAGATATAGCTGGTGGGTCCGACACATCGGGGAAACGCTTTTTTCGTGGAAATACAGAAGCCCTTCCCACGACAAGCTGCACGTATAGTGCGTAATAAGGAGGAACTTTCATGCGTGCAACCATGGACCTTGTGGGTCCCGGCCGTCGAGCTCTCCACGTCTGATCCTCTTCCGATGACTCTCGTATGTTGACCACGCCGCGCCGAGCGCACCGAGGCGGTGGAAGACGGCGAGGCCCCAGACTGGAACGACCCGGATATGGGGAAGACGCGGCAGTGGAGTCGCAGACGGAGAGGAGTGGAAAAATTGACTGGTTCGGGTGCGGGGTGGGCCTACACTCGGTAGAGAATAACAGGAGGTGCGGAGTGAAGGGATGGCCTGGCTGTCGGGGTGGGGGTAGCGTTTTGTTGAGGAGCGCAAAACAACGCCGCTTGACGCCGAAGGCTGGAGCAGTCGGTTCCCGCCGCTCTAGGGGAAGAAGACGAGAGATTGAAGAAGAATGCCGGCCGTTGGATGTAAATCCAACGCCTTCTTAGGCTTCCGCCTACTGGCCCACATGTCAGCCAGTCCATTTGTTTTTTTAGTCCATTTGGTGGGCTGGGTGAAACAATGATGTAGCATCTATGCAGCCCATTTAAATCCCATTTGCATTTTTTTATGGACAAGTGAACTAGTTTACATACATAAGCAAATAGCCACTAAAAAAAGCAATCAGGTTAATGGGTTCTTAAAAGAATTATTTCGGACAAAACAGATAATTACGACACATAGGCTAATGCATGAAACACTCAGATGATAAAGGTGCTTATAAACAGATAAAGTACAACATCTAGACCTTCCTGGCACGCTTGATCATGACGCTGTGCGGCTGTCCGTGTACTCGTCGGTTACGGGAAGCAGACACGCCCTCATGTCCAAGATCTGCCTGTACATGTCGTAGCATGCGTATGCGTCCTTGTCCGCAGGTGTTATGTAGGCTAGATTCAGAGGTACCTCCCACGTGTTGGTCGTCTTCTTTCATGTTAGCGTATCGTGGGTCGATGATGGTCTCAGTGAGGTCAACCACGGAGTCCTTCTCCCGCCTGCTGTCGATGATCTTGTATTGCTTCGGATGTCGACAAGCTTGTTGCACCAGATGGCGAATCGTCGCGTTCTTCCTTCTCTCCACCGTAGCGGCGAAGGTGCAATCGGTGCTGCCGATGAAACGGGCGAATGCTCCGTAACTCGGTGCAGCCATAGGATCGAGGCGCAGGCAGAGCTTCACCGAGTCCGTATCGTTGGTGTACATCACATTCAACTTGGTGCAGCCATAGGACTGAACGGCAAACTCAAAGGGGAACTCCTTGTCAAGTCCATATCCAGCAGGCTCACCCTCGGATCGCCATTGAGTCTCTTCGAGTGAACGAGTGTGTAGGCGGCGGCAGCTTCGTTTTTTCAGCTCTTGGGGACTGGATTCAATAGTAAGCTGAGTGTGTACAGCGACAACAAGCATTACCCCTCCTCGTCTCACGCACGCCGGCAGAAGATGCACCCTCGGCCACACGCCGGTTCACGAGCTGGTCAGTATTAATTGTAATAACAGGAGTTAGTGGTCACTTTACTTAAGTTTAATTAGCTTTAATAGAAATTTATACTTAAAACAAGCAATGCATTCGCCGTTTCTATCAAGTGCCACAGGATCAACATGCACAACAATTAGAATTATTATTCTCAGGACGCACACGATCAACACATTTGTCGCACTTTCACAAAGATAATACTACCAAGTTTGAACTGTTTGTTATGGTTGTTGTCCTCTGCATCATCATGCCGTGTTTCCCAGCTTGCAAGATTCAGAACCAACAAATAAGATCCAAATAATAAGTACAACAAAGATGCCTACACATCTCATTGATTCCAAGCTTGCAAGATTCGTAACCAACAAATAAGATCCAAATAATAAGTACAACAAAGATGCCTACACATCTCATTGATTCCCGACTTGCAAGATTCGTAACCAACAAATAAGATTCAAATAATAAGTACAACAAAGATGCCTACACATCTCACTGATTCCCAGCTTGCAAGATTCAGAACCAACCCAGTAGAGCCTTTTGATAAAGTGAATATCGGGATTAAATCCATCTTCACTAGCCATGTCATACAATCGAAGAACTTGGTGAATGCTCTTGACCGTCACAACATCTATAGTTGAGTATTCATGTTTGCACAGCATGTTTGCACAACACAAACAAGGAGACAGGAGAGCATGATTTCTCTTTAATAGCGGCCTCCTTGAACTCAACCTCCAGCTCTACTTGGATGAGGTATGCCTGGAGTTCCATGATTCAATTCATGCACCTTTTTCTGCAGTTCACTTGAAATGAAGCAAAGATTGCATCATTCAGCTAGCAAGAAGTACTTGCTCTTGTGAGTCGGTGTTCTTCTTTAGTAGTTGCACTAAAATTGAGGAACATTAAGGTTGGCTGTCCGGCTCATGTAAGGTGCAACTATAATTTTCTTATCCTTTTGTGCAGTTCCACTAAAATAAAGTGCCATTGTGGTGACAGTGACGGCTCCATCTTGCAAAGGCTAATAAAATGTTGCACGAGATTACCAACAGAAACTTGATGGAGATTTTGGAAACTCCAATCACCATTTTGTGCAATTCCACCAAAATTGAGAGATGTTGCCCACGTGACATTTTAGTTGAACTTCACAAGACACTCATTCAAAAAAAGTGTATTGTGCAGAGTGTCTTGTGCAGTTCACCAAAAGGTCACAATAGCAACAAGGTGAAATGGATATCCCTATCTGCACAAAAAGATAGAAAGTAAACAGTTGTTGGTCAATAAGAATATACAAAACATATACAAAATGAAAATAAGCATCTTAATTATGTTCATGGCAATCATGCAAGGACAGTAGAAATTTTAAAACGTCAGCAATGCTTCATGTTACCAGAAGCATTACGATCAACAATGAGATTCCTCAAATATGGGATTACTTTAATGGTGGCATTGCTTGTTTACTGCATACGAGAAATCAACAAAGCAGCTAAAGAGTTGGTTTAAGGGCATGGGACCGTGGGGACACCAGGACACTTAGCAGCGTAAAGGAGCAACTTACTTATCATACTGGGGAAAACAGCAGGAGTGCCATTTGTAACACAGTTTAATTGCATCTTATCATTGGAGGCATTAGATTAACAATAACACTGGTTAGACATGTCCCTAAGGTAACAGTGTGATCGCTTCATTTTACATGCGCCCTTACATTAACAACAACAAAAGGTTGGTATAAGGACATGCGACAGTGGACGCATCAAAGACAATGTACCTACAAGGAGGCATAAAGTGGTGATGCCGAGTTTGTTCATGCTATGTGAGGGCAGCAAACCTAATCCTAAAGACCTTGTACTATGTGAGGGCAGCAAATATAATCCTGGAGACCTTTTACTATGTGAGGGCAGCAAATCTAATCCTAGAGACCTTTTACTATGTGAGGGCAGCAAATCTAATCCTGGAGACCTTTTACTATGTGAGGGCAGCAAATCTAATCCTGAGACCTTTTACTATGTGAGGGCAGCAAATCTAATCCTGAGAGCTTTTACTATGTGAGGGTAGCAAATCTAATCTTGGAGACCTTTTACTATGTGATGGCAGCAAATCTAATCCTGGACATACTCTGTTGACTTGTCCACCAGCCGCCACTTTCTATCCTTTTTTCAACCAATAATAGATATGTTCCTTATCCAGTTTGTACTGTGTTTTCCCATTATTTCCCTTTTCAACCAAGAGATCGGATGGGTATCCGGTCTCTACTACTTTCACCATATTATTTCTTCTTTGAATCAAGTCCTGGATTCATGCTACAACTTTCCCCCTTTCTTCGTTGTTTGAACAAAGCCCTAGATTCGAATGCATGAAGTAGCTTTACCTCTAATAATACTAAAAATTTAGGTGGCTTTGGAAGAGCTGATGGGAGTAGAAAAAGATGCACATGCAGACACGTGGGGAGCTGGGGCAGTAGAGCAAGGACGCTTTCGAAGAACTTATACCCGAGGGTCGCCGGGATAATCAGCGGCGGCAGGTTGGATCTGTGGACAATACGGCAGGGAGGAAGAAGGGTCGGAGGACCTCCCGAGCCGGTGCTGTGTCGGAGAGAACGGCACGGGCAGAGGATCAGGCCCCTCCGGCAGCTGTGGGTTTCCTCCCTCGGCGGTGATGATCGCGTGAACGATGCACCTTTTAGTCCTCTACACACACCGGCCGAAGGGATCCGGCCGGATCTGTGACCAGTGGTGAGCTGAGAGAAAATGTTGCTACCTCTGTCTTGTTTATATCTAGAGAGGATGAGAGAATGAAGAGAGCAACCCTAGTAAAGCAAGCGCTCAGGCCCTGCGTCCATATATAGTGGAGTGATTATCTTTTTCTCTCCACAACAAGCGTTCAATTTGTGTACGTGGCATTAAAGAAAAGAAACTCTCTATTTAAGGTGACTATCAGACGACTCCTACTTACTACTAGTAGTACTACAGTATTGTTCACTTGTGCTCCACGCCCCTCCATTCATTGAACAATCCCACGGGTGAATAAACATACAGTAAGTACTGTATTTATATAGAATGAACAAGCTCAAACTATTTTTGTGTAGTTAAAAGTTGAGGGCGGGGCTTTTCCCGGGCAGTACGCGCGGCAGTTTTTGGGTAGGCGGTTTGACAGAGAGGCGAGGAGGGTGAGCGAGTGGGGCTGTGCGATTTGATGGCGCGTTACTGCTGGAAAGACTTGTGATATGACCACTCACTATAGTCATGAATTACTGGCGCTCCGACCGGGATGATGGCCCCCTTCCGTTCTGCGCTCTAATCGGGTGCATGACACATCGACCCAGATGCTGGCTCTCCCACATGTCGGAGTAGTACTCCCACCGTTTCTTTTTAGTCTGCATATAAGGTTTGGTCAAAGTCAAGCTTTGTAGAGTTTGACTAATTTTAAATTAAAAAATATAAACATTCACAATATGAAATCAATATTATCAGATGCACCATGAAACGTATGTTCATACTATATAGTTTTAGTATTGTAGATGTTCATATTTTTTATATAAATTTGGTCAAACTTTGTGCAGTTTGACTTTGACCAAATCTTATATGCGGAGTAAAAAGAAACGGAGGGAGTAAGAAAGAGCAAAGAATGATGCGGTATATACTAGTACTATACTACTCCCTCCGTTCCTAAATATAAGTCTTTGGAGAGATTTCACTATGGACCACATACGGAGAAAAATGAGTGAATCTACACATAAAATGCATCTATATACATCTGTATGTGGTCCACAGTGAAATATCTACGAAGACTTATATTTAGGAACGGAGGAGTACTACTCAGTGTCGGAGGAGTGCGAACCACGGCAGCAAAGTGAACCAAAGCACCGAACCATGGTAGCCCAATGAACCAGCAAGAGAAAACAATGTGGTGATATGGCCATAAAAACAATGTGTTACGGTCCACACTGTAGCATGTACGAATACTCCTCTTTGTTTGGATCCCGGAGTTAGAGCTAGTTTGGGTTGAAATAGCCTCAAATTATCGAAACAAGAGGGGTTAGTTTGAGCTAGTTTGCTCTAACCTAGCTAAAAAAACTAGCCCGGTGGAGAGGTTCTAATTGGGTTAGTTATCCTCGGGCCCACTAAAAGAGAACTAAAAAAATCTCCCATGCCCGCACCAGATCGTTCCCCCCCCTCACACGACTCCTCTCTGTTCCCCATAGGGCCGCTCGCCCTTTCTCTCCTCCGGCCGCCCTCTCCTTCCGGCCTCGTCCGCCCTACTCCGCCCGCCCTCTCCCTCCGGCCTCCGAAGGTCGCCCCGCTGCCCCTTCACCAGTCATTTTTCTCCCTATGTCGTGCGTGGCAGCAGCGCATCTACCAGGGAGGTCGCGAGAGGGGTGAGTTTGTTCGTTCCTTCTCTGTCTCACGGCCATATCATTGATCTTGCTTGCTCAAGCGCTAATTCTGATTTTGAAAAGTAGATCCTGATCAAACTTGGTATAGATTTTTGGTGCACGCATGGAATTGTTTGATGCTGCTTGAGGAGGTAATAAATCTTTCTAGAGGCCCAAAGATTCAGGTAACCTTTCTAGGTATTTCAATTTCAGGCTTGCATTATTTCCAGAGGCCCAAAGATTCAGTTCACCTTTCTAGGTATTTCAATTTCAGGCTTGCGTTATTCTAGAGGCCCAAAGATTCAGTTCACCTTTCTAGGTATTTCAGTTTCAGGCTTGCATTATTTATAGAGGCCCAAAGATTAAGTTCACCTTTCTAGGTATTTCACTTGCAGGCTTGCATTATTTCTAGAGGCCCAAAGATTCAGTTCACCTTTCTAGGTATTTGATTTCGAGCTTGCATTATTTCTAGAGGCCCAAAGATTCAGTTCACCTTTCTAGGTCTTTTAGTTATAGGCTTGCATTATTTCTAGAGGCCCAAAGATTAAGTTCGATCGTGCAAGCGGCCCTGCTACCCATGCCGGTGTCGACCTCAACTCGCAAGGGCCAGCGTCGGAGGGGTTCCCGGGGCTTGGGCTCTACAGAGCCTTCCTCCAGAGCAACGATGGCGAGCTCCTCCCTCGGTGCGTGAGGGGCTCCGGGCTCCCTCCCTATCGTGAATGACTTCTGTGATGAGTTAGCTCATTCTTTGTTTCATGAAGTGTTTTTCATTTTGTGAAGCTTGATTGACGACTTGTATGTTTAAGTGGGATATCTCATTTGTATGGAAAAAGTAAAAATTATCATGTTTTGCATGCTTGATTTGTATAGATGGTTCGTTTATGTCAATTGCAGCGGGAGGAGGCCATGAAGAGCCGGCCACACCAACAGGGTGCTTGGATCCAAGGGACTTATTTTAGTCGACTAAAAATAGTCTCTTTAAGAGGCTAAAGTTCCAAGCACCCACGACTAAAGAGGGGCTAAAACTAGTCTTGAGACTAAATTTTTTAGTCGGGGTACCCCTACTAAAATGTGGATTAGTCCTCTCTCTCCTCATTTAACTCCTCTCCTTTAACACAAAGTAGTTCTGGATTGGAGGGTTTGGAGGATAATAAATTCTCATTAACTTGATTTTAGTCTCTTTAGTATTTGGATCCAAGCATGGAAGAGGCTAGCAAGTTTCAGTCCCACTACTTTTAGTCATGGAACTAAAACGTATCCAAGCACCCTCCAAATCCGGCAGGAAATAGGGTCCAAAGTAGTCAAATGATTGAGATAGAGCATTTATTTCAATCTAACCCTGCATCTATACACCTCTTTGGTTTAGAGTTAGTTCAGGGTTAGAATCTAACTCTAACCTCTAACTGAGTTAGAGTTCTCGTCGTCTCGGTTCATCGCCATCATACTTTCCCCATTCATGTGTTTTCAGTATCCTGCGAATCAAAGAGGCCCTTTTTTTGCGGGGAAAATCAAAGAGGCCCTTTTTTTGCGGGGAAAATCAAAGAGGCCCTTAGACTGGTTTCGGTCCGGTCATTTTTTATAAACGTGTTATGTCCAAAATTTAATGAGCGTGCTCCGGTTTCCACGAAAATAATCCGGTTTCATGTAGTAATTCATTCATTTATTTATTCTTCTGCGGGGGGTTTGCATGTAATTCGTGAGGTCTGAAATGTAAAGTACCCCGGCATATGCTCCGAGTCGTGCATGCACCACAACCCAGATGCTCTACGACCCAGATGCTCTATGTCCCACATGTCGGCGAATGGGAGCACATGGAAATAGCCTAGGAGTACATATAGGAGGATAAATGCGTGAAATAATGTGTACTGTGAAGCGTAGCCACGATTCGAAAAGGAGACCTAAAGTGATGACAGCTATAGGTCGCACGCACCCAACTAGTGGTACTAGACATACGACTAATTTTTCCCTAAAAAAAAGAGGCACTAGTGCTCAGTACTCATATTCTATAAACACGATTCCCATCTGACAACAATGTCTGCTACATTAGCTCTCCTCCCTCGTTTCTCTCTTCTAATTCTAAACTTCGGCCGACGCCTTGGTGGGCAGGGTGGGTTTGCTCAATCATGACCCCACCTCACGGTGAAAACTTTCTGTTGGAATAAAATGCCATATACTCCCTCCGTTCATAAATATAAGCCTTTTAGATACTATTTCAAATGGAATACATCATACGATGTATGTAGACATAGTTTAGAATGTAGATTCACTCATTTTGCTCCGTATGTAGTAGTCACTTGCGGAATCTTTAGAAAGACTTATATTTGGGAACGGAGGGACTACTATACTAATAAAACATTAAGGCCACGAGGCGATTACGCAAAGGTTGGTTATAGGAGGCAAGAAGAAGAGATGCATCCATCGACGATGTCCACCTCCTCGACTCAGGGCGCCGGCCCACCGAATGGCGCCTAAGTAGCAGCGGCTTTTGTGGCTAGGTCGATGTGCTTCTGAACAATGGCGTCCAAAGATTCCAGCCGCTGGAAGAAGGCCAACGTCTTTTCATCCTCGCTTGCCTTGTAGTGGCCTATGTAGATGATTTCCTCGTGAAGACGTGGATGTGCAGGTCGACGGTTTCTTACATGGCGAGGCGCTAGCGCGGGCCTCGAGGTGCACATTCTTCGTCGCGACCTCCGGCACTGCAGGGCCACGGGGCTTGAAAGAGTTCATCACCATGGAGGCCGATGAGGGTGGCAGGCAATGAGGAGCACAGGTGCGCGGTGGAAGCGATACACCAAGGTCGTCTGGCGCTTCTTGATGGCGGTGAACTTGCGGATGGAGTTGACCATCATGTCGTCCATGCGAGAGGCGGCCGGCGTCGGCGAGGGCTATGATGCTGTAGTCGCCAAAGACCGTCTGGAAATGTTCTTGGCGGTCTTGGGGCATGAGCGGGCATATGGATGATTTGGCACAACCGACTGCTGCTCGCATCCATCGCCTCCATAGGTGCTTGTGGCTTCTGGGCACTTGGTCTTGGATTGGAGTGAGCAGTATTGCGTAAAGACTTGGGAGTAGATGGATTGGAGTGGTGGGGCGCCTTTATTATATGAGAGTCCAAACTCTGTTGCATTCACATCGTGCTGGCTCTATTCTGCTTCTCCAATTAATTCCCTCTGCATGTAATTGAGGATGCATCATTGACCGTTCAACGTCTCGGGAACCGCTACCCTCTCCCTCCTTGGCATTCAAGCACCTATGGACCCGTCGCTGACGAGGTGCCTATGGTGACTTCGTAGAATTTCAAGATGATAGTGCCGTGCGTGTGTGCATTCATAGGGGTGAGTGTATGCGGCGTGTATATGAGCGCTAACGTCAGACTGTGTAAAAACGTAAATGCATGTCAAAAAGAGACTAGTCAAGATACTCAATATTGTGCACGCGTCGGAGAGGAAAGCGATAGAACTAGTACGTATTTATTTACGGTGCAGATTCACTCATTTTGCTCCATATGTACTCCGTCTCGGTGTAGTGTAGTCACTTGTTGAAATCTCTAGAAGGGCTAATACTCCTTTACGGTTTCTGAGGCTATACTAGCAAGTAGTTATGCGTACTAGTACAATAGTGGGCTCACATAGCAATTTTGTCTCATGCAAGAGCACGGCTATATGCGTGCTCCAATGTTCGTGAATCGCAACGTTCGGTTTGCGCTTGGCTCTTCGCCTCTTTGAGAAGGCGAAAAATGATGTTACTACTATCGCTTCTACAAAGGTCGAATCCATCGCTGCATGTCCGCCCACCGCGAAGCGGACGGATAGCTTGTTGTAGAAGTACTACTAAGCAAAAGCCTGTCCTCGTTTGCCAAAGAACCGCGCACATGGGTGAGGAGAAGGCGTGTAGTAAAAATCAAGCTTCTCCTCGTTCTACGAGTTGACGCGACACATCAGAGCACTGGCCCCACATGCTTGCCTCTAAACTTGGCTGAAAGACCCGCAGTGTACAATATATTTGCTGCAACCTCTAACATTTACCCACCACAAATTAAAATATATGTGGTCGTATGCATCGTTCTAATGCAGAGGCCAGGGAGTCCCCCCTTTTCGAAAAAAAACAAATTAAAAAATATATTCCTGTCTTGACCAGATGAGCGTGCAAACTACAATCACGAGGGTGTCAGGTAGGGCCAGAAGACTATTTTAATTTTTTTTAAAAACTTCGAGACGGCCACATAGCATGGAGCCGACCCCAACGATTTTAAGCTTACAGGCACGATACACGCTATCCTAGACTACTCTACACATGAAACTGCCACACGAGCGTCCGGGCTGCGCTTGGCTCTTCGCCTCTTCGGGAAGTCGAACAATGATGGAGTACTACCGGAGGAGTACTACTGATGCGCTTCAGCCATCGGCACCGATTGAACTGCTGCATGTCCACCGCGTGCGGGAGGGAGAGCGTGTAGCAAAAGCTTCTCCTAGTCTTGCCAGCCACCACGCTCATGGGCGAGGGAGGGACGCTCCTGCCTTTGCGTGTATGACAGGTGGGCCCGACAGGTGTGTGGCCAACCTGTCATACAGCCAAAGGCAGGCGCAGTTAAGTCCGCGAGGGAGAGGATAATCAAACTTCTCGTTGATGTACGAGTTGATGCGACACATCAAAGCACTTTTCGATATATTTCAATAATTTGCGTTTACCGATGCATTAATTACAACGCATGCATGCATGTCCTGACTCTCCTTTTGATACTTGCATGTGTTGATTTAATGCACCTTGAAGTAGTATAAAATATGTGACGGTAAAGCTCTCTAATACCCCAGCCCAAGTCGAGAGATGGTTGTGCACGAGGAGGGCGAGATCATGCAGACCGAACATGACCCGACGATGGAGCTCTCTAAGGTCTCGATGGACCTCACCGTGCTCCACTGCCCCTTGTGCCTCCACCCCTTGACGCCTCCAGTGTATGAGGTCCGAATGCACCTCGTCCGTTCGGCTGATTGAGCAAGGTGCATGTTTCTTGATTGATGTGCTATTCGATTGATTTCTGCAGTGCAAGGGAGGGCACCTGGCCTGCGCGGACTGCCGCGTCGAGCGCCCCGGGAACCAGTGGCAGTGCCAGAAGTGCGAGCGCGGCGGTGGCTTCGACGTGCGGAACACGGCGGTGGACTTCGTCCTTTCATCGGTGAGGGTGGAGTGCCCGCACGAAGGCTGTGGGCTGTACGTCACTTACCACAAGCTCGCCGATCACCAGAGCATGTGTCCGCTCGCACCCTGCAAATGCCCCGTGCCCGTCCGCAGCTACGAAGGCCCGCTGCCAGTGCTCTACCACCACATCAGCACCGTGCATCCCATGCCCGTGCACAGGATCCAGTACGGCAAGGTGCTCCAGCTGCAAGTGCCACTATCGGAGCCACGGCTCTTGCTGTTCGCGGAGGAGGACCACCGCGCATTTTTCTTGGTCGGCGGCGTGCTCGACATCGGTGCGCCTATCGTCGTGTCGATCGTCTGCATCAGAGCGGGGGCGTCTGATACGTCTCCAACGTATCTATAATTTTTGATTGCTCCATGCTATATTATCTACTGTTTTGGGAAATATTGGGCTTTATTTTCCACATTTATATTACTTTTGGGACTAACCTATTAACCGGGGTCCCGGCCAGTTCTTGTTTTTGCCTATTTCGGTGTTTTGAAGAAAAGGAATATCGCATGTAGTCGAAACGGAACGAAATCAACCAGATAAGTTATTTTTGGAACGAAAGCTACCCGATGGACTTGGACCCCACGTCAAGGGAGGAACGAGGAAGCCACGAGGGTGAGGGGCGCGCCCACCCCCTAGGGCGCGCCCCCTGCCTCGTGGGGCCCTCGTGGCTCCCCTGGCGTGCTTCTTCCGCCTATATAACTCCACGTACCCTAAAACTTCCATCAGAGATTAGATCGGGAGTTCCGCCGCCGCATAAAACCTCCAGAGCCACAAAAACCAATCGGGACCTGTTAAGACTTCACCGGAGGGGGAACCTCACCGTGGCCATCTTCATCATCCGGCGCTCTTCATGACGAGGAGGGAGTAGTTCACCCTCGGGGCTGAGGGTATGTACCAGTAGCTATGTGTTTGATCTCTCTCTCTCTCGTGTTCTTTATTTGGCACAATCTTGGTGTATCGCGAGCTTTGCTATTATAGTTGGATCTTATGTTGCTTCTACCCCTCTACTCTCTTGTAATGGATTGAGTCTTCCCTTTGAAGTAATCTTATTGGATTGAGTCTTTAATGATTTGAGAACACTTGATGTATGTCTTGTCGTGCGTATCTGTGGTGACAATGGTATATCACGTGATTCACTTGATGTATGTTTTGGTGATCAACTTGCGGGTTCCGCCCATGAACCTATGCATAGGGGTTGGCACACGTTTTCGTCTTGATTCTCTGGTAGAAACTTTGGGGCACTCTTTGAGGTTCTATGTGTTCGTTGAACAGATGAATCTGAGATTGTGTGATGCATATCTAAAAGTGCAACTATCCCTAGGTGGTTTTGGTAATTCATAACTACATATAGCTCATTGAGCTAATGCTATTCCAAGACTAACATTTCAGGAAAGCTCAATGAATTGCATGGCATGGATGATTAAAGTGGATCCCTCAAAATATTAAGGACAAAGGATTGGCTCAAGATCAAAAGCTCAAGACTCTACATTTTACATTTTAGTGATCCAGGATCACACTGAGTCTATAGGAAAAGCCAATACTATCAAGGAGGGATGAGGTGTTGCTTAATGAGCCTCTTGCTTCATGTGCTTAGTGATATGCTCCAAAAACCCTCAACTACTTTCTCACATCCACATTTGACCTAAACCTAAAGTCAAACTCGGCCCCAGATTCTTTCTATCCGGCGCCACCGAAGTTCAAATGTCATAGCCAATCGGCACAAACCCTAGGCAAATCGGTTTCACCGATAGGGATCTCAGTCTCACCAAGATGGGATTGTAATCTCTTTGTTTCCCTTAAATAACGTTTCGGTCTAATCGAAGTGAGCGATCGGTCCCACCGAGATTGCAATGTAAACTCTCTGTTTTTCCTTCGTAACATTTCAGTCTCACCGAAAAGAGCGAATCGGTCCCACCGAAGTTTACCTGACCAACTCTCTGGTTAGCTAATTACCAAAATCGGTCTCACCGAGTTTGTGTAATCGGTCTCACCGAGATTACGTTATGCCCTAACCCTAACCATATCGGTCCTACCGAGATGCATTTCAGTCCCACCGAAAACCCTAACGGTCACTAGGTTTACTGAATCGGTCCGACCGAGTTTGTTGATTCAGTCCCACCGAGTTTGGTAAATTGTGTGTAACTGTTAGATTTTGTGTGGAGGCTATATATACCCCTCCACCTCCTCTTCATTCGTGAGGAGAGCCATCAGAACAAACCTACACTTCCAACTTACCAGTTCTGAGAGAGAACCACCTAGTCATGTGTTGAGGCCAAGATATTCCATTCCTACCACATGAATCTTGATCTCTACCCTTCCCAAGTTGCTTTCCACTCAAATATTCTTTCCACCAAATCCAAATCCTATGAGAGAGAGTTGAGTGTTGGGGAGACTATCATTTGAAGCACAAGAGCAAGGAGTTCATCATCAACACACCATTTGTTACTTCTTGGAGAGTGGTGTCTCCTAGATTGGCTAGGTGTCACTTGGGAGCCTCCGACAAGATTGTGGAGTTGAACCAAGGAGTTTGTAAGGGCAAGGAGATCGCCTACTTCGTGAAGATCTGCCGTTAGTGAGGCAAGTCCTTCGTGGGCAACGGCCATGGTTGGATAGACAAGGTTGCTTCTTCGTGGAACCTTCGTGGACTCGCGAAACCGTTACCCTTCGTGGGTTGAAGTCTCCATCAATGTGGATGTACGATAGCACCACCTATCGGAACCACGACAAAAACATCTGTGTCTCCAATTGCGTTTGAATCCTCCAAACCCTTCCCTTTACATTCTTGCAAGTTGCATGCTTTAAATTCCGCTGCTCATGTACTCTTTGCATGCTTGCTTGAATTGTGTGAAGATTGCTTGACTTGTTCAAAGATAGCTAAAATCTGCCAAAGTCTAAAATTGGGAAAAGGTTAAGTTTTTAATTGGTCAAGTAGTCTAATCACCCCCCCTCTAGACATACTTCAAGGTCCTACGAGTGGTATCAGAGCTTTGGTCTCCATTTGCTTTGATTTCCATAGCTTTTGGTGGTCATAGCCTTGGTTTCACAACCTAGGAGAGTATGGCGTCTAGCGAGGGAAATTATCACCGTAGATGTCCTTACTTTGATGGCACTAACTTTGCTAGTTGGAAGCATAATATGAAAATGCATATTCTCGGACATAACCCCGCCGTTTGGGCTATTGTGTGTATTGGCTTGCAAGGTGAATTCTTTGATGGGAGAGAACCGAACCGTGAAACTAGCGCGGAAGAGTTGAAGATGCTGCAATACAACGCTCAAGCTTGTGATATCCTCTTCAATGGCTTGTGCCCCGAAGAATTCAACAAAATCAGCCGTCTTGAGAATGCAAAGGAAATTTGGGATACTTTGATTGATATGCATGAAGGTACCGACTCCGTCAAGGAATCCAAGTTGGATGTGCTCCAAAGTCACTTGACAAGTTCAAAATGAAGGATGGTGAAGGTGCCGCTGAAATGTACTCTAGGCTTGCTCTTATCACAAATGAGATTGCCGGCTTAGGAAGTGAAGAGATGACCGATGATTCATCATCAAGAAGATCCTAAGAGCATTGGATGGAAAATATGATACTGTGTGCACATTGATCCAAATGATGCCAAATTACAAAGATCTCAAGCCAAGGGAAGTCATTGGAAGAATTGTTGCTCATGAGATGTCACTCAAGGATAAGGAGGAACTTCACAACAAGTCAAGTGGTGCTTACAAAGCCTCATGTAAAGCCCCCACATCATCAAGTGAGAAACAAACCTTCAATGAAGAATTGAGCTTAATGGTGAAGAACTTCAACAAATTCTACAAGAGTAGAAGCAAAGAAAGAAGCTCTAAGTCAAGGTCCTACAATGACAAAAGATCTTCTAGTCGAGAGCACAATTGCTACAATTGTGGGAGACCCGGACACTATTCAAATGAGTGTCCGACACCCTACAAAAGAAGAGAAGCTTCTCCAAAAAGAAGAAGTAGAAGAGAAGAATCACCACCAAGAGAGAGAAGGAGTAGAGATGATTGTTATGAACGGAAACCCTCACGGAGAAGCAAGGATTTGGAAAGGAAGGACAAGTCATCAAAGAGCTACACAAAACAAAGACATCAAGCTCATGTTGGTGAATGGGTATCCGGCTCCGACTCCGACAATCACTCCGAGAGAAGCTATCACTCCGACTCCGAATATACTCAGGATGAAGGTGTTGCCGGTCTAGCACTTGTGTCAACCAACTCCTGCGACATATTTGACTCACCAAATGAAGGAATTGGAAGATGCTTCATGGCCAAAGGTCCTAAGGTAACACACCCCGAGTATGTTGATTTCAATAGTGATGAAGATGATGATTTACTTGTTGACAACTCTAGTGATGAATACTATGATGAAACGTCAATTAATCATGCTAATCAAGATGAAACGAATGACAATGATAAGGAGAAGATTGAGCTTCTAACTAAAGAACTAAACACTCTTAAGTTAGCTCATGAAACTATCTTCGAAGATCATCGAGAACTTTTAAGGGCTCATGAGAAGTTACGCTTTGAAAAGCTCAATCTTAAGCAAGAGCATGAGTTCCTAAAGGCAATCAATGATGATCTCCGTAAGAAAAGTTCTTCTTACATTGCCAAGCGTTTACTCTTATCTACTTACATGCCTCAAGTCAAGTCTAGTAACAAGAACAAGAAAGATTCTTCCTCTAGTAGTAACAATAACAATGCTAAATTCAATGTTGTTGCTTCTAGTAGTTCTCTTGATTCCACTAATGATTCTCTTAGCCAAGTTACACTTGATCAAGAAAACATCTTATTGAAGGGAATTATAGAGAAAGGTGTATACAAGAGCCTTGCCGGGAGTAAGCAATTCGAGGAAATTGTACGCAAGCAAGGAAGGCACCGGAAGAATCAAGGTGTTGGTTTTGAATGAAAGTTCAATGCCAATGGAGTTGAGTGGGAAGAAGATCAATACCCCAAGACGAAGTTTATTCCTCAACAAGAGAAGTATGATCCTACTTCCTTCAAGGGAACACAAGCACAAGATAATCTTCCACCACAAGACCACAAGAACAAAGGCAAGGACAAGCTTCAAGAGGAGATTGATGCATTTGAAGAAGCACCTAAGGCCTTGGTCAAGTGGGTTCCCAAGACTATGTCAAGTTCTACTTCATCAAGTACAACTACAACACCAAGGATTCCCATCAAGATGATGTGGATCCCGAAGAAGAAGAACTAGAGTGTTCTTGAGGGTGACTCCGCCAACATTCTTCACTCATATCATTATGGCAAGGACAAGTGCAATCATCTTCCATATCTTGCACTAGTTCAAGGAGTCACAAACCCTCATGTTGGTAAGGCAAGGGACAAGGTAACCTAATGTTTTCATGGACATCATCTTGTGTGTGCACCACTCTATGTCTATGGATATTCTTGTTTGTTCCTTGTGGGACTAACCCATGTAGGTATTGAAAGTGCAACTCACTCCAAAGGATTGCTCCAAAAGATCTACATCAACATTGAGCATCCACATCTTCAACACCTACATGAAGTCATCATCGACAAAACCCAAGGTTAGTTCATCCCTCTAAGGGGGGGATATCACATCTAGGGGGAGCTTAACTCTAAGAATTGAGTCAAAGCAACTCTAATGATGTGAACACATAAATGCTTTATGTAAAAGTGGTAACCCCACTTGATCTTAAACGATGAGTATGACCTATGATCAAATATTCTCATTTGACTCCTAAGTCAATATACTCATATATAGATGACCTAGTCATCGCCAATTGTTTGATAGATGATAGAATTGTTTGTGCATGCTTTGTCACATATTTCATTTGTCATTTTATTGTGTGAGCATGTTGGTTGCATATTTTACTCATTCGAGGACATCCACTTGTTGCTTTGATTGATTGGTTTCTTTTTCTTTGGCCAAGTGGATGGACAAGAATGCCTAAGAACCTTCTCTTTCTATCTATGCTTTACTCGTCTCAAACTCTATTCATGCTACATCACAAAATTTGATCAAGTCAGATTTGAACCACTCTATGTGAGGAGAACTCGAGTCTCCGATTCGTCATAGACTTAAACTTCCAAAAATTCTTTGTGCTTTTTGGTCTGACCGATTCCTCCATTTCGGTCATACCGAGATCACTAAGCCGATCTAGGTTTTCATCTCGGTGCAACCGATTTGAACTTTTCGGTCACACCGAGTTGCTGTAACTGTCAACAGTTATGCATCTCGGTGCTACCGAGTTGTTCCACTCGGTCACACCGACAGTGTCGGGCTATATAATCACACGGGCAAGATTTTGGAAAACTTTCTCCAAATCTCTTCGCCCGCGCATAGCTCGTTCTGCCTTCTAGGTCTCCGGATCGTCGACTTCGTCGCCATCCGCCTCCTGTCGCTGGTCTCCACTGCCGTCAACGGATTTCATCTCCGCCGTTGCCGCCGTAGCGAGTTCATCGCCGAACTAGGGTATGAACTCGATCACAGTGCTATTCTCGCTTGATTCTATGCACATTGTGTTCATTATGATTCTTGCCACGATTGAAACACCTCTATCCAGTCAAAACAATCCTTAGAATAGATGCGATTCGAAAATTTAGGGTTAGGTTTCCGCCGAAACCATCTCGGATCCACCGAGTGAAAAACCCGGTCCCACCGATTCGGCTAACGCCATTGCACTAGTAACTCTCGGTCTGACCGAGAATTGCTAATCGGTGTGACCGATTTTAGAACTTTGTGAAACCCTAGCAGTCTCGGTGCCACCAAGCGTGACTCGGTCGACCGAGTTCACTAGTTTAGGTTCCAAAACTGCTTAGGTATCACCGAGTTTGAAAATCGGTTGATCCGAAATGCTTTACGTGGAAAACTAAAACTAAGTTTTTGAATCATTCTTTTGCAAAAATCTCTGCATTTTGTGATGCTCATCCACTCTATCTCATCTATAACTATTCACTGTGGTCGTGATCGGTGTGAGCAGCATGTCGAGACCAAAGTGGCAGCCAAAACAAGTCGAGGAGCGGAATCTGAGATGAGTGAGGGCACTAGTCCCTCTAGCAGCTCGAGATGAGGGAAGCGAAGCACTCCCACAATTTGCCCAAAGCTGCCACCAGGACAAGGAAGAAGAGAACCTCAGAATCTGAGGATGAGGATTATGTGGCAGTAGAAGATGAGGCTATTTCAAAGAAGAAAGTGCTCAAGAAGGAGTACAGCTCAGCTGCAGTAAAGCCAGGGATAAAGATCAAAAGGCCTGCAGGAAGACAACCAATGTCTAAGGCCAGAGTCTCCACTCAAGCATGTTTGGAATCCCAACCCAATGAGCCTGCTGCAGAAGGAAAGAAAAGGAAGGAAAGGGTCAAGAATACCATGGCCAGAGTGATTGGAAAGCCTTACATGATGGAAGAAGAGGAAGAGGAAGAGGTTGCTCCACCAGCACCCAAGGTACAAAAGCTGATGGGTGATGCTATAAAGTCAGGGGTTGTAACATCAAAGCCCAAAGTCGCACCCAAAGCTGCCTCCAAGCCCAAGAGTGCACCTAAGAGGAATACCAGGAGTATACCAGCTGCTGAAAAGAACAAGGCCCTAGTGCCTGATGTTGCTGCTGAGGAAGATGATGAAGGACAAGTCCTAAGGAAGCTCAAACCCAAGATTCCAGACCACAATGATGCTCATCCTGTGGCTGAGAACATGAAGATCAGGAGAGTCTTAGAGTTGAGGCTATGGAGAGAGACAGATCCATATGCCACCAGGAGAAGGACTGCTGTTTATTACAGGTTCCATACAAAGGAACAACAGGACTTCTATGAGACAATCTTGTTGGACAAGAAGCCCATAGTGTGTGATATGAGGTGGGTCGACTGGACCTACATACAGGATAATGAAGAACATTATCCTGGAGTGTATGACAGCTTCAGTGCATGTGGAGTTGCAGACTTTGTTGGGCGAAGCTCACAAAGCTGGAATGATGAGCTCATTATGCAATTCTACTCCTGACACATTTCTATCCAGATGGCTGGATAGTTTGGATGTCTGAAGGAACGAGATACCAATCAACCATTGAGGAATGGGCAAGTCTGATCAATGCCCCAAATGAGAGTGAAGATGACTTGGACGTTTATGCCAAGAAGAAGATGGATCACAACTCTATGTCACAGATGTACAAGGAGATCCCAGACAAAGCTCTTGAGACTTTCAAGCTTGGGTCGGTCCATTTTCTTCTGTCAGGGCTGCCAACGATCAACTGGATCCTAAGGCACTCTTTTGCCAAAATCAGGTGACCACAACATGATCAGAGGGCATGCAATTAATTTGCTACACATATTTGATGTGCCATAGAAATTCAAGGTCATGAGCCTCATGGTTGAGACTATCAAGAGGACAGCAGCAGACCAAAAGAGAAGTTGTGGATATGCCCCACAAATTCAGGAGTTGATTAACTCAAATATGGGCACATGAAAGTATATGTTGGATAAGGAACACTTTGTTCTCTATCCTGACTTTGAGGACAATCAAGTTGTGATGAATGAGAATGAACCATCATCAGTACAAGCTCAAGAGAAGAAGGAGAAAGAAAGAAAGAGAAGGCTGCCAAGATGCCAACACAAGAGGAGGCATCTGAGTACTTTTTGAAGAGCAAGCAGGACCAGCTTAGTTACTTGATAGCATCAACTCTGAGGATTGAGAAAGGGTTGGCCACCCTAACTCAAAACCAGGAGAGCACTGGAAAGAATCATGGAACAAAAATTCTATGATCTTGATGTCAAAGTGGCCGAGATTGATCGATTAATGGAGCAGCTACTGAGGATGACATACAGGAGAGGAAGGGCAGGACAACTCTTGATGCATTTGCAGAGTGCTTGAGCTCGAGAGATCAGGCTGCAGAGCGATGCAGACACGAGTCACTTCATCTGCTCGGCTATAGCTCCAGTATAACCAGCTCCGGCACCAACTCCTACTGACTCCTTCCACATCAACTGAAGTCTTCGTCCAAGGAGCCATCTCTACGCCACCAACTGAAGACCAAACCTGAGAGACGATATAGAACTATGCATTATCTAGGAACTTTTTGGTAACTTGTTGCCAAAGGGGGAGAAAAATGTATAGATCATAGGCTTCGAGAGAGAGAGTTTGCTTTTGTTCTCTCTTGTCTTCTTGGTTGAACTTTGTTTGCTTTTTGCTTGCTTGAGATACTATGCTATTATCTGTGATACATTGATGATCATGTGTTTTATCATAAGCTACACTTATGCTTGTTAGATGATATTAACTTACTTATCCTTATATGATCATTCACTTTGCTTGGTGATGAGTGCATGTATTCAATCTTTATTATTTTGAGCGCTCCACCAAGATGTATGTGACATGGAAGAGTAACCCATGAGCATAATTCCTTGTGCATTTGTAGTCCAAAGCAAATCTCAAAATATGCACAAATTTAGGGGGAGCTCTTGCTTATCACATACTTCTCAAAGCGACGATGTTTTTCAATCTTATTATCATTTGTCGAAGCTTTGGTCTATATGTTGTCATCAATTACCAGAAAGGGGGAGATTGAAAGTGCAACTATCCCTAGGTGGTTTTGGTAATTCATAACTACATATAGCTCATTGAGCTAATGCTATTCCAAGACAAACATTTCAGGAAAGCTCAATGAATGGCATGGCATGGATGATGAAAGTGGATCCTTCAAAATAAAGGACAAAGGATTGGCTCAAGCTCAAAAGCTCAAGACTCTACATTTTACATTTTAGTGATCCAAGATCACATTGAGTCTATAGGAAAAGCCAATACTATCAAGGAGGGATGAGGTGTTGCTTAATGAGCCTCTTGCTTCATGTGCTTAGTGATATGCTCCAAAAACCATCAACTACTTTCTCACATCCACATTTGACCTAAACCTAAAGTCAAACTCGGCCCCACCGATTCTTTCTATCCGGCGCCACCGAGTTCAAATGTCATAGCCACTAGCACAAACCCTAGGCAAATCGGTTTCACCGATAGGGATCTCGGTCTCACCGAGATGGGATTGTAATCTCTCTGTTTCCCTTCGTAACATTTTGGTCTAACCGAAGTGAGCGATCGGTCCCACCGAGATTGCAATGTAAACTCTCTGTTTCCCTTTCGTAACATTTCGGTCTCACCGAAAAGAGCGAATCGGTCCCACCGAGTTTACCTGACCAACTCTCTGGTTAGCTAATTACCAAAACGGTCTCACCGAGTTTGTATGTCGGTCTCACCGAGATTATGTTATGCCCTAACCCTAACCATATCGGTCCTACCGAGATGCATTTGATCCCACCGAAAACCCTATGATCACTAGGTTTCTTGAATCGGTGCGACCGAGTTTGTTGATTCGGTCCCACCGAGTTTAGTAAATTGTGTGTAATGGTTAGATTTTGTGTGGAGGCTATATATACCCCTCCACCTCCTCTTCATTCGTGAGGAGAGCCATCAGAACAAACCTACACTTCCAACTTACCAGTTCTGAGAGAGAACCACCTACTCATGTGTTGAGGCCAAGATATTCCATTCCTACCACATGAATCTTGATCTCTAGCCTTCCCAAGTTTCTTTCCACTCAAATCTTCTTTCCACCAAATCCAAATCATGTGAGAGAGAGTTGAGTGTTGGGGAGACTATCATTTGAAGCACAAGAGCAAGGAGTTCATCATCAACACACCATTTGTTACTTCTTGGAGAATGGTGTCTCCTAGATTGGCTAGGTGTCACTTGGGAGCCTCCGACAAGATTGTGGAGTTGAACCAAGGAGTTTGTAAGGGCAAGGGGATCGCCTACTTCGTGAAGATCTACCGCTAGTGAGGCAAGTCCTTCGTGGGCGCCGGCCATGGTGGGATAGACAAGGTTGCTTCTTCGTGGACCCTTCGTGGGTGGAGCCCTCCGTGGACTCGCGCAACCGTTACCCTTCGTGGGTTGAAGTCTCCATCAACGTGGATGTACGATAGCAACACCTATCAGAACCATGACAAAAACATCCGTGTCTCCAATTGCGTTTGAATCCTCCAAACCCTTCCCTTTACATTCTTGGAAGTTGCATGCTTTAAATTCCGCTGCTCATATACTCTTTGCATGCTTGCTTGAATTGTGTGAAGATTGCTTGACTTGTGCAAAGATAGCTAAAATCTGCCAAAGTCTAAAATTGGGAAAAGGTTAAGTTTTTAATTGGTCAAGTAGTCTAATCACCCCCCCCCCCCTCTAGACATACTTCAAGGTCCTACAATATCGTATAATCATACCCACGGATACTTGAGGTGACATTGCAGTATCTAGGCGACATTAGGGTTTTGGTTGATTTTTATCTTAAGGTGTTATTCTAGTACGAACTCTAGGGCTGTTTGTGACACTTATAGGAATAGCCCAACGGATTGATTGGAAAGAATAACTTTGAGGTGGTTTCGTACCCTACCATAGTCTCTTCGTTTGTTCTCCGCTATTTGTGACTTTGGAGTGACTCTTTGTTGCATGTTGAGGGATAGTTATATGATCGAATTATGTTATTATTGTTGAGAGAACTTGCACTAGTGAAAGTATGAACCCTAGGACTTGTTTCCTAGCATTGCAATACCGTTCACGCTCACTTTTATCGCTTGTTACCTTGCTGTTTTTATATTTTCAGATTACAAAAACCTATATCTACCATCCATATTGCACTTGTATCACCATCTCTTCGCTTGAACTAGTGCACCTATACAATTTACCATTGTATTGGGTGTGTTGGGGACACAAGAGACTCTTTGTTATTTGGTTGTAGGGTTGCTTGAGAGAGACCATCTTCATCTCGCCTCCCACGGATTGATAAACCTTAGGTCATCCACTTGAGGAAATTTGCTCTTGTCCTACAAACCTCTGCACTTGGAGGCCCAACAATGTCTACAAGGAGAAGGTTGCGTAGTAGACATCAAGCTCTTTTCCGGCGCCGTTTCCGGGGAGGTGAGTGCTTGAAGGTATATCTTTAGATCTTGCAATCAAATCTTTTTGTTTCTTGTTTTAGCACTAGTTTAGTTTATAAAAAGAAAACTACCAAAAAAATGGAATTGAGTTTGTCTCATACGCTTCATCTTTTTAATATCTTCCGTGAGTATGATGGAAAGGATAATTGTGCTCAAGTACTAGAAGAAGAAATCTCTAAAATGTTTGGCACTAAGTATTTGAATGATGAGCATGATTGCAATGTTGTTAGTACGAATTCTTTGAATATCATGATGCTAATGATGATTGCACTAGTTATGATGAAAATGTCTCATATAAACATGTCAATTTTTGTGGAGTGCATTGGGTTTGTAAGTACACACCAAATAGGGAAGATAGATATTGCAAGATGCATAAGTACTTAGAAACCAAATTTTCGCAAGAAGAGCTAGATGAATGTGCTGAAAATTTATCTTTTCTTAGCCCTACTTGTGAACTTTGCAATGAACGTGTTTCATGATTCTATCGTGTCCAAAAATTGTGATGACTTGATTTCCCTTGCACATCATAATGAACTTAGTTTGCTCTTGGGTTATGAAGAAATTAAACGTAGAACTAAGGATATTCCAAAATTTGCCCTTGATAAAGTTCTTCATTTTGATCTAGAGAAAATTTATATGTATTGTGCGGTGAATTGCATTGATAATCCGTATATTGCCAATTACATAAATAAAATAAAACAAATAGAGGATGAAGAGAATACTAATGAAAGGGAAGAGACTTCCCAATATCCTCCTATTATTTCTTATGATGAATCAGGTAATGAGAAGGAGCCTTCTATTCAACCAATCTCATTAATATGGAGCTCCAAAAAGAGGATTGAACCCACACATGATGTGGTGAAGAAGAAGAAAAGAAAAAGGAAGAGAGGTAAAAAGGTATCTCTCCCAAATAAAGTTGCTCCTATTATTGCTGTGCCTCATGAAAATGAAGATGATACACTTGATGATGATCTCGTTATGCCTATTGCTTGTTGTGATGATTATGATTGGGAAGATAATGATACTCCTTATGATCTTGAAAATCTTTTTGGCACTTGCTTGGAAGAATATGATAAGTGCTATACTATTGGTGTTATCCATACCATTAATATGAGAGTGATTATGCTTATGATATGAAAAGGCCCAAGCTTGGGGAAGCTATGTTTGATGAGAATGACATATTTGAGAATATATTTGCTGAAATTAATGTTTGTCCCAAGCTTGGGGATGCTATGTTTAATGAAGATGATATTTTTAGCCTCCCAAGTTTTGATATGCAAAGTTGTTATGATGATAGCATGCCTTCTACCTATGATGATTATATTTATGAAAGTGGATTTGGAGAGGTCATGACTTTATTTAGTAATGATTCCACTATTTTGGAAGAGGTTTCAATCGATTATGATGAGAACAAAGTTGCTACTTATGATTATTATTGTGATAAAACTTATGCTACAAAGAGTAGTGATGATTATATTTATAAAATTTGTCATGATTATGAGTACCCTTCCTCTGAACATCACTCTTTTAATGTGGAAACAATTTATAGTATTCAAGTCTCTTATGATAGTCCCACTATTATTCATGAGAAGAAATTTGCTTATGTGGAGAGTAATAAATTTTGTATGCTTGTAGATCATGAAAAGAATTCTTTAGGTGCTGGTTATATTGTTGAATTCATTCATGATGCTACTGAAAATTATTATGAGGGAGGAATGTATGCTTGTAGGAATTGCAATAATATCAAGTTTCCTCTCTATGTGCTTAAAATCTTGAAGTTATGCTTGTTTTACCTTCCTATGCAAGTTGATTCTTGTTCCCATAAGTTGTTTGCTCACAAAATCCCTATGCATAGGAAGTGGGTTAGACTTAAATGTGCTAGTCATATTCTCCATGATGCTCTTTTTATGTTTCAATTCTTATCTTTTATGTGAGCATAATTGAAATCACCATGCCTAGCTAGGGGCATTAAACGATAGCGCTTGTTGGGAGGCAACCCATTTTATTTTAGTTTCTTTCTTTTTTGGTTCTGTTTAGGAATAAATAATCCATCTAGCTTCTGTTTATATGTGGTTTTATGTTTTATTTAGTGTTTGTGCCAAGTAGAACCTTTGGGAAGACTTGGGTGAAGTCTTTATGATCATGCTGTAAAAAACAGAAACTTTAGCGCTCACGATATTAGCTAGAACTTTTTACTGGAAAGTGATATTTAGTTGATTAATTTTGCAGATGATTACTATAAAAATTCCTCAGGTCCAACAATTTATTTTAGAATTTTTTGAGTTCCAGAAGTTTGCGTTAGTTACAGATTACTTCAGACTGTTCTGTTTTTGACAGATTCTGTTTTTCGTGTGTTGTTTGCTTATTTTGATGAATCTATGGCTAGTAAAATAGTTTATGATCCATAGAAAAGTTGGAATACAGTAGGTTTAACACCAATATAAATAAAGAATTATTTCATTACAGTACCTTGAAGTGGTGTTTTGTTTTATTTAAGCTAGCAGACTTCTGAGTTTTTACATTAAGTTTTGTGTTGTGAAGTTTTCAAGTTTTGGGTAAAGATTCGATGGACTATGGAATAAGGAGTGGCAAGAGCCTAAGCTTGGGGATGCCCAAGGCACCCCAAGGTAATATTCAAGGACAACCAAGAGCCTAAGCTTGGGGATGCCCCGGAAGGCATCCCCTCTTTCGTCTACTTCCATCGGTAACTTTACTTGGAGCTATATTTTTATTTACCACATGATATGTGTTTTGCTTGGAGCACCATTTTATTTTCTTTAGCTTTTCTTGATGTTATTTAGAATAATGTTTTGCATCTCTAGTTTCAATAAAAATGTCAAGGATAGCTTTTACTATGCTTATTTTGCAAGAATACATGTTGCTGTTTGAAAAAAAGAAAGTTTACCGCTGTTGCAAAAATTCCCTAGAAAAGTCAGAATGTGATAAAATGTTGAATACTTTTGCATAATAAGCTCTGATAAATTTACTACAGTGGGAATTTTATTTCATAATTTTTGGATTTAGGTAAGTATGATGAATCTTGCATTCTTTACGGACTGTACTGTTTTGACAGATTGCTGTTATGTTTGCATATGTTTGCTTGTTTAATGATTCTATTTGAGGATAGGACTATTAAATATGCAGGGACATTTAGTATGCAATGTTGAATAATAATTTTAGTGATTTGCTATGGTAGAGTATGATAAGGTTTTTGCATTGGTTTATACTAACTTATTTCACGAGTCCTTGTTGAGTTTTGTGTGGATGAAGCTTTTGAGATTTAGGGAGACCGTGATATGAGAGCAATTAAGGAGACACAAAAGCTCAACCTTGGGGATGCCCAAGGCTTCCCAAGATAATATTTCAAGAAGTTTCAAGCATCTAAGCTTGGGGATGCCCCGGTAGGCATCCCACCTTTCTTCTCCAACAATTATCGGTTAGTATCGGTTGAACCTGAGTTTTTGCTTCTTCACATGATGTGTGCTATCATTGAAATGTCATTTTATTTTGCCTTGCTTGCTGTTTTAATAAAATACCAAGATCTGAAATTATTAAATGGGAGAGTCTTCACATAGTTGCATAATTATCCGACTACTCATTGATCTTCACTTATATCTTTCGGAGTAGTTTGTTGTTTGCTCTAGTGCTTCACTTATATCTGTTAGAGCACGGTGGTGGATTTGTTTTATAGAAACTATTGATCTCTCATGCTTCACTTAGATAATGTTGAGAGTCTTAAATAGCATGGTAATTTGCTTAAATAATCCTAATATGCTAAGCATACAAGATTTGTAAGAATTCTTATGAGTGTGTTGAATACTAAGAGAAGTTTGATTCCTTATGATTGTTTTGAGATATGAAGATGGTGATATTAGAGTCATGCTAGTTGAGTAGTTGTGAAGTTGAGAGATACTTGTGTTAAAGTTTGTGATTCCCGTAGCATGCATTATGGTGAACCGTTATGTGATGAAGTCGGAGCATGATTTATTTATTGATTGTCTTCCTTATGAGTGGCGGTCGGGGACGAGCGATGGTCTTTTCCTACCAAACTATCCCCCTAGGAGCATGCGCGTAATACTTTGCTTTGATAACTTGTATATTTTGCAATAAGTATATGAGTTCTTTATGACTAATGTTGAGTCCATGGATTATACACACTTTCTTCCTTCCACCATTGCTAGCCTCTCTAATACCGTGCACCTTTCGCCGGTATCATACACCCACCATATACCTTCCTCAAAACAGCCACCATACCTACCTATCATGGCATTTCCATAGCCATTCCGAGATATATTGCCATGCAACTTTCCACCGTTCCGGTTATTATGACACGCTTCATCATTGTCATATTGCTTTGCATGATCATGTAGTTGACATCGTATTTGTGGCAAAGCCACCGGTCATAATTCTTTCATACATGTCACTCATGAATCATTGCATATCCCGGTACACCGCCAGAGGCATTCATATAGAGTCATATTTTTTTCTAAGTATCGAGTTGTAATTATTGAGTTGTAAGAAAAATAAAAGTGTGATGATCATCATTTTTAGAGCATTGTCCCAAGTGAGGAAAGGATGATGGATACTATGATTCCCCACAAGTCGGGATGAGACTCGGACGGAAAAAAAGAAAAGAAAAGAGGCCATAAAAAAGAAAAGGCCCAAATAAAAAAATGAGAAAAAGAGAGAAGGGACAATGTAACTATCCTTTTACCACACTTGTGCTTCAAAGTAGCACCATGATCTTCATAATAGAGAGTCTCTCATTTTGTCACTTTCATATACTAGTGGGAATTTTTCATTATAGAACTTGGCTTGTATATTCCAATGATGGGCTTCCTCAAATTGCCCTAGGTCTTCATGAGCAAGCAAGTTGGATGCACACCCGCTTAGTTTCATTTGTTGAGCTTTCATATACTTATAGCTCTAGTGCATCTGTTGCATGGCAATCCCTACTCACTCACATTGATATCTATTGATGGGCATCTCCATAGCCCGTTGATACGCCTAGTTGATGTGAGATTATCTTCCCCCTTTTTTGTCTTCTCCACAACCACCATTCTATTCCACATATAGTGCTAAATCCATGGCTCACGCTCATGTATTGCGTGAAGATTGAAAAAGTTTTGAGAATGTCAAAAGTATGAAACAATTGCTTGGCTTGTCATCGGGGTTGTGCATGATTTAAATACTTTGTGTGGTGAAGATAGAGCATAGCCAGACTATATGATTTTGTAGGGATAACTTTCTTTGGCCATGTTATTTTGAGAAGACATGATTGCTTTGTTAGTATGCTTGAAGTATTATTATTTTTATGTCAATATGAACTTTTGTCTTGAATCTTATGGATCTGAATATTCATACCACAAGTAAGAAGAATTACATTGAATTTATGCCAAGTAGCATTCCACACCAAAAATTATCTTTTTTATCATTTACCTACTCGAGGACGAGCAGGAATTAAGCTTGGGGATGATTGATACGTCTCCAACGTATCTATAATTTTTTATTGCTCCATGCTATATTATCTACTGTTTTGGGCAATATTGGGCTTTATTTTCCACTTTTATATTACTTTTGGGTCTAACCTATTAACCGGAGGCCCAGCCCAGATTCGCTGTTTTTTGCCTATTTCAGTGTTTTGAAGAAAAGGAATATCAGACGGAGTCGAAACGGAACGAAATCAACTAGAGAAGCTATTTTTGGAACGAAAGCTACCCGATGGACTTGGACCCCACGTCAAGGAAGGAACGAGGAAGACACGAGGGTGGGGGGGCGCCCACCCCCCTAGGGCGCGCCCCCTGCCTCGTGGGGCCCTTGTGGCTCCCCTGACGTGCTTCTTCCGCCTATATAACTCCACGTACCCTAAAACTTCCAGAACAGAGATTAGATCGGGAGTTCCACCGCCGAAATACCTCCAGAGCCACCAAAAACCAATCGGGACCCTGTTCCGACACCCTGCCGGAGGGGGGAAGCCTCACATGTGGCCATCTTCATCATCCCGACGCTCTCCATGACGAGGAGGGAGTAATTGACCCTCGGGGCTGAGGGTATGTACCAGTAGCTATGTGTTTGATCTCTCTCTCTCTCGTGTTCTTGATTTGGCACGATCTTGATGTATCGCGAGCTTTGCTATTATAGTTGGATCTTATGTTGCTTCTACCCCTCTACTCTCTTGTAATGGATTGAGTTTTCCCTTTGAAGTAATCTTATTGGAGTGAGTCTTTAATGATTTGAGAACACTTGATGTATGTCTTGCCGTGCGTATCTGTGGTGACAATGGGATATCACGTGATTCACTTGATGTATGTTTTGGTGATCAACTTGCGGGTTCCGCCCATGAACCTATGCATAGGGGTTGGCACACATTTTAAATCTTGATTCTCCGGTAGAAACTTTGGGGCACTCTTTGAGGTTCTATGTGTTCGTTGAATAGATGAATCTGAGATTGTGTGATGCATATCGTATAATCATACCCACGAATACTTGAGGTGACATTAGAGTATCTAGATGACATTAGGGTTTTGGTTGATTTGTATCTTAAGGTGTTATTCTAGTACGAACTCTAGGGCTGTTTGTGACACTTATAGGAATAGCCCAACGGATTGATTGGAAAGAATAACTTTGAGGTGGTTTCATACCCTACCATAGTCTCTTCGTTTGTTCTCCACTATTAGTGACTTTGGAGTGACTCTTTGTTGCATGTTGAGGGATAGTTTGTCGGATTTCGGGTTCCGGCGGACCCTTGAGGCTCGAACACTGGGGTGTGCGCGGAGATCCGACCCTCCACCGTCTCGTACCTCGCCGAATCGCTGGGACCTAAACTACTAAACGAAACAGAACAAAAGACACGAGATTTATACTAGTTCGGGCCACCGTTGTGGTGTAATACCCTACTCTAGTTTGTGGTGTGGTGGATTGCCTCTTGGGCTGATGAGGAACAGTACAAGGGAGAACAGCCTCGCGAGGGTCTGTTCTTGGCGGGTGCGATGAACTGCTAGGTGGTGTTTGGTCGCTCTAGCTACTGGTTCCTTGATGAGGATTCCGGTCTCATACCGGGGGGCCGATTAGATTCCTCTTCTATGGTGGCTAGCTCTACTTATATAGGCTAAGGCCCTGGGCCTCTTCCCAAATATTGAGCGGGAAGGGCGCCAACAATTGGCCATTTTGAAGGGGAACAGCGGGTACACTTATCCTGACTAAAGTTGGTCCTCGCCGCCAAAAGCTCTGGTGATGACGCTTGCTTGGGCTCCACGATGACTCCTTCCGGCCGTTGGGGCTGGTCTTGGTCTTGTTGCAATCAAAGCGGATGCCTTTGCTTGATGCTCTCGCCTGCGCTTGCTCCCTTTGCACCAAAGAGGAAAGGAGGACGCTGCGTGGGCTGGCGCCCGACTGGCGCCCTTGGTCGTAATGGCTTGCGTCATAGGCACCCCGCGAGGTACCCTGCCTTGAACTCTCCGCCTCATCATGAGCCAGCCTGACGAGGCCGTGCCCGAGGAAGCTCCTTGTCGTCCGCCCCGCGAGGCTTGGCCCCTCGCGAGGGTCTTGAGCTTGCGTTGATGAAGATGGGCTATCACAGGGGCTTCTTTGAGCCACGCCCGCAGGCATGAGCGAGCAAGTCTGGGGACCCTCGTTCCCGAGAACGCCGACAGTAGCCCGGGCCTGGCCAGCGCCCGAACTTGGCGGCGAGAGGCGAAAGGGCAAGTCTGCGGCGTTATGGGCCTAACAGCTGTGGCCTTGGGCGCAGCGTGGCGGTTGATTGGACGCGTCGCCTCTGCAATCAGCGTGGGTTGATAATAGAGCGGCATCTTCCTTGCCTCCTTTACTTTCTCCAGTTGCTGCTCAGATCCCCTTTCTTGCGCCTCTCCTCTCCGCTTCCAAGATCTTCAGATCCACTCCGCCTGCGTGCCCTAGCCAGTCATGGCGCCTCGCCAAGCCCGGCCGAGCTTGGTACTCTCTGCCTTGGACCCGCCAAATGTGTCGGGCGAGCCTGCCTGGTGCGCCGGATGGCGGAGGCGCAGGCGTCAGCAGGCGGAAGCGTTCAAGGCGGCTCCACCGCCCACGAGGGTCGGGGAGTACCTTCTACCCGTTCTTCGTGAGCGCCATCATTGCTGGTCTGGTGCCGCCCTTTTCTGAGTTCTTCTTCTCCGTCCTTCGTCACTACAACATTCAAGCTCTGCACCTCCATCCCAACTCCGTCCTTCTTCTGGCAATCTTTGCCTACTATTGCGAGGCCCATGTTGGGGTGAAACCCTCGGTGGCCTTGCTGCGCCATTATTTCTCCCTCTGAACTTCCCGTGGTTCCGCCTCCGCGTGCGCGAGCTTCGTCGCATACGGCGGAGCCGTCGCTATATTCAAACCCTGGGAAGCGGATTGAGGGCTTCAGGAGAAAGTGGGTCTTGGTGGATGTTGGGCGCATCCACCCACGGCTGATCCTGCCCACGGAGCCCGCCGAGAGCTCCGACGACCGGTCCCGAGTGGAGCTTCTGGATCCTCGCCAAGCCGGTCTTTGGAGAAGATGGACGCAGATCTGAAGCCGGCCAACGCGGCGGCGGCGAAGCTGACCGGTGCGTCGCTGCTGAGGGAGTTCCTGGAGCATCAACTGGCTCCGCTTCGTCAGTACTCGCTTCCGATGTGGAGGCCTCACTCGAGCCCCGTGGCCCTGGCCAGCGAGGATCTGGCGACGGTCCTCCAGTCCTTGGTTGGGGGCGATGTGGCGAGGCGGAGGGCGCCTCCGCCCTTGTTCCTTCGTGAGGATTGGGAGCAGGTAGTGGGGCCCATGCCTGTCTTCAATGGGGACGGGCCCGTGCCCGTGGAGGCTCCAGAGGACCTGGTGGACGTGTCCTCTTCCGACTCCAGCGAAGAGGTGGAAGAAAGAGAGGCGGGAGAGGGGGTTGATTCGGAAGCGGAGTCAAGGGCTCCTCCCCTACGACGCAGGTCCCGCATTCTCCGCATCCCCAGCAGTGGCAGCGAGGATGAGGATGGCGTGGAGGCAGGAGCCTGCCCCGATCCCGAAGAAGGACGGACCGGGCTGGTCCCCATGGGTCTGCCCGGCCCCGGGCGATCCGCAGACGCGCCTCCTGCCTCTGGTCCCCTTGAAGCTGATCCTGCGATCGGCTCTCGGGCTTCAAGTATGGCGAAGGCTGCTCGAGTCCACCGGCGACGACCTGTAAGTGCCCGCTTCCCGTCTTGATTATTGCTCCGTCGGCGAGATCGATGTCCATGTCCTTGGCGGTGGCGCCCATGTGAAGAAGCTGAAGGGGTTCACGAGGCCCGTCATGGCGGTGCCTCTGCCCGTGAAGGAAGGAGATCGTGACGCGGGCCTCTCTGCCCGGCGTCCTCGCGAGGTCGTGAGCCAGCTGGGCGGCTCAGCCCCTTGACCCAAAGGCGTCTCTGAGGTGTCCTTGCACGATGCAGCCGCCATAGCTGTTGGGGCGCAGGTCCCACCTCACGACATCTTGTGGTTACGCCGCCGGCATCTCGTCCTACTCCACCAACTGCTGTCTCTCCGACTCCTCCCACGGTACTGGATCGTGCTGCCGCTGAATTGGACCGGCTGCGGCAGGATCTTCTAGGCGCCGACCCTCGCTTGGTGGCCAGGCGCTTGGAGCTGGCCTCTGGCTGGATTCGCTCCGACGCTTCGATTCGGGCGACGCTGGTCCAGCCCTTGACGGCTTGCGACGAGGAGAAACAGGTCGTTCGTGAGGTGAAGATTGCCCGCGATGCTGCCCTAGGGGAGGCTGCCAGTATCCAAGGTCGCTGTGAGATGCTGGAGGGCGAGCCGAAGGGCCTGCAGAACCAGCTCGCCGAGGAGGCCCGCCTCCGCCAGGAGCAGGATGAAAGCATGGAGGCTCGCGAGGCGGCCGTCAAGGACCGGGAGGCCAGGTTGAAGAAGCGCTGTGACCGCCTAGGCGCGCTGGAGCAGGAACTGGAGGCGAGGAAAGTCGAGCTGGACGACAAGGCGCGGGTTCTTGCCGAAGATCGCGTGGCCTTCACAGATATGGAGGTGAAGGCTCGCGCCCTGCTGAGGGAGCTTTATGATAGCGGCCTGGAGAGCCCACTGGCCGGCGCAGAGGACGACCACGCCAAGCTGCTTCCCTTCCTGGTTCGCGCTCTTGAAGATGTCTCCCTTGGTCTTGGCCCCACGGCTGAGGCCGAGGCGCGTGTCTTGTCTTCTGCGGCATTGACGCGGATCCTCACCCACATCTATCTTCGCGATCCCAGCGTCGACATGGACAACTTCTTTGGAGCCAGCAAGCGGCGAGCTTGCCGCTGCCGCTGCTGAGGCTGTGAAGGGCCATGTGGAGGCTCTGCTGGCGAAGTTCCGGGCCTTCAGCACCAAGCCGAAGCGAGGCGCTGCCGGTCCTGCGGCTCCACGAGGCGAACCCGCTCCGCGCAGCTCCACCGCCGACAAATGACTCCGTTGTGGCTCCTGTTCTGCTTTTAGTTCCTGCAACATCTATCATGCCTTGGGGAGGCGTTTAAACTTGCATTTGGTATTGCGATAACAGTGTGGACTGTAATATTTTCTTTTGAATTCCTTGAAATTTGCGCTTCCTACTTGCTTATGTTCTACGCCGGGCCGAGCCATTGCTTATACCTCGGCCGCCGTTAGCCCGACCGGAAACCAGGGGCCGGGACCAAGGAGTGTGGGGGCTACGTGACAAGTTAGGCTCTGAGTCGCGATGCTCGAGAGTCCCCTTGGCGCCTGAACAACAAGTAGGGAGGTGAGATGCAGGCGGATCTACCGTTCTCGTCTGCGAGCCCAGCCCAGCGCATACCTCAACCGCCGTTAGCCTTTCGGAACTAAGGGGTGAGGGCTACGTGACGATTAGGCTCTGAGTCGCGGCCTTCGAGGAGTCCCCCTTGACGCTCAAACAACATTCGTACCTTGGCTCCGCTCGGGGAGTGACAAGCGACGAACCAGGCCCGAGGGGCCTGGCTGGGTGGCGTGCGTCTGGGCGTGACCCAGGCGCAGCCCCCGTGCCCAGCCCTCATGGCGGGCGCTCGAGGGGAGGCGTTGCAATGAGGCCGGACCGAGCTCTGGGCTCCACGAGGTTGATCACGACCGGAGGCCACCACGAGTTGTTTATCACCGGTCATGAGCATAGCGCTTCCGCATGCGTACGGGCATAGCCGCTCCTCGGCGATGTCGTCGGCCAGTAGCGGAGCATGGTGCTTCCATCAGATGCGTGGGAGGGGCTCCCCTCGGGAGGAGCCAGGCGATATCTGGCCCACCCTGACACGTGGCTGGCATGGTAGGGCTAGACGAGGTGTATCTGGGCACCCGTGAGCCAATGCGGGACTCATGGGGCCCTACCTCAAGGCGAGTTGCGCCTGGCTCTGGGCCTTATCTTCGAGTGTGTTCCTACAAATTTGGCGGATGCGGTGCTCTCGTCTTGGTCCCGGCTCTCGGGCTGGTCTCACCGTCATTGGCAAGCCAGGTCGCGATGCCATGGACAAGACCAGAGGGTGAGGGCGAGAGGCGGTAGGATCCCTGATTCGCGATGCTCGGGCACCCCTTTAACGCAGCAAGCTGGGTTAGATGATGAAACTCTCGTCCTCGGGTCCCGGCTCTCGGGCTGGTCTCGGCCGTCATTGGCAAGCCAGTCGCGATGCCATGGACAAGACCAGAGGGTGAGGGCGGAGAGCCGGTAGGAGCCTGAGTCGCGATGCTCGGGCACCCCTTTAATGTGCAAGATTCCGTCGGATGCTGACAACTCGTCCTCGGGTCCGGCTCTCGGGCTGGTCTCGGCCGTGTTGGCAAGCCAGTCGCGATGCCATGGACAAGACCAGGAGGGTGAGGGCGGAGAGCGGTAGGAGCCCTGAGTCGCGATGCTCGGGCACCCCCTTTAACGCGCAAGCTCGGTCAGATGAAGAAACTCTACGTCCTCGGGTCCCGGCTCTCGGGCTGGTCTAAGCTGTCGCTGGCAAGCCAGGTCGCGATGCCATGGACAAGACCAGAGGGTGAGGGCCGGAGAGCCGGTAGGAGACATGAGTCGCGATGCTCAGGCACCCTCCCCCTTTAACGTGCAAGATTCCGCCACCCAGGAAAAGGCACCAAATAACAAGTATGGTGGAGCGAGAGCATAATCCTAAGGAAAAAGTAGGAAGGATACATGCTGGGGTGGCCCGGCCCGGCGGCTTGGGGATGATGCAGCCGAGGCGCCCCCAAGCGAGATAGGCTAATGACATGAAATAAAGGGATACATGCCGCGAGGACGGACCCACGCGGCACAGGGAATAATCTGACTCTGAAGGTGCTCCCAGCTGAAAGCGAAACTTAAAGATGCCACTGGTGATGTTGGGGACGAGGGGTGTTGGTGTAGCAGACTCGATGGGCTGGGAGCCGATCCTCACGAGCCCCAGGCCCAGGGGGCCTCGGGAGGCTCCGGAGGCTGGCGGCTCCTCGCGGCCATCTCCATCTCCGCCCGAGGCTGCGGAACGCCTGGCCTCTTGAGCCTCAGGATGTCCCTCATGAGGCGCTGGTGCCTGTTGCCGCGTTCGGCAGCCATAAGGCATGCGCCGCGTAGGCTGTGGGCGGACCCTCGCGTCCCACTCGCGAAGGCCAGAGGCGCTCTTGAGATGCGGCTCAGTTGAGCCCTGGGATGTCGACGCAGACGCGCAGCCCACCATCCTCGCCTGGATGGGGGCCCACAGTAGTGGCGGCGGCTGCCCCTCATGACCCTTGACTCTTGTAGCTCTGAATGGCCTTGGCGGCGAACTCCCGAGGGTTCGGCCCTCCTTGCCTTGCTCACCTTGCGGGAAGCAGCGCTCAAACACGCCTCCACGTGGTGCCCAAGCGCCTCCTCGAGACCTTGGCGAGGTCGGCGAGCCTCGGGGAGAGCCCGAGCCCTGCACGAGGAGGCGCCAGCGCGCTTTCCTATGCGATGGAAGGATGCTCCCCACGGCACAGTGCGGGCCTGAGGGGCCTGTCTCTTGAGGAGCCGGGCCGGTCGATGTCTTCTTCTTCTCGGGTGCGGCCTCGGTTGGCCTCCTGCTGCTGTGGTCTGGGTCTTCTAGCGATGCGGCCTGAAAGGCTCGCTCTAGGGAGCTCACCGTGTCTCTCTCTTCACAGGGGACCGTGATGACCCCGCCGCTTCCTGGCATCTTGAGGACGTTGTAGCCATGGTGGGTCACGGCCATGAATTTGGCCAACGCTGGGTACCCGAGGATGGCGTTGTACGGCAGGCGAATGTGGGCAACGTCAAAGTCGATGAGCTCGGTGTGGTAGTTGTCGCGAGCCCCAAAAGTGACAGGAAGGCGGACCTGCCCGATCGGGACCGTGGAGCCGTCGGTGACTCCGGAGAAATGCTTGGTTGGCTGAAGCTGACTGTAAGGCACTTGAAGATTGTTGAATGTCTCCACGGACATGACGTTGAGCCCTGCTCCGCCGTCGATGAGGGTCTTGGTGACCAGGACGTTGCTGATTATTGGGGAATAAAGCATCGGGAGAACTCCGGTTGTGGCTGCGCACTTGAGCTGATCCGCTGAGCTGAACGTGATGGCGCACGCCGACCACCTGAGAGGGCGCGTGGCCTCGAGCTTGGGGAGGACTGCATTCACTTCGCGGGTGAACTGCTTGAAGATGCGCTGAGAGGCTGGGGCTTGAGCTCCGCCCAGGATGCAGGCGATCGCACGCGCTTCCTGGAAGCCCCTAGCCCCCTCGTCCTGATGACGGTCTTCAATTCTCCTTGGCGGGGGCGGCAGCGGAGGGAGGCCTACGTTCTCCTGCAGGCGGTCCTCGCGAGGCTGATCCCTCCAGCCTCCCTCGCGAGGTTGGTCGCGCCATCCTTGGCGCGGGCTGCGGTCTTCCCATCGTCCTGCATTCCTTCCTCCGCCTCGGCCGTAGCCCCGGTCGCTGCGCTCGGGGCGTCTGCCAACCCTTCCTTCGCATACGGCCCGGAGCTCTTGGCATTCATTGGTGTTGTGGGTGTGGAGGTCGTGGTACACGCAGTACCGGCTGCCCTTGGAGGACTCGGGCTGATCTACGCCTCGCTTGGTGTCCGGTTTGGCGCTGATGCGGCAGCCCCCTTGCGCTTCACGTCCTTGGCCTTGGATTTCTTCTCTTCGGGGTCTGCGGCAGGCAGCTCGAGGAGGAAGAGGCGCCCCTCCTCAGCCCTGGCGCACTTGCTCGCCAAGTTGAACAGCTCCAGGGAGGTGCACAGATCTTCATGCATCGCCAGCTCCTCCTTCATCTTGACGTCGCGCACGTCGTCGGAGAAGGCAGAGATGATGGCCTCCTCCGTTACCCTGGGGATCTTGAGGCGCGCGTTGTTGAAGCGCTGGATGTACTTTGCGGGGTTTCCACGGCCGCTTGTTTCGGCGCATGTCGCTTATGGCGGGTGGCCGGTCGCGAGTCCCTTGGAAGTTGGCGATGAAGCAGGTGCGCATCTCGGCCCAGAAGAGATCGTGCACAGGGCGGTTCAGGAGCAGTGCGGGCTCCGTCCTGAGCGCCATGGGAAACCAGTTCGCCATGACCTTTTCATCCCGTTGGCAGCCTCGATGCCCAGCTCATAGAGCTGGAGGAACTCCGTAAGGGTCATTTGCCGTCGTGGCGAGGCAGGTCTGGCTTGAACTGGCGGGCCCGCAGCGATCTTGCGCCTTCCGGAGGTGAAAGCGCGGCAGCCCGTGGCAGCTGGGGGCATCGGGCGACAAAGAGCTTGGTCTTGCGGGCCACCCTGCGCGGCCGGGGGCAGCGCAGGTCTTGACGTCTTGCGGGCGGGGGCGCTCGGGCAGCTTCTTGTGGACGAGGAACTTCTTGACAGCTCTGCTCCTGCCGCGCCGGCGCCTGGCGGAGCGGGTTCCGCCCAGGGGCCGCGCGCTTTGGGGCCAAGGCGCCTTCTTGAGGAGGAGGCGGCTGAGGCGCCCGGAGTTTCGCCGCCCAGCTGGGCGGGTGCGGTCTGGCCGAAGACGAGCAGCGGGCGCCTCCTGCAGCGCGGACAAGCTTCGGCTACTCGGTCGAGCCATTCTTCGTAAACGTCGTCGACGGGCGGTAGCGCAGAGCTCGTTGCCGCGATGAGAGTGCAGCTCGGGCCTCCATAGCAAGGCGGGCGTGGCGAAAAGAACCAGCGGGGTGAGCGGCGTGGCGGTGCGGCCGTCCGCCTCATGGACGGTCTTGGGGCGACGCTTGCTGCCGTTCCCGCCCGGGCGATGGCGGCGTTGACGGCAGTGACGGAACAGCGAGGCGCCACGACGGGAGCTGTCTGGGCGACATGGGAAGCGAGGGCGGCTCGGCGCTCGGCGAGGGCCCGACGGGCGTCGGACATGGTTGCGGTGGTCGGGGAAGAACGAGGCGGCGAAAGGCAGATTCCGGCGCCCCCCAACCTGGCGCGCCAAATGTCGGATTTCGGGTTCCGGCAGACCCTTGAGGTTCGAACACTGGGGTGCGCGCGGAGATCCGACCCTCCACCGTCTCGTACCTCGCCGATTCGCTGGGACCTAAACTACTAAATGGAACAGAACAAGAGACACGAGCTTTATAGTAGTTCGGGCCACCGTTGTGGTGTAATACCCTACTCTAGTTTGTGGCGTGGTGGATTGCCTCTTGGGCTGACGAGGAACAGTACAAGGGAGAACAGCCTCGCGAGGGTCTATTCTTGGCGGGTGCGATGAACTGCTAGGTGGTGTTTGGTCGCTCTAGCTACTGGTTCCTTGATGAGGATTCCGGTCTCATACCGGGGGGCCGATTAGATTCCTCTTCTATGGTGGCTAGCTCTACTTATATAGGCTAAGGCCCTGGGCCTCTTCCCAAATATTGAGCGGGAAGGGCGCCAACAATTGGCCATTTTGAAGGGGAACAATGGGTACACTTATCCTCGACTAAAGTTGGTCCTCGCCGCCAAAGGCTCTGGTGATGACGCCTTTGCTTGGGCTCCACGATGACTCCTTCCGGCCGTTGGGGCTGGTCTTGGTCTTGTTGCACGAAGCGGATGCCTTTGCTTGATGCTCTCGCTTTGTGCTTGCTCCTTTGCACCAAAGAGGAAAGGAGGACCTTCTGGGCTGGCGCCGATCGTGGCGCCCTTGGTCGTCATGGCTTGCGTCATAGGCACCTCGCGAGGTACCCTGCCTTGAACTCTCCGCCTCATCATGAGCCACCGACGAGGCCGTGCACGAGAAGCTCCTTGTCGTCCGCCCCGCGAGGCTTGGCACCTCGCGAGGGTCTTGAGCTTGCGTTGATGAAGATGGGCTGTCCTGGGCCTCCTTTGAGCCACGCCGCAGGCCGCAGGCAGGCAAGTCTTGTGACCCCCGTTCCCAGAACGCCGACATAGATATATGATCCAATTATGTTCTTGTTGTTGAGAGAACTTGCACTAGTGAAAGTATGAACCCTAGGCCTTGTTTCCTAGCATTGCAATACCGTTCACGCTCACTTTTATCGCGTGTTACCTTGCTGTTTTTATATTTTCGTATTACAAAAACCTATATCTACCATCCATATTGCACTTGTATCACCATCTCTACGCTGAAATGGTGCACCTATACAATTTACCATTGTATTGGGTGTGTTGGGGACACACGAGACTCTTTGTTATTTGGTTGCCAGGTTGCTTGAGAGAGACCATCTTCATCCTACGCCTCCCACGGATTGATAAACCTTAGGTCATCCACTTTAGGGAAATTTGCTACTGTCCTACAAACCTCTGCACTTGGAGGCCCAACAACGTCTACAAGGAGAAGGTTGCGTAGTAGACATCAGCGTCCCCACTGCCGCACTACGTGGCCAAGCTGTGGGCGAACGGCCCGCCGGGGGAGCCCGAAGGCACGACCGACGCCGTCTAGGTGGAAATGGAGGTGACAAGCAGCAAGGATCCCGGCGACGTTGACGTGCAAGAGCTGATGTAACATCCCAAATTTTCAATTTGGAATGTTATACATAGATCATCATTACATATCATATTTTTTTGCATTGTTGGCTCGATCCTAGAAATTCTACTCAACTCAAGGACCCACGGAGAGAGTTGGGGATTTCGTTATTTTCATATTTGAGTTTTCTCAAATTTTGAAAATAGGATCATTTGATTTTAATTATTTTATCTCCAATTATTTCTATTACAAAAATATGAGAGGGAATAAAATGACTTTCCCAAAATAAAGAAATAATGAGGATTTGATAATAAAATCAAATAAGATTTTATTTTGGAGTTTTTCGCCATTTTATTTGAAATTAGGAAAAATGCGCGTTTTTCAAAATTGCATTTAGGCCCCAAATAAATGTTCGTCTAGTCCGGCTTGATTTTAGAAGCCGGGGAAAATTTATTTTGGGATTTTTGGAGTCCGTTTAGTACTTCTTTCGTTTGTTTTTCTGCGCGAAATTATTTATTTATAAAAAAAACGAACCGACCTACGGGCCGCACCCGAGCGGGACTCCGCCCGGGGCAGCCTTTAAATAGCCTTGAGCCACCAGCCCACCAGCCGCCCTGCCCGGCCCGCCGCGCCGCTGCCACGCCGCCGCCCGTGCGAACCCTAACCTAATCGCGCCGCGCCGCGGCCGCTACGCCGCCGGCCGCCGCCGCGCCACCCAGCGCCGCCGCACGAGCCGCCCATCAGCCGCCGTGACCCGTCGCCAGAGGTTCGCGCCGCCTGCGTAATCGCGCCGTTTTTTATAAAAACCGATCGGTTTTTCCGTTGGTTTTAAATCGGTTTTTAGTTTCGTTTTTATTAGATCAGCTTATTTATTTTCGGTTCGGTTAAATAGCGAGCGTTTGCTCGTTCGTTCGTTTTAACGAACGTGTTCGTCAGATTAGTTCTAGTTAACGAACGTTCGTTCGTTTATCTGTTCGTCGTTTTTCTTTTTCTCGGATTTAATTTGTGATTTTTCTGATCGCGATTTCCGATCCGATTTTCGTTTTAGTATAACTTTTCGCTCGTTTATCGGAATCAGGCGACTCAAGCGCCTGGAGTTTCGTCTCAAAACCCTCTTTCCAAATAACAAGCTTAAACAAGTTTTTGCTTCTGTAAAATTTGACTTAGATCCAGATTAGTAAAACGAAGCTGTTTTCTTTCACTGTTTGACTTTCGTTGCTTCGTTTGATTTGATTCTTTTTGCAAACCGGAGTTCTTAAGTTGAACTTTCTGGTTAGATCTTTTATCTGAGTTTTACCCGTGCATTAGATGAGTACTTATTGTATGCTTGTTTGTTTGTCTGCGATAGAATACCCGTAGTGCGCCGCTTGTTACTTCGAGTCTCTAGGTTTCGCGGATCATCAGCAAGGCAAGTAACACTATGATCATACCTTTTCTACTACCCAGTTTTATTGCATTAGATTAATCCTCAAACATTGCATGATTAGGATCTAATTAAATTGTGGGATGGGAAGTAGATGAGGTAGTACCTATTTCCTGTTTATTATCAAACCTTTGGGAGTTACTTCTACGTTTGCTTATTATGCCATGCTATGCTAGTAGGCGTGGATTGGGTGAGTGTATCCATGACAGGATGTGAGATTGTTAAATTAATGGTTTATTTAAGGTGGCAACTTAAACACACATCTGGGTGGATTGAGGTACCTGGTTTCCAGGATTTGCCTGTTTGTCTTCGGACCGCCACCCAGGCTCAAAGGGATCATGAGATTATTCATGCTAGAAACTTCCGTAAAGTGTACCACATGTACTATGGGCTCTAGCATAGTTGACTAAGTTGTGCGAACTCTTACGGGTAGACTAGCAGATGTAGGGGTTGTAGGTTGGTACGGTCTACCCATACCTAAGGTGAAGCGCTTCTGAAAAACTATGTCTCGGTCATCCGTTTCTCAAACACCATGTAGTGCGAGAAATCAAACAGAGGAGATCGAGTCTTGTGGGGAAAAGTGCACAAACCTCTGCAGAGTGTATAAACTAATCATGGTTAGCCGTGTCCCGATTATGGACATCTTGAGTATCTAGTACTTGGATATCATGTGAATCTCATCATGTTACTCTAATTAATATTGTTGGGTTGTTAATGAGTACTTTTAATTGGGATTGAGGATGCTGTCAACCATTCTCAATGTTTAACAACCACCATGATAGTTAAATAAATTTATTCCTTTGCAGTAGGGAAAAATTGGCTTTACACAAAAATGTAACCATAGAGCTTTCCACCAGCCAAATATGCATGTAGAATAGTTATTTCCATTATTATTCTCTATGTGTTACTTTGCCAGCATATTCCATGTGCTGACCCGTTTTCGGGCTGGAACGTTTCATGTTGCAGACTTTTCAGACGACGAGTAAGGTGCTTAGGTCGTGGTTCTATACTCGATGATGCCGTTGGAGTTGATGGACTCGCTTATTCTTCCAAGCCTTCCATTGTTATCGTTATTAGATGGCCTTAAGCCATATTTATTTTGTTAAGTTCTCTTTCGAGACATTCGATGTAATAAGTGTGTGATTGCTACTCTGTTATAAATCCTTCGAGTCTTGTGTGGTGTCGGCACTCTTGATCCAGGATGACACTTGAGCACAGAGATCGACTGTTTGAGGTCTGGTCGCTCTGGTGACCTTCTTGTGATTCTGCCCAAGCCGTGGGGCTAAGTTTGTGCCCCTCCACATTCAGATTGACAAGCTCACGTCCTAAATGTTTCTATAGTGCCTTCTGTTTATCTTAGTAATATGCTAATATAGGGATTACCTTGGTCTACTTTAGCTTAAGAAATGGTGGGTTTTGGTGGCGATGCAGCAATTACTTCGACATCAGATCAGTAATTTCCAACAATCGAACGAATATTTTGTGTCTGTTGGATATAAAGTTCCTTTGGGTAAGAAGTACTACTTGTCATCAAAATGGATAAAAGGAGATGTATGTAGACGTATTTTAGTTCTAGATACGTCCCTTTTTATCCATTTTGATGACAAGCACTCCCTCCGCTCCACAATACATGCCTTCCATTTGTCAAAATATAGATGTATCTAGACATGTTTTAGTATATAGCTACATCCATGATAGAGCCAATAGGATGGTTGAGAACACTACAATTCGTATCTACAGATGCATGTGTGACTCCCAGATGCAGAGGCCGGGGGTCATCATCCTCCTTTTCGAGAAAAAAACAGACGCGTGTGTGAGAGGACGAGTGAGTGTGTGCACCTCTTCTCTTCCTGTATAACGTACTACTAAACTCAGAGTACAAGTTTTTGTGGGTGGCATGATGGTGCGTGCGAGAAGTCCCGAGAGATAAGTTTAATGCGTCTGAAAAAAAGACTAGCCTAGAGCTCGCCACGCGGATATTCCTGTCGAACGCCCCATTAACCGTAAGATATGTATACGACGGTTCCAGTTATTGCACGTACACAACAGTACTCCCTCCTTTCTGGTTTATATGGCTTAATTCAAAAATCTCACCAACCAAGATGGTGAGTGGTGGAATATTTTTTGTAGTTTGCAAAAGCACCTAATTAATGCTCTTGTTTTTCTCAAAAAATTATGTTTATCAATGCATTAATTGCAATGCATGCATGCATAAAGTACATGCATTGGTCAATTTTCTCTTAATACTTGCATGCAATGATTTAATGCACCTTGGAATCTGAACATGTGTTGTGGAACAACCAAATTGAGCCTTAAAAAATGGAAAAACTAAAATTTTGAGATAAGCCCTATAAAACCGGAAAGGAGGGAGCAGAAAAAGAAGTACTCCATCCAGGAATAGTGCCGCACTTCGAAACTAGAACCGTCAATAAATTTTGAGCTTGTGTCTCGTCACATTCCAAATTACTCCATGCTATATTGAATTGCAAACATGTTCACACCGATCACAACCTAAATGGTTTCCCACTTAGGAGCGTATTAGTACCACGCTATATTGAATTGCAAACCTGTTCACACCGATCACAACCTAAACGGTTTCCCACTTAGGAGCGTATTAGTACTCAGTTATAAATACTAGTGTGCCAAGATGACTGCAAATTCCTCCTCAACTCCTCATCCACAAAAATAAACAAGTCATTCAGCATCCTTCCCTTGCGTCTGCCATGGCCAGCGTGAGTTCTGGGTCGAGAGATTGCCACCAGGGAGAGGCGAGCATGGAAGCGGAAGCACGAAAGATGTCCCGCCTCGCTGCGAGAGCAGCCGACAAGTCCCACCGCAAGGAAGTAGCAGCACAGAGGTCCCGCCGTGCTGCTGAAGCAGCACGGAGGTCCCGCCGTGCCGTCGATGCAGCAGACTGGTCCGACCGTGCCGTGGAAGCAGCAGAGATGTCCCGCCGTGCCACGAATGCAGCCGAGATGTCCCGTCGCGCCGCGGCGGCCTGGGAAAATTTCTCGCGGGCAGGCGACGACTGTTACAAACGCATGCATGCGATCGTCCATAGCCAGATGGATCAGATCTCTGGCTGTGCGAGGTTGCAGGACGACATGAAAGCCTTGTTTGAACAGGCTATCGGCGTACTAAGGGAGGGAAATGAGAGGCTCCGGGCCTAGCGCGACCTGCTGAGGGAGAAGATCGTCCGAAGTGCAGACCAGCAGGAGGAGACCAGTGCCTTGTTGAAGAGGACCGGCGTCATCGTCAAGAAACTTATGGACGAGAATGACATGCTCCGCAACAAGTGCCAAAGGATGGTGGAGGAATCCGTGGATGTTCTCAAGCAGCATCTTGAGGACACGAAAGAGCTCATCGCCGCTCGCCGCGGAGACTAGTTCCCGCGGCCTGCAGCAACGCACCAAGAAAGTAGAGATCGTGAGCCGGATCCTTGTCTTCCTTCTTCTTTGCCCTTGTGTATTTGAGGCGTGGCCGCATGTGGCTTTTAAATTATCTTTCTAATTATGTAAGACAATTAATCGTCCTTATATTTCTGTGGAAGATCAATGTTGCGAGGCTGGAATGAAGAAAACTCTTCTTTGTGGCGACCACGGCATTCTTGTTCTTCTAGTTCTTCTTGGGCTTCCTTCAGTTTCCTGGTTTCTTTTGATGTAATAATAAGTTTAGGATGTGGATTGTGTCGTCGGTTGTGAAATGTTGGGTTCTAGCACGGATGTTTGGCCTTTGTTGGCCTCTTGGGATGTTGTGATTTCAATCTGGTAGCTTTTAGTCCTTCATGTTAGGCTGGAATTGTGCTGAACCTCTTGTGAATTGTGGTGGTTTTCAGTAATGAAAATTGGAAGGGGCAAGCCCTTCTTTGATATAAAAAATTTAATCGTCCTTATATATTCATCAGTCTTGCTATAAGTCGCAGTAGATGCTATATAGGTCCGTCAGATCTTACATCAAGATACGTGCTTTCAGATTTTCTTTTTTTTCTCTTAAATCTCAGTCGAGTGAGACATAGCCACACCATTAAACAGAGGCTCGGGCGCCATTAATGGAGACCTTGGGAGAGAGGTGGACGGCAGATGGAGGTCAAAGGGCTCTCCTCCCGATAAGCACGTGTAGGGGTCTGATCGCACACCTCTCGTACTCAAATAGCTACCCTGCACGGCGCCTCCTAGCTAATAAAAAATGGGGACGCGTGGCGGCACGTAAATGGTACTTGTAAGTAGAACGCCCACGGTTTCAATAATACTTGTGTTTCCGATTGTAACGTGACAACACTTGTTCCAAAATGACTTTGTTGATTGTTAATGTGTGTGCCTTCGCAAATCGGATTGCAAATTTACCACAGCATGTTGGTGCCATGTCATGGCACCAAGCCAAGTTTCATTATTTTCATGCGTGTTTTGGATTTACAGGAATTAAAAAACTAAGTTTCTCAATGTTTCCAACCCAGCCACGACGCCCAGAATTTTGAATTTCATTCCCATTTCTTGCATGAAACCTATAAATTTACCCGAGGACACACATGTGATTTTTCAACCAACTTTGGTGCACTGGAACATGTGCTTGTATTTCAAATTTGAATTACACAAAGGTGACACGTTCCCTCCCAGAACCACGAGCCTTCTTGAGAGAAGCTCCGATTTGCAAGAAGCTTATACCGAAATTTGTTCCTATTCAGCCAATTCTTTTACCACGGCATGGTACTACCATGACATGACACCATGCCAAGTTTCATGATTTTAAAACCAAGTTTCTCAATGTTCTCGACCGAGCCACGACGCCCAGATGTTTGAATTTTATTCTCATTTTTTGCATGGGACCTACTCCCTCCTTCCATCTATATAGGGCCTAATGTGTTTTTCAAGACAATCTTTGACTATTGACAAGATTAATAGCACATGAGATGCATACTATGAAAATTATATTATTGGAAGCTCCTTTGACATACAAATTTGAAGGTATGCTTTGTGTAAGTTGCATGTCATATATTATTGCTCTAACGTTTGGTCAAAGTTAACCTCAAAAAACGCATTAGGACCTATATAGATGGAAGGAGGGAGTAGAAATTCACCCGAGGACACAAATGTGATTTTTAAACCAACTTTGGTGCACGGGAGCATGTGCTTGTAGTTCAATTTTGAATTATGCACATTAAATGACCAAAAACTCAATTAATGTGTAAATAAGGCCAAACGAAGTCGGAATAATTCAAAATTTAACAGGGCACTCATGTAGTTATATGTTGCCTTTGTAAATAAACTCAAGGGGGACAACGTATATCGTTTCGCACTAAAAGGTGGCACGTTCCCTCTCAGAACCACGAGCCTTCTTGAGAGAAGCTTCGGTTTGCAAGAAGCTTATACCAAAATCTGTTCCTATTCGGCCCTTTTTTTACCACAACATGGTAGTACCATGACAGGACATCCATGCCAAGTTTCATGATTTTCAGACGTGTTTTGGATTTACAAGAATTTTAAAACCAAGTTTCTCAATGTTCTCGGCCGAGCCACGATGCCCAGATGTTTTAATTTTATTCTCATCTCTTGCATGGGACCTAGAAATTCACCCGAGGACACAAATGTGATTTTTCAACCAACTTTGGTGCACGAGAGCATGTGCTTGTAGTTCAAATTTGACTTATGCACATTAAATGACCAGAAACTCAATTAATGTATAAAAAAACGACAATCGAACCTAGAATAATTCCAAAATTTAACAGGGCACTAATGTAGTTCTATGTTGCCTTTGTTAAGAAACTCAAGGGGGGGGGGCAGCGTATATCGTTTCACACTCAAAGGTGGCACGTTCCCTCTTAGAACCACGAGCTTCCAAATCGGCCCAATTTTTTACCACAACATGTTAGTGCCATGACATGACACCATGCCAAGTTTCATGATTTCCACGTGAGTTTTGGGTTTACATGAATTTAAAATCAAAGTTTCTCGATGTTCTCGGCCGAGTCATGACGCCCAGATGTTTGAATTTCATTCTCATTTCTTCCATGGGACCTAGAAATTCAACCAAGGACACACATGTGATTTTCAACCCACTTTGGTGCACCGGAGCATGTGCATGCAATTCATATTTAGATTATGCACATTAAAAGTCCAAAAACTCAATTAATGTATAAAAGGCCAAATGAACCCGAAATAATTCCAAAATTTAACAGGGCACTCATATAGTTCTATGTTGCCTCTGTAAATAAAATCAGGGGGGAGGCAACATATATTGTTTCGCACACAAAGGTGACACGTTCCCTCTCGGAACCACGAGGCTTGTTGAGACAATCTCCGGTTTTGCAACAGGCTTATACCAAAACTTGTCCCAATTCAGCCAAAAACTATACGTATGAAAACAGGGTTTAGATTATCCCAAACATCTCGCTACCTAGACCAATAATGTACTATGATTTGAATTCAACATAAAATGGATATAAATATTTGAATTGGAGAGCGTATGGTACATGTAGTTCACAGTGAAATATGATTTCTGCTATATGTATGTTTTTTGTTATCAAGATAATATTTAAATTATTGTATAACTTGACAACAATCGTATTCAAATAAGGAAAAATTGATTCAAATTTAGTCCATATGGTAGACGACAATATATATATTCACATGGTGGAGTAAAATGTTCATATATGATGGAAGATCAAAATGTACGACTACGTCAATTATAAACCGCAAGGTCACCTAACGATATATTCTAATTCAACATAACGTGGATTCAAAAATTGAAATTCGAGGTCATGGCATCTGTAATCATATAAAAAGGGACATACTCTTTCTTTGGTGGGAATTGATTTGTTTTTTGTTGTTGTGAGGGAAGTGCGAATCGATTTGGTCTTGGCAAATGTAATCTTGTTCTCCCGATTTTTTACATTTTTCTTGTAGTTTTTTCAATGGCATCTATAGCAATATAGTAAAAGGGGACATGACTCTCTTGTGTCTTGTATGAATTGTTTTTTACACGTTAAGTTTGTTCTGCCGAACAAGGAATCCGCACCTTGTTATCCCGAAATTTTCAAGCTCGAGTATCTTTTGTCTCACCTGCTTTGACTCCCGCTTCTTCAACCCGCGTCGCGCCTTGTTATCCCGAAATTTTCAAGCTTGAGTATCTTTTGTCTCACCTGCTTTGAAACTCCCGCTTCTTCAACCCGAGCCGCGCCTTGTTATCCCGAAATTTGGACGCGCGCGAGAACTCTACCCCTCAGCTGAAAATGAAGCTCCACGTCGCGGTGTCAAAACCGGTGGGGGTACGCTGGTAACTTACCCTACATTTCGGACAAGCGCGTCCCTAAGCTTGGCTCCCCCCTCCCCCTTCGCCCCCCCCATTCGTACACCGAGGCCGCCAAAACCCGCGAAACCCCACGCTCCTCCGTCGGCCTCCCGACCGGCGCCCAGACGGAGACTCTTCCCCGACTACGTCGTCCACCGCAACAGCTCGCCATCCCTCATCCACCGCACCAGATGAGGATCCGTTGTCGATCTCATCGTCCCACCGGATCAGCCGCCCCGTCCTCCACCTCCAAGGAGTTGCCCCGACGTTCGCCTCGTCTATCGCGCCACCTCAATCCCCACAGTGCCATCTTGACCTGCCCCACCGGAACCGCAGCACCCTCACCAACTCCTACGATGAAGCCGAGGCCAACTCGGCGCCGCGAAGGAGGTTCTGCACTCACCGTTGCATTTTATCTTTTATTCGATCTCACGGGGCTGCCGGTGCTCGTCTGAAAGCGGACATGGCGTGTCTCCATCGACGGCGCCGTCGCCGGCCACATCATCCACGGCGTCTCTCCCACATGTTGTTGCTTCCTCGGCGGCGACTTCCACAACGGCACTAACTGCTTGCTACTCGGCTCTCGCTCGCGTTCGGCTCTGTTCTTCTTGTCGGTCGCCTTCTTTGCCTTGCTCCTACTTTCGTTCGTGTTGCTGCTCTGCTCTTGCTCTCGCTTGCACTGCTACTGCTGCTGCACGACCTCCGGCAGCTACAGGAGTTGCTGCTTTAGCACTCGCTGCGGTGCTACTGCATGACTTGCTCTCTGCTAGTGCATTCCCTGCTCGAGCGTCTGCTGATTTAGATCACTGCTTCTCTGCTACTAGTGCTCGAACGCCCTAAACATCTATTGCAATGCTCTATTACTAGTTCAATCAGTTTCGACAGTAAAATTCAGTTTCAACTGTGAAGTTCATTTTCTTCAGTTAAGTTCGGAGTGAACAGTACTTACAGCATCTGTCGCCGAGGCGTAGTAAGCGCGGCTGATGCGTTTACATCTAGCACTTTTGGTGATGTATTTTACATCATCTATTGCAGATGATATTAGGGTCCCACTTCAGATTAACGTTACTGTCTTGTCATGCTTCACCTCGTCGCCGTACACATTAGCGGAGCTGCTCCAATGACGGAACCGTCCATCACAAATGAGCGATACCCTCGGTGCCGCTTCCAGGCCTCAGATCTTCTTCCCCACCTCCGGCAGTCACACCAAAGCATCATCACCATCCTCCACGTCCAACCCAATGATCTTTGAGGTCCACAAGGCTATGCCAAAGAGGTTGTACACTCATCGCATCACTTTGTTTCTCCATTCCTCTCGTTTCTTTCAATTCATGTGAGCCAAACACCGGGTTGACTGAAATCCTATGTTTCCAAATGCTCGCTTTTGCACGTGCATTCCTATCCTATTCTGTGTTTTTCCTGTCCCTGCGTTTATAGAATCCTCCAATTCTAAGGAGCCCTTACAGATTTACTTCATTTTCAGATAGGCGTCAAAGAAAACTACGTGTGTTATGTCCCGCCTCTGCCGTGCCGTCATCCACCCCACCTGAGGTGCACCATCGACAGAAGCATTCACTGCAGCAGAGATCCCCCCTGCAGACTTCCTTTCGCCGCCTCAGATCATCTTCCCCATTGCCGGCAGCCACGCCAACTGCATTACCATCATCGACTGAGCAGATCAACCTAAGGACTACACAGTTCCGGAAGAGAGGTCACAGTCTTTCGTGTTTGCTTACGTTATACATCGGTTATTATTACCTGCTACTTTATCGTTCAATCTTGAGTTTTGAATTGCCCATGGGTCTCATATCGAGCCACGAACGAATAGTATCATCTACTATCCGGTTCATCTGGGGTCTTCTATGTAGTTCATGTTGGGTGGGCAACAAACAATAGATGATCCATTGTCTATCTTTTTAAACTCAAGCTATAATCTACACGCTATCATTAGTTTTGGATCCATCCACTCGTTTGCTACCATCGGTCTTGATTTTTGCATGCACCCCTTAGGCCTTACAAAATCTAACTATTTTTTATTATGCATGTCAGATGTTGTACACAATCGTACTGAACATGTAGAGAAAAAGAGAAGACCGTTGCATGCGAATATAATGTCATGCATGCGCTGCTCCATGGTGGGCGAAGTGCACCCCCTCCTGCATTTCCAGATTGTACTCCAGAGGAAGATAATTGTTCGGATGGAGATTTAGAAGGAGCCGACCACGCCTGTTTACCACCTGAGGTGTTTGCTCTAACCTGGCATGCTGATGTTGGTCATATCATGCATATGGCGCCTTGCATTGCTTACATTATACATCTTATATGTCATCAGCTTAGTTTAGATTTGCTTTGTGAATGCCACCTGTTTGGTTTCTATATCATACTCCCACCATTCCTAAATATTTGTCTTTTTAGAGATTTCAACAAGTGACTACATACGGAACAAAATGAGTGAATCTGCACTCTAAAATATGTCTATATACATCTGTCTATGGTAGTCCATAAAGACAAATATTTAGGAACGGAGGGAGTATATGGGAATTATGCAATGCCATCTTCTTTAGCTAGGCAGCATATACGTGAATCATGCAATGCCATCCTGTTTAGCCAGTCATCGTATATGTGAATTGTATCGTGCCATTTTTTTTCCATAATGTATTCCAGTTGTCAACAATGTTTATACATTCATTTACTCTGACTGTGCATCAGCCATTTGAGTCGGTCATGGGAAAATCTGGAGTGAAAACAAGGTCTTCGAGTAGTCAGTGCTACTGTCCGATGCAGATTTCTTCTTTGGTTCTGAGATAGCTCCTCAGAGGAGGATTAGAGAGAGATGACGGTCGTATCCCCGAGGTGCATGCTCTAACTTGGCTGGGTTATATTGCTCATATCATGCATATGGTGTCTTGCATTGCCATGCCATCCGCTTAGATTAGACATGCTTTGTGTGAATGCCTCCTGTTTGCTTTCTATATCGAGATATGTGAATTATGCAATGCCATGTTTTTCACCAGTTATCATATATGTGAATTATGCACCGCCATGGAGCCGTGCATCATATATGTGAATTATCTCATGCCATCTCTTTTTTTCATTACGTATTCCATTTGTCGACAATCTGTGTATATTGAACTACTCTTCATGTGTATCAGCCATTTGAGCCGGTTATGGAAAAATCTAGAGTGAAAACAAGGTCTTGAGCGAGGCAATGGTACTGTTGAAGCATATATCTCGATGGTTGCTGAGGAGCTCCTCAGAGGAGGATTTAGAGACAGATGACCAGTCCTATATCCCACATGAGGTGTATGCTCTAAGTTGCAATATTTATATTTCTCATATGATGCATATGGTGTCTTGCATTCCTTAGTTTAGACATCATATGCACAATATTGAATTCTATCTGCTTAGTTTAGAGATCATACATGCAGTGCCAATTTGCTTAGTATATGAATCAATTATGTCAATTATATCATGCCATCATGTATACTTAGACAACATGTATGTGAATTATTTCATCCCAACCTATTTTAGAAAGACATCATATAGTTTTGTCATGTCATCCTGTTTAGGTACTCATCATATGTTGAATTATGCCATTATATCCTGTTAAGTTATCCATCATATATGTGAAATTGTGTCATGCTATCCTGTTTAGTTAGGCATCATATATGTGAAATTGTGTCATGCTGTCCTGTTTGGTTAGACAACATATATGTGAATTACCACATCTATCTATCATACAATGTCTGTACGTTCAATTTCTTTTCTTGTTTATCAGCCATTTGAATTGGAGGGGGTGATGGCAGTATCTAAGGGAGCAAAAACCCGTTCTTCACAAAAGACAGTGCTACCTGTCGATGCAGATAGAACCATGGTTGTACTGGCCCACAAACTAGCCCCACCACACATAATCGAGACTCTTCCAGATTGCACACTTACACCGTTTGGAAGAGAACCAGCTACAACCCATCTAACCACAACCCCAAATGGATAGTAACCCACTTCTAGTTGACAAAGCACCATGTCCACCACAGAGTACCCCCACACGAGCAGTTTGTAAAGCTACTGCAGTGCCCAAAGCACGAAGACCACCACAGCTAACCCAAACTCCACGTTTAAAGCAGAAGAACAACTGTTCTCAGTTCAGATTCCATAGCTATGGTCCATACTCCTTTGTTGTTGCATCATTGTATTTACTCATACCAACTACTTTCGAATTTGAAGGATCCAATTGAAACTCCAATGGTGCAATAGGTATGTTTTAAACTTATTTCTTTAACTGGATTGCTGTTCTAACTTCTTGCTCTATGTTGATTTCAGTTTAAGTTGTATAAACAGTTATGTTCTCATGTGATGCATATTACAAGTGCTTCCAATGCTGTGTAGTTTCTCACACTTATATTACATCTATCTTCTTTGTGCCTTAAAAATATATGAGTTGAACTGTGTCTCTATCTTGATTAGGGAACATAAACTAGAATGATATGGACAATCTGATGACCATAGTACATAGATATATGTTTGTTTCATGTTGTTATCCTGTCCACCTTACTACTGAACCGGTTTACCAAAATGAGTTTCGTATACAACAAGCTAAACCTGTGATGTGTCTGCTTGTTTCTTTTGTAGTATGCAAACATAATATTGGAGAAGAGCACCCCACTATGCAATGGTAGAGAAAGTAATGCAGATAAGGTTCAAGATAGTGAGACAACCCTGTTGATCTCCAAGAAAGGTGATAAAAACGATCTAGTAGACAGTGAGAAAACCCCACGGTCCTGCATTGATGTAGTGTTCGAGTTACTGGCCAGTACCGCTGGCACAAGCTCTTCGAACTCGCTGCCTGAATCACTTCGGCTTCTTCAGTCTCAGCTACAAGCTGAAAGGCATCATTCAGCTGTGAGCATTAGTCCTAGTCTCTCTGCGGCAAGAAGCCGAAGGACTGAGGAAGTCCCTGCAGAATTCAGATGCGTACTTTCTTGTGCAATAGCAAGCGCTGGAGGATTTAAGCGCCAAACAAGAGAAAGTTAATAAGCTTGCTAAGCATCTTGCTAGCATTATGGGTACCAGTGATATTGTTTCTTGAACTCTTCAAGTGGTTTCATTACGGACTTGTTTTGCTGCGGCGTTTATATGCTGCTTTGTTCCCTATATTTGCACTGGTGGCGAACTTTGATGCCCAGTGGATGTAATATGTGTAATAGCCGTGATAGCCTAGCATAAGTTGCTTGCTTATTTAATTTCTTGTTGTCTTGTTTATTTGTTTGCTTGTAGTCAGTGCAGTTCTTTTTCCGCGGTTTGCTAGTGGCTACAATAACCTATTTTTTAAAACTAGGCCACAATAACCATGGGCTAATATTTACTGTAGTGACACTGGGCCTCCTACGGGCCATAGAAAAGTGGGCCTTCTATGGGCCGTAGAAACAGTAAGCCTTCTACGGGCCGCAGAAACAATGGGCCTTCTACGGGCTGTAGAAACAATGGGCCTTCTATGGACCGTATCATCAATGGGCCTTATACGGGCCGTATGATCGATTGGCCAAACATGGGCCAATAACAGGCCGCATTATGGCCGTAAACGTGCTAGAGTTGGAATCGTCCGTTCATGGGCCGACCATAACGGGCCATCGTTAATAGGCCGTATTTGATGACGCTATGAAAATGGCCCAACGTATTAACGGACCACAAACGGGCCGACTGTAACCACGGGCTGAATTTGGCCCACAAGCAGAAAATAGCGATGAACGGGCCGTAAGTAAGCGAATCGTCGGAAATAAGCCCAAGAATAAATGGGCTCGAGAAGGCGAAAGATAACATGGGCTGAAACGCCCAACGGAATAACGAGCCGTTAATGGGTATAAAGTGATACACTTTGTTCATTACGGGCCGATTTCACCACGGGCCGTTAATGGGTGTAAAGTGATACATTGTTCATTACGGGCCGATTTCACCGGGTCGTTAATAGGCCAAGAGTTACATAGGGCCTCATATGGGCCGAAGACGCCATGGGCCATACATGGGCCGGCGAAAACGGCAGTGGAATCATATTGGATGGCCCAGATGACGCCATCGGGCCTAATTCGGATAGGGCGAACGGGCCTTGGGTTAGCGAGTACGTAAATGGGCTATATGCGAACAGGCCGTTAACGAAGCTTTCCATGGGCGCCCGCCACCTTTTGACCAAGTCAAACAGTCGACCTTTTCACAGAATGGGCCTCTGTTGGGCCGTGCCATGTGTCGACGTATCATAGGCGCCCTATCTCGACCCAATCGACGGTGACACGTGTTTCGTCCGGCCAATAAGAATTTTACACGTGGAAATTTCCCATTGGTCGGTACATTAACGGGTTATCGGATCCAAAACCCGACCCGATAGCTTAACGGCGTTCCGTTATGGTGGATGCCACGTGTCGGTCACCCTTGACGAAAGCACTTACGTGGACGCGCGATTTATCGTCATGGAAGTGGACACTTCCGTGATGATAATTTTGGTAATGTCATGGAACACTTCTCTGACTGACAGGTATGACTATCTTGATTTTGTCATAAATTTGTCATGGATGTACATGCATGACAAAAAACGCGACCTACTGTGACAAACACGTATCATCACGGAGGTGTATTTTTTGTAGTGGGTCTTCGTGAGCAAGCAAGTTGGATGCACACCCACGTAGTTTCTTTTGTTGAGCTTTCATACATTTATAGCTCTAGTGCATCCGTTGCATGACAATCCCTACTCCTTGCATTGACATCAATTGATGGGCATCTCCCTAGCCCATTGATTAGCTGCATCAATGTGAGACTTTCTCCTTTTTTGTCTTCTCCACACAACCCCCATCATCATATTCTATTCCACCCATAGTGCTTTGTTCATGGCTCACGCTCATATTGCGTGAAAATTGAAAAAAGTTTAAGATTACTAAAGTATGAAACAATTGCTTGGTTTGTCATCAGCGTTTTGCAAGATGAGAGCATTTTGTGTGACAAAAATGAAGCATGGCCAAGCTATATGTTTTTGTAGGGATGGGCTTTCTTTGGCTATGTTATTTTGAGAAGACGTAATTGCTTTGTTAGTATGCTTGAAGTATTATTATTTTTATGTCAATATTAAACTTTTATCTTGAATCTTTCGGATCTGAACCATGCCACAATAAAGAAAATTACATTGAGAAATATGCTAGGTAGCATTCCACATCAAAAATTCTGTTTTTATCATTTACCTACTCGAGGACGAGAAGGAATTAAGCTTGGGGATGCTTGATACGTCTCCAACGTATCTATAATTTTTTATTGTTCCATGATATTATATATTCTGTTTTGGATGTTTAATGGGCTTTATTATACACTTTTATATTATTTTTGGGACTAACCTCTTAACCCAAGGCCCAGTGCAAATTGCTATATTTTTGCCTATTTCAGTGTTTCACAGAAAAGGAATATCAAACGGAGTCCAAACGGAATGAAACCTTCGGGAGCATGATTTTTGGAACAAACGTGATCCAGAGGACTTGGAGTGGACGTCAAGAAATCAACGAGGAGGCCACGAGGCAGGGAGGCGCGCCTGCCCCCCTGGGCGCGCCCCCCACCCTCGTGGGCCCCTCGTAGCTCCACCGACCTACTTCTTCCTCCTATATATACCTACGTACCCCGAAAACATCCAGGAGCACCACGAAACCCAATTTCCACTGACGCAACCTTCTGTACCCGTGAGATCCCATATTGGGGCCTTTTCCGGCACTCCGCTGGAGGGGGCATCGATCATGGAGGGCTTCTACATCAACACGATAGCCTCTCCGATGATGTGTGAGTAGTTTACCACACACCTTCGGGTCCATAGTTATTAGCTAGATGGCTTCTTCTCTCTCTTTGTCTCTCAATACAAAGTTCTCCTCGATCTTCTTGGGGATCTATTCGTTGTAACCCTTTTTGCGGTGTGTTTGTCGAGATCCGATGAATTGTGGGTTTATGATCAAGATTATCTATGAACAATATTTGAATCTCCTCTTAATTCTTTTATGTATGATTGGTTATCTTTGCAAGTCTCTTCGAATTATCAGTTTGGTTTGTCCTACTAGATTGATCTTTCTTGCAATGGGAGAAGTGCTTAGCTTTGGGTTCAATCTTGCGTTGCTCGATCCTAGTGACAGAAGGGGAAACGACACATATTGTATTGTTGCCATCGAGGATAAAAAGATGGGGTTTATATCATATTGCTTGAGTTTATCCCTCTGCATCATGTCATCTCACTACAAAAAAATACACTTCCGTGATGATACGTGTTTGTCACAGTAGGCCGCGTTTTCTGTCATGCATGTACATCCATGACAAATTTATGACAGAATCAAGATAGTCATACTTGTGCTGTCGTAGAAGTGTTCCATGACATTACCAAAATTATCATCACGGAAGTGTCCACTTCCATGACGATAAATCGCGCGTCACAGAAGTGCTTTCGTCAAGGGTGACCAACACGTGGCATCCACCGTAACGGAACGCCGTTAAGCTTTCGGGTCGGATTTTGGATCCGATAACCCGTTAACAGCCCTGACCAATGGGAAATTTCCACGTGTAAAATTCTGATTGGCCGAAGGGAAGACATGTCAGCTCGTCAGTGGGCCAGATGTCGCCCGTCCATTGGAGGAGACATGCCTATGATACGTCGACACGTGGCTGGGCCCAACAGAGGTCCATATAGGTTAAAAAGGCCGACCCAGTCAAAGGCCCGTAGAACTTAATCAGGTACTAGTGGGCCAACCCAATAACGGCCTGCTTAATAAAGGCCCATTTACGGCGAAGCCGAGATCTGCCCGTTAATTGTTCGCCCAATATTTGGGCCCATTTACGGCCCGAAGCCAGATCTGGCCTGTTAATTGTTCGCCCAATATTTGGGCCCATTTGCGGCCCGAAGCCAGATCTGGCCCGTTAATTGTTCGCCGAATATTTGGGCCCAACTACAGCCCAGTGACTTTTGGCCTGTTAGAGGCCTGATGTAGACATGGGCCCATTTCAGCCCGGTGTGACTTTCGGCCTGGGAATGGCCTGTGCTGCCCATGGGACATATTTGGTCCGACGGGACATCGGGCCCACTAACGGCCCGTGCTAAAGGTGGCAACAGTTAAGCCCAACGTGACTTTGGGCCTGTTAAAGGCCTGTCGCGTAATTCGGCCCGTTGATGCATGTACTAAGCTTTCAGCCTCTTAAAGGCCCATGATATCAGTGGGCCAACTAAGGCCCGAGATAGGTTTTGGCTTGGTAACGGCCCGTGAGCTAACTGGGCCCAAAACGGCCCGGTCGACATTTCGGCCTGCTGAAGGCTCGTCGATGACTAGTGAAAATTGAGGCCCAACATGCATTTTGGCCTGCTAAAGGCCCGTGGTTTCATCTCGGCCGTAACGAGCCAAGACAATATTCAGCACGTTAATGGCCCAACGCTGCCTGGGCCAAACTAAGCGTTGGGTCGACAAAAGGCCCAACTAAAATATAGGCCGGTGTAAGTTTGGGCCTGGCGCAATGTGTGAAGGCCCCAATCATTCGGGCCCAAGAAAGACATAGGCCGCCCAATTGTGGCCCGCTAAAAACCTGCCCATTAGAGTCGAATGTTTCGGTCCGGTCGACTACATCTGATTTTTTTTCAGATAGCGAATGATGGCAATAACTAGTAGGAATTAAGAACAAACCTACTCTATACAATAAAGAAATTACGGCATAGTAACTAAGAATAAACCTACACTATACAATAAAGGATTTAAGGTATATTACATCCTTTGGGCATCAAGTTTGCCACCGGTGATCATAAAGCTTAACGGAGAAGCGATTATAAAATCGGGCACCATTGCAGCGTAACAAAATAATATCTTGAACCGAGACCACTTCCAAGACAGTTCAAGAAAGGTTAGCCTTTATGGGGAGGCTAACTGCAAGAAGTTGTTGAGCAAGGCTGTGTGACCAGCCTAGCATGTCGGTCATAGCTTCCAGGTGTAGCTGTTTAGCGATGAAGTTCTCGTTGGTGTTCTCCGCAATCTTTCTTGGAGATAGGACTTCAAGTCGAAGTTGAGTTGCAGAATGCCTTTCTGCTAGAACTTGGGACTGAAGAAGTCGAACTGATTCAGACAACGAATTACGTGAGCTTGTCTAGCTGTTAGTCTCAAGTAACTTGAACACTGCATCAAGACAAGACTTTGGGGTTGTCTCGCTATCTTCAAGATGTTTTGCCTTCTTTCTTTGCAACATATGTTGGGTTTGTCTCACAGCCTTCATCAGACTTGTGCATGCCATCAGACATATCACCCTGAAACAAAGCAGAGAGATGATAGGTTTTGCACGTGTATAAACAAATCGATAAGCACATTACATCAATTCTATCCAATTTCAAATTAGAAAATAAAGAGTAAGTTCAAAATATCAATAGCATAATTTGGCATTGTTCATAATGCAGGAGCTTCACCACACTCTTTGGATTACCATGTCAACATAACAAGCATAGATGAAGGGCAAAGAAAATCATTGTATCTATTTTGGATAATGTGCATGGCATGTTGTTCATATCATCATCCACATCAGTAAGATAAAACAGGAGATGACAAGGTGCAAACGTGGGCTGCTTCACCACACACTGGATTATAGATCCACAAAAAACAAGCATACATATAGGGAGTATTAAGTAATGTGCATGGTATGAATAAGGAATTTGGTTTTACAAGTAAAAATTAGAACTTACAGTTCTTACGAACATGCATTTTGGTAGAAACAGCAAACTAAACAACATAAACGATAGGGAGTATGAGAAAATTAAACAGCAGTTGAGGATAAAGGCTTTAGAAGGACTGACTTACATTAACAGTTAACACCGTCTTTATAATGCCCTTCTCCATGTCAAGGGAAGGATAACTCAAGAATTTCAGCACAGAATGTTCTTCATAAGCATTGCCTGTACTCTACATTTTGTAGAGAGTAATTATAGATATGATAATCTTTGGAAGGGATAGAGGTTAATGAAGATAAGATGCAGATTGATGCTACATAATCAACTACCAATCCTCGGAAGTAGCTTTTAATGTAAGTACGTGATAGACCACGTTCAGGTCCTTACAAGAGGACTGCAGAGCTAAACCTCTTCAAAAGCATTGGGTTGATTCTAAATTTATGTAAGAGTCCATACGGATCTTATAATGTCCACCAAATGGACGATTACGAGGCTAACATGTGCAATGATGCTACATAATCAAATAGCTATGAAAGTAAGTATGGTCATACAGGCAAGAGGTACTCACAAGAGCAATGCAAGTCTTGATTATAGTTGCGTAGATTCTATGGTCCCTTGAGAACGCATGTTCTTACGCTAATAGTTTTCGTACAAGTGAGACATTAAGGCAAATGCAGAAATGTAGTTCAAATTGTGATGTGATATCATAGACAAAGACCTTTACGCTGCATGAGACCAATGTGTAACAAGATTATTCCAGTCACCGTCGGATTAATGTAGCACCGGAGACTTTACAGAAATTTCGTTCAGAGGCTTGCCATCGAAGTGCGCTTGCCTCAGGTAGGAATGATACTTCATCAATGAGTGCTTGAAAAGCGCAACCAACCCTTGCTCGTCATCACAATCCATTTTTCTCCTCGCCTATTTAAAAGAATGAAATCTTGTGTCTTACATCGTGAGAAACATATGCGATAGTGACCATGAATAACATTAGTACATTACTTACGGGTAAGTTGCGGAGGAAGGCTGAAATTGTTACGTGTCTACGGTATAATCTTTCCATGAAGGAAAGATGCGCACAAAGTTCGACAACAACATAAGCTTCATCTTCTAAACTGGGAAGAAAGCGGAACAGGGGTCCTATTTGCTGCAATTGGGGCTCTCTACGGTTCGAAAAGGATTTGGCAACTGGATTTGGTGTACTCTTTGCTAGAATGGGGTTTTATGTCAGACAATTTGGTGCTATGTCAATCGGCATAATCATCTTGCTTTGCTGCAGCTTGGGGTCTGCTGAGTTGGGGCATCAGAAATGACCAGTGTAGTAGGGCTAGAGTCTGCTAGAGTTTGGGTATTTTGTGGGTCAGGTGATATTGCAACTACACCTAATGGGCTATTTGATTTATCAGGTGCCACTACCTTTTCCAAATACTTTGATTGTGCTCCTCCATGATCAGCAATCGCCCTCTTCCTTTTGAACGTCTGATACACAAGAACAACATTTGAATGGATAAATATGGTATGATGACATATGAAATATGTATTGAAAATGGATAGGCATGGCGTATTCACATACACGATGTGTAAACTAAGCTAATGGCAGTTCAACAAAGTAGAAGCCATGCAAAGCATCAGTTGCAAGATATGTGCGAGCAATGTAACCTTGGAAAGTTAGAGCAAGTACCTTGATGGGTGAATAAGATAGGGCATCTTCCTCCGACTCCTCCACTAGGGAGCTACATTGACTTAGGTCACCCTCTAGCTCGTAATCACTGTTAGGATCATATTACGAGCATGAATCAGTAGGTGGAGAGCGTTTGCATTGCATCGAGAATTGATTTCAGTCCCTTAATGCCAAGTTTGACAGCCATGGCATTGTTACGCTTTATTCTTTTCATGCGGCGCAAGCTCATAATCATTATGATGCTGTTCAGAATCTGAGATTCATGAAAACATAAAAAGTAGTCGATTATCTATGGAATGCATTATGGATTCAACTCGGAGAGTGTCTCCCTATAAACCCTGCATATGCAAAGTTCACCTCCCCAACCATCTTGACGGACCACACGTAAATACAAACCCCTTATGTCTCTATAACAGTGGGCACACATTTCAAAACTGAAGTAGGAACATTAGAATCATATGAAATTCAGATTTGAACAAATAAACTAAGCAATTATGAGTGGCGTAATGTTTAGCTTCAAGGGTGGAGTGTTGGTAGTGCGACACAAAGCAAGTAGGCAGATTGTATTCCATGTAAAAGATCGAAACCTATGTAAAAGCTGGAAATGACACTTTCTTTCTATACAATGCAAGTGTTCGTTTCCCACACATGATGGAAGAGATCACATAGAGAAATACTATTCACTCATGTCTACGGTTCCGGTATTTAGAAACAGGTGGTCCACCCTAAAAGAATATTGACAACAAATATGACAAGGCAAGCATAGATGTAGTGAATCAATCATTTACTTGTGAGCTTATTAGGACAAGTATGCAGAATTGTAATCGCGATGAAGAGACCGTCCAAAATATGAATGAAGAAGTTTGTCTAGCACTTATTGTTTGCAACTAATCGGCGTGAATAATTGGATATTATATCGAATGAGTAAGAAAGACAAGTAAAATTGTCAACAAACCTGGCTTGCGTGAGTAATGTCTGGGTCCATGTCACTACGACCAACAATCCAAAATGACTAGTTTACGCTCCGAGGGGCGAATTTTGAAAACCCCGTGAACTTTAGAGGTACTAAAGATTACGAAATACATCTGAACCATTAAGTGTAGGTAGCACTTGAGCACACAACAAACCCTAATGACAGTCCCGCCTAATGAGTAATGAATCAATTAGAAAATGGGTGATGAGGAGTGGTTTGAGTGTTGAGGACGTATCTCGGGATAAATCGGGTTGGCTTGGTGGGTCTTTGACGCTGAGCCCTGAGCAATTTGGGAAGGTAGGCACAGCGACGCGCCCGGGCAGCGGTGACGCTGTTGGGCGAGCGGCTCATGGCCTCCTGTTAGTCCGGCATCTCCTCCTAGAGTTATGCAGTCCGGGGACGGCAACTCGCCGACGAGGCAGGCGGCCGGGGGCGAGTAGAGATCGGAAGCACGCAGCAGAATAGAGGGGAATCGGGGCCTGGGACGACCCAAAATCCCAGGGTGGGCCGGCCCACCGTGGGCACCTCAGAGATACACACCCGGCGGCGAACATGCATTTGAAACTAATTTAGGAACATTTAGCTGACCAATTAAACAAATTTGTTTTAATAATATCATATTCAGTATTTGAACAACTAAGCTTGTTTAGCTTGATGGCTGGAAGCGATTATTATGACACGAAGCACGATTCTCGATCATTATAGTGATCATAAAAGGGGGAAACTCTAAGCATATTTTTTAGCAAAAGAGGGTTTCCTCCGATTTCTATTAAAGATACCACCACGAAACCAACATGATCAATTAAACCCTAAGCATGATCAATTAAACCAGATTATGGCTGTGCCATGGCAGATTTGAAGTCGCAAACCGAGAAATGATATTTAGCATCCATTGTTTGCTTGAACTAAGAACTAAATTCTAAGAGCTGAAAAGAAAGTAGAGTAACCAAGTTAAGATCTATTTTTGGTTGAGATCAAAAGTTGAGGAGATATGAAGTACCACCTCTCTTGCGGCGCCGTAGGCATCATGGGTGCGATGGCTGTCGGTGGCCTTGAAGCAGATCTGCTACGGTAGACGGGTGCATCGGGGGATAAGTCCCGTTGCGGTGGAAGAGAAGGTCGTGTGAGCGGCCCCGGCAAAGAGGACGACGGCGCCGATGAAGCGAGAGGACCCGATGCAAGGCTATTGGTCCATCGCCGTGGATGAGAGACGACTATCTCTAGCAGTGGACGATGCGGTCTTGGTAGGCGCTCTGGCATGGTGGAGGACGGTGGCGATGGATGTGGTGGAGGACGGCGGCGATGGATGGGGTGGCGGACGGAGGCTGGTGTGGGGATCGGGTGTTCTAGCGCGGACGGTGTATGAATGGGAAAATGGAGGGAGAGGTACGGGGAACCATGTTTTTGGGATGCGCCTGTCTGAAATATGGGAAAGTTACGAACTTAGCCCCCGTTTAAAATTTGGACGTCTCATCGGTTGGGGATAGGGCGGTAATCTCGCATCTCGCCAATATTTGCCCAGAGCGATTTGCAGGCGAGAGAGGTGGTTGGCGCCCACGGTGTATGAACAGGGCTGACAGGTAGGGCGGTTGTGTCACGTCTGAGTGAAGTTACAAACCTGCCCATATTGAAAATATTGGCCTACATTTCGGCCGAGTCGAGTTTGTTTTGCCACCCACCGTGTATGAATGGGGAATGGAGGGAGAAACAGAGGTCTTTCGGACGAGCTTGAATCAAATGTGTTTTGCCGCCCATGTTTGACGCCCACCTTGTCAGAATGGGCTCAGAGGCGGTCGTGTCACGTCTAATTGAAGTTACTAACCTACCCCTATTTAGAGCGGTGGAAATCGGGCGATGGATTGTCCATGTAATGGGTAGAGCAGTAATTTCCATCTCCCAAACACTTGGCTTCGGGCCGACGTGGGGAGTGGACATTTTGTTTGCTTCTTTCAATTTTGGGACAATAAGCATCCACGTTTACCCTGGCAACTAAATTCGAATCCATTTTGTATTCCTATATGAATCTTTATAAATCATCATATGTGTTTTTATATATCTTCAAAAGGACGACAAAGATGTATTCCACTGTCATATATGAATATGGTTTAAAAATGCCGATACTCAAATTCAGAAACTAGAATCGAGTTTAAGGTGAATTCGAATATTTGGAACACTTCATGTCCAACTCAAATGTCTACATGACATAATGTGTACTCCCATTTAGATATGTACACAAGCGATGTATCAAGATTCAAATACCGAGTCAATCAACCAAGAATGTACAAAACTAACAGACATATAAACACTTATAGAGTATATGGATCAATAATATCAACTAACATAGATAAGCCAGGCCGCTGTACTTTTTTTTTGCTACAATAGCATCCTTTTTTAGCCAGTATCTTGGCCCTTTCCGATGCGTGCCACTTATGTCCCATCTATACTACTACTATTGCTGAATGCACATTCAGCCCGATTGGCATATTTGTAGGTCCTGCACGACAATCCAAATGAAATGTCTCCGAGTCTTATCAATTAATACAGACTTGTGCTCAAATAAAATTACAAACCAGAAAACAAAAAAAAAACAATTATTACATGATCTCTAAAACAAATGGTTTGATTGATTACATGAACAGACAACACAAAGGTTATTCAACTATGGAAAGAACATTTCACCTATGATTTACCAAGTAGGAATTTAATTTCCTTTTTCCTTGAGGACCTTAACAATCTGGTGGGTCTCGACTTGCTTCGTTTTGAAATCCACCAAATATTTAATGGTTGTCTTGAGTCTTGCTTGTGATTGTGCTGTTTGCTTCCTCAACATGTCAACTTCATCTCTAAGTGCTGAAGCGAGAATCTCTTTCTACCACTAGTTTAGCCTCTAGAGCATCAGCAGTTGGCAATTCATAATGCATGATTGGGCGGTGCCATTTCTTTGTGGGATGATGCAACGTCCATGGGGACCTTGCTCTTTGATCTTGGGCTAACTTTGTTTTGCCATTAAAGTTACGATTGGATTCAGAAAAGTTGAAGTTAGCAAAACATCTCAAGCTGGGAGTTATAATAGCAAACCAGTTAAACAAACAAGGAATTAAAGAGTTTCAATTGGATGCTTTGAAAAGTAGTTATTAACATCATTGTAACCCGCTGTTGCAGCAGCAATGCGATTAAACAAACAAGTAGATATTTAAGTTAGGGCAAATAGGTAATTCTTAACAGTAAGTATCAAACACATAGATAGGCGATCTACAATATGATTAACGAGCTGTGCCATTATGTAATCGATAGCAAACTAAATTAAGCCAAGCAACGTAATTGAACAATTTTGCAATAAGTGGATAACTAAAATTCCGAGAAGCGGTGGCGAACTTACGCTAGTTCTTTATACAGGCACACTGCAACTTCTTTTTCACTTACAAGGTTGTACGAAGGAGTCCATGGCATCAATTGCTTGGATACGCAGTCCCAATACTTCTTTCTTCCCACATTGCATGGGTAAGTCGAATGGTTAATCTGGTAAGATGGTGCGTCCTTGATATGTTATATGAGGACATGTAGTCAGACTAGTTGTAGCCAAACACATCACACTGGCTTTTACTGTATATTTCATGCGATTACTTTTGGCATATCGAGATCTAAGCAATCTACAATAGGATGAAAAGACTGGCATCCTTCACATAATTGCCGAACTCAATTCATAGAAACAAGCAATTCAACCATTCTGTGGGTAAAACAAAAGAGCCACTGGAATATTTTTCACTATCCAATCATACACGCAAAAAGGGGCGACGTCACCATAGGGGCTGGTATGGGCGGCCGCCTCAGGTGGCTGGAAAGTGTGCACCTAGTTTGAGTCGTCCAGGTTGGCCCACGCTAGTTTTGTTCGTCCCAACGCACGAAGCGAGCAATGTAAAAAATGAAGAAAAATGTTGCAATTTGGATGGGCCAATAACATAAGTGCAAGGCAGGCCCTATAGTAGGCTTGCGGCCCAAACAAGCGCCTCCCATATCGATCGACAGCAGGAAAAATCCCAATTCATTCGCTCCAGCCTCCAGTCTAGTTCGCTCCTAACCTAGCCGCAGCATTTGGACAGACCGACACAACACTTCCTCGCGCCCTCGTTGGAGGCGGTCGCCGCTTCAAGCGAGCGGAAGGACAAGAAGATGAAGATCCAACCCCTGGGTGTAGCTGCGTGGGAGGCAGCGGCGGCAAAGACGGGCATGACATCGAGCTTGCACAAACGGACGATCCACAGCTTGCAAGAGTAGCATGCGCAACGGCAGGTACATCACATCCACGATTATATCTAATTCAACTCTTCAATTTCTGGCCAATAGTTAAACTCGACGGTGTTGTAAAACTGCTTGTATGTAGGGAATCTATGAGAAAATGAAACCAATTTCTACTTATTTTATAACTCCCCAATCAATACCGAATCGACTGAATCGATGTATCTAATCAAGTTTCCGGTGCAAACATACGAGCTCATGTTGTTCTTGAGCACAAGTGTCTAATGAACAGATCGCTAATGAAGGATTTGATGCAAACATTTTACATGCTCACGGTGATGAACATATAATGTCTAATGAGGGATCTAATGCAAGCATTTTGCAAGCTCATTGAAGGATTTAGTGTCTAATGATGATCTACTATGTTGAGAGAGACAGATATTTGCGAGCATTTATGACAAGCAAATTATAGTGCATTTTCATAGCTTGAGAAACGTCGAGGCCATCTACCGTAAAGTCCCGTATCATGACAACATAGCATAAATACTTTTCTAATATGTTGTTTGAAACTATTGGCATACTTGTGCAGGATAGATATATTGATATGCAGTTTATGCACTTTGGTTATACGTGCAATTACACTTCGATATTTTCAGCCGGAGAACGAATAATTCAAGCAGTATGCACCATGTTTGTAGTCCTTGTACACCATGTTGCATTTTATGTTTTTGGTGCTTGCATCATTTAGTGTTTATAATCTGAACTACTTTGGATCATTAGCTGGTTTTCAAAGTGCATGTACCTTCACATTTATCAAGTAAAGATGAAATTCCGAGTTCAAGTGCATTCGTACTTTTTAAGTGAAATATTCGCACCTGGAAACTTGAATTCGTGGATCAGCCATCGCACACAAATCATACACGAATGCCAAGATTTAATTAAATGAAATGCAGGGACTTACGCTAGCTTGTTGTATGTGCTCACCGCAGCTCTGCTTGCACTTGGGATGTTCCATGTACAAGTCCATGTTACCACTTGCTTGGATGTGCAGGCTTGTGCTCCTTGCATCCCCTCTGCATTTTTGACACGGCGTTGGTTGATCAAATAAGAGGAATCGACCTTGATGTTGTACCGGAGGATGATACTTACAAGGTTATACGGGTGCGGGATGTGTACCAGATCCCGTAAGCGCCGTCATGCTTCGCTAAAAATGGATTTGCTTGTTTGAGATGATATCTCCGGAAGAAATAAGAGTTAAAGTCGAGTTGCATAGGCGTGTAAGCTAAGAGAGCGGTGAAAGGATATCCAAACATCGTCGAACGGTGCACAAGGGAGTGATGTGTGGATACCTAGTTCAGGCGGCGTTGGGCATGCTCGCCTAGCTAGAGTGCGGGTCACTTGAGCCGTTGAGGGTGATCTTGTTGGCGTTGGCTGGCAGCGCATGATGCAGATCTTGAGTGGTAGCGGGCGCTTCTAATGTGGTGGACGAGACCGTTGGTGAAGCCCCAACGGCCTCCGAAGCGGAGGTGCGACGATGTGCTCGGTGAAGTAGCCCGGTGAGCTGGGAGATGGCGTCGGTGAAGCGCACCTGATCGCGGTGGAACTTGGTGTCTGTGAGGCACGCGTCGGTTGCGGGCGCCGACGTTGTCGGTGGACCACCGGTGCGGTGGACGAGGGTGTAGATGAGGTAGCTCCGTGCGGTGGTGAAGCGCGACCGTCAGATTCGCTGCCGTCGTCGATGCAGGTGGGGAAACGGTGGGGAAAGAGACAAGACGAGGGGCGATTCGAGGGTTGGCGGCGAATTAGGGATTTGAGCAATCTGGGCGGAAGGGGCGGTGGAGAAGAGAGATTTTGCAGGGCTGGAATTGGGGCCGCCAGATATTTCAATCCGAAAGCGTGAAGCGCTTGAACTTATATTGTCGTCGTCCTTTTTAGGGGAGGGGGTGGGTGGCTGGGTGCTACGCGTCTGCTCGACACTGGCGACCACCCCGACAGGACTATGCTTGGTGCCTTAAGGCACCTGCCTTTGTGTCCATGACATGTGGGCCCAACAGGTTCTTGGCCCACATGTCGGGCCACTCCAAAGGCGCTTGCCTTTAAGGCAATCAAGAAGGCGCCCACCCCAACACAACCTGATGCACTCGGTGCGCCTACATTTGAGAATGCAAACGAATCTTCTTTCATTTGCAAACGAATCTGTATGTATTACCATGGTCGTGTTTTCCTTGCAATAATTAGTCATTCGAAACGAGATACTCCATCCGTTCACTTTTGTAAGTCGTTTCAGACAACTTAAAATGAATTGTTTTGTACATTATCTGAAATGTCTTCAAGGTCTTACAAAAGTGAACAGAGGGAGTACTTAATGAGGAGTTATTTGAAAAAAAATCGAAACGGTACCCACGCTAACGTGGATTAGAGTGTGCTTCACATAATTAGTTATTTGAATTAGAGTGTGTGTCACGTAGTTAGATTTTTGAATTAGAGTGTGTGTCACATAGCGATCTCAAATTCTAACGTGGATTTCGCATTTCACTGTATCCATGCTACTTATTTAATACAAATTCATATGTATATGATGAACACCATGGTAGTGGGAAAACTTTTGGATGGATTCAAACATATGACCTACAAAATAGCACAACAAATTGAGTCAATGTCAACTTTTGAAACTTAGTATGGCACGAATTGAAATAATTACCCGTATGCTGGTACTCGGTTCAAATCTTACAATGTACACGAATTGAAACATCGATATTAAGTCTCGTACTATGTAAATTCAAATGTTGTTTTTAGCCCCACCCCCCCCCCCCCGCACAAACGGTACATACTTCCTGTATCGATCAATCTTCCTCTCCTAACCACCTTAGGAAGCTATCGGTTTCCAACACACGTTCATTCTTTATCTCCATGTTTTGATCTCTAAGTCTCTCAACTACACAACCCCTTTTTCCACTCTGTTACCAAATGTATTTACCTCACACACCCGCCACTGCACCCCATGCCGAGCTCTCTCTCTCCCCCCTCTCCCTCTCACCCTCTCGTGGTAAATACATGCCTTGCCTCTCTAGCCCCCCCCAACCTCTCATGCATGCATAAGCACGTTGTATATCTAGGTCACTCCCTCGAGACTGTCTCACTCTTTCTTCCAAGACGGCGGGCCACACTCGCTCAATCTCTCTCTCTTTATCTGAGTCTCGTTTAACCTCGTTTTCTTTCACACACAAATGATATATCTCCCTCTTCGGGCCTCGATCGACACACTCTATACTCTCTCACGAAGATTGTCTATCTAGGTCAGTCCATCCAAGCCACCGCCACTCTTTCGACCTCATGGTGGGCCACGCTCACTCAATCTCTCTGTCTCTCTCTCTCCGTATGTCTCGATTGACCTCGCTCTTTCTCGGACAAAAATGATATATCACCATGTTTGAGCCCAATTCGACCTATTCACATTGTATACTCTCTCACGCACATCGTCTATCTAGGTCACTCTCTCCAACCTGTCTCACTCTTTCGATCACACGGCGACCCTATGTGATCGGTTGACCTTGCTTCCTCCCACGCACAAAATATATCTACACGTGCGTGATCGGATCATCTCTCAAGCTCTATCTTATAGCCCTCACCCTTGCCAAAAGCTCAGTCGGACAATATCTCTCCAGAGCATATATATTTGTTCAATGAATGTCGGACCACACTCACTTTGTCTCTCTATCTATATGTCTCTCGATTGACCTCGCTTTCTCACACCGTATCTTCCACCGTATCTTCCTCGCAAAGCCGGAGCTATTTACACCGTATGCACGTTAATTTGGAAGTATATGAAGTGCATGCGGGTATTAACTAATAGGATATTATTTGCGTGTTATCATGTGATTAGCACTATTTTTGGCATGAAATTAATTGCACGCTAAACGTGTTGAGCGCTCGACATTGAAATAGTCTAGGTCGTTGGATGACAAGGAATACATGTGGCTTGATGACATTTTATATTTAATTTGATACGGCTCTAGCAGAACATTCAATCGATCAAACCATACATTTCGTTCGATCGACTCCGACTTTAAATTATACGACGATCGATATAAAATAAACGAAAATGATAAACGTTTGGATTTTAAGCATGGCAATCCGAACGTTTTTCATGTCAAATTTAGATTACGCGGCGGCGGCGGGGGCGTCTCGCGGTGGGAAGCGGCTCCTCTGCCGTGCTCTGTGTGTCGTCGGGCCACTGACCAACGGCAACAGCGGCGTCTTGCACCGTTGTTGGCGTACTCCTGGACGTTGGCCTAGCTTCAAGGAAGGCCAAAATGTTCTGGACTTCGGAGCGAGTCAACTGGCGGGAGGAGGCAACTGGCGTTGGTGCAAGGAAGCGGTCGACGGCGGCCATCCATGCCGCTGAGGGGGGCACTGGCAGCCGCGCAGGGACAGGCGCTGTCAACAGCGCGGCGGAGACATTCGTGTGCACGGGCACCGGCACGGGCGCGCACGTCAGTGCATGCGCAGGCAGGTGCACGGGCACCGGCACGGGCGTGTGCATCAGTGCACACGCAGGCGCATGCGCTGGCAGGTGCACGGGCGCGTGAAAGTCGGCGGGGACCTCGTGGAACCCCGTGGCATCAAGCTCAGCGACAATGTGCGGCTCCCAGCCCATCAATGCCACGGGGATGGGCGCTGGCGCAGTCGGGGCGACGGGAGCCGGAACGGGAGCGGGGACAGGCGTGGCGTCTTCCTGCAAGGCCAGTTCAAGCTCGTTCCAAAGCGCCTTATGTTCTTGAGACTCCGGCTGGGTGTCTTCCTCGAAATCGGAACACTAAGGGCAGACCATCGTGATGCGGCATGGCGACGTTTAGGTCGGGCTAGTTGGAGGTAGACGATAGGAGAATCGGAGAGGAAGAGAGAGGATTGTAGCGATACCGGTAGTGCAGGGTTGATTTTAAATCGCGGCGCCGGCAACATTAAAAGTGGGAGCAGTTGGGACGACAGCAGCGGCGGAGCTGGTCAAAGGGCTCGCCTCTGGTGAGTCTGCAATGATTCGCTTGCACGCCTCCCTGACAGCCGGCGCAGCGGTCTGCTCGCACGCCTCCCGTCGACTCACACGCTTGCTGGGACGACACTTGCCGATGAGAAGCGGGGACTCGTGGCGGCACGCAAACGCCCACGATTTCAATAGTGAAAGCGTTTGCCTTAATGTGACAGGTCTTTGTTCCAAAATACCTTGGCTCTTCATTTGTGCAACTTGTCATAAGCAGCTTGTCTCGAATTGAAGAAAAAACTTACGAAGTAATATTTGTGCCATATCACGTGACCATGCTCGGTTTCAAGAATTTATGCTCACTTTTGGATTTTTGAAATTTAAGATCCAGGATTGAAACAATATCATAACCTGCATCATGCAATAAATTTTCAAGTCGTACATATCCGTCTGTTGTATTTCTTAAGAAAGGATTTGGTCAAACATTTTGCTTAGTTAGACGTCGGACAAGTTATATATGCAGAGTAAAAGGATAATCCCTCCGTCAAAGGTGCATTGCACGATATATTAACTCAAGTACTAGGCACGAACAAAGCGGACTCAATTATGTGCTCATCCCGGTGTAGTAGTAGTAGTACTAGGCAATGCAGTTGACGGGTGACCTTGACGAGCGGCATCGAGGGAATTGAACCGTGCTCGCACGGTAGGTAATGTTGTCTAGTTACTAAAGCATCCCTCCGTTGTTCATCGATAGTCATTATGGACCGGGGACATGAGGGGAATTTCCTAGGGCTGGAATTCTGGCCGCCAGATATTTCGACTTGAAACATCGAGGCTCGACTGGTTGGGGTTGCCTAATGTGCGTGCCACGCACGCTACCGAAGGACACGAGCCCGGTTTTTTTTAGGATCAACACGAGCCAAGGTCTGGCTGGTACGCCATTGGGTCCTACCATTCGAGAATACGAAAGGAACCTTTTAAATTGCCGAACGAATCTATGTGTATTACAATACCCGTATTTTCCTTGCAAATACTAATCTCAACGTGGTAATTGATTTATGACGAGTTGTTGAATTAGAGTGAGTTTGTGATATAGTGATCTCAACGTGGATTTCACATTTCATGGTATCCCTAATAAGTTTTCCAATGCAGATTCAAATTTAAAAGATGAACAATACGGAGGTGAGAAAACTTTGTATGTATCAAGCATATGACCACACACACACACACACAGAGAGACACACACGCACGAACACAACAACAATCCAATAAGTATAGTGCATCTATTTTTCCAAACCATGCATGTATGACACGAATTCAAAAATACTCCTTCTATTCCTAAATACTAGTCTTTTAGAGAGTTCAACAAGTGACTACATACGGAGCAAAATGAGTGAATCTAGACTCTAAAATATGTCTATATACATCCGTATGTGCCAGTCCATTTGAAGCCTCTAAAAGACTAATATTTACAAACGAAGGGAGTAAAATGTAAGACATCCATGGTCCTCAGTTCAATATTTAAAATGAACATGAAACTGAAATATGAATATTAAGTCTAGTACTACAGTACATGCAAATGTTGTGTTTAGGCGGATCTATGATTGTCGGGGGTCAACCCCTCGACCTTAGATAAAATTGTAGATCTCTGTTTAGGGTTGTTTAGATTATATTTGTCCCCACCCTCCCAACCACCGATTGGTTGTGCACCCCCCCCCCGCCGCCCCGGGAGAATATCATGTGCCCCCATACCTTAGATGCTATATCTTGTCACGAGTTGCTCGGAGCTTGTAGATCTGAGATATAGCAGCTCACATGATGTGTCTTAATATTTTTGCAGGAAACCTTGGTGAGTTTGAGAATTGCACACAATTTGTACAAAAACTACTTAGATGCCCTTTGATCCCATATCCAACGACCTCGAAGCTCGTATCACCGTAGCATCTAAGATGAAGGAGTACATCATATTCTCCTATATGTAAGAATATCATGTGCTACCACACCTTAGATGCTTTGGTGATACAAGCTCTTGGGAGGCGTTGGATTTGTGACCCAACACCTCCTCGGTGGTTCGAATGGTTTTTGCGTAAAAACCCCAAAAGAGTTCGCCATCGCGTACAAGCACAAAGACTACTCAAATGCCATTGGATCTCAGATCAAACGACCTCCAAGCTCAGATCACCGTAGCATCCAAGCTGCGATAGCACCTTATGTTTTCTCAGCACGGGAGAGTATGAGGTGCTCCCGCACCATAGATTCTATGGTGATACGAGTTCACCGAGATCTAACGACCCGCATGAGGAGGTTTGAATGTTTTTGCAATATCTGGTGATAGAGTTTGGGAAATGCGCAGAAAGTACAAGTACTACGCATGTGCCATCGATCATCGATCATACACGACCTAGATGCTCATATCACAAGAGCGGGTAATTAAGCTACGGGAGCACCTAATATGAGCACCGGGAGCCGTTGGATCGAAGATGCAGCGGCACACAAGCTTGAATGTTTTATTTGCAAAAATACCTTTGGAGAGTTTGGAAATTGCACATAATTACAAAGACTACTCCCAAGCCATTGGATCTCACTTCCAACGGTGTAAAAACTCGTATCACCATAGTATCTAAACTGCGGGGTGGATGTGATATTCTATGCCACTGTCATTTTTGTTCGTAAACTTGCAAAATACGTGTAACTCGTGCCGTTATTTGTCTAACCGCGCAAAGTGTTCGTTCAAAAAAACCTTCCTACACTGAAATATCGGAACAACACACGGGGGTCACACTTGTCATTAATCAAATTTGGACCTAAAACTAACAAATCTGAAAGACGAGATTGAATCGGCAACCTGGACTACAAAGCGTAAGTCGATAGCTTTGAAAAACGAATGGTTGTTGGCTTTGTCCCATAACTTCATTTTATACAAGATTTATGCGTTGAGTAGAGTAGAGGAGTGCCTCGTCAACACGTGCATGACCGTTGTCTCACTTACTGGTGGGTCCTAGGTCTGCGATCTCAATCTCTCTTCTCTCCATCGTCTAACCTTTGCATGGGCACACACGAAGAGCGGCGCTAGCTTGCCGTGATGTTATTACAACTAAAAAAATCTTGGAAAATAGAAGAATCGCCTAGAACAAGAGATGTTGTGGCTGGTCGAGACGGAGTTAACCACATCTATCCTCCGTGCCATGTTTGCATGATGAAGTTGTGTGGCTAGTGGGGTGTATTCGACCGACTGGCTGGGTCCCGAGGTCGAACCATAGGTACTACGTCTGACACAGTACATTTTTACACGCACATTTTTCTTCCGTGCCGAGACGTGGCACACCCTACCGCGCGGTTTCGGAGTCCTCCCGGGTGGTGCACGCATATATTCTTCCTGACGTGGGACGCCCTACCGCGCGTTTTATGGGTCCTCCTCGGCCGTAGCGCCGAAGCAAGTAAATGAGTCATCAAATCACGAAAGACCACCTTTCTCGCCGAGTACATCAGTGAAGCACGGTGGCTAGCTAGTTGGGCTAGTTCGACCGATTAGCTAGGCCGCCGCCACATTTGTTTTTTCACCCCTTTTTATCAACTTGCTGGCATGTAAATTTAAATATCCACCGCGGCGTTGCTCTGGTGTTTGGGTGCGGCAGGATTTTTAATTTTTTGATTGACGGGAGCAGGCACGGCAGGATTTTAAATTTTTTGACTGACGAGAGCAGGCGCGACAGCAATTAGTCACGATGACTCCGCCTGTAAAAACCCACTGCTCCCTGATGTGAGAAGTCGTCGACTGGTGTTTTACCGTGGTGAAAACCAAAAGATTCCCCGCTCCCTCCGCCTTCCCGTAGATTGCATTGCCTTTCAGCCGTTTTGCCCCTTTGCTTCCTCTCCCCATTGCTTCTACGGTGCCATGGCGGCGCAGCAGATCACGGAGTCCGAGGTGAGGCGCTGACACAGGAGCTCCATGCCAAGGATGCGGAGCTCAGGGCCAAGGACGTGGAGCTCCGTGAGCTCAAGGAGGAGAGGAGTGCCATGCTCCTCCGTTATGTGCGGGAGTTCATGGAGCTTCAAAAGCGGCAGGCGTCCACCACAAAGATGCTCGAGGCGTCGGCGGCGTTGCTGCAGAAAAGCGGGAGATACGATAGGCCGTCAGGGGAGCCGGCTGGAGCGTGAGCGGGCCGATCGTGACGAGGTCCAGCATCGCCTCAGCCACTTGGTGAACCAAGTTGACACGCACGTGTTGCGGCTGCGCGATGCCTACCGTCGTGCCAGCGTGATGATGCCGGCCGTCGGACTAAACCCGTTCGACCACCCAGTCGACTTCAACAAGCTGCGGCTTCCTGACCTGGTCTCCTTCTTCACCTATATCTCCGAGGAGTTGAGCCGTCTCCGCGCGATGGTGGGGGCTGAGCTGGACAAGGAGGGGTTGCGGGCTGCCGTCGCCATTGCCGGGCGAATCCTTTCAGGCTCCGTCACTGGAATCCATTCTTGCCATTGGGCGCCGTCTTTGTGAGCTGGCTCCGTCGGCCGGGAAGCAGGCTCTGGGCGATTGCACCTGCATCACCAACGTCAGGCGCCTCGAGAAGCGAGGGACTTCGGTGGTGTTTAGCCGCCCTCTGCATGGGCATGTCCATGTCTCGGCGCAACATGACCGTTGGATCAAACTCGGTATGCAGATCACCATCGTAGCACAAAGCGTGTGGGTGTGTTTGGTTGCATTCTCATCTCAATATAGTTGTTTCCTCTTCGTGTATTTTTGTCAACCTACTAGTGTGGACTCCTGCACCCTTCATGCACTCTACCAAACACCCAAAAGTGGGTCGAGAAGCGAACTTTTGCTCCCATCTCGTGCACCCTTCATACACCCTGCCTAACACTATTCGTGCTTCATATGGTTCATGTTTCGTGGAGTACTGTAGCACCGTACTCTCCGTGCGCTGTGGACCTAGTTATGTTAACATTGATCTCACCGTTCATTCTCGACCGGACAGTCGAAAAAGCGGTACTATGTTACATATAGGAGTAGTTGACATGCGCACAACATCATTTGTTATCGTCATATCTTACTACACTAGCAACAAGATTGTGTAGTACTGACGTATGAACCACTGCACATGCCTAGTAGTAGGAGCACTGTGTATGTTCAAGTGGCTGCCGTGTTTCGCACTCCTCCGTCGTAAGAGTGGAAACGCTTGCTGTAATCATTTTTTTCTTCAGAATGAAAAACAGTGGACACGCTCTACCGTGCGGATCCTCCTCCAGCCATGCACTAAATTACTCACTTTCGCCGACGTGTGGGACAGCCAGCACCTGGGTCCACCAGCCATGCACTAAATTACTCCATAGTAGAGTGACGGTAGACTACCCCGATCGAATCACCGCAGTAATGCCCAATGAGCCGTCAAATCACAAAACCCCCTCCTTTCCAGCAGTAAGTTGGATGGACGAAGCAACCATCATTTCACTCTTCTCTCTCAGCTTCCTCTCTTGAAGAAACCCCCACTCGCTTCGCTTCTCCCTCATCTCGTACCTCCTTTCACTCTTCTCTCTCAGCTTCCTCTCTTGGATGGACGCCGGAGCACCGGCCGACGTGATGTCTATGGCTCTGGCCAAAACCGTCGAGGCTCATGGTACGAAGAAGCGCAAGCACCCCACCAAGACTACCGCAGACAAGCTCAAAGCCATCGCCATGTCCAAGCCCCCCTCTCCGGGATCCCTCAATAAGCAAGTCCAGGTAATTTCTCTTGTTGACGATCTTTTTCTCGATCTTGATCGTGTTTTTTCATCTAACACGCAGTACTAGTAATCGGTAGTACAACTTTCCGGGTGATCTTGCATGTGATTTTAGTGTGCCAAATGACGGTTCTAAATTCCTCTTTTGACCAAAACATGCGAGAGGTTGACACTGATTTCTTATAGATTACTTTCAACTATTTCCTCTGTCCCAAATTTCTTGTCTTAGATTTGTCTAGATACGGATGTATCTAATACTACAATGTGACTTGATACATCCGTATCTAGACAAATCTAAGACAAGAATTTTGGGACGGAGGGAGTACTTTATGAACATCAATGCTACCTTTTAAGAGGGTATATTTGCCTCAGTAACTTGTGTTATGGATATTGCATGTAATCCCTCTGCTCTCATGCCTTTGTAGACATGTTCTAGTGTTTTTGTTCACTCATCGCGTATATGTAGTCATATATGGAGTATAATATCGAAAATCATCTTATATTTCTGAACGGAGGTAGTAATAAAATATGGTTTCTGTTTGAATTAGAACCAGGTCCGCGGTGGAGATGAAGTTCTCAAAGTCATGTTGTGTGAACTGGAAGACACGATGATGAGTTCTCTTCTTTGAACTATCTAGCTGTTGTGTCCTTGTCGCCACGTGTCCTGAACTAGTGTTTTCTGTAGCATTGTTGTCAGGCGTGTTCTCGAGGCTGTACTTGACCACAACAATTTCCTGGTTGTGCCTTCGATTATGAAGGGTGTGGTTCTTGTAAAGCTTCCCAACAAATCTGATGTGGCATGTCTTCATCATCATGTTTATGAGTGGAAAGACCACTCTGTTAGGTTCTCCAAGGTTGACAAGATGGTGATGGTGCATGTAGACATCTCACACGAAGTCCATGGCCTAGTCAGTTATGCGGGTTTCATCCCGTAGGTCGGTGGCAAGAAATAGTCTGTAGAGTTTAGTTAGTGCAGCTTTGCTTGTGTGTAGTAAGTACTGGAGTATTGTTCAGTACTTGATTTGTGTTTGTGAACCCTGTATTGTTTATTAGTACTGCCGCTTTTGGTGTGTGGTCAGTCCTGAGAACGGTCTATGTTAATGTATGTCCACTCAATTCAGTCTGTATATTTTGAAGTATCCAGATCATATTTTTTGTGAGGATGGTTTATCAATTATGGTTACACTCCAATATCTGTATGCATTGCAGGGTTTATCGCACCCACCAGGATTTCCAGTCCCATGGATGTTCGGTCCATACGATTTCTCACGACCTTTGGATTGTCCTGCTTATGGGAGTAGGCGGGGCCCCTGGATGCCACGCGTAGTTGGACGATCAATCTTCTGTTTAGTACTTCAACATAGTGATTTCCTGGTAAGGATTCGCTCGTGTCACATCAAGTAAATCTTATTGATTTACTGTCTAAATCTTATTGTTTTCTTTCTTTTCCTGCAATTTTACGATGCAGGTTTTGCCATGTGACATTCATCACAGAATAAACCGTTTGGTTTGCTCTACGATGGCTATTTTTGCAGGTTTCACTTCTTATGTCGTGTCAAGAATGAAGGCACTATCCATCACTTATATTATCGGAAAAAATTGGATCGACCATTGTTGCGAGTACAAGCTGAATCCCTATGATGAACTGCGGTTTGGTTTAATGAAAATGCCACAATTAGTCCTTCTCGCGTTTAAAAGAAATGAAGAAAAAAACTGGATCATGGTCACGGATCCTAGTCAAGTTAGAAAGCTGATCATAGCAGACCAGACACGATCGCCGCTGTCTCGCACAGATCGATCACCGGCAGTTGCTCTAGCACTGACAGTGGCAGCAGCTCAGTCTGATCCAGTTGAGGATCGGGCACCGACCGCGTCAGCAGATCAGTCTGATCTACCGGAGGATCGGGCATCGACACCGGCACTAGCTCTACAAGGAGCACCATCTCCGGTAGCAGCAGCGGCTTCGACACCTGCACCAACACTTGCACTTGCATCTGCTCCGGCCCATGCAGTTGCACCGGCAACAGACTGGGCTGCAGTTCGCACTTCATATACCGAAGTCCTTACAAAAACCGACATGTCCACCTTCTTGGTAAGCATTGGCCGCCCAAGTGCTTCGTTCTTTTTTCTTTCCATGTTGTTTCACATGATTAATCGTGTTGATCTAACTGTTTGGGTATGTCTTCTTGTTTGCAAACAGAGAATTCCTAGAGCAACGATGGAGTCGTTCAACAATCCGGGCGATCATGCCAAGTTTCTCTTACCATGCAGCCTTGGTGTGAATGAACCCGCTCAATATACCGTAAGTACAAAGGATGGTCGCATGATGATTGATGCTAAAGGATGGTCAAGGTTCAAATCTAAATCATATCTTGCGGTAGGGGATGATGTCAAAATCGAACTTTCTCGGCAAGGAGAGCTGGTCCAAATCAACTTTGAAATTCTTCAAGAATAAAGACGCATCGCCGAACTGATCTATCCTCGGAGAGATTTTGATGTAATAATCTGGCATGGTGAAACAAGTGTCCGGTGTGTATAAGTAGTACTATAGTCTTATTTTCACATGGTATATCATTGATAGAATTGCAACTCGATTCTCGGTTAGGAACTGTCGTTCAATTTCATTCCAACAAATGCCGTGCTTTATTCAATTTTGTGTATTCGCCTTATGACAAGATTCTAAAACCAGCGCTGCATCCGATCGCTTGCAATATGAAAAGCGCCGAGGTAGAACACATGGGCCCCCAAACATGCGAGGTCGGCTCATGCCCAAAGTCCGTAACCGTGAGCCTTTCTGATTATTATATTCTCAGCTGAACCCCCATAAAATAAGCTGAACCCCCATAATGCCCGTGCATTGCAGAGGGAGTATATTTCTCGACAAGGTGAGCCTGTGATATAAAAGATTTGTATATTTCTTTACAGAGGGAGTATCTCTCTATCAAAAGATATATTTATGTGTAACTAGTTACTCTTGTCTTTCTACTTCCTTTCGCTGATATGTGGGGCAACCGGCAACGGGGTCCACGTGCCATATGCACAAATTAGAGTGCACAACTTCACGGTAGACACACCCGGCCAGAAGCGCCGCAAGAATGCCCAATGAGCCATCAAATCACAACCCCCCTTCCAAATTAAGCGATGGGACGGACGAAGCGACAATATTTCACCGGGCTTGAATCCCTTCTCCCTCGTCTGCTTGTTCAGAGAAAACCCCCGCTCGGCGATTGCATAGGGTTTTCTCATGGAGAACTAGGTACGAATTCTTCATCCATCCCCGATAAATCCAAGTCCCTTGGTCCCGGGTAATCCTAGGATGGCAGCCGTCGTTGATGCATTTTTCTTCCCATCGAATCTAGTGTGTTTCATTTGCGATTGCCCAAAGTGCGAGTACCCTATGTGTTTCGCACCCTCGTAGACGCCACACTTGTTCCTTCTCATCCTAACACAGCAATTTGAAACGCAGCATGATGTTCCTAGAATCCTCTTTTCTATCCGGGAGGGTGGGGTTTTGAACATGTTGTGTTCTCATATTATTTTCCTGCGGTGTATTATTTGCTCTGCTGTAACACATGTACTCAAGATGCTCGGCCTTGCCATAACTGAATACACTAGTTTAATGGTCACAGTGAAGACAAGCCATGGATATAAGTTCCGAGTTGGGTTCATGAACCAAGAAGATCGCTTCTTTTTTATGGCCGAACTTGGATAAACTTCCTCAAGTGTTACGGACTAAAAGTTGGCGCACGAATGTTGATGGAAATAGCAGAACCTGGTCTCATCTTCACTGCGATCTTCCACCCCGACGTCGTTCCAATTGTTCATCCATGTTAGTTTTGTATCTGGTTCTTGCTTGTTGCCTTGATTACTTCTTAATCCACCTATTCTGTCTAAGTAATCACAATTTAACTTTAGAAGTAGCAACGAATCTCTCAAGAAGATGCTACTTCTAACTAATATTTTCTTATAATTGGTGGCACGTGTAGGTTTTTTCAGAGTTAAGCGATGCGCTCGTTTGTTACTCTGTAATAACTCGGCTGTTACTAATGGCAATGAAGTTGATCGGATCGACATCCACAAGTTCCTACACTTTGTTGATCGTCTTGAGGTCCTTGTGGGGCATTTAAATGGTGGAAGGCCACGTGGGATATGTGTGCCCTTCTGCACTTTCGTTGAACAGGTCCAAGCGTGTCCGAGAAACTTATGGTACGAGCTGTTTTACGATATATATATGTTGTTCATAAACTATTGCTTATACACGCTTTTACCAGTTGTGATCTTCTTGAAACAGAACTCGCTGAGTTCTATTGTTCCTATCTGAGATGCACGACCATGGTCGGGTCAGACTTGCGCTTGGTCACAACATGATGTTTATGTCGACCTACTCAATTCCCCTTGGAGGTGAAAAGATACTTATTCATGGGTGGTCTCAAATAATGATGGCCCGTCCATCCTGGAGAATAGGACAGAAGATTATGTCCATGCTTTTCCATGGCTCTAAAGCGAATATCCTGTTTATTGACCATGTTGCGAGATGAAGCCGCTTTCAGAAGGTTGAGGATGCGCGGGGTGGCGCATGGGCCTTGTCCTGGGGCTTGGCGGCCTCACCCTTGGTTAACTGTAGGCAAAGTAGCACTGTTTGAGGCGTGCTTTGTACGATTGAACCTGTATAAGTACTCATACTTCTTTCAGCTTTGTTTGTAAAGTGCCCCTGCTGGTTTCAGTTAAGGTCGTTAAGTACTCCTGCTGCTTTTACAATCTGTTGTGTTTCTTCAGTCCTGTCTTCCTCCAGCCGCCAAAACCAAACCAGCGCCGGCGGGGCCGCTTGCTTCCGCCTCCCACGGCTAGCTGAGCCTGACGCATCGCCCTTCACCGTCTCCTAAATCGTTAACGCCGACGTCCTCCGTGCGCTTTGGTGCACTCGCCGCGGCGCTGCCCTCTCGCGTTGTCAACATGGTCAACAAACAACAGGAATCGGCAGGAGTACGTGGAGAGGATGACAGTAGGGGCCCACCACGTCAGCGTATGGAAAAATAAAATGCTTCCTCCTAGTGTTTTCCTGACATCTGGGACCCACGACATTGTGAGCGTATATAGTCAATAGACAAGAGAACAGCGCAAGATCAGCTGACACCTGGGACGTAGCTACTCGAGCAGTATTTTTTTTTGTTATTGTTGAGACGGAGCAGGGTTTGAACTGGGTTGTGGCCCGTCTAGCCCAGGCTTATATTTTATGTTCACCATGTGACCAGCCCAGCTATTTTTTCTTTGTGAAAATGAGCCCAGCTTTATTTTTTCGAAGAATACCCAATCCAGCCTACTTATGTTTCTACGCCATGGTGGGTTGCAACTCTTTCAAGACGCCTGCAAATCTTGAAAGTAATATGAAATGGGTTGTAAATATAAAAACAGATGACAAATTGGCAATTACTTTATAATTTCTGATTTTTTTTCACATTTTCAGATTCCTATTTCACTGGGCATTAACCTAATTTAAATATATCCTCAAAGTACTTTAAATCTGGCTCGACATTTCGGTACTAAAAATAGTTTGGAACCCACAGAAATATGCGAATTGGCCCAGCCAACCAAAAACGCATCGCAATAAATTGCATAAGAAGTTGCCATGAGCTATATATAAATTATTAAAAAAGAGGGAGTGGTGCTGACTTGTGGGCCTGTTTAGTTGACGCCAGTATGCAAGATTCTTTTAGTTATTATATACGTCAACAAGCGATTCTAGCAGACGTAATCGTTGGATGTCAATCCAACGGCCGTCGTGTTTCTTCAATCTCGATCTTCTTGCTCCACCGCCAAAGCAAGCCGACGGGACCGCCGCTCCGCCTCCGTGGCGGTGTCTTGCCGCCAAGAAGCCTCAAAGACTTCTACTACTCCCACCACTGGCCAGGGCATCCCTCTACTCACCCACACCCCCTGTTATTCTGCAACGACGGCAGCCTCCCACCGCAGCCGAACCGGTGAACCCTCGTACTCCTCTCCGCGCGGGCTTTCACTGCCGCGTCTTCCCCGGCTCCGCGTCGTCCCCTTCCTAGGCCTCGCCGTCGTCCAGCGCCGTGGTGCTCTCGGCGCGACGTGGTCAATGTGGTCAATGACCGACTTCCATCGGAAGAAATCAGACGTGGAGAGGCCGATTTGGGTCCACGGCAGCCGCAAGGAAGTGCCTCCTTATTACGCGGAAAATAATTATTCCTCCACCGACAAATAGGGACCCACCGGACGGGCCACCAAGATTTCGCGAATAAAATGTTTGCTCTCGATCGCTGGGACCCACAGGACGGGCCACCAGATTTCGCAAAAAACGTTCCCTCTACCGTCGCCTCGGACCCACCGAAGTGCCTCCTTATTACGCACGAAAAAATGAATACCCCTCGCTGCTGGGACCCACCTTGGTGGGAGGCTGACTTAGGGGCTACTAAGTTGTTGGGACGGATGCCTTTGTCAACTTTAGTCAATATATGAACGATTCTAGCTCCAAAGGACTGTGACGATGTCCATCCAACGGCCGTAGTGCTTCTTCAACCTCTGGTCTTCTTGCTCCAGCCGCCCAAAGCAGCGCCGGTCGTGCCGCCTGCTCCTACCACCCATGGCCGGCTCTGATGCCGCGGAGGCCTCATCACCCCCTACTACTCCCACCGCTGGCCAGGCCATCCCTCTACACACCCACACACCCTGTTATTCTGCGGCGACAGCAACCTCACACCGCAGCCGAATGAGTGAACCCTCATACTCCTCTACGCGTGGGCATCCACTGCCGCGTCTTCCCTGGCTCCGCATTGTCCCCTTCCTAGGCCTCACCGTCGTCCACCGCCCTGGTGCTCTCGGCGCAGCGTGGTCAACGTGGTCAAGGAATGGCTTCCATCGGACGTGGACTGTACGTGGAGAGGCTGACAATTGGGTCCATGGCCGTAGCAAGGAAGTGCCTCCTTATTACGCGGAAAATAATGATTCCTCCACCTGACACCTGGGACCCACCGGACAGGCCACTGTATTTCGCGGAAAAAAGTGTTCCCCCCTGACTGCTGGGACCCACCAGCTTCATCTTCGCACGCAAGGAAGTGCGTCCCGCAAAAAACGATTCGCCCGGACCGATTGGGACCCACCAGCTACACCTTCGCACGCAAGGAAGTGCGTTCGGGCAAAAAACAATTCGCCGACCGCTAGGACCCACCGGCTACATCTTCGCACGCAAGGAAGTGCGTCCGCAAAAAACGATTCGCCCCGACCATCCGGGACCCACCAGGCTACATCTTCGCACGCAAGGAAGTGCTCGATCGGGACCCACCTGGTCAAGCGCACGAAGCGTTGTCATTCTGGTCGCGAACGGCCACGCATATACCGGTCGTTGTAGAGGCGCCGCACGTGTCGTAGTAGAGGCGCCGCGACGTAGCATGTACACGCACGCATGCCGTCTGTGGTGCAAGAAATAAAATACGGCCACGTATGTGTACATACGGGCAGGGTCTCGAACGCCTACTCGCGCATACGTACGACCAGGGCTCGTGTACATGGCTGGGTCGGAACGGAGAAACAATGTCGTCGTCGTGTTCATGGGGAGGCAACGAAGTGTGTCGTGTTCATGGGGAGGCAGCGGAATGTGTCATGTTCATCGGGAGGCAACGGAACGCATGGGAGCCAACTGGCTGGGTCGGAACGGAATGCGTGGTCGTGTTCATCGGGAGGGCTTGGACGGAACAGGTGATGGAAACGAGGCCTGGCGCACCGCACAACAGAGAAGCGGACCTCCCACGCTCAAACGGGTCCTGTTGATCGGGAGGGGTGTGGCGTACCGCAAAACGGAGGAAACGGACCTCCTACGGTCGAAACGGAGGTCCTGTTGATCGGGAGGGGTGTGGCGTACCGCAAAACAGATGAAACGGACCTCCTACGGTCGAAACGGGGGTGGAGGGGTGTGGCATACCGCAAAACGGACAAAACGGACTTGTGTTGGAGCGCTACGGTCAAAACGGGGGTCCTGTTCATCAGGAGGGGTGTGGCGTACCGCAAAATGGGAGTCCATGGGATACTATTCATCTCCACCGTCGACCTCCTCCAGCCTCCACCGCGCGCTACTCCACCGGCTACTGTTCAACCATCCCTCCACCGTCTACTGTTCATCCAGCCCTCCACACCATGGGGTCCTGTTCAACCACCCCTCCACCGTCTACTGTTCATCCAGCCCTCCAGCACACCATGGGGTCCTGTTCATCCAGAGGCAACGCCACCGCTCACTGTTCATCCAACCCCCCGCCGCAACGCCACTGCTCATCCCAGAGGCAGCATCGATCGGCTTCATTAGCAGCAGAGCGGGCGAATCGCCGATCGGGTTCAAGAACGCGTAGCTCGCAGCGGCAATCTCTCGGTTCGATTAGAGCCCAACGCCTCGCTTCGGGTTCGATTAGAATAACGCCTCGCACACGCAGCGTCACGTACGAGAGAAAGCAGCGATCGCTTCGGCCCCGACCTCCCACCGTAACCGGTAACTCCCGAATTTTCCTCCCTCGCTTCTACCAGGGTTTTTTCCGTCATGGACGGCCCAAAGAATGTCATGCAGCTGCGTCTCCGCCCGCCAGACTTAAAAGCCCATTTTTTGTCATGATTTTTTGTCATAGTAGTAGGAGCCCACCACATCTATGATGATACCGGGTTTGTCACAATTATCGTCATAGAAGTGTCATATGTATGACAGGAAAAAAATTCGTTCGGCCCAAAATGTCATGGATGTGTCTTTTTTTGTAGTGTCTTGCCTAATGCGTTACTCTGTTCTTCTGAACTTAATACTCTAGATGCATGCTGGATAGCGGTCAATGTGTGGAGTAATAGTAGTAGATGCAGGCAGGAGTCGGTCTACTTGTTGCGGACGTGATGCCTATATACATGATCATGCCTAGATATTCTCATAACTATGCTCAATTCTGTCAATTGCTCGACAGTAATTTGTTCACCCACCGTAATACTTATGCTATCTTCAGAGAAGCCACTAGTGAAACATATGGCCCCCAGTCTATTCTCCATTATATAAGTTTTCAATCTATTTTACTTTGCGTTCTTTACTTTTACTCTTTATCATAAAAATACCAAAAATATTATCTTATCATCTCTATCAGATCTCACTTTTTCAAGTGGCCGTGAAGGGATTGACAACCCCTTTATCGCGTTGGTTGCAAGGTTCTTATTTGTTTGTGTAGGTACGAGGGACTTGCGTGTGGTCTCCTACTGGATTGATACCTTGGTTCTCAAAAACTGAGGGAAATACTTACACTACTTTGCTGCATCACCCTTTCCTCTTCAAGGGAAAACCAACGCATGGTCAAGAGGTAGCAGCGATTTCCTCCTCGTAGCTATCGCATGTAGACTTGAGTTCCTCTTCAAGCTCCAAGTTCCTCTTTAAGGTCCTCACCTTCTTCAGATCTATCATGCTTGCGCACATTTGGTTCTCCTAGCGACGAATGTGCTGGTTTAGCTCCTAGATGAAAGCTGCAATGGACCTGTCCCTCCTGGTGCTGATCATCTCCCATTGCTCGTCTCGGTACCCACATATCAGGTAGATGGTGTCCTTAAGTTCCTTGTGATAAACTTCGCCGATGCGTCCCATGGCGATGTGGGCTGCCATGCTCTTACCTAGACTCCAAGTTGGTGCATCAAAGAAAAACTCTATGGGCAAAGTAACTGGCGTGAATGTCCTTCCTGGAACTTGAACTTGAATCATGCAACGCTCCTCTTCTGGTAAAGTGGCGGTGTAGGTCTCGGTGAAGCTTGGTATTCCGATGTTTAGGTACCTAGTGACTTCCTTCAAGTGTCTCCCAAAAGGTGTGTCTTCGTCCGGTTGTGCAAACTTGTTCCTTGAGTCCGCCATCCTATAGAGTAGAAAATGGAGAGGAGTCAGAAATGAGTAGAGAAGAGTGACCTATGGCTCATCTTAGTGGTCATGTCCTACAATCAGCGTGTTCTCTGATACCATCTTGTAGCAATCTGACCTCAGACGGTCAAATCTCTGTGTATAAGTGTCATCCCTGGATCGGTAATGCTGACACACACAATACTTGAAGGATTTATAACAGAGTGCAATCACACACTTATTACATCAAATGTCTCAAAAGAGAACTTATTACAATAATATGGCTTAAGGCCATCTAAATAAGATAACAGCGGAAGGCTTGGAAGATAAAGTGAGTCCATAAACTCCAACGGCATAGCTGAGTGCACGACAACGACCTAGCGCACCTTACTCTTCGTCTGAAAAGTCTGCAACATGATATGTTGCAGCCCGAAATGGGTCAGCACATGGAATATGCTGGCAAGATAACACAATAGAGCAATGAACAAGTAAATGCTATCACTACATGCATATATGGCTGGTGGAGGCTCTATGGTTAATACTGTTTTTACGAAAAGCCAATTTTTTCCTACAACAAAGGAATATATTTTATTTAACTATCATGGTAGTTGATAAACATTGAGAATGGTACCCCCATCTCAATCCCAATTAAATAGTAATTAATAACCCGACAAATTAATTTAGAGTGATGAGGTCAACACGATAATCCAAGAACCAGATACTCAAGATGTCCATAACCGGGGACACGGCTAACCATGATTAATTTGTACACTCTGCAGAGGTTTGCACACTTTTCCCCACAAGACTCGATCTCCTCCGAAGGATTTCCCGCACTACATGGTGTTTGAGAAACGGATGACCGAGACACGGTCTTTCAAAAACATTAACTCTTTACTCTGGGTAGACAGTACCAACCTACATCCCCTACATCTGCTAGTCTACCACTGAAACAGGTCATGCAACATACTCAACTATGCTAGAGCCCATAATAGCTTGTGGCTGCACACGGACGTTTCTAGCATGAATAATCTTATGACCCCTTTGAGCCTGGGTGGCGAACCAAAGGACGGCACTGGTATATCCCAGTGTGCATAACCAATCCACCTAGATGTGTGTTTAAGTAGCCACCTTAAGTTAACCATTAAATAAACAATCTCACATCTGTCATGGATACACTCAAACCCAAACAACGTCTACGAGCATAGCATAGCAACATGAGCATAACATAGAAGTAACTCCCAGGGTTTGATAATAAAGGACAATAGGTTCTACCTCATCTTCTACTTCCCAATACCCACATGTTAATGACATCCTAATCATGCAGTGTTTGAGGATTGTAACTAATGCATAAAAACTGGGTAATAAAGGGGCATGATCAAAGTGTTACTTGCCTTGCTGACGATCTGCAAACCCTAGAGATTCGTAGTAGCACGCTTTGCACTCCGAGAATTCTATTGCAAACAAACAATAGCATACATAAGCACTCAAGCATAGATGCAAGGGTAAAACTCAAATAAGAAGATCCAATCTGAAAGTTCAACTGAAGAGCTTCAATTTGCAAAAAGAATCGATCAAATCGGAGCTACGGAACAAAAACTACGACCAAAAGAACTTCGAATACAAATATGCTTGAAACCAAATTTTAAATTGTCAAAACCATGTTCAAGTTGATTAACCAGAAAGAGGGGCTCGAGACGAAGATTTTGGCGTTGGTTTCGCTGGATTTGGACGAATGGTTAAAAAGTTGCGAGGGTTTGAAGATCAGGGGCTAATCTACGATAAAAATAGTCGCGGATAGGTCCCTGGCCGAAAATAAACGAAAAAAGAAAAATCTATCGGACGAACGTCCGCTAACAGAGACGAACGGGCGAATTCGTTCGTTAAAACGAACAAACGAACCAACGTTCGCAAAACAACCTAAACCAAAGAAAACAGAATCGATCTAAAAAACCGAACCTAGGGTTTTAAAAGAATGATCGGTTTTACCTAAACTAAAAAACCGGCGAGATCCCAAGCGATTTGACGTTGCATGGCGAAGCCGGCGTCGGCTTAAGAATACATGCGGCAAGACCGGCGAAGGAGTGGCGAAAGAAGAATGAAGCGGCGCAAATGGCGGCAAGCTGGGCGGTGGTGGCGGCGGGGCCTCGGCGACAGCCTGGGCGAGGCTTGGGCAAGGGCGAGGCGCTCGTGCGCCTCGGACACGGCCAAGGCGCGAACCTCGGGACTCCCATCCTGAGTCGGCGGCGCGGCTGGGCTTCGGCCCGCTCGGCTGGTCCGTTGGCCCAGTCGGGCAACGCGTTTTTTTTAATAAATTTCGCCAAAAAGGAAAAATCCTAAAAATATATAAAAAAAATTCTAAAAATGCCAAAACAATTTTTCTCCGTCTAAATAAAATATTTAGAACAAGGTGAACATTTTCTTGGCCTAAAAATGCAATTTTGAAAAATGCATATTTTTCTAATTCGAATAAAATAGCAAATAAAAATCCAAATAAAATATTTATTTGATTTAAAAAAAATCCTCCAATATTTCTTTTATTTTGAGAAGTCATATTGTCTCCTCTCTTTTATTTTTATATTGGAAATACTTTCGGAGAGAAAAATAATTAAAACCAAAGTGATCCTCTTTTCAATATTTTGGAAAAATTCAAATATGAAAATACATGAAATACCCAACTCTCTCTGTGGGTCCTTGAGTTGCTTAGAATTTCTTGGATCAAAACCAAAATACAATAAAATATGATATGCATATGATGACCTATGTATAACATTCCAAATTGAAAATTTGGGATGTTACAAGGAATGGTAAATCATGAAAAGGTAAGGTATGGTTGTCCACGTGAAGTACTTACCTGGCCATCACACATTGAAGATTGAGTGAAAGAATTCTCCAATCTAAATTTCAGAATGAGTCTCCAAGGTTTGCCCCAAATTGACCATAACTGGGATGAGAACCGCTTGTACAAAATTGGGATTGAGAAGATATTAACAAAATGTAATGGTTAGGTGAAAGAGGGATCGTAACAGGAAAGGAGAAAAATGCAGTTAGAGGGCAACTTTGACAAGGATCATCGGGAGAGACACGGGAGATGAAGTGGCGGATATCTTGAAGGAGATGCGACCGGAAAAGTAAACGCGGGCCTCTGTTTAATTCTCACCCGAGTCGCTCCACGTACCGCGATGAATGCTCTTTGAAGCGACAATTGATTGCCTACTTGACTACTTCGATCGCAACGAATCAGTTTCTCTCCTCGCTTCACCGAGCAGTCCTCCGCCGCCTCTACATGCATCAGCGTCCGGTCCGGATGGGTCGAACAAGGCGACCATATGGTCTCGCTCGCGATGGGGAAGGCCATGTGAGGTGTGACCGCATGGCCCGCGACAGCTTGCTTGCGTTGCCTCACCTCCTATGGACCCGGTCATCCTCTCGCTGCATATGCCAACCAAGAAGACCGCTCTTCAACCTGCACCCGGATGCATGCGCATCGCCGTACTTGCCGCCAAGCGAGGCGCACCGTCTCGGTCGGACCTCAGCATGGTCGCCATGGAAGTCACTCTGAGCGGCGGCGGCCGCCACAGGAGGGCTGCGTTCAGGCGCTTTTCTTTTTGAGTAATTAAAAGGAGCCTCACATGAGTCACGACTTGTGAGGCTTGCACATGGACGGAGTTCTATAAGCCCAATGGCCCAATTTAACACACGGCGTCCAAAATTGCCACCGGAGCAGCCCGGCCAAAGACAGTGGCGCTTCGATGGTAGTGAACGAAGCGCCAACATGGGATTGAGTGAAATCGGATGACCCAAATTGCCCCAAAGAGAAGATCCGATGGTTGCTAGTGCTAATGGCTTGAGATGGCTAGAAAGGTGCACGGTTATAATGTTTCTAAATAGAGTATCCGAATTTAGAATTTGTGGTTGTGGATAGGGCAAATTGGCTACTGTTCGGGCATTGCCAGTGGACACGTCTGAACATGTCCGTGGGTGTATAGGGCATCAAATTAGGTGATCCTGTTTGTAGATGCTTATAGAACCCAACCAGTGTTAAAATAAAATGTCGGCCGGAGGAGATGCATCCAGGAGTATAGGACAAGAATTCTTACGCAAGTGCTTCAGTCATCTCGCCTGGCTATCGGAGGCCAGGGTGAAGCTTCTGTTGGCTCGGGGCTTCCTGGACGTAACCCTGGCTGCATGATGAGCCCAGTTTGTACACCATTGTTTCAGTTGGTGACATCAAAATAGCGGGCCCTCCGGTCCTAGGGCCCAAGAAAGGAAAAAGTCTAAACAAATCTTGAACTTGTAGAAGAAACTAAATTGAACCCTGGACTTTGTAATTCCCAAAATCAGCATACCTAACCATTTGATGCGGTCTATTTTAAACTTTGAGGGTGTTTAACTAGTATTTGCCGACGTCGCAGGTCAAATCCTAGGATCATTGACTAGATGGTTGGGCATTTGAACGAATCGGGCCTGCCTGGTTGTGTAGTTGCACCCGTGCTCACTCTGCTCTAATTTTTCATTGTTTTTTTATTTCTTTTGTTTTTCCATTTTTTCCTTTTTCCTTGTTTCTCATTTCTGTAATGATAATAAAAAATTAACATTTTTGTATGACAATAAACATTTTTTAAACTACACAAAGCCACTTGTCTTCTATAACGAGCGATGAAAAATTACTAGGCGGCTAAAAATACTAGCCAACGGGCCCGCCCTGCCGGTACATGGGCCTTTTTTCATTTTTATTTTGTTTTTCTTTCCTTTACTTTTTTGGTTCTTTGTTTTCATTTTCGTAATGATAATAACATTTTTAAATTTTTTGTAATGACAATAAACATTTTTAACTAAACAAAGCCATTTGTCTTCTATAAGGAGCGGTGAAAAGAGCTAGGCGACTAAAAAAACTCCCTCCCACCGAAAATGGGCCTTTTTTTCATTTTTATTTTGTTTTTCTTTCCTTTACTTTTTTTGGTTCTTTGTTTTTCATTTTCGTAATGATAATAACATTTTTAAATTTTTTGTAATGACAATAAACATTTTTAACTAAACAAAGCCATTTGTCTTCTATAAGGAGCGGTGAAAAGAGCTAGGCGACTAAAAAAACTCCCTCCCACCGAAAATGCTAGTCGAAGAAATGGATGTATCTAGACGTATTTTAGTTCTAAAATTTCGGACGGAGGGAGTATTAGCCAACCGGACCGCCCAGCCGGTCCATGGGCCCAAGAAAGAAATATCAGTGCTGTACAGTACTCGAACTTGGGGTCTCCCACTAGCAGCGCCCGCATCTATCCACTCGCCCTGAAGAATGCCCGTGTTTGATGCGGTCTATTTTATCTCCCAAAATCAGCATACCTAACCATTTGATGCGGTCTATTTTAAACTTTGAGGGTGTTTAACTAGTATTTGCCGACGTCGCAGGTCAAATCCTAGGATCATTGACTAGATGGTTGGGCATTTGAACGAATCGGGCCTGCCTGGTTGTGTAGTTGCACCCGTGCTCACTCTGCTCTAATTTTTCATTGTTTTTTATTTCTTTTGTTTTTCCATTTTTCCTTTTTCCTTGTTTCTCATTTCTGTAATGATAATAAAAAATTAACATTTTTGTATGACAATAAACATTTTTTAAACTACACAAAGCCACTTGTCTTCTATAACGAGCGATGAAAAATTACTAGGCGGCTAAAAATACTAGCCAACCGGGCCCGCCCTGCCGGTACATGGGCCTTTTTTTCATTTTTATTTTGTTTTTCTTTCCTTTACTTTTTTTGGTTCTTTGTTTTTCATTTTCGTAATGATAATAACATTTTTAAATTTTTTGTAATGACAATAAACATTTTTAACTAAACAAAGCCATTTGTCTTCTATAAGGAGCGGTGAAAAGAGCTAGGCGACTAAAAAAACTCCCTCCCACCGAAAATGGGCCTTTTTTTCATTTTTATTTTGTTTTTCTTTCCTTTACTTTTTTTGGTTCTTTGTTTTTCATTTTCGTAATGATAATAACATTTTTAAATTTTTTGTAATGACAATAAACATTTTTAACTAAACAAAGCCATTTGTCTTCTATAAGGAGCGGTGAAAAGAGCTAGGCGACTAAAAAAACTCCCTCCCACCGAAAATGCTAGTCGAAGAAATGGATGTATCTAGACGTATTTTAGTTCTAAAATTCCGGACGGAGGGAGTATTAGCCAACCGGACCGCCCAGCCGGTCCATGGGCCCAAGAAAGAAATATCAGTGCTGTACAGTACTCGAACTTGGGGTCTCCCACTAGCAGCGCCCGCATCTATCCACTCGCCCTGAAGAATGCCCGTGTTGATAGATAGCTCGACGCCTATAGAAGGTAAGAACAAACAAGAGCGTTCATATACGTAAAAAAAATTCAAAAAAATTCTAAACATTTCCTGAAAATGGGTGAACAATTTTAAATCCGGAGTATATTTTTTTAATGCAAATAGTTTACTAAATTCCAAAACATTTTCTGAAAATGTTACGCAATTTTTTAAAATCCAAATAATTTCCTAACATCTTTTGACATCTGTGAACAAGTTATGAAACTATGAACATTTTTAAAAAGTGCAAACCGAATTTGAAAATTCCATACACTTTTTGAAAACCAGGAAACATTTTTTAACTTTTTACAAAAATAGTAACCATAGCATTTTTTAAACTTCTATTTTTTTGAAAAGCGCAAACACTTTTTTAGATTACCGAACATTTGCAATTTATGAACAAGATTTCTAAAAACCGAACATGCTTTGGAAACTTTGTACAAATTTTGTTCTGGATTAAAAAATTGTTCCCATTTTTTTTAAATGATGCTGTTTCAGAAAGTGTTCACTTTTCAAAATTCACTGAGTTTCCAAAAAATGTTCTATTTTTTCAAAAGGTGTTTGTACTTTAGAAATATTTGGGTATTTCAGAAATTGTTTACAGTTTCAAAATGTATTAGCCCTTAAAAAATGTATTCAAATATTGATGTTGTGGCCTTCAAAAATTGTTTACATTTTCAAAAAAAAATTGCCCTTAAAACATGTTTTCAAAATACATCCAGGTTTCTCATTATATAATTATAACAGTCATTTGGAGTCATTTGGTCCAGTGGCTAGTAGGTGGAGTTCAGCAGCGCTAAGTTCGCAAGTTCGATTCCCCGTAGTGTTTTTTGTTATTTTTACGTTGCACGTTTAAAAAGGGGGGAAAATCTCACTTCGTGTCTGGTGGGACGGCTCAGTTGCATCCGTAGCCAACTATCCCAGGGTTTGACCTGCCACATCGACAATTCATATTTGGGAACGCCCTCAAGGTTCGAAATAGACCAGGATCATGAGTATTTTGTGTGCTGATTTTCAGGATTACAAGTTTAGGGTTCTCTTTCACTTTTGTCTACAAGTTCAATGTTTCATTTTTGTGTTTGCTAGCTAGCTTGTTGCCTTTGCTTACCTAGTATATTAGCTTGCGCCACTAAAGCTAAATCTTCCATTTGTATTCAAACCATGCTGGAGGAATCTCTTGTGATGTGAAACTTGACATTACACTGCAGGCTTTTAGGCATTCTCCCAGTGACAGATGTTAAAAGCATTCTCTGGGTGACAGATGTACTCCCTCCGTCATATTGGATGTAATAAGATCTTATATTATGGGATGGAGGGAGTATGATTCTGATGTAAAAACAGAAGATAAACATCTAAATTCAGGGTACACCAAAAATATCAGACGTCAATGTGCAATTTCTTTTAACTATGATCTTTGTTGCAATTTACAGCATGACTGACTAGTAGCCTTGTAAAACCTTTCCAGACGCGAAAAGATGATAAAAGGACGACGAGCTTTTCCAATAGCAGCTCGGCATCCTGACCAAGGGCATCCGACCCCCCTGGCATTGCAATATAAAATTGATCTCCCAACAAAAAGGGGAGCCAAACTGAAGAAATAACCAATCAATCAAACCCAGGACCTAACAAAAAATATAAAACAGATCTACCAAATAACCTGCAGACTAGATTTGATTTGGTAGAAAGAAAAGCCACGAGCATATACATGATTTGTGCACAGATCGAGTGGGGAAAGGAATGTGGAAGTCGTGAGCGGAAGGACTACCCGCTTAGTCCTTTCTTTGGTGTAGGAAGCTAAACCCAGAATTCTCCCGGATCAAAGGTGGCATATCAACGTCCATTACCTTGATTTCTGTCATTGACTTTGAGATGTCATCCACCGAAAATGGAATGCTGTGGTTTGAAGTATCAGGGGCAATGTTAGATCAGGGGCACAAAATTACTGTGGCAAACTAATTAGTATTGAACTTGGAACAAGAAATAACCTTGAATCATCATCCAACAAGAAAGAACTGCTCACTGCATTGTTTGAGTCTTCTGTCATCATTATTCTCATACTTGAGATGACCTACAACCAATTTGGTTCACTGTCAGAAATGGGAAGTAGTAAAGGAACATAGATAGCACCACTTGCTGACACAGTAACATATGAAACTTGAATAAACCGGTAATTATATTAAGTATTACAAGCTTACCTCTGATGAAACAGTGTGGGTGCCATATTTGTCATCCCAATACATTGTACTGGTTCGATATAGCTGTTGTATGCTAAGGACCTGAAAGTTTTTGAAGTATGTGACAAGTCACAACTAACATATGCTTTAATGATTGCCGAAATTTAAGTGAATTCAAAGTCACTTACAGGTCACAAATCATTGGTGATTTCTTTCAATGTTTTCTTAGGCTTTGGATGAATTACCTAATAATACAAGTACACGTATCATTAGGTTACATACAATTTTCACTTACAAAGTTGTAAATAGACATCTAATCAGTATAGGACACGTACAAGGAATCCAACGGCCTGCCTAATATGCTTCAACTCTTCCCAGGAAGAACCTGCATACTGTGCACCACATAAAATTAGCACACGAATTAAATATCACCGGTACTACCTCTTCAGTGGCGTAAATGCACCACTGCTCTAACTCAGTCAATCCAGCTTTGACATATTCTCCTTGCTAAATGAACAGCACTCACGTTGGAGAAGCAGATTGCAAGATACAGGATATCTTAAAATCCTAACGGGAAGAAGTAAAATGTACGGCCGGTAGTGCAAGAGCCATCTCTTACCTATTGAACAGCTGGACATTAATAAACGAAAATATCTGAGTGAACACCTTGCTGATTAAAATTGAAGGGACCTGACATATCAATAAAATACATGTTAATGCATACATACTCAAAAATAGTGTGTCCATTTAGAGTTTTAGGTTACATACATAATTGGCTTTCAAAACATTCAGGTCGTTTGTTAATATTTTCACAATACTCTGCCAATGTGCGATCAGAGTTTGTTGGGCCAAGGCATTTGCTTGAGAACGAGATCCTTTTATCAAACTTGCACGAGATGTTCTTGGTGCCTGCAAAACATGTAAAAGTAAAAAATTAACCCTGAAGTTACTGTTTTTCTGTGAAATAAAAGGAATTCTAGTGGCAATAAATCATACCTGGATGCAAAGACCAAGCAATGGAGATATCTCTTTCTTCAGATTGTCTCTAATCATTCCTCAAGGAAAGCTGTAAGTTGTTGCTTGAAAAGCAGAGCAGGATACTTGGCTTCAACTTGACGAAGATCACCTAGTCATCCAATCAAGCGGCTACCATGAAAAGGTCGCACAACACTTTGTGGTGAAGCACGAATTCCCTTGTGTATTCAGAAACAACAAAATTAAGAATTTCTCAGACTATAAAACTAGCAAGGGCAGGATAAAGATGTTTTACCGAAAAAAAACCTCCCAAACGATGCAGCAGTTGACCTTCGCCTCTGAGGAGTGAGTCCAGCTGCTCCAGTTGTTTTCAGTGTCCGTTGTAGAAGTAGGAGTAGTGTGGATGAATTGGAGAGCCAATACGCTAACTTGTCGTTATTGTCCTGGACCTTTGGAAAGGAACAATTCGAACATGACTATATAGCAGTACCCATAGAGAATAAACGGAAAAAGGAAATGTAAACTTATGTTGTTGCAGCATTTTAAATTTTGTTATTACCCCTTTTATTTATATGTGTTACTCAAGGTCTATCATGAAGGCCTAAGATATCAGTTCATTAAATCAAACAAAACAAAATATGAGTATTTCTCCCAGAAAGAAGGGTTCTCAAAGAAACAAGCGATAGGTATTACCTACCTCTATAGCAGAGCCTATTGTTTGAATAATACGGTCAAAAATACCAATTCTTTCAACTTCAAATGATCTCCAGTGCACAAGACGCCTGTATATAACGTAAGCTGCAATAGCCCTACCACTGGGAATCCCAAATCTTGTGATAGACACTTGATTAGCAGGTCTTGGCTTTCCTGGAGCATAAAATTCAAACATACATACATAGAAACGTAAATGATACAATTTCAGGGTCAAGGAAGAAAAAAAAGGTATATAACTCGGAAAGATTAAACAAACAAAGGTGTAGTCAACAAGTAGCACACCTGTTGCTTCTCGTTAAGTGATTTTTGTGGCTTCTCCTCAGCCTCGAGTTCTTTGAGATTCAGTGAGATGGGGGTTACATCCTGCACAAAGGTATTAATATAGAAAATTTATTTATTATAGCAGTTGCTTTTTGAATTATAACTCATCTATTTGGTAATGTTCTTTCCACTTACTGGTGGTGATTTTACCTCCCGATTCGAAGCATGCACAATCTCCGGAGTTCTCAGCTAACAAAGTCAGTTAATTTGAAATATTAGGCCATTTTGATGAAAATAAAAGTGTATTTGTACAGAATGCAAGTGCCAGGGGTATGACATACTTGGAAAGGAGACTTGGGATAGGCAGCTAATGATTTCGCAGTCGGAGAAATAGCAACAGCCTGTTGACGTTGTATGTGTAGTCAATGGCTATTCATTCTGAAGATTCACTAGGTAAACAAAAGAAATACTTCTAATAATTGGGTTACTGAGCAACAAATTCAACGTTTTGAAATTGGACTCGCTATAGTTGTATTCAACTCACACTAAGTCACGGATGTGTCATAATCAATTGATGTCCCCTTTTCTGAGAAATCCTTCCTCAGAGCTTCTACCTTAGATTCATCCCCACATTTCACATAGGCCTCAACCATGATATCATAAATGCGACTGCAAGGAACAACATCCTTGTCCAACATTTCTTTATACAGATTTTCCATCTCATGTATTCTTCTTGCACCACCCAATGCACTCAGAAGAATACGATATGTTCTCGATGAAGGTTTGATGCCACACTTGCACATTTCTTTCTGAAGCTCCAAAGCTCTATCAGTGTTGCTCCTGTAGCAGCATGCTGATATTAGAGTATTATAGCTGACAACGTCAGGAGTTAATCCATGATTTCTTAAGCTGTGAATTAGTTCCTCTGCTTCAGATATCCGAGACTGCTTGCAAAGGCCTTTTATCAGCAAATTGCATGTAACTATACTTGGAGGTACCCCACTAGTCTTCATCTTTTCAGCTAGAGTAAAAGCCTGTTCAGTGGCATCACAGTCTATATATGCATCTATGATCGCATTGTACACCTGTGCACCTGGTAAAACATCTTTATGGAACATATCATCCAAAATAGCTACTGCTTCCGGGATTTTCCCATTCTTGCAAAAGGCATTGACAATTGAACCATAGGAGACAACATTTGGCTTTAGCCCCTTCTCTCGCATATCAGAAAGTAGAACAAAACATTTTTCAAGCTGCCCATCCCTTCCATAAGCATCAATAAGCGTATTGAAAGTTTCCACACTAGGACTCACTCCATTCTTCTCCATCTCTGTGACCAAAGCATGTGCTTCTGTGATTCTTCCAGCCTTACCCAAACCGTTTATTAGTGCATTATAGGTGATGTGATCTGGACTAAGAAGGCGTGATTTCATCCGCTGAAAGGTTGAGAAGGCCCCTTCAAGCTCTCCAATCTGACAATACCCATTGATAAGAGTGTTGTAGATAACCCTTGTTGGGAGTTGTCCTGCATTTACAAACGTCTGCAGTACCTCTTCTGCCTTTGAAATTTTGCCATCGTTGCAAAGACCATTCAGCAAAATACTACAAGTGTAAGCCCCAATCTTCACACCCTTCTTCACAGACTCCTCAAACAAGGAAAGCATTGCCTGTGAGTCTCCAACTCTGGAATAACCATCGAACAGAATGCTATATGTGAAACAGTCCGGCACCATCTTTCGTGACATCATTTCATGCAACACCGCGGTCGTCTCGCCTATCCTTCCAGCACGGCACAGCCCTGACAGCAGCACATTGTAAGTGATCATATTCGGCTTCAGGCCATGATGCAACATCTGATTCCGCAGCCTAAAACCAGCCTCCAAGTCCCCTATCTTGATGTGTCCGTCGATCATCGTATTGTACGTGATATGACTTGGCAACACAGCCCTCTTTCCCATTTCATCAAACACCTTGACAGCGTCACTACCCCTTCCTGCTCTCCACAGTCCAGCGATGACCACATTGTATGAGAACGCGTTGGGCGGTGGGGCGCCGTGGCCTTCACAATCCATCCGACGAAGCATCCGGACAGCCTCGTCGACATCACCTGCCACGACGCACGCCTGGATGGCCTTGTTCCATGTGAAGGTGTCGGGGCGTGCCCCGGCGGCATTTAGGAGGTCGAACGCCCGGCGCACGTCGGCGTGGCGGCCGAGGGAGAGGAGGGACTCGAGGAGGAGGTTGCAGGAGGATAGAGACGGCAGAGTTGCGCGGGCGTCGGCGAGGAGGGAAAGTAGCCTGAGTGCGCCGTCGGGGAGGCCAAGCCGCGCGGAGGCAACGACGAGCGCGGAGGCGGCGTCGGAGAGGAAGGATGGGGGATGCGGGTCAACTTGGGAGGCGGCAGCGGTGGAGACAAGGGCGTGATAGAGGTCGGGGACGGAGGTGGCTGGTGGCCGGGAGGAGAGGAGGAGTGATTTCGCCAGGCCGACGGAGGCGTGGAAGCGGCCAGCGGCGAGGAGGTTGGCGAGCTCGCGGATGAAACCTGCGCCAGCGGCGGGAGTGGTGGAGGAAGAGGAGCAGAGGAGGCGGCGCAGGGGTAAGCGAGACATTTCTTCTCCGTCTGTGGGGCACTCGCTGGTTCTTCCTCTTCGAGCGCAGCTCGATACAGAGGAGATACAGAGGAACACACGCACACACGCCTGTGCCCTCACTATACCTGGCCATATCTTAGGCCGGGCCTATAAGCCCACAGCAGAAAACCTAGGCAGGGCTCGGCCCGACGTCAGGCCTAGTTTTCAGGCCCAAGCCCGGTCCATGAGTAGAAAAGCCCGCCGGGCCTCAGGCCGGGCCCCTTCCTTAAAACACATAAATGGCAAGCCCAAACCTGGCCCGGCCTAGCACTCGGGCTCAAAAACTAGGCCCAGGCCCGGCCCGCGGACAAGACAGGGCCGGGTCGGCCTATTTCGGGTCGGATCGGGTCAGGCCGGGTTTTTCATGGCCAGGTCTAGCCCTCACCCACCTACTACACCTGCTTATATGAGCTACCTACGGGTTCAGTTGGGTTGAACATGTAGGAAACCCATTGGGGCCAGTGAACTTGTGGCATGGCCTTCTTTCTCTCTTGGGCCAACCTGGTGTAGCTCTTCCTTCTGCCTACCCTTGTGTAATGTGGTCGCCAACACCCCCCCCCCTCTTTCTTCGGACACGACTTGTCCCCAAGTCGTAGTAGTATGGAAGTGACGATGAAGATCTTCAAGGTCCTCCCAGGTATCTGGTGTAGCTTGGCTGTCATGCTAGCGAATCAGGCCTTGCTCCCGCATCTTGTTTGAGCCGCGGCACCAGTGTTTGTCCAATATCTCCATAGGAACATTTACAGCATCAGAAAGTGATGGAAGAGATGAGGATGCGCTCGCACCTGGGGCCAAAGCCTTGCGAAGTTGCGACACATGGAAGACTAGAGAGATCGAGGATCCTTATGGTAGCTTCAGCTCATACGTCACCTTGTTCACCCATCGGACCACCAGATACGGTCCAAAGAACTTGAAGCTGAGCTTGTGGTTGGCTCGACACGCGACCGATGTCTGAATGTACGGCTGTAATTGAGGAAAACCTGGTCACCAACCTAAAATTCCCGGTGGGATCGCTTCTTATCGGCCTAACTTTTCACAATTTGTTTGCGCGGAGCAAATGTTGCCTTAACAGGTCCTGCATTTGTTGACGCTCCTCCAGCCATTTGTTTAGCTCTGGAATCGGTATTGCTTGGTCAGGAAGCAACCCCAGGTATCGTGGTTCTTGGTCGTAAACCACCGAGAACGGTGCTCTGTTGAGGGTAGAATGGTATGTCGAGTTGTACCAGAATTCAGCCAAAGCTAACCATCTGCTCCAATTGGTGGGGTGTTGTGCACAAAGCAGTGCAAGTAGGTTTCGAGACATTGGTTGACACGCTCCGTTTGGCCATCGGTTTGCGGATGGTGGCATGAACTCATCTTCAGTTCCACGCCTTGCAACTTGAAGATCTATTACCGAACCTTACTGGTAAAAACTGCATCTCTGTCAAAAATGATAGCTTCAGGTAGGCCGGAGTTTGTAGACTTGATCAATGTATAACTAGGCTATAACTTGCGCTGTGTATGGGTGCTTAACTGTAATGAAGTGGGTGTACTTACAGAAAGTCTCGACCACCACCAATATGTAGTTATACTGTCTGGACGGGGGCAATCCCCTAGTGAAATCCATGGACACCAAGTCCCAGCAACGCTTGGCGACCGGCAGAGGATGGAGGAGTCCTGGATATTGCGCACGATCTAGCTTCGCCTGTTGACAGATTTGGCAGGTCTGAACATGCTCTTTGATGTGTTGCTTCATCCCAGGCCACACGAAAAGATGCTTGATTCTTCTGTATGTGGCCGGGAAGCCTGAGTGGCCACCCACAGTACTATCATGCAAGGCATGCATGATTTGGTGTTGGAGATGCATGTTGTTGCCCAGCCAGACCCGACCTTTGAAACGGACAATGCCCTTGTGCAAGGTGAATTTGCCCCCAGCCACTTGTACTATGGCAAGTTGGGTGATCAGCTGTTGTGTCTTCGGGTCTTGGTCATAACCTTTGACGATCTCCTGTAACCACGCGGGTTGACACACAGAGATGGCATGGAGCTGTTCAGAGGCAGTCAATGGGCGCCGAGAGAGAGCATCTGCGGCGCCGTTGTTGCGGTAGCAGATGCAGTACTGTAGTCCCAAGAGTTTGGCAAAGGCTTTCTGCTACCAGGGTGTGTGGAGGCGCTGTTCTTCCAAATGCACTAAGCTGCACTGGTCAGTTTTGATCACAAACTTGCTAAACTGCAGGTACGACCGCCACTGATCAATAGCCAGAACAATTGCCAGGTATTCTTTTTCGTAGGTGGATAGTCCTTTTGTGCGGGGACCCAATGCTTTGCCGAGGTAAGCAATGGGATGGCCTTCCTGTTGAAGCATAGCGTCGACTCCATATTCGCAAGCATCCGTCTCAATTATGAATGGCTTGGTTAAATCCGGTAGAGCCGGTGTAGGAGTTGTAATTAGGGCAAACTTGAGTTCTTCAAAAGCAGATTGGGTGGCTGTTGTCCATTGGAAGGGTGTGTTCTTGCATAATGGAGTAGTCAGGGGCCGAGCAAGCATGCCAAACTGTCTGAAAAAACGTCAGTAGTATCCTGCCAGGCCGAGGAATGCCCTGGCATCCTTGACACACGATGGTACTGGCCAATCAGCCACTTGTTGTATCTTGCTGTTGTCAGGGGCCGAGCGAGCATGGCAAACTGTTTGAAAAAATGTGGTAGTAGCCTACCAGGCCGAGGAACGCCCTGACATCCTTGACACACGCTGGTACTGGCCAATCAGCCACTTGTTGTATCTTTCTGTTGTCAGTGGAGACCCCCTGTGCAGAAATAGTGTGGCCTATGTACTTGATTTCTTGCTGGGCTGATAACCCACAAGTATAGGGGATCAATTGTAGCTTCTTTCGATAAGTAAGAGTGTCGAACCCAACGAGGAGCTAAAGGTAGAACAAATATTCCCTCAAGTTCTATCGACCATCGATACAACTCTACGCACGCTTGACGTTCGCTTTACCTAGAACAAGTATGAAACTAGAAGTACTTTGTAGGTGTGATAGGATAGGTGAGGGAGTCCTGGATTAGGGGGTGTCCGGATGGCCGAACTATGACCTTTGGCCGGACTCCTGGACTATGAAGATACAAGATTGAAGACTTCGTCCCGTGTCCGGATGGGACTTTCCTTGGCGTGGAAGGCAAGCTTGGCGATACGGATATGTAGATCTCCTTCCATTGTAACCGACTCTATGTAACCCTAACCCTCTCCGGTGTCTATATAAACCGGAAGGTTTTAGTCCGTAGGATGAAGAACAATCATACCATAGGCTAGTTTCTAGGGTTTAGCCTCTCCGATCTCATGGTAGATCTACTCTTGTACTACCCATATCATCAATATTAATCAAGCAGGAGTAGGGTTTTACCTCCATAGAGAGGGCCCGAACACAGGTAAAAACATCGTGTCCCTTGTCTCCTGTTACCATCCGCCTAGATGCACAGTTCGGGACCCCTACCGAGATCCGCCGGTTTTGACACCGACATTGGTGCTTTCATTGAGAGTTCCTCTGTGTCGTCACCTTTAGGCCCTATGGCTCCTTCGATCATCAACAACGATGCGGTCCAGGGTGAGACTTTTCTCCCTGAACAGATCTTCGTATTCGGCGGGTTTGCACTGCGGGCCAATTCACTTGGCCATCTGGAGCAGATTGAAAGCTACGCCCGGCCATCAGGTCGATTTGGAAGTTTGAACTACGGCCGACGTCCGCGGAGACTTGATCTTCGACGGGTTCGAGCCACGCCAAAGCCAGCGCCGCCTTTATTACGATGGGCATGATCTAGCTCTGCTGCGAGCAGTGTCACGGAGGCCGCACCGATGTCCGCCTTGACCCTTAGCTCGGAGCCGACTGCGCCAATCGAGGACGGGTGGCTGGACACCGCCTCGGGGGCTGCAATCTCTACGGCGATCGAGCCGAACACCATACCTGTCCTTTTCAAAGCTCGTGACTCCAAGGTGCCGGACTCCGAACCTTCCGCGCCCCTCCCAATCGAATCCGATTGGGCGCCGATCATGGAGTTCACCGCCGCGGACATCTTTCAGCACTCGCCCTTTGGCGACATTCTGAATTCACTAAAGGCTCTCTCTTTATCATGAGAGCCCTGGCCGGACTATGGTCAGCAAGGTTGGGATGCGGACGACGAAGAAATTCAAAGCCCACCCACCACCCACTTTGTAGCCACTGCCGATGATTTAACCGACATGCTTAACCCGACTCGAAGACATCGACGGTATGGACGACGATGTAGGAGATTTAACAGAACCAGCACCTATAGGCCACTGGACAACCACCCCATCTCACGACGTATACATGGTAGATACACCTAAAGGAAACGACAACGAGGAACAAAGGGACGCAATGAGGGATCGTTCCTCGAAAAGCAATCAAAGCGGCGGCGTAAGCGCCGCTCCAAACCCCACCTCGACAGAGAAAGCAGCCATACAGACCCAGCCATAGAGCAGGCGAACCAGCGGACGACAAACATGCCATCGAGCAACCGTCCGAACAGGGCAACTTGGATAAACAACCCGTCCCCGGCGAAGACAACAGTCCGGACGACCTCACGCCGGACAAGTTCTTTGGAGCAGAAGAACCTCAAAAAGGCTCGCCAATCGCTGGCGTAGCTGAAAAAAGCGAAGGGAAGCTCAAAACAGCGGAAGATGCACTCAGAATTAGATGGAGCAAAGTACTCGGCACAGAACAAATCTGGCGACGATCGCCACACAAAGAGCTATCCAAAGCGAAATTACTGCGGAATTTGATAATGAGGCCTTAGAGCCTCCGCAATCAAAAATAAGGAAGCCACCGGCGGACAAACGACCCCATGGCCAACACAGTGCGGCAAAGGACGCCGCACACAAGCCGGCACGCTATCCGCACAAGGATTCGCATCAAAAAGATGGCCCAGCCAGATCTATCTATGGGACAAGAAAGCAAGCTCTAGTAAGCAATGCAACATATCAAATATCCAAACATCACGGTACGCCCAGATATAGGGGCGCCACACACCCCCTATGTTTCACCGATGAGGTGCTGGATCATGAAATTCCAGCGGGATTCAAGCCCGTAAACATAGAGGCATACAACGGAACAACGAGACCACAGTGCGGATTGAGAATTACATCCTCCACATACACATGGCTAGAGGAGATGATCTCCACGCCATAAAATACTTACCCCTCAAACTCAAAGGGCCAGCCCGGCATTGGCTTAAAAGCCTTCCCGGAAACACCATTGGAAGTTGGGAAGAGCTCGAGGATGCTTTTCGGGCAAATTTTCAAGGGACCTATGTCCGACCTCCGGACGCGGATGATTTAAGTCATATAACTCAACAACCCGGAGAGTCAGCCCGAAAACGCTGGAACATATTTCTTACTAAAAAGAACCAGATAGTCGACTGTCCGGACGCCGAAGCCTTAGCAGCTTTCAAACACAGAGCTCGAGACAAATGGCTTGCCAGATACCTCGGCCAAGAAAAGCCAAGAACAATGGCCGCATTAACAAGCCTCATGACCCGCTTTTGCGCAGGAGAGGATAGCTGGTTGGCAAGACGCAGTACCAGTGACCCAAGTACATCCGAAGTTAGGGATGGAGACGGGAAACCGCGACGCAGCAAGGACCAGCGCCGGACCAAAGATAACAGCCCGAAGAGCACGGAGTCAACGCCGATTCAAAAGCTCTCGGCAGAATAAAAAACTGCCCCCAAGGATAACAGGGACGAGCTAGCTAACTTAAACAAAATCATGGACAAGATATGTCAAATCCACAGTACTCGGAGGTCTGCAAACCATACCCACAGAGATTGTTGGGTCTTCAAGCAATCCGGCAAACTTAACGCCGAACACAAGGGGCTCGACACACCAAGCGAGGACGATGACGAACCCCACAAGCAGAGCACCGAAAAACAAAAGAATTTCCCACGAGAAGTTAAAACAGTAAATTCACTTCACGTGACAAAAGGGGAGAATATAGTGGCGCCCATCGAGATACGCGCCATACGGCCTATCCCAGAGGAGTCCCGCCACTGGTTGTTAAAACCAATCACCTTCGACCATCGGGATTATTCTAGAAGTATCCGGAACGCAGGCTGGACTACCTTGGTATTAGATCCGATAATTGACGGACTCCACTTTACACAAGTCCTAATGGACGGCGGCAGTGATTTAAACCTGATATATCTGGACACAATCCGCAAACTGGGGATAGACCCAACAATAATTCGCCAAAGCAACACTTCCTTTCAAGGGGTAACGCCAGGCCCAGATGCCATTGTACGGACTCTCTCCTGTTAGAAGTTATGTTCGTCTCACCCGACAACTTCCGCCGCGAAAAGCTAACCTTCCACATCGAACCATTTACAAGCAGCTATCAAGCACTACTGGGACGCGAAGCTTTCGCCCGCTTTAATGCAATACCGCATTGTGCATCCCTTATACTTAAAATGCCCGGTCCACGAGGCATCATCTCATTAAAGGGAAACATCGAGTGTCCTCGAGCACAGAAGATTGTGCGGCTGCATTAACAGCCACACACTAAACCAGCTTCACTAAGCAAAGCACCTAAACAGGTCGTTCAGACCCCCGACATGGCTAGACGAGTCCGGCGTAAGGGCTTACTAGCCGCATACCCCCGTTCAAGGGGCTCCGTGCATGTACAACAAGAGACAATAAAGCTCAATTTTATTAATTTTTTAAAACCGTACTTTGTTTATTTAATGTAACGTACATTTTCACACGATCTTTTTCAACTAAGTTCCTCCCTTTTACAGATGAACACCGTGCTACACCCGTCCAGGATACGGCACACCGGAGACACAGGCGCAGACGTGCAGTAGGGACCCGTTGCAACCGACTCTATGTAACCCTAACCCTCTCCGGTGTCTATATAAACCGAAGGGTTTTAGTCCGTAGGACGAAAAACAATCATACCATAGGCTAGCTTCTAGGGTTTAGCCTCTCTGATCTCGTGGTAGATCTACTCTTGTACTACCCATATCCTCAATATTAATCAAGCGGGAGTAGGGTTTTACCTCCATCGAGAGGGCCCGAACCTGGGTAAAAACATCGTGTCCCTTGTCTCCTGTTACCATCCGCCTAGACGCATAGTTCGGGACCCCCTACCCGAGATCCGCCGGTTTTGACACTGACAATAGGTTTGTAAGATAATAAAGAGCACGCAAATAAAACCTGGGGGCTGTTTAGATAAAGACACAACTAAGTTAGTTTTAGTAGAGAGCTTTTGTCAACAAGAAAGTTATTTGTCCCTAAGCAATCGATAACAAGTACCGGTAATCATTCTTGTAATTTTATATGAGGGAGAGGCATGAGCTAACATCCTTTCTGTACTTGGATCATATGCACTTATGATTGGACCCCTAGCAAGCATCCGCAACTTCTAAAGATCATTAAGGTCGTGAAACCCAACCATAGCATTAAGTATCAAGTCCTCTTTATTCCCATACGTCATACCCCACCTACTCGGGTTTAAGTTTCTGTCACTCTCGCAACCCACCATAAGCGAACCATGAACATACTGCAACACCGTACAACAAGGGCTCCTCACGTTTGCGCGAGACGGAGGGCACCGTAGGCCAGCACCATAAATAACATATACAATCATACCAACCAAGATCACGATTAACCCATAGGATAAAGTGGATCTACTCAAACATCATAGGATAACCATAGATCATTGGGAAATAATATATGGAGTTCAGCACCATGTTTAAGTAGAGATTACAATAGGGGGAAGAGGTGTTACACCGCTGCATAGAGGGGGATAAAGTTGGTGTTGACGGCAGCAAGATTGTTGATGTAGATCGCCGTCCCGATCGTTGCCCCAGTGGCACTCCGGCGCCACCGGAAGCGAGGGGGCGGGAGCCCCCCTCCTCCTTCTTCTTCTTCCTTGGCCTCCCCCTAGATGGGAGGAGGGTTCCCCCTCTGGTCCATGGTCAACCATGGCGGCGGAGGGGCGGGGGCCCCTCCGAGATTGGATCTCCCCCTGTGTTCTCTTCTGTTTCGCGCTCCCCAGATCTGGCCGAAAACCGTTTCTTATATTCCCGGAGATCCGTAACTCCTATTGCGCTGAGATTTTAACCCGATTTTTTCCATATATAAGCTTCCTTGCGCCCGAAGTAGAGCTCCAACCGACGTTCGAGGAGGGCACAACCCACCACCATGCGCCAGGGGCCTCTGGCCCGCCCTGGTGTCTTGTGGGCTATGTGGGCCTCCGTTTGCGGTGATTCCAACTCTGAAAATCACATATATTCCAAAATAATTCTCCATGAAATTTTATTGCATTTGGACTTCGTTTGATATGGATACTCTGTGATACAAAAAACATGCATTAATAGGTTAGTCCAATAAATCATATAAAAAGTTGACAAAAGTATATAAAAGTTGTATAATATTGGCATGAAACAATCAAAAATTATAGATACGACGGAGATGTATCATGGGCGAACACACATTTTGATCTCTTCACATACCATTCATATTTCCGTAGGAGGGACAGGACCTGCCGTAAGTGTTGGGTATGGAGAGCCAGCGTCCGACTGAAAACAAGAATGTCGTCGAAAAGCGACATTGCACACACCCATAGTACTGGCTGCAGAGTGACTTGGATGGCGTCCAAGAATGTTCCTGGTGCTCCTCCCATGGCAAAGGGAACCACCTTGAATTCAAAATGACCAGAGTGAGTTTGAAATGCCACTTTAAATTCTTCTTCTTCCGCTAAGCGAATATGATGGTATCCTGATCGCAGATCAAGAGTAGAAAACCAACGAGCTCCGACTAGTTCATCCAGTATATCCTCTATCACCAGGACTGGGTATTTACTGATAATGGTCATGTCATTGAGGCTCCTATAATCAATACATATTCGCCAGGTACCATCTTTCTCCCTCACAAGAATGATGGGTGAAGAGAACGGGTTTCTACTTGATACATCTCCAATGTATCTATAATTTTTTATTGTTCCATGTTGCTATATTATAATTCTTGGATGTTTTACAATCATTTTATAGCAACTTTATATCAGTTCTTGGGACTAACCTATTGACATAGTGCCCAGTGCCAGTTGCTGTTTTTTGCTTGTTTTTACTTGAGAATATCGGTACCAAACGGGTCCAAATACCACGAAACTTTTTGGAGACTTTTTTGGACCAGAAGACAACCTAGGAGCCAAGGAAACACCTGGGGGAGGCACGTGGGGCCCACAAGACACCAAGGAGTGCCAGTGGCCCCTGGCGCACTCTGATGGGTTGTGGGGCCTGCTACTTCTTTAGCTTGCATTGATTTTTTCCTTGAAGAGGAAGGGTGATGCAGCAAAGTAGAGACAAGTATTTCCCTCAGTTAGAAACCAAGGTATCAATCCAGTAGGAGGCACAAGCAAGTCCCAAATATATGCACCTGCACAAACTAACAAACACTTGCACACAACACGAAAAGGGGTTCTCAATCCCTTATCGGTCACGAACAAGAGTGAGATCTAATAGAGATAGGTATAAAAGATAAATAAAAGAGAAAATTAAAGTAAATACAAATAAATTGCAGCAAGGTATTTTTGGGTTTCTGGGTTTATAGATCTAAAAATATATGATGGAAAATAGACCCGCGGCCATAGGTTTCACTAGAGGCTTCTCTCTTGAAAATAGCATACGGTGGGTAAACAAATTACTGTTGAGCAATTGATAGAAAAGCACATAATTATGATGACATCCAAGGCAATGATCATGAATATAGGCATCACGTTCGTGACAAGTAGACCGACTCCTGCCTGCATCTACTACTATTACTCCACACATCAACCTCTATCCAGCATGCACCTAGAGTATTAAGTTCATAAGAACGAAGTAACACCTCAAGTAAGATGACATGATGTAGAGGGATAAACTCAAGAAATATGATATAAACCCCATATTTTTATCCTTGATGGCAACAATACAATACATGCCTCGCTACCCCTTCTATCAATGGGTGAGGACACCACAAGATTGAACCCAAAACTAAGCACCTCTCCCATTGCAAGAAAAACCAATCTAGTTGGCCAAACCAAACCGATAGTTTGAAGAGAAATACAAAGATATCTTAATCATGCATAAAAGAGTTCAAAAAAGACTCAAATAATATTCATAGATAATCTGATCATAAATCCACAATTCATCGATCTCAACAAACGCACCGCAAAAGAAGATTACATCGAATAGATCTCCAAGAACATCGAGGAGAACATTGTATTGAAGAGCAAAGAGAGAGAAGAAGCCATCTAGCTACTAGGTATGGACCTGTAGGTCTATGGTAAACTACTCACGCATCATCGGAAGGGCAGCAAGGTTGATGTAGAGGCCCTCCGTGATTGAATCCCCCTTGGCAGATCGCCGAAAAGGCCCCAAGATGGGATCTCACGAGAACAGAAGCTTGCGGCGGCAGAAAAGTATTTTTGGGGACGCTTCTGATGTTTGGGGAATATTTGATAATTTATAGAGGCGGAGCTAGGGTTAGAGGACCCTCGAGGGTCCCACAAGCCAGGGGGCATGCCCTAGAGGCTTGTGGCCTCCTCGGGACTCTACTGGCCCTCTCTCCAAGTATATAGGTGTCTTCTGGTCCAAAAAAAATCCGCGTAAAGTTTTGTTCCATTTGGACTTCGTTTGATATTCCTTTTCTGTAAAAGTCAAAAACAAGGGAAAATAAAAATTGGTACTGGGGTGTGGGTTAATAAATTAGTCCAAAAATAATATAAAATAGCATATTAATGCATATAAAACATCCAAAATAGATAATATAATAGCATGGAACAATAAAAAATTATAGATACGTTGAAGACGTATCAATCATCCCCAAGCTTAATTCCTGCTCGTCCTCGAGTAGGTAAATGATAAAAACATATTGTTTGATGTAGATCGCCGTCCCGATCGTTGCCCCCGGCGGCACTCCAGCGCCACCGGAAGCGAGGGGGAGAGAGCCCCCCTGCTTCTTCTTCTTCTTCCTTGGCCTCACCCTAGATGGGAGGAGGGTTCCCCTTTGGTCCATGATCTCCATGGCGGCGGAGAGGCGGGAGCCCCTCCGAGATTGGACCTCTGTTCTCTTCTGTTTCGTGCTCCCTAGATCTGGTCGAAAACCGTTTCTTATATTTCCGGAGATCCGTAACTCCGATTGCGCTGAGATTTTAACAAGATTTTTTTCTGGATATAAGCTTCCTTGCGCCCGAAGTAGAGCTCCAACCGACGTTCGAGGAGGGCACAACCAACCACCGCGCGCAAGGGGCCTCTGGCGCGCCCTGATATCTTGTGGGCTGTGTGGGCCTCCGTTTGCGGTGATTCCAACTCTGAAAATCACATATATTCCAAAATAATTATCCATGAAATTTTATTGCATTTGGACTTCGTTTGATATGGATACTCTGCGATACAAAAACATGCGTAAAATGTGAACTGCACTTGGGCACTAGATTAATAGGTTAGTCCAATAAATTATATAAAAAGTTGCCAAAAGCATATAAAAGTTGTATAATATTGGCATGAAACAATCAAAAATTACAGATACGACCGAGACGTATCAGCATCCCCAAGCTTAATTCATGCTCGTCCTCGAGTAGGTAAATGATAAAAAAGATAATTTTTGATGTGGAATGCTACCTAACATAAACTTGATCATATGTCTAGTCATGGCGTGAATATTAAGACATGAGTGATTCAAAGCAATAGTCTATAATTTGACATAAAGACATCAATACTCAAGCATCCCAACAAACAATCATGTCTTTCAAAATATCAACGCTAAAGAAAGTTATGCCTAGAAAATCATATAGTCTTGTCATGCTCTGTCTTCTTAACACAAAGTATTTATCATGCACAACCCCGATGACAAGTCGAGCAATTGGTTCATACTTTTTAACGTGCTTCAGCTTTTTCAACCCTCACGCAATACATGAGCGCAAGCCATGGATATAGCACTACAGGTGGAATAGAGTATGATGATAGGGGTAAATATAAAGAAGACAAAAATAGTAAGAAAGTCCCACATTGACGCGGCTAACCAACGGGCTATGGAGATGCCCATCAATTGATATCAATGCGAGGAGTAGGGATTGCCATGCAACGAATGCACTAAGATCTATAAGTGTATGAAAGCTCAATATGAAAACTAAGTGGGTGTGCATCTAATCCTGTAATGAAAAATTTCCACTAGTGTATGAAAGTGACAACATAGGAGACTCTCCATATGAAAAACATGGTGCTACTTTGAAGCACAAGTGTGGTAAAGGATACTAACAATGCCCCTTCTCTCTTTGTTTATTTATTTATTTTTTATTTTTTTTTTATTTTTTTCTTTCTTTTTTTCTTTTTATTATTTTTTCTTTTTCTTTTTATATTTTTCTCTCTCATTGTCCAGAGTCTCATCCCGACTTGTGGGGGAATCATAGTCTCCATCATCCTTTCCTCACTGGGGCACTGCTCTAAAAATGAATAATGATGATCATCACACTTCTATTTACTTATAACTCAAAAGAAACAAAAATTACAACTCGCTACCTATGACAAAATATGACTCTATATGAATGCCTCTGGCATGTACCAGGATGTGCAATGATATAGCATAACATGTATGAAAAATGATGAACGGTGGCTGAGCCACAACTACTATGTCAGCTATATCATCATGCAAAGCAATATGACAATGAATGCTTAAGTCATCAAATGGAAGCGGTGGAAGTTGCATGGCAATATATCTCGGAATGGTCATGGAAAAGCCATAATAGGTAGGTATGGTGGCTGTTTTGAGGAAGATATATTAAGGCTTATGTGTGATAGAGCGTATCATATCATGGGGTTTGGATGCACATGCGAAGTTTGCACCGACTCTCGATGTGAGAAAGGGCAATGCACGGTACCGTAGAGGCTAGCAAATTGCGAAAAGGTAAGAGTGCGTATAATCCATGGACTCACATTAGTCATAAAGAACTCATATACTTATTGAAAAAGTTTATTAGCCCTTGAAGCAAAGTACTACTACGCATGCCCCTAGGGGGATAGATTGGTTGGAAAAGACCATCGCTCGTCCCCAACCGCCACTCATAAGGAAGACAATCAATAATAAATCATGCTCCAACTTCATAGCATAACGAGAGACTATACGTGCATGCTTCGGGAATCACAAACCTTACACACCAATATTCTTACTAACCACAACCGTTTACTGGTACCTCCCACATATTAAGATCTCTATATTGCAAAACTATTGCAAGGAATCAAACATATCATATTCAGTGATCCATAAGTTTTATGTAGGATTTTATGACTAACCATGCAATTGATCAATTCCTTTTGACTCTCTAAATAGATATAAGTGAAGCATGAGAGTTTAATTCTTTCTACAAAAGATCATGCTCTAATAAATATAAGTGAAACAAAAGAGCATTCTTGAAACAACGGTTTTCTATGTGAAGACAAATAGGCAATCCAAACTTCAAATGATATAAGTGAGGCACATGAAGCATTCTATAAAGACACACTCAAAAGATATAAGTGAAGTGCAATGAGCATTCTATAAATCAACCATGGACTATCTCATACCAGCATGGTGCATAAAAGAAAAATGAAAAATAAATGCAAAAGACGCTCCAAGATTTGCACATATCGCATGAACGAAAGGAATCCGAAAGCATACCGGTACTTGTTGAAGAAAGATGGGATGCCTTCTGGGGCATCCCCAAGCTTAGACGCTTGAGTTTCCTTGAATATTTACTTGGGGTGCCTTGGGAATCCCCAAGATTGAGCTCTTTCCTCTCCTCCTTCTCCTCATATCGAGACCTCCTCGATCTTTGATCACTTCATCCACACAAAACTCAACAGAAAGTTTGGCAAGATCCGTTAGTATATTAAAGCAAATCACTACTCTAAGTACTGTTGCAAACCAATTCATATTTTGTTTTTGCATTGTAGCTACTGTAATATAACTTTTTCATGGCTTAATCCACTAATAGAATCAATAGTTTCATCAAAACAAGAAAATCAATGCATCAAAAACAGAAACTGTCTTAAACAAGACAGTCTATAGTAATCTGAACATTTACCATACTTCTGGTACTCCAAATATTCTAAAAAATTAGGAAAAACAAACATTTTGTATAGAAAGACAATGCAAAAAGTTTCAGAACCGTTTGACATTCCAGTAAAAAAATGTAAAATCACACACTACAGCCAAAGTTTATGTTTTGCACCGCACAAACCAACAAGCAATCTAAACATCCTAAAGGCAGACCTTGGCACATTATTTTTTATAATATAATGGAATTGTACAAGGGGATAATTATTTTTGTTGAAAATTTTCTGCAATTCAAGATTCACAAAGTTTCCAAGGGCATGAACAAAGTTCAAGGCTAGCTCCCGCTTCCACGGTGCTCGTCTATCTCACTTTCACTTTTATTTTTGTGAAGTTTTAAGTTCCCCTCTATATTTTTTTAAAACTTTATAAAAGCACTCAACAGAAATAAATGACTCTCTAAAACTTCTGGGTTGTCTCCCTGGTAGCGCTTTCTTTAAAGCCATTAAGTTAGGCATAAAGTGCTCAAGTAATGAATCCACCCGGATCCCAAGGTATATCAAAGCCAATTTTAATTAACAATGATTTGGCATTTAGTAGTGAGAACAAAGCAACATATGTCATGCAATGACGAAGTCTAACTCACTTCCTATGCATCGGCATGTCATACAAGAACAATTCATGAACATCAAGTAAAGGCCAATACATAGCATCAGAAGTTTCTTGCAATTTTATCGTGTTGGAAACATAAAGAGGCGGAGATATAGTTCATCTCTCATAATAATTGCAAGTAGGAGTGTCGGTGACAAAACCGGCGGATCTCGGGTAGGGGGTCTCGAACTATGCGTCTAGGCGGATGGTAACAGGAGACAAGGGACACGATGTTTTTACCCAGGTTCGGGCCCTCTCGATGGAGGTAAAACCCTACTCATGCTTGATTAATATTGATGATATGGGTAGTACAAGAGTAGATCTACCACGAGATCAGAGAGGCTAAACCCTAGAAGCTAGCCTATGGTATGATTGTTGTTCGTCCTACGGACTAAAACCCTCCGGTTTATATAGACACCGGAGAGGGTTAGGGTTACATAAAGTCGGTTACAATGGAAGGAGATCTACATATCCGTATCGCCAAGCTTGCCTTCCACGCCAAAGAAAGTCCCATCCGGACACGGGACGAAGTCTTCAATCTTTTATCTTCATAGTCCAGGAGTTCGGCCAAAGGTCATAGTCCGGCCATCCGGACACCCCCTAATCCAGGACTCCCTCAGTAGCCCCTGAACCAGGCTTCAATGACGACGACCGTCGCGCAGTTTGTCTTCGGCATTGCAAGGCGGGTTCCTCCTCCGAATACTTCATAGAAGATTTTGAACACAAGGATAGTGTCTGGCTCTGTAGAATAATTTCCACATACCACCATAGAGAGAATAATATTTACAAAAATCCAATCTGGCGGCGTATTCGCGCGTGTCATCACACCACGGCCAAGCCTTTATTCGAATCGTTTTTACTGTCCCACCTCAGCGCGTTTAGCGAGGCGGTTTCCCCTGCACGTCTTGTTAAAGCAGAGATCGTGTCCCCTTATTCCGGGATTCTCATCAATACGGGCGTGGTAACCCAATTGTGCCCGTTGGCACGTCTCCTCCATCGAAGGCGAGTCCCAAACGGTCACGGGAGAGGGCTCTTGGTATTCAACCTCTTTATAAAGAGACCAAGGCTCTACTCCTTTCTTTCAATCTCAATCGAATCCGCCCCTCGCCTCGAGTTCCAACACCCAAAGCTCCAGATTCAGGCGCTTCGGACCGTCGATGATGTCCGGCTCCGACCTTCAAGGTCGGTGGATCCCTTCCTCCGTTACGGAAGAACACATGCTAAAGTTGAGAGATGCCAGGTATTTAACCGGCGAAATTTCGCATAGGCTGCCTGCTCAAGGGCAGGTTATTCCCACTCCCAAGCCTGGTGAGAGCGTGGTGTTCGCATCTCACTTCCTTCGGGGGTTAGGCTTCCCGACAGACCCCTTCGTGAGGGGGCTCATGTTTTATTATGGGTTAGAATTTCATGACTTGGATCCGGAGTCCATCCTCCACATCTCATCAATCATTGTCGTGTGCGAAGCCTTCCTCCGCATTACCCTCACTTCGGATTGTGGCTTAAGACCTTCAAAGTAGAGCCGAAGATGATCAAGGGGCAGCAAGCGGAGTGCGGAGGGGCTGTTGTAAGCAAGAATGCTGACGCTCCATGGCCCGAGGGCTCTTTTCAAGAGGAGTTCAGCTTATGGCAACGAGAGTGGTTTTATATCACAACGCCCAGGGGCACCAAGTGGGTGGCGCCTCCTATCTTTCGCTCGGGTCCTCCCCCACGGCTGGCATCATGGGTCAATAAAGGGCTCGACTGGGGGCCTTCCAAGGACGTGCCCTTGTTGCAGGGCCGCATTCAAGATCTCCTGGAAAGAGACATCAACCTGGCCATAGTGGCGCAGGTTATGTTGATTCGCCGCACTTTGCCCTGCAAACGCCGCCCCCTCCGCCTGTGGGAGTTTAATCCGGAGGGACCATGAGCTCTTCAACACTTTGCGGGCGTGACGCCCATGGAGATGTATAAATTGTTCTTCGGATCACAAGAAATGTGTCCGTACTTGACCGAGGATGCAGGTCTAAGCTGCAATCGCCCGGATACTCAAGTAAGTAGCCATGTACCCGGACATGCTATCCGTATATTCGCCATAAAATTTCCCTTAAGGGAGCTGTCCCTTTAAACAGGAGTGGATAGCGAAAGCAAAGCTGATCAGGTGTCCGGCCCCCCTCCCCGAGACCACAACGGATCCCGTGTTAACTAGAATGCTGGAGGTCGCACCTTTGGAAGAAGGCGAAGGGGGGAACAAGGAAGCTACCGTATCCTCAAAGGAGGCTATCCGGAAAGGAGAGATCGAGAATCCCTCCATCCAGGGAAAGAAGAGGGCCGTCTCTGAAGACCCGGAGACCATGGTCTCAAAGCGAGGGAAGAGATCTTCGTCAGAGGGTCCTGCGCTGGGAAGTGCCTCGGCCGCACTGTGCCCTCAAGGGGATCAGCCCTCCAGCGAGCCATAAGTAGAGAGGGTAGTTTCAAAATAAGACATCCCTATTTTATTCCTGAGAAACACAACTGAATTTTTACCTTGTAGTTCGGATCTCCGCCCTTCGCAGCAGAGCTCATCTTCAGGGGATCTTCGTCCGGAGATGATGGAGAGCGGAACGCCTCTGTCGCTGCATCGCTTGGCAGGCGGGCGACCCTGAGGTGTCGTTGCGGAGGGTTTCTCCGAATCCGGCAGGACCGAAAAGCAGCTGTATGGCTCCCCAAAGCCCTCCGTGTCCGGCCTTCGAAAAAGGCCATCAGACGAGTCCGGCACCGTCCGGTGCACGGTCGGAGGAGCTGAAGGATCTGCTCGGGCGAGCGTCTATCTCAGAAGAACATCGTGCATTGATGGGCACGGTGATTGAAAGGATTTCATCTGCGGAGAGCGGGTTGCACGAGGCCGTCAGGAGTTTACTGACAGGTTTTGAGGTACGCGAAATGATGTACCTTTTGACAGCTTCAGATATAAAAGATGCGCCTGTATAGATAGTAGCCCACGAGACTCGGTGCGTTGTCAAAGATGACAGCGCCGAGGATCATAATCCAGGTATAACATGTCGCTCTTCCTATGTAGGTGGCGAAGTGTCCGTGGCTAGTCGGATCGATGAATTTGCCGAGCTAAGCGGCAACTTGACGTGGCGGATGCCGACATCGCGCTTGTCAACAAGCGGTTGGACGAGTCGCAAGGTATGGAATTTTCTCCGTGGACACCTGGTAAGGGGGCTTGATGCCCTTGCCTTACAACATGTATGCTTGATGCAGATGGTGTCGCTGCCATGGAGAACCTTCGGACGGAACTTGCCCGAGCCAAGGAGCAGGCCAGAAAAAGTAATGTGGCTGCCTTGAAGGCGTCCGAAGAGCTGAAAGCCAAACAGGCTGCTCACTGCCGAAGCAGGAAGGAAATAGCCGAGATGGCGGTGAAGTTGAAGGATGCTGCCGACCGCTGCAAGCTTCTTGAAAAAGAAGATCGGGCGGAACAAAAGGACCTAGAGAAGGCCACTACCGAGGCCAAGGATGCTCGCTCTGCAATGAGAGCCATGAAGCAGGAGCTACGTCAGGCCGGAGATATCGCGGCTGGAAAGCCCTTTATGCTGCGGGTGAAGTCCGGGATGCTAAGTATGCTTAGTTGGACCAGCTGTGGAGTGCGGCAGATACTTATATGGATTTGGCGGCAAGTGCCGCGGACGCGGCTGAACACTTCCGAGATCAAAAGGATCACGAAGTGGAAAAGCTTTTTTGGTCGCAGTTCCACAATCCAGAGCGCCCACTTCCATTATCCGAGCGATTGGCCGAATGGGCGGAGCTGAATAGGTTATCCGGACTCGCCATGAAGGAAGTCGTGAGTCATCTGTGGACGGAAAGGCCTGAGCCGAAGAGTTATTTTGTTTGGTGCAGCAGATCCTTGGTGCGGTGCCCCATATCAATGCAATGAAGAGGTCAGCATGCATAGAGGGTGCGCGGATGGCTCTAGCCTGTGTCAAGACATACTGGGCGGAGATGAAGACCACCGACGTTGCATCCCAAGATTCAGACGGAGCCGAGTACCGCCGAGCACTATTTTCGTGAAGTTCTCGCAGGCGCTCGTTTAATAGAGACGCATCTTTGGAAGGACATCACGTTCGAATAACATGTATGATTGTAAAACAATGTTTCGATGGAATATAAAAGCTTTTTATACTTGTGCTCGCAAGAATTAAAATACCTCTGTGCGGCCGTTAATGTATATGTGTATATAACACGAAAGATGGCAATCTTGACTTCAAATTACGCCTATAATGCGGGGGTGTTCGCAAAAGGCGCATTTTCACACTTGATCCAACGTCTTGGTCCTATAAAGGAGGTGATAGCGTAGCGAACTAGGCAACCGGACTATAATGCTTTATCACTTTCACTTAGCCATAGGAGTTTGACAGTGGGGCTACTATATAGCCCCTAGGGGCACCGCGCCGCCTCAATTCGGGCGTGTGTGCTGACCGAAACGGCCCTTCGTTAATGCGAGGAGGAATCCTAAAGATTCCGGTGGGTCATCAGTGGTTGACCAGTCTCACGCTACATCATAATGATCGGTTTCGGCTTTCTCTCTTTGAGGTGCTACTTTGGCGAACCGGGGCACAATCGCAGAGTTCTCCTGGTGCCGCCTTAGCCGATAGAGCGGAACGTAAGGCAGCAAAACACAGGAGCCGGGCAAACCCAACATTTGACCAAAGACATGATTCGGAGCTGATGCATATCAGGCCAAACTCGCAACGCCGAACACTCCCTAAGGTATTCGGTCTTTATGAAAACGGGCTGAACAACGCACTTAGTAGTAAACCCCTGGTGTCCAAGTACGCGCAAAGTTCTGACGTGGCCAATGCCAAGACGCCAGCCTCCACCTTGGTTATAGAAAGAAACTGGGGGATGTGTATCAACAAGAGACAGTAAAAAAGGTTTACGCAGGGTCTTAATCTGAAAAGAATCCTTGCAACGGGCCCCTACTGCACGTCTGCGCATGTGTCTCCGTTGTGCCGTATCCTGGACGGTTGTAGCACGCTGTTCATATCTAAAAGAGAGGAACTTAGTTGAAAAAGATCGTGCGAAAATGTACGTTACATTAAATAAACAAAGTACGTTTTTTAAAAAAATTAATAAAATTGAGCTTTATTGTCTCTTGTTGTACATGTGCGGAGCCCCTTGAACGGGGGTACGCGGCTAGTAAGCCCTTACGCCGGACTCGTCTAGCCATGTCCGGGGTCTGAACGACCTGTTTAGGTGCTTTGCTTAGTGAAGCTGGTTTAGTGTGTGGCTGTTAATGCAGCCGCACAATCTTCCGTGCTCGAGGAACACTTGATATTTCCCTTTAATGAGACGATGCCTCATGGACCGGCATCTTAAGTATAAGGGATGCATAATGCGGTATTGCGTTAAAGCGGGCGAAAGCTTCGCGTCCCAGTAGTGCTTGATAGCTGCTTGTAAATGGGGAGAATGTTAGCTTTTCGCGGCGGAAGTTGTCGGGTGAGCCGAACATAACTTCTAACAGGAGAGAGCCCGTACAATGGGCATCTGGGCCTGGCGTTACCCCTTGAAAGGAAGTGTTGCTTTGGCGAATTGTTGTTGGGTCTATCCCGGTTTGCAGATTGTGTCACGATATATCGTGTTTAAATCACTGCCGCCGTCCATTAGGACTTGTGTAAAGTGGAGTCCGTCAATTATCGGATCTAATACCAAGGCAGTCCAGCCTGCGTTCCGGATACTTCTAGGGTAATCCTGATGGTCGAAGGTGATTGGTTTTAACAACCAGTGGCGAGACTCCTGCAGGATAGGCCGTATGCCAGTATCTCGATGGGCGCCACTATGTTCTCCCCTTTTGTCACGTGAAGTGAATTTACTGTTTTGACTTCTTGTGGGACATTCTTTTGTTTTCCGGTGCTCTGCTTGTGGGGTTCGTCATCGTCCTTGCTTGGTGTGTCAAGCCCCTTGCGTTCGGCGTTAAGTTTGCCGGATTGCTTGAAGACCCAAAAATCTCTGTGGGTATGGATTGCAGGCCTCCCGGGAGTACTGTGGATTTGACATATCTTGTCCATGATTTTGTTTAAGTTAGCTAGCTTGTCCCTGTGATCCTTGGGGGGCAGCTTTTTCAGATTCTGCCGAGAGCTTTTGAATCCGGCGATGACTGCCGTGCTCTTCGGGCTGTTTCCCTTGGTCCGGCGCTGGTCCTTGCTGCGTCGCGGTTTCCCGTTTCCATCCCTAACTTCGGATGTACTTGGGTCGCTGGTACTGCGTCTTACCAACCAGCTATCCTCTCCTGCACAAAAGCGGGTCATGAGGCTTGTTAATGCGGCCATTGTTCTTGGCTTTTCTTGGCCGAGGTGTCTGGCAAGCCATTCGTCTCGAACGCTGTGTTTGAAAGCTGCTAAGGCTTCGGCGTCCGGACAGTTGACTATCTGGTTCTTTTTAGTAAGAAATCTGTTCCAGAGTTTCCGGGCTGACTCTCCGGGTTGTTGAGTTATATGACTTAAATCATCCGCGTCCGGAGGTCGGACATAGGTCCCTTGAAAATTTGCCCGAAAAGCATCCTCGAGCTCTTCCCAACTTCCAATGGTGTTTTCGGGAAGGCTTTTAAGCCAATGCCGGGCTGGCCCTTTGAGTTTGATGGGTAAGTATTTTATGGCATGGAGATCATCTCCTCTAGCCATGTGTACGTGGAGGATGTAATCCTCAATCCAGACTCAGTGGTCTGTTGTTCCGTCGTATGCCTCTATGTTTACGGGCTTGAATCCCGCTGGAATTTCATGATCCAGCACCTCATCGGTGAAACATAGGGGGTGTGCGGCGCCCCTATATCTGGGCGTACCGTGATGTTCGGATATTTGATGTTTTGCATTTCTTACTAGAGCTTGCTTTCTTGGCCCATAGATTGATCTGGCTGGGCCATCTTTTTGATGTGAATCCTTGTGCGGATCATGTGCCGGCTTGTGTGCGGCATCCTTTGCTGCACTGTGTTGGCAATGGGGTTGTTTGTCCGGCCGGGTGGCTTCCTTATTTTTTGATTGCGGAGGCTCTAAGGCCTCATTATCAAATTCCGGCAGTAATTTTCGCTTCGGATAGCTCTTTGTGTGGCGACTGTTGCCGTATTTGTCTGCGGTGTTGAGTACTTTGCTCCATCTAATTCTGAGTGCATCTTCCGCTGTTTTGAGCTTACGCTTCGCTTTTTCAGGCTACTGCGCGATGGCGACGAGCCTTTTCTGGAGGTTCTTCTGCTCCAGCAACTTGTCCGGCGTGAGGTCGTCCGGAGTGTTGTCTTCGCCGGGGACGGGTTGTTTATCCAAGTTGCCCTGTTCGGACGGTTGCTTGATGGCATGTTTGTCATCCGCCGGTTCGCCTGCTCTATGGCTGGGTCTGTATGGCTGCTTTCTCTGTCGAGGTGGGGTTTGGAGCGGCGCTTAGGCCGCCGCTTTGATTGCTTTTCGAGGGAACAATCCCTTGTTGCGTCCCTTTGTTCCTCGTCGTTGTTTCCTTTAGGTGTATCCACCATGTATACATCGTGAGATGGGGTGGTTGTCGATGGCCTATAGGCGCTGGTTCTGTTTCGTCTCCTACATCGCCGTCCATACCGCCGATGTCTTGAGTCGGGTTAAGCATGTCGGTTAAATCATCGACAGTGGCTACAAAGTGGGTGGTGGGTGGGCTTTGAATTTCTTCGTCATCCGCATCCCAACCTTGCTGACCATAGTCCGGCCAGGGCTCTCCTGATAAAGTGAGAGACTTTAGTGAATTCAGAATGTCGCCAAAGGGCGAGTGCTGAAAGATGTCCGCGGCGGTGAACTCCATGATCAGCGCCCAATCGGATTCAATTGGCAGGGGCGGAAGGTTGGAGTCCGCACCTTGGAGTCACGAGCCATAAAGGACAGGTATGGTGTTCGGCTCGATCGCCGTAGAGATTGCAGCCCCCGAGGCGGTGTCCAGCCACCCGTCCTCGATTGGCGCAGTCGGCTCCGAGCTAAGGGTCAGAGCGGACACTGGTGCGACCTCCAGGACACTGTTTGGCGGCAGAGCTAAATCATGCCCATCGTAACAGTGCGGCGCGTTTGCCTGTGGCTCGAATCCATCGAAGATCAAGTCTCCGCGGCCGTCGGCCGTGTAGTTCAAACTTCCAAATCTGACCTGATGGCCAGGGGCATAGCTTTCAATCTGCCCCAGATGGCCAAGCGAATTGGCCCGCAGTGCAAAGCTGCAGAATACGAAGATCTGTCCGGGGAGAAAAGTCTCACCCTGGACCGCATCGTTGTTGATGATCGAAGGAGCCATCGGGCCTAAAGGTGACGACACAGAGGAACTCTCAATGAAAGCACCAATGTCGGTGTCAAACCGGCGGATCTCGGGTAGGGGGTCCCAAACCGTGCGTCTAGGCGGATGGTAACAGGAGACAAGGGACACGATGTTTTTACCCAGGTTCGGGCCCTCTCGATGGAGGTAAAACCCTACTCCTGCTTGATTAATATTGATGATATGGGTAGTACAAGAGTAGATCTACCACGAGATCAGAGAGGCTAAACCCTAGAAGCTAGCCTATGGTATGATTGTTGTTCGTCCTACGGACTAAAACCCTCTGGTTTATATAGACACCGGAGAGGGTTAGGGTTACATAGAGTCGGTTACAATGGAAGGAGATCTACATATCCGTATCGCCAAGCTTGCCTTCCACGCCAAGGAAAGTCCCATCCTGACACGGGACGAAGTCTTCAATCTTGCATCTTCATAGTCCAGGAGTCCGGCCAAAGGTCATAGTCCGGCCATCCGGACACCCCCTAATCCAGGACTCCCTCAAGGAGCATGAAGGACATGCATATTATATTCATCAAAATTATCATGTGCAATGGTAAAATGCAACCCATCAATGTAATCCTTAATAAGTGCAAACTTCTCTGATATAGTGTAGTTGGGAGAATTCAAAAAGATAATACAACTATCATGTGTGGGTGCAATAGCAACAATTTCATTAACATAAGTAATAGTAGCAAGTTCATCTCCATAAGCATAATTCATATTGGCATCTTGGCCACAAGCATAGCAAGCATCAAGTTCATCAAAAAGGGCTATTTCAAATGAATCAACGGGATCATAGCAATTATCATGGAAATCATCCTTCGGTAATCACGAAGGGAAATTAAATAATGTATGATTTGAAGAGTTACTCTCATTAGAAGGTGGGCACGGGTAGCTAATCTGATCTTCCTCCTTTTGTTCTTCGCTCTCCTCATCATCTTTTTCATCGAATGAGCTCACAATTTCATCAATTTCTTCTTCCATAGACTCCTACAAAATATTAGTCTCTTCTTGGACAGCGGAGACTCTCTCAATAAATTCATCAATATCGGAATTATATTTATAATTATCATAGCAATATTTAAGGATGGCAAAATTTTTAGGTCTATAAACTTCATCATCAAAAGCTTCATATTTTTCAAACAAAGATTCAATTTCATAAGCTTCCTTAAAAGCAACAAATTCTTCTATTCGTTCCACATCATAATAATCATATATACCATTAGCATAAGAAGCCAAGGTTTCATTATCATTAAATTCACATGAAAAGGGAAGATGTGGAGCATTCATCCTAGAACACAAAGTATAATCATATCCCAAGCATAGCTCCCAAGCATACCAATGCAACAAATGAATTTGATCCCATAACAATTTCCTTTTATGAGTCAAGCGATGATCCCTAAAGTATTCACGTTGATCTAACGTTACTCCCATTATATAGTTGAATGGGGTTTTCTGAGAATTATCAAAGTAGTGCATAATATCTTTTACGTAACCAGCGTCGAGGGTTTTAGGAGGTTCCCCATCTCCACGATTAGCAAGTACCACAAATTTTTTTGGTGTTTCGTGTTCCATATCCATAACTAAAGATAGAGAACAACTTAGAATAGAAAATAAAAACTACTTAGTGATAAAGCAAACAAGCACACATGAGAATATTCACCCCACGCTATATTGCTCCCTGGCAATGGCGCCAGAAAAAGGTCTTGATAACCCACAAGTATAGGGGATCAATTTTAGCCTCTTTCGATAAGTAAGAGTGTCAAACCCAACGAGGAGCTTAAGGTAGAACAAATATTCCCTCAAGTTCTATCGACCACCAATACAACTCTATGCACTCTTGACGTTCGCTTTACCTAGAACAAGTATGAAACTAGAAGTACTTTGTAGGTGTGATAGGATAGGTTTGCAAGATAACAAAGAGAACGTAAATAAAATCTGGGGGCTGTTTAGATAAAGACACAACTAAGTTAGTTTTAGTAGAGAGCTTTTGTCAACAAGAAAGTTATTTGTCCCTAGGCAATCAATAACAAGTACCGGTAATCATTCTTGTAATTTTATATGAGGGAGAGGCATGAGCTAACATACTTTATCTGCTTGGATCATATGCACTTATGATTGGACCCCTAGCAAGCATCCACAACTTCTAAAGATCATTAAGGTCGTGAAACCCAACCATAGCATTAAGTATCAAGTCCTCTTTATTCCCATACGTCATACCCCACCTACTCAGGTTTAAGTTTCTGTCACTCTCGCAACCCACCATAAGTGAACCATGAACATATTGCAACACCCTACAACGAGGGCCCCTCACATTTGCGCGAGACGGGGGGCACCGTAGGACAGCACCATAAATAAAATATACAATCATACCAACCAAGATAATGATTAACCCATAGGACAAAATGGATCTACTCAAACATAATAGGATAACCATAGATCATTGGGAAATAATATATGGAGTTGAGCCACATGTTTAAGTAGAGATTACAACAGGGGGAAGAGGTGTTACACCACTGCATAGAGGGGGACAAAGTTGGTGTTGACGGTAGCAAGATTGTTGATGTAGAACGCCGTCCCGATCGTTGCCCCGGTGGCACTCCGGCGCCACTGGAAGCGAGGGGGAGGGAGCCACCCTCCTTCTTCTTCTTCTTCTTCTTCTTCCTTGGCCTCCCCCTAGATGGGAGGAGGGTTCCCCCTCTGGTCCATAGTCTCCATGGCGGCGGAGGGGAGGGAGCCCCTTCGAGATTGGATCTCCCCCTCTGTTCTCTTCTGTTTCGCGCTCCCCAGATCTGGCCGAAAACCGTTTCTTATATTCCCGGGGATCCGTAACTCCGATTGCGCTGAGATTTTAACACGATTTTTTTTCCGGATATAAGCTTCCTTGCGCTCGAAGTAGAGCTCCAACCAACGTTCGAGGAGGGCACAACCCACCACCGCACGCCAGGGGCCTCTGGCACGCCCTGGTGTCTTGTGGGCTGTGTGGGCCTCCGTTTGTGGTGATTCCAACTCTGAAAATCACATATATTCAAAAATAATTCTCCATGAAATTTTATTGCATTTGGACTTCGTTTGATATGGATACTCTGTGATACAAAAAGCATGCAGAAAATAGGAACCGACACTGGATTAATAGGTTAGTCCAATAAATCATATAAAAAGTTGCTAAAAGTATATAAAAGTTGTATAATATTGGCATGAAACAATCTAAAATTATAGATACGACGGAGACGTATCATGGGCGAACACACATTTTGATTGCTTCACATACCATTCATATTTCCGTAGGAGGGACAGGACCTGCCGTAAGTGTTGGGTGTGGAGAACCAGCGTCCGACTGAAAACAAGAATGTCGTCGAAAAGCGACATTACACACACCCCTAGTACTGGTTGCAGAGTGACTTGGATGGCGTCCAAAAATGTTCCTGGTGCTCCTCCCACGGCAAAGGTAACCACCTTGAATTCAAAATGACCGGCGTGAGTTTGAAATGCCACTTTAAATTCTTCTTCTTCCGCTAAGCGAATCTGATGGTATCTTGATCGCAAATCGAGAGTAGAAAACCAATGAGCTCCGGCTAGTTCATCCAGTATATCCTCTATCACCGGGACTGGGTATATACTGATAATGGTCATGTCATTGAGGCGCCGATAGCCAATACATATTCGCCAGGTACCGTCTTTCTCCCTCACAAGAATGATGGGTGAAAAGAACGGGCTGCTACTTGATACATCTCCAATGTATCTATAATTTTTTATTGTTCCATGTTGTTATATTATAATTCTTGGATGTTTTACAATCATTTTATAGCAACTTTATATCAGTTTTTGGGACTAACCTATTGACATAGTGCCCAGTGCCAGTTGTTGTTTTTTGCTTGTTTTTTACTTCGCAGAATATCAGTACCAAACGGAGTCCAAATACCACGAAACTTTTTGGAGACTTTTTTGGACCAGAAGACAACCTAGGAGCCAAGGAAACACCTGGTGGAGGCACGTGGGGCCCACATGACACCAAGGAGCGCCAGAGGCCCCTGGCGCATTCCGATGGGTTGTGGGGCCTGCTATTCTTTAGCTTGCATTGTTTTTTCCCTTGAAGAGGAAAGGGTGATGCAGCAAGGTAGAGACAAGTATTTCCCTCAGTTAAGAACCAAGGTATCAATCCAGTAGAAGGCACAAGCAAGTCCCCAATATATGCACCTGCACAAACTAACAAACACTTGCACACAACACGAAAAAGGGGTTGTCAATCCCTTCACAGTCACGAACAAGAGTGAGATCTAATAGAGATAGGTATAAAAGACAAATAAAAGAGCAAACTAAAGTAAATATAAATAAATTGCAGCAAGGTATTTTTGGGTTTTTGGGTTTATAGATCTAAAAATATATGATGTAAAATAGACCCGCGGCCATAGGTTTCACTAGAGGCTTCTCTTTTGAAAATAGCATACGGTGGGTAAACAAATTACTGTTGAGCAATTGATAGAAAAGTGCATAATTATGATGATATCTAAGGCAATGATCATGAATATAGGCATCACGTCCGTGACAAGTAGACCGACTCCTGCCTGCATCTACTACTATTACTCCACACATCAACCTCTATCTAGCATGCATCTAGAGTATTAAGTTCATAAGAACGGAGTAACGCCTTAAGTAAGATGACATGATGTAGAGGGATAAACTCAAGCAATATGATATAAACCCCATCTTTTTATCCTTGATGGTAACAATACAATACATGCATCGCTACCCCTTCTGTCAATGGGTGAGGACATCGCAAGATTGAACCCAAAACTAAGCACCTCTCCCATTAGAAAAACCAATCTAGTTGGCCAAACCAAACCGATAGTTCGAAGAGAAATACAAAGATATCTTAATCATGCATAAAAGAGTTAAAAAAGACTCAAATAATATTCATAGATAATCTGATCATAAATCCACAATTCATCGATCTCAACAAACGCACCGCAAAAGAAGATTACATCCAATAGATCTCCAAGAACATCAAGGAGAACATTGTACTGAAGATCAAAGAGAGAGAAGAAGCCATCTAGCTACTAGGTATGGACCTGTAGGTCTATGGTAAACTACTCACGCATCATCGGAAGGGCAGCAAGGTTGATGTAGAGGCCCTCCGTGATTGAATCCCCCTCCAGCAGATCGCCGAAAAAGGCCCCAAGATGGGATCTCACGAGAACAGAAGCTTGCGGCGGCAGAAAAGTATTTTTGTGGACGCTTCTGATGTTTGGGGAATATTTGATTATTTATAGAGGCGGAGCTAGGGTTAGAGGACCCTCGAGGGGCCCATAAGCCAGGGGGCGTGCCCTAGAGGCTTGTGGCCTCCTCGGGACTCTTCTGGCCCTCTCTCCAAGTGTATAGGTGTCTTCTGGTCCAAGAAAAATCATCATAAAGTTTTATTCCATTTGGACTCTGTTTGATATTCCTTTTCTGTAAAAGTCAAAAACAAGGGAAAATAAAAGATTGGTACTGGGCTCTGGGTTAATAATTTTGTCCCAAAATTAATATAAAATAGCATATTAATGCATAGAAAACATCCAAAATAGATAATATAGTAGCATGGAACAATAAAAAAATTATAGTTACGTTGAAGACGTATCAATCATCCCCAAGCTTAATTCCTGCTCGTCCTCGAGTAGGTAAATGATAAAAACATATTGTTTGATGTGGAATGCTACCTAACATATTTATCAATGCAATTTTATTTATTGTGGCAAGAATATTCAGATCCATAAGATTCAAAACAAAAGTTTAATATTGACATAAAAACAATAATACTTCAATCATACTAATAAAGAAATCATGTCTTCTCAAAATATCATGGCCAAAGAAAGTTATCCCTACAAAATCATATAGTCTGGCTATGCTCCATCTTCATCACATACAGTTTTTTATCATGCACAACCTGAAGGAAATATGCCCTAGAGGCAATAATAAAGTTGTTATTTATATTTCCTTATATCATGATAAATGTTTATTATTCATGCTAGAATGGTATTAATCGGAAACTTAGTACATTGTGAATACATAGACAAACAGAGTGTCCGTAGTATGCCTCTACTTGGCTAGCTCGTTAGTCAAAGATGGTTAAGTTTCCTAACCATAGACATGTGTTGTCATTTGATGAACGGGATCACATCATTAGAGAATGACGTCATGGACAAGACCCATCCGTTAGCTTAGCATAATGATCGTTTAGTTTTATTGCTATTGCTTTCTTCATGACTTATACATATTCCTCTGACTATATATGAGATTATGCAACTCCCGAATACCGGAGGAACACTTTGTGTGCTGTCAAACGTCACAACGTAACTGGATGATTATAAAGATGCTCTACAGGTGTCTCCGATGGTGTTTGTTGAGTTGGCATAGATCGAGATTAGGATTTGTCACTCCGTGTATTGGAGAGGTATCTCTCGGCCCTCTCGGTAGTGCACAACGCTATAAGCCTTTCAAGCAATGCGACTAATGAGTTAGTTGCGGGATGATGCATTATGGAACGAGTAAAGAGACTTGCCGGTAACGAGATTGAACTAGGTATGAATATACCGAAGATCGAATCTCGGGCAAGTAACATACTGATGACAAAGGGAATAACGTATGTTATTATGCAGTTTGACCGATAAAGATCTTCATAGAATACGTAGGAGCCAATATGAGCATCCAGGTTCCACTATTGGTTATTGACCCGAGATGTGTCTCGGTCATGTCTACATAGTTCTCGAACACGTAGGGTCCGCACGCTTAACGTTCGTGTATTATGAGTTATGTGATTTGATGACCGAAGTTTTTTCGAAGTCCCGGATGAGATCACGAACATGATGAGGAGTCTCGAAATGGTCGAGAGGTAAATATTCATATATTGGAAGGTTGCATTTGGACATCGTAATGGTTTCGAGTGGTTCGGGTATTTTTCCGGAGTACCGGGAGGTTACCAGAACTCCCCGGCAGAAGTATTGGGCCTATTGGGCCTTATTGGAGGAGAGGAGAAGAGGCCACTTGAGAGGGGCACCCCGCTTGCCCAAACCGAATTGGACTAGGGGAGGGGGCCGGCCCCCCTCTTTCCTTCTCCCTCTCTCTCCCTTCCCGTTTTTGCTCTATGGCGCGCCCCCCTTAGGCCAACCACCTCCTCCTCCCCCCTTATATACGGAGGCGGGGGGGGGGGGGGGGGGGCCAAAGGCACAACATGCATCTCTTAGCCGTGTGCGGTGCCCCCTTCCACAGTTTACCACCTCGGTCATATCGTCGTAGTGCTTAGGCGAAGCCCTGCACCGATAACTTCATCATCACCGTCGCCACGCCGTCGTGCTGACAGAACTCTCCCTCGTCCTCAACTGGATCAAGAGCTCGAGGGACGTCATCGTGCTGAACGTGTGCTGAACATGGAGGTGCCGTACGTTCGGTACTTGGATCGGTTGGATCGTGAAGACGTTCGACTACATCAACCGCGTTGCTAAACGCTTCCACTTTCGGTCTACGAGGGTATGCGGACACACTCTCCCATCCTGTTGCTATGCAGCTCCTAGATAGATCTTGCGTGATTGTAGGAAATTTTTTGAAATACTGCGTTCGCCAACAGTGGCATCCGAGCCAGGTCTATGCGTAGATGTTATATGCACGAGTAGAACACAAAGAGTTGTGGGCGATAATAGTCATACTACTTACCACCAACGACTTACTTTGATTCGACGGTATTGTTGGATGAATCGGCCCGGACCGATATTACATGACCGCTTTCATGAGACTGGTTCTACTGACATGCTTTGCACACAGGTGGCTGGCAGGTGTCTGTTTCTCCAACTTTAGTTGAATCGAGTTTGACTACGGCCATCCCTTGTTGAAGGTTAAAACAGCACACTTGACGAAAAATCATTGTGGTTTTGATGCGTAGGTAAAAATGGTTCTTGCTAGATGCCCGTAGCAGCCACGTAAAACTTGCAACAACAAAGTAGAGGACGTCTAACTTGTTTTTGCAGGGCATGTTGTGATGTGATATGGTCAAGATGTGATGAGATATAAATAGTTGTATGAGATGATCATGTGTTGTAAAAGTTATCAGCAACTTGCAGGAGCCTTATGGTTGTTGCTTTATTATATGAAATGCAACCGCCATGTAATTGCTTTACTTTATCACTAAGCGGTAGCGATAGTCGTAGAAGCAATAGTTGGCGAGATGATATGTCTCCAACGTATCTATAATTTATGAAGTATTCATGCTATCATATTATCCATCTTGGATGTTTTATGGGCTTTACTATGCACTTTTATATTATTTTTGGGACTAATCTATTGACCCAGAGACCAGTGCCAGTTCCTATTTTTTCCCATGTTTCAGTGTTTCGAAGAAAAGGAATATCAAATGGAGTCGAAACGGAATGAAACCTTCTGGAGAAGTTATTTTTGGAAGGAAAGCAACTAGATAGACTTGGAGTGCATGTCAGGAAAGAAACGAGGGAGCCACGAGGTAGGGGGCACGCCCACCCCCTAGGGCACGCCCTCCACCCTCATGGGCCCCTCGTGGCTCCCCTGACGTACTTCTTCCTCCTATATATACCCATATATCCTAGAACGATCGGAGAACAAAAGAGATCGGGAGTTCCACCGCTGCAAACCTCTGTAGCCACCAAAAACCAATCGGGACCCTGTTCCGGCACCCTGCCGGACGGGGGGGGGGGGGGGTCCCTCACTGGTGGCCATCTTCATCATCCCGGCGCTCTCCATGACGAGGAGGGAGTAGTTCACCCTAGGGGCTGAGGGTATGTACCAGTAGCTATGTGTTTGATCTCTCTCTCGTGTTCTTGATTTTGCACGATCTTGACGTATCACGAGCTTTGCTATTATAGTTGGATCTTATGATGTTTCTCCCCCTCTACTCTCTTGTAATGGATTGAGTTTTCCCTTTGAAGTTATCTTATCGGATTGAGTCTTTAATGATTTGAGAACACTTGATGTATGTCTTGCCTGGGATAACCGTGGTGAAAATGGGTTATTCTATTGACTCACTTGATGTATGTTTTGGTGATCAACTTGCGGGTTCCGCCCATGAACCTATGCATAGGGGTTGGCACACATTTTCGTCTTGACTCTCCGGTAGAAACTTTGGGGCACTCTTTGAAGTACTTTGTGTTGGTTGAATAGATGAATCTGAGATTGTACGAACTCTAGGGCTGTTTGTGACACTTATAGGAATAGCTCAACGGATTGATTGGAAAGAATAACTTTGAGGTGGTTTCGTACCCTACCATAATCTCTTCGTTCGTTCTCCGCTATTAGTGACTTGTAGCGACCTGACCTCAGATGGTCAAGTCTCTGCGTTTCCGTGTCATCCCTGGATCGGTAATGCTGACACACACAGTACTCGAAGGATTTATAACAGAGTAGCAATCACACACTTATTACATCGAATGTCTCAAAAGAGAACTTATTACAATAATATGGCTTAAGGCCATCTAATGTGATAACAGCGGAAGGCTTGGAAGATAAAGTGAGTCCATCAACTCCAACGGCATAGCTGAGCTGCACGGCAACGACCTATCGAACCTTACTCCTCGTCTGAAAAGTCTACAACATAATACGTTGCAGCCCGAGAACGGGTCAAAGACATGGAATATCTTGGCAATGTAACACAATAGAGCAATAACAGAATAATGCTAACACTACATGCATATTTAGCTGGTGGAAAGCTCTCTGATTCTGATTTTTGAAAAGCCAATTTTTTCCTACATCAAAGGAATAAATTTTAATTTAACTATCATGGTGGTTGAAACATCATTGAGAAGGTATAACCCAACTCAATCCCAATTAAAGTAATTAACAACCCAACAATATTAATTAAGAGTGATGAGATACATGCAATTACTCAAGTACTAGATACTCAGAATTGTCCATAACCGGGGACACGGCTAACCATGATTAGATTGTACACTCTGCAGAGGTTTGCGCACTTTTCCCCACAAGACTCGATCGCCTCCGTTGTTTTCTCGCACTACATGGTGTTTGAGAAACGGATGACCTAGTCATTGTCTTTCAGAAACATTAACTCTCTACTCCGGATAGATCATACCAAACCTACAAAACCCACGACCTGTTGATCTACCTCTTCAAGAGCTTCACGTAACTTACTCAACTATGCTAGAGCCCATAATAGCTTGTGGCTGCACACGGAAGTTTCTAGCATGAATAATCTCAGTTCCCTTTGAGCTGGTGGCGGTCCATAGGAAGATCACACGGGTACCCCGGGATTTCCAAAAATAAAGCAGACAACACTTGGGTTCCCCAGTGCCTCAATCCACCCAGATGTGTATTTAAGTTGCCACCTTAAAGTAAACCATTAATTAACAATCTCACATCTGTCGTGAATATCTCTCAAACCCAAACCACGTCTACGAGCATAGCATAGCAATATAAGCAATACGTAGAAGTAACTCCCAAGGGTTTGATAGTAACAGGGCAATAGGTTCCTACCTCATCATCTACTTCCCAACCCAATGACATCCTAACCATGCAATGTTTGAGGGTTGAACTAATGCATAAAAAATGGGTAGGAAAGGAATATGATCAAGTGTTACTTGCCTTGCTGACGATCCGTGAATCCTAGAGACTCGTAGTAACACGCTTCGCACTCCGGGAATTCTATCGCAAGCAAACAATACATACATAAGAAACAAGCAAAGATGCACAAACGAAACTTCAACTGAAAGAGGTTGACGGGAGAGTTCAACTTAAGAACTCCGGTTCTCAAGAAAAATCAAACCAAACTGAGCAACGAAACTCAAACGGCAAAAGAAACAAGATCCGTTTACTAATCTGAACTAGGGTCAAATTTTATAGAGACAAAAACTTGTTTGAGTTGACTATTCAGAAAGAGGGTTTCGAGATGAAACTCCAGGCGCTTGAATCGCCTGATTCCGATAAACGAGCAAAAAGTTATACTAATTCGAACATCGGATCAGAAATCGCGATCGGAAAAACCGCGGTATAAATCCGATAAAAGAAAACGACGAACAGCTAAACGAACGAACGTTCGTTAGCAGAAACTAAACGACGAACACGTTCAAAAAAATGAACGAACGAGCGAACGCTCGCAAAATAAATAAACCGGAGAAATAAAACCGATCTATATAAAAAAATATGGGCTAGGGTTTTTCTTTAAAAAAACCGAAGTGGTTTTTCTAAAAAATCATGAGAGGGGCTACCTCCCATGAGGTCGCTCAAGGGCGGGCGGCTCAAGGGCTCGAGGGGCGGCGAGGGCGGCTAGAGGCGGCGGCGACTGGCGAGGGGCGGGCGGGCGCGGGAGGCGGCGGGCAGCCTGCCTCGGCTCGGGCCTGCCCGGGTCCGGTGGGCGGCTACGGTGGAGGCTAGAGGGGTGGCGGCTATTTAAAGGGGCGGGCGGTGGCTTGGAGGAGGGGGCAAGGCGGCAGGAGGAGGAGTCCGCTCGGACTCCGGTCCCAAGGCCTTGTGTACACAAGGCAGAGGCGGCGGTCGGCTGGTCGGTCACTGGGCCTTTGGCCCAGGCGCGGTCTTTTTTTTTAAAACGTTCCGCCGAAACTTATAAAAATCCTAGAAAAATAAATAAAAATCTAAAAATGCCAAAACAAGTTTTCTTTTCCTAAATAAAATATTTAGAACAAGATGAACTTTTCTTGGCCCCTAAATGCAATTTTTAAATTATGCAAATTTTTCTCTAGGGCAAATAAAATTCCAAATAAATAAAATAAAATCCAAATAATGATTTTAACATTTTTCCTCCAATATTTCAATTATTTTTGGAGAAGTCATATTACCTCCTCTCATTTATTATTAATTGAAATATTTTCCGGAGAGAAAAATAATAAAATCCAAAATCCTCGTCTTCATTATTTGATAAAATTCAAATATGAAGATCGGAAAATCCCCAACTCTCTCCGAGGGTCCTTGAGTTGCTTAGGATTTCGAGGATTGCAAACGAGAATGCAATAAAATATGATATGCATGGATGACCTATGTATAACATGCCAAATTGAAAATTTGGGATGTTAAACCTACCCCCCTTAAGATGAATCTCGCCCTCGAGATTCGGGTTGGCTAGAAAATAGGTGCGGATGGTCCTTGCGAATATCATCTTCTCGCTCCCAGGTGGATTCCTCCTCGGTATGGTGGCTCCACTGAACTTTGCAAAACTTGATAACCTTCTTTGCGGGTGACTCGGTGTCGAAATCCGTAATCTTTATCGCTTCTCCTCATAACTCAAATTACTATCCAACTGTATCGCCTCTAGGGGCACTGTATCATTTAACGGTATATCGGCCATCTCAGCGTGGCACTTCTTCAGCTGTGATACGTGAAACACATCGTGCACTCCTGACAATCCTTCCGGTAACTCCAGCTTGTAGGCAACTTCTCCCATCCGTTCCAAAACACGATACGGTCCTACAAATCTTGGGGCTAGCTTTCCCTTAACTCCAAAACGTTTCACTCCCCTCAAGGGTGATACTCGCAGATAGGCTATGTCTCCAATTTCATAGGTTACTTCCTTGCGTTTTGAATCTGCGTAACTCTTACATCTAGACTGAGCAATCTTTAGTCCTGCATCGATCGGTTTAACCTTCTCCTCTGAGTCCTTGATCAAATATGGTCCAAACAACTGACGGTCTCCAACCTCATCCCACATCAATGGTGTTCTACATCTGCGTCCATACAGAGCTTCGAACGGTGCCATCTTCAAACTGCTCTGATAGCTGTTGTTGTACGAGAACTCTGCGTACGGCAAATTGTCATCCCAACTAGATCCATAATCTAGCGCACAGGCTCTCAACATGTCCTCTAGAATCTTGTTAACTCTCTCTGTCTGTCCATCCGTCTGTGGGTGGAACGCGGTACTAAACTCCAATCTGGTACCCAAAGTCTAGTGTAGCTGATGCCAAAACTTTGAAGTAAAGTGTGTTCCTCTATCTGATACGATGCTCCTCGGAACTCCGTGCAAACATACGATCCTGGTCATATATATTTTGGCCAACTTGGCACTTGTATAAGTTGTTTTCCTTTGGGATGAAGTGGGCTACTTTGGTCAAACAATCCACAACTACCCATATTGAATCATAACCTGCCTTGGTTACGGGTAATCCGGTAATAAAGTCCATGCCAAGTTTGTCCCACTTCCATTCGGGTATTGGCATAGGCTGCAACATGATCCCGCTGGCTTTTGATGCTCTGCCTTCACTCTCTGACATACATCACAAACGGCTACATACTCGGCAATATCCTTCTTCATACCAGTCCACCAGAAACGTTCCTTCAAGTCCAAATACATCTTGGTGTTGCCGGGGTGAATCAAGTATGGTGAGTCATGGGCCTCTTGAAGTATTAACTTCCTGATCTCCGAATTGTTGGGCACATAAATCCGGTCCTCAAACCACAAGGTATCATGCTCATCCTCGCGAAAACCTTTGGCTTTTCCTTCGCCCATCTTCTCTCTTATCTCAGCAATCTCTTTGTCCTCCTTCCGAGCTTCTCGAATCTTGTTTAATAACGTCGACTGAACCTCCATTGTTGCAAGAAAACCTTAGCTCCTTGCAACTGATCAAACAGGTCATTAATCATTGGTAATGGATACTTGTTCTTTATCGTTACTTCATTCAGAGCTCGGTAATCAACAACCATCCTTAGGGATTTATCCTTCTTCTCCACCAAAAGTACTGGGGCTCCCCAAGGTGATGAACTTCTACGAATGTAACCTTTCTCCAATAGCTCCTTGATCTGCTTCTTAATTTCCTCTAGGTCATTTGCGGACATCCGGTAGGGTCTCTTTGATATTGGCCCTGTACCTGGCAATAGTTCTATCAGAAACTCGATGTCTCGATCCGGTGGCATGCCTGGTAACTCCTCTGGAAAAACATCCGGATAATCCTTTACTACAGGTACTTCCTCCTGTACAACTCCCGTGAGGGCATTCACTTGGCTCCTCCTAGGCACATGCCTAGATACATACTTAATCCTTTTTCCCTCTGGGGTGGTAAGATAAATTGACTTGCTAGCATAGTCAATACTTCCTCCATACTTTGACATCTAGTCCATACCTAATATCACATCCAGTCCTTGCGACTCCAAGATAATTAGGTCAGAGGGAAAAACATGCGTGCCAATGATTAGGGGTATCCGGGGGCACCATCTGCTAGCCATGTACTCGCCTCCAAAGTAGCTCACTAGAAGAGGGGTCCTAAGGGTTTGGGTTGGTAACTTAAACTTATCCACAAATCCCTTGATATGTATGAATGTGATGCACCAAAGATGTCGAAAAGAACAATAGCGGTAAATGATCGAACCAAAAACTTACCTATAACCGTCCGCCGTTTCTTCAACTTCCTCCACGTTAACGTGGTTCACTTGTCCTTTGTTGAATGGATTGGGCTTCTTCCCAGCGCTCCCATTTCCGTTTCCATTCTTTCCTTCAGGGCAGTCATTGGCATAGTGCCATGTCTTCCCGCACTTAAAGCAAATAACTTGGCTTAAATCCCTCTTGGCGGGTGTAGCAGGGTTAGAGCGATTCTGATTATTGTTGACTCCATTCCCATTCCCGTTCTTCTCACCATTTTGATTATGCGATCCTCCTCCAGTATGGCTATGACCTCCATGGTTATGAACAAGTCCTCCCGAGTTCGGGGTTATGCGAGGTTTCTGTGGAGCTCCCGAGTTATACTTCCCTTGTCCATACTTCCTTTTATGGCTCTCAATCTACTGTTGCTTTCCTTCAATCATCAGGGCCTTATCTACCAACTCCTGGTAGTTGTTGAAAGTTGCCACCATCAACCGCATACTCATCTCATCATTCAGCCCTTCCATAAACTTCTCCTGCTTCGCGGCATCAGTGGCCACATCATCAGGGGCATAGCGTCATAACTTGCTAAACTCATCCACGTACTGGGCCACAGTACGGCTCCCCTGGCGTAAGTTGCGAAACTCACGCTTCTTTATCTGCATGGCTCCAGTTGAAATATGGGCCGTGCGAAAAGCTTGTTGGAACTGGTCCCAAGTGACATTGGCTATAGGAAAAGTAGCCGTGTAATTCTCCCACCATGCGGCTGCTGGTCCATCCAATTGATGTGCGGCAAAGCGCACCTTCTCAGGATCCGTGCATCCTGCGGTGGTTAACTCCCTTCCAATACGGCGTAGCCAATCATCAGCAACTATTGGCTCGGTGCTACTGGAAAACACCGGCGGTTGTAACCTCAGAAAGCGGGCTAAATTGTCCACTCGCGGCGGGTTATTGTTATTGTTGCTGGCATTGCCCTGTTTCTGAACTAGCAATTGCATCAAGGCATTCTGCTGCTGGATCAACTGGGTGAGCTCCGGTGGGAAAACAAAACTGGGGTCACGTCTCGGAGGCATCTGAGGTTTTAGATGGAAGAGATTATAATAGAGAGAGGTCTAGCGAGAAAACACTACCCATATGCACATGAGGCAAACACACACATTCATTCAATCAAGCAAGGGCATACAAAACGGTCTAGGACTATCGCATAAGTGCTCAACTACTACTAGTTACATGGGGGAATACTACTATTATATGGTGGTCATCTAGAAACTTTGATCGGTGGAAGACTCCATGATGTACGCTCCGACTTCGTCTTCATAGTCATCATCACTTGGATCGAGTCGGTGTCGTCGATGATGATGTAGTTGTCCGGACAAGTGGAATCTTCTTCCTCTTCTTTCGGTGCTGGTCCTCCCATGAAGACTCCGATCTTCTTGACTAGGTCGTCATTCTTCTCCAGTAGGGTCTTGATTTCCTCCTCGTATCCATCGCGTGTAAACTTGAGTTCTTCCTCCAACTCGATGATCCTAGTTTTCGCCTTCTTCAAATCCATCATGTCCGCGCACATCTGGTTCTCATGACGTCGAACGTGCTCGTTTAGCTCCTGGATGTAAGCTGCAATGGATCTATCCTTCTTGGTGCTGATTACTTCCCATTGCTCGTCTCGGCGCCCACATATTTGATATATGGTGTCTTTAAGCTCCCTATTGTAGACTTCTCCAATGCGTCCCATGGTAATGTGAGCTTCCATACTCTTTCCCAAACTCCATGTTGGTGCATTGAAAACACACACTATGGGCTCCGTGCTTGGCAAAACGTCCTTCCGGGAACTAGAGCTTGAATCTTCCAGCACTCTTCTTCTGGTAAGGTGGCGTTGTACGTCCCGGTGAAGCTTGGTATTCCAATGTTCAGGTACCTAGTGACTTCCTTCAGGTATCGTCCAAAAGGTGTGTCTTCATCCGGTTGTGCAAATTTGTACTTCATCTCCGTCATCCTAAAGAGTGAAAAAATGAAGAGGAATCAGAAATGAGTAGAGAAGAGTGACCTATGGTTTTATCTCAGTGGTCGTGTCCTACACTCAGCATGTGCTCTGATACCATCTTGTAGTGACCCGACCTCAGATGGTCAAGTCTCTGCGTTTCCGTGTCATCCCTGGATCGGTAATGCTGACACACATAGTACTCGAAGGATTTATAACAGAGTAGCAATCACACACTTATTACATCGAATGTCTCAAAAGAGAACTTATTACAATAATATGGCTTAAGGCCATCTAATGTGATAACAACGGAAGGCTTGGAAGATAAAGTGAGTCCATCAACTCCAACGGCATAGCCGAGCTGCACGGCAACGACCTATCGAACCTTACTCCTCGTCTGAAAAGTTTGCAACATAATACGCTGCAGCCCAGTAACGGGTCGGCACATGGAATATGCGGCAATGTAACACAATAGAGCAATAACAGAATAATGCTAACACTACATGCATATTTAATGGTGGAAAGCTCTACGGTTATGGTTTTGCGAAAAAGCCAATTTTTCCCTACATCAAAGGAATAAATTTTAATTTAACTATCATGGTGGTTGAAACATCATTGAGAAGGTATAACCCCAACTCAATCCCAATTAAAGTAATTAACAACCCAACAATATTAATTAAGAGTGATGAGATACATGCAATTACTCAAGTACTAGATACTCGAATTGTCCATAACCGGGACACGGCTAACCATGATTAGATTGTACACTCTGCAGAGGTTTGCATGACTTTTCCCCACAAGACTCGATCGCCTCCGTTGATTTCTCGCACTACATGGTGTTTGAGAAAGCGGATGACCGAGACACGATCTTCGTAAACATTAACTCTCTACTCCGGATAGATCATACCAAACCTACAAAACCCACTACTGCTGATCTACCTCTTCAAGAGCTTCACGTAACTTACTCAACTATGCTAGAGCCCATAATAGCTTGTGGCTGCACACAGAAGTTTCTAGCATGAATAATCTCAGTTCCCTTTGAGCACGGGTGGCGGTCCATAGGAAGATCACACGGTGCACCCGGAATTTCCAAAATAAAGCAGACAACACCGGGTTCCCAGTGCCTCAATCCACCCAGATATGTATTTAAGTTGCCACCTTAAAGTAAACCATTAATTAACAATCTCACATCTGTCGTGAATATCTCTCAAACCCAAACCACGTCTACGAGCATAGCATAGCAATATAAGCAATACGTAGAAGTAACTCCCAAGGGTTTGATAGTAACAGGGCAATAGGTTCCTACCTCATCATCTACTTCCCAACCCACAAATTAATGACATCCTAACCATGCAATGTTTGAGGTTGAACTAATGCATAAAAACTGGGTAGGAAAGGAATAAGATCAAGTGTTACTTGCCTTGTCGACGATCCGTGAATCCTAGAGACTCGTAGTAACACGCTCAAGACTCCGGGAATTCTATCGCAAGCAAACAATACATACATAAGCAACAAGCAAAGATGCACAAACGAAACTTCAACTGAAAGAGGTTGACCGCAGAGTTCAACTTAAGAACTCCGGTTCTCAAGAAAAATCAAACCAAACGGAGCAACGAAACTCAAACGGCGAAAGAAACAAGATCCGTTTACTAATCTGAACTAGGGTCAAATTTTATAGAGACAAAAACTTGTTTGAGTTGACTATTAGGAAAGAGGGTTTCGAGATGAAACTCCAGGTGCTTGAATCGCTGATTACGATAAACGAGCAAAAAGTTATACTAATTCGAACATCGGATCGAAATCGCGATCGAAAAACCGCGGAATAAATCCGATAAAAGAAAACGACAAACGGCTAAGCGAGCGAACGTTCGTTAGCGTAAACTAACGAGCGAACACGTTCGAAAAAAGCGAGCGAGCAATGAGCTTAACGCTCGCAAAATAAATAAACCGGAGAAATAAAACCGATCTATATAAAAAAATATGGGCTAGGGTTTTTCTTTAAAAAAACCGAAGTGGTTTTTCTAAAAAAAACGGCGAGAGGGGCTACCTCCGGCGAGGTCGTTCGGCGGGGCGGGCGGCTCCGGCGGGGCTCGGCGAGGGGCGGCGAGGGCGGCTAGAGGCGGCGGCGACTCGGCGAGGGGCGGGCGGCGCGGAGGCGGCGGCGGCGACTTGGCGGCGGCGGGCGGGCCTGCCTGGGGCCTGCCCGGGTCCGGGTGGGCGCAGTGGTGGCTAGAGGGGTGGCGGCTATTTAAAGGGGGGTTGGCTTGGAGGAGGGGCAAGGCGGCGGGGAGGAGGAGTCCGGCTCGGACTCGGTCCGGGCCAAGGCCACACAAGCACAGAGGCGATTTACTGGTGGTCACTGCTGGGCCTTTGGCCCATGGCGCTGGTCTTTTTAAACGTTCACTAAACTTATAAAAATCATAGAAAAATAAATAAAAATCTAAAAATGCCAAAACAAGTTTTCTTTGCCTAAATAAAATATTTAGAACAAGATGAACTTTTCTTGGCTCCTAAATGCAATTTTTAAATTATGCAAATTTTTCTCTAGGGCAAATAAAATTCTAAATAAATAAAATAAAATCAAAATAATGATTTTAACATTTTTCCTCCGATATTTCAATTATTTTTGGAGAAGTCATATTACCTCCTCTCATTTATTATTACTTGAAATATTTTCTGGAGAGAAAAATAATAAAATCCAAAATCCTCGTCTTCATTATTTGATAAAATTCAAATATGAAGATCGGAAAATCCCCAACTCTCTCCGAGGTTCCTTGAGTTGCTTAGGATTTCGAGGATTGCAAACGAGAATGCAATAAAATATGATATGCATGGATGGCCTATGTATAACATGCCAAATTGAAAATTTGGGATGTTACATGACTTTGGAGTGACTCTTTGTTGCATGTTGAGGGATAGTTATATGATCCAATTATGTTATTATTGTTGAGAGAACTTGCAGTAGTGAAAGTATGAACCCTAGGTGATGTAGGGCGGAACCCTAATCGGAGATCTTTCACGTTTGGAGGGGATACTATGGGGAAAACGCGATGAACGGGCGGAAGAACACAAGGAAACACACACAAGAGGAACACTAAGCCGACAAGTTTCGATTACATAAGGGCTAGATCACCGAACACATAAGGTAGCACAAGATTCAAAATTAACAAAGGAAAGATACACGAGTAGCCGATCTTCTCCGCGAGGAGGTCTTGATGGGGTTCATCCTAGAGGGGGTCTTGAATCCGCATGGGGGATCTTCTCCGAAGAGGTCGTGAGCTCCGAGGAGAAGTACCAAGTGGATGAGCAAGGGCTCTCACACCAAAGATGAGCTAAACCAATGCTAACCCTGACTAGGAGGAAGTGGGGGAGTATTTATAGTTCTGAGACGAAAGCGTACGGGCCTCGGCCCGGTGGCTGCTTTCAGCAGGCGGAGAAGTTCCGGCCGGAAGGTCCGGGCAGGGTCCGGCCTAAGCCGAGAGTTGGCGCGGGTGGAGCTGGGTTGGCTTCCGGGGGCCGGAAGGTCCGAGCGGGACGGAAGTTCCAGGGTCCGGAAGGTCCGGGCCGGGTTCCGGGCTGGTTCCGGGCTAACCAGAATGTTGACACACCCGGGATGGTCGATGTCATCGGTAGGAAGCTCGGGCGGGCGGAAGTTCGGGCTGTGGCGGAAGTTCGGGCTGTCGAAGGAGTTGACGCATGTCGTTTCTTCTTCAGCTCCGGGTTCCTTGGCTTGAACGTTGTACCTGATCACGCATAGTGTCTCGGACTTAGGTAGTAGCCATGTCTCACTGGAAGGAAAGGGAAACTCGAATAGGAGTGATGTCACCTCGGATTGAATAGCACGAGCTCTTGCTCTTGTCATGGGTCCACTTGGAGCTTGGATAGTTGATGGAAGGTCCATGGGGATGACCGAAGGATGCTCCGCATCATCTCCCCCCCCCCCTTGTGAAAGATCCGACCTCGGATCAATATCTTCATCACCATGGTACGGCGCGAGGTCCTTGACGTTGAAGATGTTGCTCACATTGTACTTGTCTCGTGGTAGGTCGATCTTGTAGGCGTTGTCGTTGTAGCGTGCTAGCACCTTGAAAGGTCCATCGGCTCGAGGGAGAAGCTTGGACTTGCGTTCGTTGGGGAAGCGGTCCTTGCGAAGGTGTAGCCACACTAGATCACCAATGTTGAAGACCATGGGTTGCTTGTTGACGTTGAGCTTGGTCGCTAGTCGTTGTACTTGGCGCCGATTGTGTGCCTTGTATCCTCATGCATCTTCTTGATGTAGCTTGCGTGCACTCGCATCCATGTTGGTGCGCTCTTGTAGAGGAAGTGGTAGAATGTCCAAAGGTGACAACGGGTTGAAGCCGTGAAGCGACCTCGAAGGGGACTTACCGGTAGTCGAAAGTGTCTTGCGCGATTGTAGGCGTACTTTCGGCGATGGGTAGACATGCCTCCCACTCCTTGATGTTCTTCTTGAACAAGACGCGAAGTAGAGTGGAGAGTGTGCGGTTCGTCACCTCCGTTTGGCCGTCGGTTTGAGGATGGTATGCGGATGAGAACAAGAGCTTGATTCCGAGCTTGGCGCATAGGGTCTTCCAAAAGTAACTCAAGAACTTGACGTCACGATCGGAGATGATTGTCTTTGGTACTCCATGGAGTCGCAAGATTTCCCTACAAAAGAGATTTGCAATATGTGAAGCATCATCTATCTTGTTGCAAGGAATGAAATGTTCCATCTTAGAAAATCTATCCACAACAACAAACACAGAATCCTTTCCATTTTGAGTTCTAGGCAAACCAAGTACGAAATCCATGCTAATGTCTTCCCAAGGTTGATAAGGAATAGGAAGAGGCATGTAAAGACCATGAGATTGAGCTTTAGACTTAGCTTTGCGACATGTAGAGCATCGTTTGGTGAAGCGTGAGACGTCACGGAACATCTTGGGCCAAAAGTAGTTCTTGGAGAGCGTGGCTTGTCGCGTCCAAAGTGTCCCATGAGTCCGCCTCCATGAGCCTCTTGCAAAAGGAGCAAACGAAGAGAAGACTCGGGAATGCATAGTTTGTTAGCTCTCATAATATAACCATCCTTTATATAATATTGTTCCCAAGACGTATGCGTCGAACACTTAGCATAAGGAATAGCAAAAGATGGGTCGTTAGCATACAAGTCTTTTATGTGCTCAAAGCCTATAACATTCAACTCAAGTTGAGTGACAAGCGTGCATATGCATGAAAGTGCATCGGCAACTACATTTTCCTTACCCTTAATGTACTTGATGACATAAGGAAAGGATTCAATAAATTCACTCCATTTGGCATGGCGCTTGTTCAACTTAGTTTGGCCTTTTAAGTACTTAAGCGTTTCATGATCGGTATGGATGACAAACTCATGAGGTCTAAGGTAATGTTCCCAAACATGTAGCACACGCACTAGAGCATATAATTCCTTGTCATAGATGGGATAGTTAAGTTGAGCACCAGATAGTTTTTCACTAAAATATGCAATGGCTCGTTTTTCTTGCATCAAAACTCCGCCAATTCCGGTACCACTTGCATCACAATGAACTTCAAAAGTTTTGTCAAAATTGGGCAAAGCAAGAATCAAAGCATGAGTAAGCAAAGACTTGAGCTCATAAAAAGCGGTGGATTGCAAAGATCTCCAAACAAAAGGAGTATTCTTCTTACTCAAGGCATGCAAAGGAGCGGCAATTGTGCTAAGTTTTTCACAAAGCAACGGTAAAAACCCGCAAGACCAAGAAAGCTACGCACTTGTTGCAAATTGGTGGGTTGGGGCCAAGTTTTAATTGCTTCAATTTTAGATTCATCAACATGGACACCCTTTGAGGATACAACAAAACCCAAGAAAACCACTTTGTCAACACCAAATGTGCATTTTTTCATGTTTGCATAAAGATTTTCCTTTCGAAGGGTTTGCAAAACAGCCCTAACATGATCAAGATGTTCTTTCATGGTTTTGCTAAACACAAGAATATCGTCGAAGTAAACCACAACAAAGACTCCAATATAAGGCTGAAGGACATAATGCATGAGACGCACAAAAGTACCAGGAGCTTCCGATAAACCCATAGGCATGACTAACCATTCATATAAACCAAATTTGGTTTTGAAAGCAGTTTTCCATTCATCACCCTCTTGTATGCGGATTTGATAATAGCCACTTTTAAGATCAATTTTTGAGAAAAAGTTGGTTCCACTAAGTTCATCAAGCATATCATCTAAGCGAGGAATGGGATGCCTATAGCGAACGGTAATAGCATATATAGGTCTACAATCGGAACACAAGAGGAAACTTCCATCAGGTTTAGGCACAAGTATAACGGGAACGGCACAAGGGCTTAAGCTTTCACGTACATGACCGTTGTCGATGAGTTGTTGTACTTGCCGTTGAATCTCCTTGGTTTCTTCGGGATTGACTCGGTATGGAGCTTTGTTTGGTAGATGCGCTCAGGATGAGGTCGATTCGATGCTCAATGCCTCGAAGAGGAGGTAGACCCGGAGGTAGCTCATCAGGGAAAACATCTTGGAATTCCTGCAAAAGAGATTGAAACACTAAAGGTAGCTCATGAGAGGTTTTAGTTGTTGGCTCTCCATCCTTGCACACAAGGACAAAGTGCATCACACTAGATGGGTTCTCACACACTTCTCTCATCTCACTTTTGGTGGCAAATAGGATGAGGTTTTTCTCTCTAGGCGAAGAGGCGCTCAAGTTTGGCTTGTGGCTCTCACTCACTTTTGGTGGATCACTTTCTCACTCTTTTCTCCATGATGGGTGGCTTGCTTGTCGGCTAACACTTGACTAGGAGACATAGGTCGTAGCACATATTCCTTCCCTTTCATCTTGAAGCTATAGTGATTTGTACGCCCGTTGTGGAATACACCACAGTCGAATTGCCATGGTCGACCAAGAAGGAGGTGGCAAACGGTCATTGGGACCACATCACACTCCAAAGTGTCCTCATATGCACCCATTTTGAAGGAGACTTGTACCGAATGCTCGACTCGTATAGTGCCGGAGTCACTTAGCCATTGAACCTTGTATGGATGTGGGTGCTTCCTCTTGACAAATTGAAGCTTGGAGCATAGTTCTTCACTTGCCAAGTTGTGGCAACTACCTCCGTCGATGATGACCTTGACGGATCTCCCATTGATGCCGGCCTTTGTGTGGAAGATGTGGCATCTTTGGTCGTCTTCTTGTTGATGTTGAATAGTCAAGACCTTGGAGACCACGAGAGCGGGGCTCGAATCCTCATCACAAAAGACTTGATCATCTTCATCTTCGTTCACTCGCCGGTGCATGGCCACTTGCTCAAGAGCTTCCATCTCCTCTTCACTCATTGAATCATAGGTGCCATCGTCGTTGAGGATCATGGTGCGCTTGTTTGTGCATTCGTAGGACTTGTGGCCTCGGCCGCCGTAAGTGAAACACTTGAAGGAGCTTGTCTTGACGGTCTCATCGTTTGGAGTAGATGATGAAGTACGCGGCTTGAAGTTGCTTCTAGTAGGAGGAAGACGACTTGAACTTGTTGAAGTTTTCTTGTAACTTGACTTGTAAATCGTTGCTTGTAGAAGGTTTGGTTGATGTAGATGTTGGAGGAGTTGTTGAATATTGGTTGTTGGAGAAGCCGTACGTCTTGGACGAGTACTTGGCGTACTTGAAGCCATCTTGCACTTGACGTTCCGCCCTTGTAGCTTGATGCACGAGCTCAATGAGAGTGGAGTAGGGTTGGAAGTCGGCGATCTTCTTGATGGGATGATTGAGTCCATTCAAGAAACGTGCCATTGTTTGCTCATCATCTTCCTTCACATTGGCTCGAATCATGGCTATCTCCATTTCCTTGTAGTATTCTTCAACACTCTTTGTTCCTTGCTTGAGAAGTTGGAGTTTCTTGAAGAGGTCGCGGTTGTAGTAAGTTGGCACAAAACATGCTCTCATGACATCCTTCATTTGAGCCCAAGTGGTGATTGGAGGTTCACCTCTTGCTTGTCGTCGCTCAATGATTTGTTCCCACCATATGAGCACATAGTCTTGGAACTCAAGCGAGGCCCTAGCGATCTTCTTCTCTTCCTCATAGTTGTGTAAACGAAAGATTTTGTCGACCTTTAATGCCCATGAGAGTTACTCTTCGGGGTCATTGCTTCCATTGAACTTGGGCATGGTGAATTTGAGCTTTCCATATCGGTGCTCTTCATTTTGTTGTGGTCGAGGATGATGACGCCCTTGACGTGGATGACAATCATCTTCTTGTTGCTCTTGGTGTGGAGGAAGTCCATGATCAACTTGTCCTTGTTGAACTTGAGGTTGAGGTGGAGCTTGATGATCTTATGGAGGAGCTTGAGGAACTTGACGTTGCACACGTGGTTGGTAGTTCCTCTCTTGGATTTCTTCTCAAAGGCTTCCTCTTGATTGCGCTGTTCGCGATTGCGGTTGGCGTTGCCTCGACTTGATTCTTGAAGGGCACGTTGCGCCTCAAGAGCTTGCGCTTCTCATTGTTGTTGTTGAAGACGTTGAGCCTCTGCGTCTTGTTCGTCTTGATGTAGACGTGCTCGTTCTTCCTCTTGGCGCCTTAATCGTTGTCGTTCTTGAGCTTGGGCAAAAGCGGCTTGGTTTGATTGAGGACGAGGGACTTGTTCATCGACTTGCTCTTGTGAATGCTTGTCATGTAGCGGGTTGCGAGATGCATGACGGTCTTGACGCGCGGCTCGTCGAAGGGTGTTCGATGACGGTGTACTTGAGTCGTAGAAGGTGTCGTCGGAGTGTCGACTCGAGCGGCTCCGTCTTGATGATGACAAAGTGGAATGATGTCGGTTCCTCATCAAGGCGTGGATCTCGTCCATTCTTGCATCATTCTCTTGCTTGTGAGCGTCGAACTTGTTGTCGAAGTAGACTCTTGTACGTTGCTCGGAGTCGCAAGTCGGTGGCGAGGTTGTCGATGCGGTCGCTCATTGCTTGTTGCTCTTGATGTAACGCTCGTTGTGCACCAAAGAGGTGGCTCTTGGTGACGAATGAAGACATGTCGTCGTATTGCTCGATGAATAGTGGGTTGGTAGAGGTACTTGGCCTATCCATCATTCCAAGCAAAGGATGTAAGTGGTAGAAGGAGAAGAACTTATACCAATGTACCTTTGACCGATGTTGATGATGAATCAAGTTCACTCAAATGCGGACAATGAAATAGCACTATTGGTACCAATCCTTGTCGGTTCTCGCACCTACACAAATAAAAGCTTATGGTGGAGCTTGGTGAGGATGGTGGCACAAAATTTGATGCAATTGTAAGTGAGATTCAATAATGTTGGAAAAGATTCACGAATTTGCAAATGCAACAAGTTGACCAAGCAAGTAGGTGTACACGGAAACACACACGCAAATAGATAAGTGGGATTGTGCAAACCAAAAGTGAGCCAAAATGTGGAATCCACGAAAATGCTCTTGTTACACAATACTAGAGAGACGCTAGCACGATTGCACAATAGGCGGATACGGAACTTGTGCACAACCTACTAGGCAAAAATGCAACTATCTCTATCCCATGTAAGCTATATGTATGGTATTTCGGTGCGATGGTCCAAGATGATCCAATATGACAATCTTAATGTAGTATGATGCTATGGTTCTTGCTCATAAGCTCATTGCTTATCTTTCCTCTTTGCTTAAAAGCTTGGGTGGCTCTTTCACTTTTGAGCTCTTTTCTCATGCAAAACTTCACGAACCAAGATAGCACTCGTGTATGCTATGACAACTTTGTGACACACAAATGGATCCCAAGATATGCACCACAGTGGTATGGTATGTATGCTATGGAGTATGATCACTAATGTGCACAAGTCACGTTGCCTGCAATACTCAATGGCTAGTCTCGATGGGTAAGCAACGCAAAAGATGGCTATGATGTTTATCAATGCAATGGCAAGGTTTGGACAAAGATGTCGTCGAGATTACTATCCTTGCTTACGGTAGAGGTTCCAAACAGATGCGAATGTGGACGATGATGTGATGCATGGTCTTCAGTACATTGGCGAAGATGTCGCTGCACCGTGGTCGAAGTTGCCGCAGAAGCGGGGGTCACCGAAGATGCGTGACCTTTCTGTCTTGGCCGGAAGTTCCTGGCAAGACGGAAGGTCCGGGGTCCGAAAGTTCGGGCTGTCTTGGGAAGGTCGGGGCGGAAGTTCCGGGCTGGGCCGGAAGTTCCGGTGGTCGGGATTCTGCCAACAACAGGGACTTCGGGATCGAGGGTTTGGGCGGAAAAATTGAGGGAAAAACCCAAATCCCGAGGGGAAAAAGAAGGAATTAGAAGGGAAGAAGGGTAGGGATGCTAGATCCACTCGAAGCAAAGCAAATCCACGGATCAAATCCAACAAAACTTCATCACACCAACAAATCACAAAAAAAAAAATTGGGGCTATTTTTGGTGGGGATTTTCGGATTTAGGACGAAAACAACAAAATCAAGCTAGAAAACACGGTGTAGGGGCTCCAAAAACGTGATCAACGTGGCTCATGATACCATATGATGTAGGGCGGAACCCTAATCGGAGATCTTGCATGTTTGGAGGGGATCCTACGGGGAAAACGCGATGAACGGGCGGAAGAACACAAGGAAACACACACAAGAGGAACACTAAACCGACAAGTTTCGATTACACAAGGGCTAGATCAACGAACACATAAGGTAGCACAAGATTCATAATCAACAAAGGAAAGATACACGAGTAGCCGATCTTCTCCATGAGGAGGTCTTGATGGGGTCCACCCTAGAGGGGGTCTTGAATCCGCTTGGGGGATCTTCTCCGAAGAGGTCCTGAGCTCCGAGGAGAAGTACCAAGTGGATGAGCAAGGGCTCTCACACCAAAGATGAGCTAAACCAATGCTAACCCTAACTAGGAGGAGGTGGGGGAGTATTTATAGTTCTGAGACGAAGGGTACATGTGCCTCGGCCCGGTGTGGCTTTCATGAGCAGGCCGGAAGTTCTGGGCTAGGCCTGAAGTTCCGGGCGCAGGAAGGTCCGGGCAGGGTCCGGCCTAAGCCGAGAGTTGGCGCGGGTGGAGCTGGGTTGGCTTCCGGGGGCCGGAAGGTCCGGGCCGGGTTCCGGGCTGGTTCCGGGCTAACCAGAATGTTGACACGCCTGGGCTGGTCGATGTCGTCGGGGGCCGGAAGTTTCGGGGGCCGGAAGTTCCGGGCTGTCCAGAGAGTTGACGCCTGTCGTTTCTTATTCAACTCCGGGTTCCTTGGCTTGAACATTGTACCTGATCACGCATAGTGTCTCGGACTTAGGTAGTAGCCATGTCTCACTCGAAGGAAAGGGAAACTCGAATAGGAGTGATGTCACCTCTGATTGAATAGAACGAGCTCTTGCTCTTGTCTTGGGTCCACTTGGAGCTTGGATAGTTGATGGAAGGTCCATGGGGATGACCAAAGGATGCTCCGCATCACTAGGCCTTGTTTCAACGTATTGCAATACCGTTTACGCTCACTTTTACCACTTGCTACCTTGCTGTTTTTATATTTTCAGATTACAAAAACCTATATCTACCATCCATATTGCACTTGTATCACCATCTCTTCGCCGAACTAGTGCACCTATACAATTTACCATTGTATTGGGTGTGTTGGGGACACAAGAGACTCTTTGTTATTTGGTTGCAGGGTTGTTTGAGAGAGACCATCTTCAACCTACGCCTCCCACGGATTATTAAACCTTAGGTCATCCACTTGAGGGAAATTTGCTACTGTCCTACAAACCTCTGCACTTGGAGGCCCAACAACGTCTACAAGAAGAAGGGTGCATAGTAGACATCAAGCTCTTTTCTGGCGCCGATGCCGGGGAGGTGAGTGCTTGAAGGTATATATTTAGATCTTGCAATCGAATCTTTTTGTTTCTTGTTTTATCACTAGTTTAGTCTATAAAGGAAAACTACAAAAAATGGAATTAAGGTTGCCACATGTGCTTCATCTTTTTAATGTCTTTCGTGAAAATGATGGGAAGGAAAATTGTGCTCAATTACTAGAAGAAGAATTACATAGAATGCTTGGCATAAAATATGTGAATGATGAGCATGATTACAATGTTGTTAGTATGAATTCTTTGAATACCCATGATGCTAATGATATGCAAAGCCACAAGCTTGGGGATGCTATGTTTAATGAACATGATATTTTTAGCCTCCCAAGTTTTGATATGCAAAGTTGTTATGATGATAGCATGCCTTCTACCTATGATGATTATTGTGATGAAACTTATGCTATAAAGAGTAGTGATGATTATATTTATAAAACTTGTCATGATTATGAGTACCCTTTCTCTGAACATTACTCTTCTAATGTGGAAACAATTTATAGTATTCAAGTCTCTTATGATACTCCCATTATCCCGAATGAGAAGAATTTTGCTTATGTGGAGAGTAATAAAATTTCTATGCAAGTACATCATGAAAAGAATGCTTTAGGTGCTGGTTATATTGTTTAATTCATTCATGATGCTACTGAAAAATTATTATGAGGGAGGAATATATGCTTGTAGGAATTGCAATAATATCAAGTTTCCTCTTTGTGTGCTTAAAGTTTTAAAGTTATGCTTGTTATGTCTTCCTATGCTAGTTGATTGTTGTTCCCATAAGTTGTTTGCTCACAAAATCCCTATGCATAGGAAGTGGGTTAGACTTAAATGTGCTAGTTATATTCTTCATGATGCTCTCTTTGTGTTTCAATTCTTATCTTTTTGTGAGCATCATTGGAATCATCATGCCTAGCTAGGGGCGTTAAACGTTAGCGCTTGTTGGGAGGCAACCCAATTTTATTTTAGTTTCTTGATTTTTGGTTCTGTTTAGTAATAAATAAATCATCTAGCTTCTGTTTAGATGTGGTTTTATGTTTTAATTAGTGTTTGTGCCAAGTAGAACCTTTGGGAAGACTTGGGTGAAGTCTTTATGATCATGCTGTAAAAAACAGAAACTTTAGCGCTCACAAGATTAGCTTCAACTTTTTACTGGAGAGTGCTATTTAGTTGATTCTTTTTAAGATGATTACTAGACAAATTCCTCAGGTCCACCAATTTATTTTAGAATTTTGGAGTTCCATAAGTTTGCGTTAGTTACAGATTACTACAGACTGTTCTGTTTTTGACAGATTCTGTTTTTCGTGTGTTGTTTGCTTATTTTGATGACTCTATGGCTAGTAAAATAGTTTATAAACCATAGACAAGTTGTAATACAGTAGGTTTAACACCAATATAAATAAAGAATTAGTTCATTACAGTACCATGAAGTAGTGTTTTGTTTACTTTCGCTAGCAGAGCTTCTGAAGTTTTCTGTTAAGTTTTGTGTTGTGAAGTTTTCAAGTTTTGGGTAAAGATTCGATGGACTACGGAATAAGGAGTGGCAAAAGCCTAAGCTTGGGGATGCACAAGGCACCCCAAGGTAATATTCAAGGATAACCAAGCGTCTAAGCTTGGGGATGCCCCGGAAGGCATCCCTCTTTAAATCTTCATTCATCGATAACTTTACTTGGAGCTATATTTTTATTCACCACATGATATGTGTTTTGCTTGGAGCGTCATTTTATTTTCTTTAGCTTTGCTTTCTGTTTGAATAAAATATCAAGATCCGAAAATTCTTAAATGAGAGAGAGTCTTCACATAGCTACATAATTATTTAACTACTCATTGATCTTGACTTATATCTTTTTGGACCAGTTTGTCATTTACTCGTGTGCTTCACTTATATCCTATGAGTAAATAGTCGAATGATTTGAATGTCATAAATCTGAAATTATATATGTTTCATATGCCTTTCCCATGGGGAGTAATGCCTTCACATATAAGAAGTAGAGGTGGTAAATTTATTGAAGGTTAGCAACCATTGTATTGGTCACTTGAACAATTCATGAAAGAATATTGAAGGAAGAGAGGTTTCACATATAAATATACTATATTGGACATCTTCTACGATTGTGAGCCCCATTAATTATTTTCAAACCTGAGCAAATTAGTTGAAATTGGACAAGGAAGACAACATAATGAGTTATGCTTGGGTATATTTGTATAGAAGTTATATTGTTATGGATCCTCTAACATGTGGTGCTTGCTATTTAGAATCCTTTGCTAGCCAAAATATTTGTACTAAGCGGGAATACTGCTTGTGCATCCAAACTCCTTGAACCAAGTTTCTTCCATGAGTGTCCACCATATCTACCTATATACGGTATTTACCTGCCGTTCCAAGTAAATTTGCATGTGCCAAACTCTAAACCTTCAAATAATAATCTGTTTTGTATGCCCGAATCGCTCATGTAGCGACTATGGGTTAGCAGTATCTGTTGGGGAACGTAGTAATTTCAAAAAATTTCCTACGCACACGCAAGATCATGGTGATGCATAGCAACGAGAGGGGAGAGTGTTGTCCATGTACTCTCGTAGACCGAAAGCGGAAGCGTTATATCAACGCGGTTGATGTAGTCGTACATCTTCACGGCCCGACCGATCAAGCACCGAATCTACGGCACCTCCGAGTTCTAGCACACATTCAGCTCGATGACGATCCCCCGACTTCGATCCAACAAAGTGTCGGGGATGAGTTCCCTCAGCACGACGGCGTGGTGACGGTGATAATGTTCTACCGACGCAGGGCTTCGCCTAAGCACCGCTACGATATGACCGAGGTGGAATATGGTGGAGGGGGGCACCGCACACGGCTAAGGAACGATCTCGAAGATCAACTTGTGTGTCTATGGGGTGCCCCCCTCCTCTGTATATAAAGGGGGGGAGGAGGAGGGGGCGGTCAAGGGGAGAGGCGCGCCCTAGGGGGGGCAATCCTACTCCAAGTAGGTTTGGCCCCCCTTTCCTATTAGGAGTAGGAGAGGGAAGGAAGAGAGGGGAGGGAAGAAGGAAAGGGGGGCCCGGGCCCCCTCCCAATTCGGATTTGGCTTGGGGGGGGGGGCCCTCCTTTGCTCCTTCTCCCTCCTTTCCACTAAGGCCCAATAAGGCCCATATACCTACCGGGGGTTTCCGGTAACCTCCCGGAGCTCCGGTATAGTCCCAATCTCACCCGGAACCTTTCCGGTGTCCAAATATAGCCGTCCAATATATCAATCTTTATGTCTCGACCATTTCAAGACTCCTCGTCATGTCCATGATCACATCTGAGACTCCGAACAACCTTCGGTACATCAAAACTCACAAACTCATAATATAACTGTCATCGTAACGTTAAGCGTGCGGACCCTACGGGTTTGAGAACTATGTAGACATGACCTAGAACTGTTTCCGGCCAGTAACCAATAGTGGAACCTGGATGCTCATATTGGCTCCTACATATTCTATGAAGATCTTTATCGGTCAAACCGCATAACAACATACGTGGTTCCCTTTGTCATCGGTATGTTACTTGCTCGAGATTCGATCGTCGGTATCTCAATACCTAGTTCAATCTAAATTCTGCAGAATCTCTTTACTTGTTACGTAATGCATCATTCCGTAACTAACTCATTAGCTACATTGCTTGCAAGGCTTATAGTGATGTGCATTACCGAGAGGGCCCAGAGATACCTCTCCGAGCAATCGATTCTTGTGAGTCCATAGAGGGCTCCACCCACGAAGGGTCCACAGTAGCAACCTTGTCTATCCCACCATGGCCGTCAGCCCACGAAGGACTTGCCTCACTAGCGGTAGATCTTCACAGTAGGCGATCTCCTTGCCCTTACAAACTCCTTGGTTCAACTCCACAATCTTGTCGGAGGCTCCCAAGTGACACCTAGCCAATCTAGGACACACCACTCTCCAAGAAGTAACAAATGGTGTGTTGATGATGAACTCCTTGCTTTTGTGCTTCAAATGATAGTCTTCCCAACACTCAACTCTCTCTCACAGGATTGGATTTGGTGGAAAGAAGATTTGAGTGGAAAGCAACTTGGGGAAGGCTAGAGATCAAGATTCATATGGTTGGAATGGAATATCTTGGCCTCAACACATGAGTAGGTGGTTCTCTCTCAGAACCGGTAAGTTGGAAGTGTAGGTTTGTTCTGATGGCTCTCTCCATGAATGAAGAGGACGTGGAGGGGTATATATAGCCTCCACACAAAATCTAACTGTTACACACAATTTACCAAACTCGGTGGGATCGAATCATCAAACTCGGTCAGACCGATTTAATAAACCTAGTGACCGTTAGGGTTTTCGGTGGGACCGACATGCATTTCGGTAGGACTGATTTGGTTAGGGTTAGGGCATAACGTAATCTCAGTGAGACCGATTACGCAAACTCGGTGAGACCGAATTGGGTAATTAGTTAACCAGAGAGTTGGTTAGGTAAACTCGGTGGGACCGATTTGCTCTTTCGGTGAGACCGAAAAGTTACAAAAGGGAAACAGAGAGTTTACATTGTAATCTTGGTGGGACCGATTTGCTCTTTCTGTGAGACGAAAAAGTTACGAAGGGGAAACAGAGAGATTACAATCCCATCTCGGTGAGACCGAGATCCCTATCGGTGAAACCGATTTGCCTAGGGTTTGTGGCAGTGGCTATGACATCTGAACTCGGTGGCGCCGGATAGAAAGAATCGATGGGGCCGAGTTTGACTTTGGGTTTAGGTCATATGTGGATGTGAGAAAGTAGTGGAGGGTTTTGGAGCATATCACTAAGCACATGGAGCAAAAGGCTCATTAAGCAACACCTCATCCCTTCTTGATAGTATTGGCTTTTCCTGTAGACTCAATGTGATCTTGGATCACTAAAAAGTAAAATGAAGAGCCTTGAGCTTTTGAGCTTGAGCCAATCCTTTGTCCTTAATATTTTGAGGGATCCACTTTCATCATCCATGCCATGCCATTCATTGAGCTTTCTTGAAATATTTATCTTGGAATAGTATTAGCTCAATGAGCTATATGTTGTTATGAATTACCAAAACCACCTAGGGATAGTTGCACTTTCAGAGACTTCATATTTCTCAATTCGGGCATTTGCTTGAAATATTAACTTCAACTCCTGGAACATCTCATATGCTCCATGACGTTCAAAACGTCGTTGAAGACCCAGTTCTAAGCCGTAAAGCATGGCACCTTGAACTATTGAGTAGTCATCGACTTTGCTCTGCCAGACGTTCATAACATCTAAGCGTTGCTCTGCGGCGAGCACTGGCACCCAGCGGTGCTTCCAGGACGTAATTCTTCTGTGCAACAATGAGGATAATCGTCAAGTTACGGACCCAGTCCGTGTAATTGCTAGCATCATCTTTTAACTTTGCTTTCTCAAGGAACGCATTAAAATTCAACGGAACAACAGCACAAGCCATCTATCTACAACAAACATAAACAAGCAAAATACTATCAGGTACTAAGTTCATGATAAATTTAAGTTCAATTAATCATATTACTTAAGAACTCCCACTTAGACAGACATCTCTCTAGTCATCTAAGTGATCACGTGATCCAAATCAACTAAACCATGTCCGATCATCACGTGAGATGGAGTAGTTTTCAATGGTGAACATCACTATGTTGATCATATCTACTATATGATTCACGCTCGACCTTTCGGTCTCCGTGTTCCGTGGCCATATCTGCATATGCTAGGCTCGTCAAGTTTAACCTGAGTATTCTGTGTGTGCAAAACTGGCTTGCACCCGTTGTAGATGGACGTAGAGCTTATCACACCCGATCATCACGTGGTGTCTTGGCACGACGAACTTTGGCAACGGTGCATACTCAGGGAGAACACTTCTTGATAATTAGTGAGAGATCATCTTAAAATGCTACCGTCAACCAAAGCAAGATAAGATGCATAAAGGATAAACATCACATGCAATCAATATAAGTGATATGATATGGCCATCATCATCTTGTGCTTGTGATCTCCATCTCCGAAGCACCGTCATGATCACCATCCTCACCGGCATGACACCTTGATCTCCATCGTAGCATCGTTGTCGTCTCGCCAACTATTGCTTCTACGACTATCGCTACCGCTTAGTGATAAAGTAAAGCAATTACAGGGCGATTGCATTTCATACAATAAAGCGACAACCATATGGCTCTGCCGATTGCCGATAACTCGGTTACAAAACATGATCATCTTATACAATAAAATATAGCATCATGTCTTGGCCATATCACATCACAACATGCCCTGCAAAAACAAGTTAGACGTCCTCTACTTTGTTGTTGCAAATTTTACGTGGCTGCTACGGGCTGAGCAAGAACCGTTCTTACCTATGCATCAAAACCACAACGATAGTTCGTCAAGTTAGTGCTGTTTTAACCTTCTCAAGGACCGGGTGTAGCCACACTCGGTTCAACTAAAGTTGGAGAAAGCCGACACCCTTGACCACTGTGCAAAGCACGTCGGTAGAACCAGTCTCGCGTAAAGCGTCTGGCGTAATGTCGGTCCGGGCCGCTTCATCCAACAATACCACCGAACCAAAGTATGACATGCTGGTAAGCAGTATGACTTGTATCGCCCACAACTCACTTGTGTTCTACTCGTGCATATAACATCCACGCATAAAACCTGGCTCGGATGCCATTGTTGGGGAACGTAGTAATTTCAAAAAAATTCCTACGCACACGTAAGATCATGGTGATGCATAGCAACGAGAGGGGAGAGTGTTGTCCATGTACCCTCGTAGACCGAAAGCGGAAGCGTTATATCAACGCGGTTGATGTAGTCGTACGTCTTCACGGCCCGACCGATCAAGCACCGAAAGTACGACACCTCCGAGTTCTAGCACACGTTCAACTCGATGACGATCCCCGGACTTTGATCCAGCAGAGTGTCGGGGATGAGTTCCGTCAGCATGACGGCGTGGTGACGGTGATGATGTTCTACCGACGCAGGGCTTCGCCTAAGCACCGCTACGATATGACCGAGGTGGAATATGGTGGAGGGGGCACCGCACACGGCTAAGGAACGATCACGAAGATCAACTTGTGTGTCTATGAGGTGCCCCCCTCCTCCGTATATAAAGGGGGGAGGAGGAGGGGGCCGGTCAAGGGGAGAGGCGCGCCCTAGGGGGGGGGGGGCAATCCTACTCCAAGTAGGTTTGGCCCCCCTTTCCTATTAGGAGTAGGAGAGGGAAGGAAGAGAGGGGAGGGAAGAAGGAAAGGGGGGGGCCCTCCCAATTCGGATTGGGCTTGGGGGGGGGGGGCGCCCCCTCCTTTGCTCCTTCTCCCTCCTTTCCACTAAGGCCCAATAAGGCCCATATACCTACCGGGGGGTTCCGGTAACCTCCCGGAGCTCCGGTATAGTCCCAATCTCACCCGGAACCTTTCCGGTGTCCAAATATAGCTGTCCAATATATCAATCTTTATGTCTCGACCATTTCGAGACTCCTCGTCATGTCCGTGATCACATCCGGGACTCCGAACAACCTTTGGTACATCAAAACTCACAAACTCATAATATAACTGTCATCATAACGTTAAGCGTGCGGACCCTACGGGTTCGAGAACTATGTAGACATGAGCTAGAACTGTTTCCGGCCAATAACTAATAGCGGAACCTGGATGCTCATATTGGCTCCTACATATTATACGAAGATCTTTATCGGTCAAACCGCATAACAACATACGTTGTACCCTTTGTCATCAGTATGTTACTTGCCCGAGATTCGATCTTCGGTATCTCAATACCTAGTTCAATCTCGTTACCGGCAAGTCTCTTTACTCGTTACGTAATGCATCATTCCGTAACTAACTCATTAGCTACATTGCTTGCAAGGCTTATACTGATGTGCATTACCGAGAGGGCCCAGAGATGCCTCTCCGACAATCGGAGTGACAAATCCTAATCTCGAAATACGTCAACTCAACAAGTACCTTTGGAGACACCTGTAGATCACCTTTATAATCACCCAGTAACGTTGTGACGTTTGGTAGCACACAAAGTGTTCCTCCGGTAAACGGGAGTTACATAATCACATAGTCATAGGAACATGTATAAGTCATGAAGAAAGCAATAGCAACATACTAAACGATCAAGTGCTAAGCTAACGGAATGGGTCAGGTCAATCACATCATTCTCCTCATGATGTGATCCCGTTAATCAAATGACAACTCATGTCTATGGTTAGGAAACTTAACCATCTTTGATTCTGAGCTAGTCAAGTAGAGGCATACTAGTGACACTATGTTTGTCTATGTATTCACACATGTATCATGTTTCCGGGTAATACAATTCTAGCATGAATAATAAACATTATCATGATATGAGGAAATAAATAATAACTTTATTATTGCCTCTAGGGCATATTTCCTTCAGTATCTTCCATGCTAGGTGGGTTATTCTGATGATGAGTGGACTCCGCTTATCATTCACGAGAAAATGGCTGGTAACTGGGATGCCCAGTCCCATGATCAAAAGATCGAAATCAAATAAAAAATAATTGCAAACAAAACTCCCCCAGGTTTGATGTTAGTTGGAGGCACCCGTTGTTTCGGAAAGCCATGGATTGATGATTGTTGGTGGAGGGGAGTAAAAATCTTTACCTTCTACGTTTGGGAACCGCCTATAATGTATGTAGTATGGAAGATATTGGGAACTCTTGGTCGTTATGTTGACAATGAAAGCATACCTCTCAAAATTATTTTCATCTCTGTTTTTGCTTGAGCTCGGCACATCTGCAAATCCACCTTCCCTCTGCGAAGGGCCTATATTTTACTTTTATGCAAGGGTCGGTAGTATTCCTTCTCATTCCAACCTACTCTTTAGTTGGCAAGCATCATGTGATGGAAAGATCTAATCATATATGGCCATTCAAATATATTTGATCATGAATTATTATTGTTGACATTACCCTTGAGGTAAAAGGTTGGGAGGCGAAACATTAAGCCCCTATCTTTCTCTGTGTTCGATGAATACTATTTGTTCTAAAAATATGCTTTGAGTGGTAGCAATCATGGAAGACTAAATGATAGTTGAGTATGTGAAGTTTGCTGAATCAAAGCTCTGACATAGACTCTTCCTGAAAATAAGATGAATTGTAATTGTTTGATGACTAATAACACGGTTTATTAGTTTTCAAGAAAGTTTATGATCTATACTTTAACATGTGAATAGTTTGTTACTTAATCATGGAAAGTTCTATGAGTTGAGCTACTGTTATGACATATAATGATGCTAGAAAAGGTGATTGAAATTAAATTATCATTGATCAAACTTATGCACCTGCTAGCATTCACACTTCATAAATTATTTCTTTTATCATTTACCTACTCGAGGACGAGCAGGAATTAAGCTTGGGGATGCTGATACGTCTCCAACGTATCTATAATTTACGAAGTATTCATGCTATTATATTATCCATATAGGATGTTTTATGGGCTTTACTATGCACTTTCATATTATTTTTGGGACTAACCTATTGACCCAGAGCCAGTGCAGTTCTGTTTTTTCCTTGTTTGATGTTTGAAGAAAAGGAATATCAAACGGAGTCGAAATGGAATGAAACCTTCTGGAGAAGTTATTTTTGGAAGGAAAGCAACCAGATAGACTTGGAGTGCACGTCAGGAAAGAAACTAGGGAGCCACGAGGTAGGGGTGCGCGCCCACCCCTAGGGCGCGCCCTCCACCCTCGTGGGCCCCTCGTGGCTCCCCTGAGGTATTTCTTCCTCCTATATGTACCCATATACCCTAAAACGATCGGAGAACAGAAGAGATCGGGAGTTCCGCCGCCACAAGCCTCTGTAGCCACCAAAAACCAATCGGGACCTGTTAGGCACCTGCTTGGGAGGGAGGATCCCTCACCGGTGGCCATCTTCATCATCCCGGCGCTCTCCATGACGACGAGGGAGTAGTTCACCCTCAGGGCTGAGGGTATGTACCAGTAGCTATGTGTTTGATCTCTCTCTCGTGTTCTTGATTTGGCACGATCTTGAGGTATCGCGAGCTTTGCTATTATAGTTGGATCTTATGATGTTTCTCCCCCTCTACTCTCTTGTCATGGATTGAGTTTTCCCTTTGAAGTTATCTTATCGGATTGAGTCTTTATTTGAGAACACTTGATGTATGTCTTGCGTGGGATAACCGTAGTGACCATGGGTTATTCTATTGATTCACTTGATGTATGTTTTGGTGATCAACTTGCGGGTTCCGCCCATGAACCTATGCATAGGGGTTGGCACACGTTTTCGTCTTGACTCTCCGGTAGAAACTTTGGGGCACTCTTTGAAGTACTTTGTGTTGGTTGAATAAGAATCTGAGATTGTGTGATGCATATCGTATAATCATACCCACGGATACTTGAGGTGACATTGGAGTATCCAGGTGACATTAGGGTTTTGGTTGATTTGTGTCTTAAGGTGTTATTCTAGTACGGACTTTAGGGCTGTTTGTGACACTTATAGGAATAGCTCAACGGATTGATTGGAAAGAATAACTTTGAGGTGGTTTCGTACCCTACCATAATCTCTTCGTTCATTCTCCGCTATTAGTGACCTTGGAGTGACTCTTTGTTGCATGTTGAGGGATAGTTATATGATCCAATTATGTTGTTATTGTTGAGAGAACTTGCAGTAGTGAAAGTATGAACCCTAGGCCTTGTTTCAACGCATTGCAATACCGTTTACGCTCACTTTTAACACTTGCTACCTTGCTGTTTTTATATTTTCAGATTACAAAAACCTATATCTACCATCCATATTGCACTTGTATCACCATCTCTTCGCCGAACTAGTGCACCTATACAATTTACCATTGTATTGGGTGTGTTGGGGACACAAGAGACTCTTTGTTATTTGGTTGCAGGGTTGTTTGAGACCATCTTTAACATACACCTCCCACGGATTGATAAACCTTAGGTCATCCACTTGAGGGAAATTTGCTACTGTCCTACAAACCTCTGCACTTGGAGGCCCAACAACGTCTACAAGAAGAAGGTTGCGTAGTAGACATCACGATACGACAACAATGCTACGATGGAGATGATGGTATCAAGCCGGTGATGATGGAGATCATGACGGTACTTTGGAGATGGATATCGAAGGCACAAGATGATGATGGCCATATCATGTGACATATTTTGATTGCATGTGATGTTTATCCTTTATGCATCTTATTTTGCTTAATCTGTTGGTAGTATTATAAAATGATCCCTCACTAAATTTCAAGGTATAAGTGTTCTCCACGAGTATGCACCATTACTTTCACGAGTTAAATGCGTCTTAGAGACACCACGTGATGATCGGGTGTGATAAGCTCTACGTTCACATACAATGGGTGCAAGCCAGTTTTGCACGTGCAGAAAACTCGGCTTAAACTTGACGAGCCTAGCATATGCAGATATGGCCACGGAACACTGAGACCGAAAGGTCGAACATGAATCATATAGTAGATATTATCAACATCGTGATGTTCACCATTGAAAACTACTCTATCTCACGTGATGATCGGACATGGTTTAGTTGATATGGATCAAGTGATCATTTAGATGACTAGAGGGATGTCTATCTAAGTGGGAGTTCTTAAGTTATGTGATTAATTGAACTTTAATTTATCGTGAACTTAGTACCTGATAGTATTTGCATGTCTATGTTGTTGTAGATCAATGGCCCATGGTACCGTCTCCTTGAATTTTAATGCGTTCCTAGAGAAAGCTAAGTTGAAAGATGATGGTAGCAACTACACGGACTGGGTCCGTAACTTGAGGATTATCCTCATTGCTGCACAAAAGAATTACGTCCTAGAAGCACCGCTAGGTGTATCACCCGCGCCAGCAACTTCCAACATTGTGAATGCTCGACAGTTGCGTGTTGATGACTACTCGATACTTCAGTGTGACATGCTTTATGGCTTAGAATCGGGACTTCAAAGACGTTTTGAATGTCATGGAGCATATGAGATGTTCCCGGAGTTGAAGTTAATATTTCAAGAAAATGCCCGAGTTGAGAGATATGAAGTCTCCAACAAGTTCTATAGTTGCAAAATGGAGGAGAATAGTTCTGTCAGTGAACACATACTCAGAATGTCTGGGTACCACAACCACTTGACTCAGCGGGGAGTTAATCTTCCTGATTATAGTGTCATTGACAGAGTTCTTCAATCACTGCCACCAAGCTATAAAGGCTTCGTGATGAACTATAATATGCAAGGGATGGAAAAGACAATTCCCGAGCTCTTCGCGATGCTAAAGGCTGCGGAGGTAGAAATCAAGAAGGAGCATCAAGTGTTGATGGTTAATAAGACCACTAGTTTCAAGAAAAGGGCAAAGGGAAGAAGGGGAACTTCAAGAAGAGCGACAAGCCGATTCTTTGCTCAAGGAAGAAGCCCAAATGCGGACCGAGCACGAGGCCGAAGTGCTTCTCTTTAAAAGGGACTGGTCACTAGAAGCGGAACTGCCCTAAGTATTGGGCGGATAAGAAGGATGGCAAAATGAAAGGTATATTTGACATACATGTTATTGATGTGTACCTTACTAATGCTCGTAGTAGCGCCTGGGAATTTGATACTGGTTTTGTTGCTCATATTTGCAACTCGAAACAGGGGCTACGGATTAAATGAAAATTTGCAAAGGACGAGGTGACGATGCACGTGGGAAATGGTTCCAAAGTCGATGTGATCGCCGTCGTCACACTACCTCTACATCTACCTTCGGGATTAGTTTTGGACCTAAATAATTGTTATTTGGTGCCAGTGTTAAGCATGAACATTATATCTGGATCTTGTTTGATGCGAGACGGTTATTCATTTAAATCAGAGAATAATGGTTGTTCTATTTATATGAGTAATATCTTTTATGGTCATGCACCCTTAATGAGTGGTCTATTTTTGTTGAATCTCGATATTAGTGATACACATATTCATAGTATTGAAGCCAAAAGATATAAGTTTAATAATGATAGTGCAACTTATTTGTGGCACAGCCGTTTAGGTCATATTGGTGTAAAGCGCATGAAGAAACTCCATGCTGATGGGCTTTTGGAATCACTTGATTATGAATCACTTGATGCTTGCGAACCATGCCTCATGGGCAAGATGATTAAGACTCCGTTCTCCGGAACAATGGAGCGAGCAACTGACTTATTGGAAATAATACATATTGATGTATGCGGTCCAATGAGTTTTGATGCTCGCGGTGGGTATCATTATTTTCTAACCTTCACAAATGATTTGAGCAGATATGGGTATATCTACTTGATGAAACATAAGTCTGAAACATTTGAAAAGTTCAAAGAATTTTAGAGTGAAGTAGAAAATCATCGTAACAAGAAAATAAAGTTTCTACGATCTGATCATGGAGGAGAATATTTGAGTTATGAGTTTGGTCTTCATTTGAAAAAATGTGGAATAGTTTCACAACTCATGCCACCTGGAACACCACAGCGTAATGGTGTGTCCGAACATCGTAACCGTACTTTATTAGATATGGTGCAATCTATGATGTCTCTTACTGATTTACCGCTATCAATTTGGGGTTATGCTTTAGAGACAGCTGCATTCACGTTAAATAGGGCACCATCAAAATCCTTTGAGACAACACCATATGAACTGTGGTTTGGCAAGAAACCTAAGCTGTCGTTTCTTAAAGTTTGGGGTTGCGATGCTTATGTGAAAAAGCTTCAACCTGATAAGCTCAAACCCAAATAGGAGAGATGTGTCTTCATAGGATACCCAAAGGAGACTGTTGGGTACATCTTCTATCATAGATCGGAAGGCAAGATATTCGTTGCTAAGAATCGATCCTTTCTAGAGAAGGAGTTTATCTTGAAAGAAGTGAGTGGGAGGAAAGTAGAACTTGATGAGGTAATTGTACCTTCTCCTGAATTGGAAAGTAGTTCATCACAGAAATCAATTCCAGTGATTCCTACAACAATTAGTGAGGAAGCTAATAATGATGATCATAAAACTTCAGATCAAGATACTACCGAACCTCGCAGGTCAACCAGAGTAAGGTCCACACCAGAGTGGTACGGTAATCCTGTTCTGGAGGTCATGTTACTTGACCATGACGAACTTATGAACTATGAGGAAGCGATGATGAGCCCAGATTCCGCGAAATAGCTTGAGGCCATGAAATCTGAGATGGGATCCATATATGAGAACAAAGAGTGGAATTTGGTTGACTTGCCTGATGATCGGCAAGCCATTGAAAATAAATGGATCTTCAAGAAGAAGACTGACGCTGACAGTAATGGTACTGTCTACAAAGCTTGACTTGTTGCGAAAGGTATTCGACAAGTTCAAGGAGTTGACTACGATGAGACCTTCTCACCCGTAGCGATGCTTAAGTCTGTTCGAATCATGTTAGCAATTGCCGCGTTTTATGATTATGAAATTTGGCAAATTTATATCAAAACTGCATTCCTTAATGGATATCTTAAAGAAGATTTGTATATGATGCAACCACAAGGTTTTGTCGATCCTAAAGGTGCTAAGAAAGTGTGCAAGCTCCAGCGATCCATTTATGGACTGGTGCAAGCCTCTCGGAGTTGGAATATACGCTTTGATAGTGTGATCAAAGCATATGGTTTTATACATACTTTTGGAGAAGCCTGTATTTACAAGAAAGTGAGTGGGAGCTCTGTAGCATTTCTAATATTATATGTGGATGACATATTGTTGATTGGAAATAATACAGAATTTCTGGATAGCATGAAAGGATACTAGAATAAGAATTTTTCAATGAAAGACCTTGGTGAAGCTGCTTATATATTGGGCATCAAGATCTATAGAGATAGACCAAGATGCTTAATATAGATGCGTGCCTTGATATTAGTTTAGCAGGGAGGTATCAAAGTAATCCAGGAGTGGATCACTGGACAATGGTCAAGAACATCTAGAAATACACGAAAAGGACTAAGGATATGTTTCTCGTTTATGGAGGTGACAAAGAGCTCGTCATAAATGGTTACGTCGATGCAAGCTTTGACACTGATCCGGATGACTCTAAGTCACAAACCGGATACATATTTATATTGAATGGAGGAGCTGTGAGTTGGTGTAGTTCCAAGTAGAGCATCGTGGCGAGATCTACGTGTGAAGCGGAGTACATAGCTGCTTCAGAAGTAGCAAATGAAGGAGTCTGGATGAAGTTGTTCATATCCGATCTAGGTGTAATACCTAGTGCATCAGGTCCAATGAATATCTTTTGTGACAATACTGGAGCAATAACCTTGGCGAAGGAATCCAGATTTTACAAGAGAACCAAACACATCAAGAGACGCTTCAATTCCATCCGCGATCAAGTCAAGGAGGGAGACATAGAGATTTGCAAAATGCATACGGATCTGAATGTTGCAGACCCGTTGACTAAGACTCTCTCACGAGCAAAACATGATCAACACCAAGACTCCATGTGTGTTAGAATCATTACTATGTAATCTAGATTATTGACTCTAGTGCAAGTGGGAGACTGAAGGAAATATGCCCTAGAGGCAATAATAAAGTTGTTATTTATGTTTCCTTATATCATGATAAATGTTTATTATTCATGCTAGAATTGTATTAACCAGAAACATAGTACATGTGTGAATACACAGACAAACAGAGTGTCCCTAGTATGCCTCTACTTGACTAGCTCGTTAATCAAAGATGGTTAAGTTTCCTAACCATATGTGTTGTCATTTGATGAACGGGATCACATGATTAGAGAATGATGTGATGGACAAGACCCATCTGTTAGCTTAGCATAATGATCATTTAGTTTTATTGCTATTGCTTTCTTCATGACTTGTACATATTCCTCTGACTATGAGATTATGCAACTCCCGAATACCGGAGGAACACTTTGTGTGCTATCAAACATCAAAACGTAGCTGGGTGATTATAAAGATGCTCTACAGGTGTCTCCAATGGTGTTTGTTGAATTGGCATAGATCGAGATTAGGATTTGTCACTCAGTGTATCGAAGAGGTATCTCTGGGCTCTCTCGGTAATGCACATCACTATAAGCCTTGCAAACAATGTGACTAATGAGTTAGTTGCGGGATTATGCATTATAGAACGAGTAAAGAGACTTGCCGGTAACGAGATTGAACTAGGTAAGAAGATACCGACGATCGAATCTCGGGCAAGTAACATACTGATGACAAAGGGAATAGCGTATGTTGTTATGCGGTTTGACCGATAAAGATCTTCGTAGAATATATAGGAGCCAATATGAGCATCCAGGTTCCACTATTGGTTATTGACCGGAGATGTGTCTCGGTCATGTCTACATAGTTCTCGAACCCGTAGGGTCCGCATGCTTAACGTTCGATGATGATTTGTATTATGAGTTATGTGATTTGATGATCGAAGTTTGTTCGGAGTCTAGGATGAGGTCACAGACATGACGAGGAGTCTCGAAATGGTCGAGAGGTAAAGATTCATATATTGGAAGGTTGCATTTGGACATCGGAATGATTCAAGTGGTTCAGGCATTTTTCCGGAGTACCGGGAGGTTACTGGAACCCTCCGGGAGAAGTATATTGGGCCTATTGGGCCTTATTGGAGGAGAGGAGAAAACGACACTTGAGAGGGGTGCCCCCCTTGCCCAAACCTAATTGTAGAAGGGGAGGGGGCCGGCCCCCCTCTTTCCTTCTCCCTCTCTCTCCCTTCCCCTTTTCCCTCTCCGATGGAAGGAAGGAAGGGGGGCCGAATCCTACTTGGACTAGGAGTCCAAGTAGGACTCCCCCCTTATGGCGCCCCCCTTAGGCCGGCCACCTCTCCTGCCCCCTTTATATACGGAGGCGGGGGGGGGGGCACCCCAAAGGCACAACAGGCATCTCGTAGCCTTGTGCGGTGCCCCCCTCCGCAGTTTACCACTTTGGTCATATCATCGTAGCGCTTAGGCGAAGCCCTGCGCCGGTAACTTCATCATCACCGTCGCCACGCCGTTGTGCTGAAGGAAGTCTCCCTCGTCCTCAACTGGATCAAGAGCTCGAGGGACGTCATCATGCTGAACGTGTGCTGAACACGGAGGTGCCTTACGTTTGGTACTTGGATCGGTTGGATTGTGAAGAAGTTCGACTACATCAACCGCGTTGCTAAACGCTTCAGCTTTCGGTCTATGAGGGTACGTGGACACACTCTCCTGTCTCGTTGCTATGCATCTCCTAGATAGATCTTGCGTGATCGTATGATTTTTTTAGAAATACTGCATTCCCAACACAACCGCGATGAGAAGCCAAGCAATTGTTTCTTTAGCGACCCGACCTGAGATGGTCAAGTCTCTATGCTTCAGTGTCATCCCTGGATCGGTAATGCTGACACACACAGTACTCGAAGGATTTATAACAGAGTAGCAATCACACACTTATTACATCGAAAGTCTCAAAAGAGAACTTATTACAATAAATATGGCTTAAGGCCATCTAAATAAGATAACAATGGAAGGCTTGGAAGATAAAGTGAGTCCATCAACTCCAACGGCATAGCTGAGTGCATGAAAAACGACCTAGTGCACCTTAATCCTCATTTGAGAAGTCTACAACACATGGAATATGCTGGCAATATAGCACAGTAGAGCAATGAACGGATAAATGCTATCACTACATGCATATATGGCTTGTGGAGGCTCTAAGGTTATACTATTTTGCGAAAAGCCAATTTTCCCCTACAACAAAGGAATAGATTTTATTTTAACTATCAAGGTGGTTGAAACATCATTGAGAAGGTTCCTCCAACTCAATCCCAATTAAGGTAATCATTAACGACCCAACAAAATTTATTTAGAGTGATGAGATCAAATCAATAATTCAAGTACCAGATACTCAAGATGTCCATAACCGTGGACACGGCTAACCATGATTAGTTTATACACTCTGCAGAGGTTTGCGCACTTTTCCCCACAAGACTCGATCTCCTCCGTTGGATTTCTCGCACTACATGGTGTTTGAGAAACGGATGACCGAGACACAGTGATTTGACGTATGAGGAGAAACCTATCAAGATTCTCGAGTTTGCCAGCCGAGTTACTCGTAGCAAATTTATCAAATTTTGCAAAGTTCAGTGGAGCCACCATACCGAGGACGAAGCCACTTGGGAACGAGAGGATGATCTACTCAAAGACCACCCACACTTATTTTCTAGCCAACCCGAATCTCGAGGACAAGATTCATCTTAAGGGGGGTAGGTTTGTAACATCCCAAATTTTCAATTGAAATGTTATACATAGGTCATTCATGCATATCATATTTTATTGCATTTCGCTTCGCGATCCTCAAAATCCTAAGCAACTCAAGGACCCACGGAGAGAGAGTTGGAGATTTCACGTTCTTCATATTTGAATTTTATGAAATATTGAGCAAGGATCACTTTGGATTTAATTATTTTTCTCTCTGAAAATATTTCGTATTAAAATATATGAGAGGAGACAATATGACTACTCCAAAAATAAGGAACTATTGGAGGAAAGATATTAAATCAATAAATAAATTTTATTTGATTTTATCGCAATTTTATTTGAATTAGGAAAAATTATGCGTTTTTCAAAATCGCATTAGAGGTCCAAATAAATGTTCACTTTGTCCGGGACATTATTAGAGGACCGTGAAAATTTATTTCAGTATTTTTGGAGTCCGTTTAGTATTTCTTTTACTCGTTTTTCCGCGTCAAGTTAAAAAAAAGTTACCGACCTAATCGGGCCGTGTCCGACCTGGACTCCGACCCGGCCGGCACTTATAAGCCGCCCCGCCAACCCATCCGACCTGCCACCATTGAAACCCTAGCTAACGCGCGCCTCGATTTCCGTCTTGCGCGCCCGCCTCAAATCATCGCGTCGCCTTGCGCCTTACCGCCGCCGTCATAGCGCCGCCGATGCCCGCCGCTGATCCGCTTGCCGCGCTGCCACCAACCGGAACGCCGGCAAGCGCCGCGGACCTCGCCTAGGTAGCCGACCCTGCCGCCGTCGGTTTTTGTTAGAAAGCCGCTCAGATACCATGTTATGGCGACGACTTCACGGTCAAGTCTACGTAGCTTGATGTCATCCCTAGATCGGTAATGCTGACACACACAGTACTCGAAGGATTTATAACAGAGTTGCAATCACACACTTATTACATCGAAAGTCTCAAAAGAGAACTTATTACGGTAAATATGGCTTAAGGCCATCTAAATAAGATAACAGCGGAAGGCTTGGAAGATAAAGCGAGTCCATCAAGTCCAACGACATAGATGAGTGCATGAAAAACGACCTAGCGCACCTTACTCCTCGTTTGAGAAGTGTGCAACATGATACGTTGCAGCCCGAAAACGGGTCAGTACATGGAATATGCTGGCAATATAACACAGTAGAGCAATGGACAGATAAATGTTATCACTACATGCATATATGGCTGGTGGAGGCTCTAAGGTTATATTGTTTTGCGAAAAGCCAAATTTTCCCTACAACAAAGGAATAGATTTTATTTTAACTATCAAGGTGGTTGAAACATCATTGAGAAGGTTCCTCCAACTCAATCCCAATTAAGGTAATCATTAACGACCCAACAAAATTTATTTAGAGTGATGAGATCAAATCAATAATTCATGTACCAGATTGTAACATCCCAAATTTTCAATTTGGAATGTTATACATTAGGTCATCATGCATATCATATTTTCTCGCATTTTTCCGATCCTAGGAAATTTCACGCAACTCAAGGACCCTCGGAGAGAGTTGGAAGTTTCATTATTTTCATATTTGGGATTTCTCAAATTTTGGAAATAGGATCATTTGGATTTATTTAAAATTATCTTCATAAAGTTTTCCTATAAAAATCTCAAGAGAGGGAATAATATGACTTTCCCAATAATTAGGAAAAATGAAGATATTATAAATGAATCAAATTTGGTTTTGGAAGATTTATTTTGCTTAGGCAAAAATGAGCATTTTAAAAATATTATGCATGTTTGCCGTTTTTAAAGTTCATTTTGTTCGACTCATTTTTAGGAGTCGGGGAAATTGTTTTATTTAAATCGGAGTTCGTTTGATATTTTATTTAATTAGTTTAGTTTTAATTAAAAAAAAAAGCAGCGCCCCCAAGGCCCGGCCAAGGCCAACCGGCCAGGGCCCTGACCAGTGCCCCAGTCGCCCCCTCCCCAAGCAGCCGCCCCCCCTCCTATTTAACCGCCGCCACCTTCTCTCTCATGCCGCCGCCCTCACCGCGCCCTCCCAGGCCCGGCCGTCGCCCAAGAGGCCAGCAAGCGCCGCCGTTCCCCGCCGCGTCGCCCCGGAGCCCTCGCCGACCGCCCGACCCGACCCGTCGCCCACCCGCCCGGCGATCGCCGGAGGTAGCCCCTCGCGCCGATCCGATCCGAACCAATCCGGTTTTCCCTAGAAAACCCGGTCCGGTTTTCTTTTGCAAAGTTTGGTTTTTTTTTAAAACCTAGATTGGTTTTATTTTTTTTCGGTTTTCTTATTTAGTGAACGTTCACCGACCCGTTCGTTTCAATGAACGCGTTCGTTGGATTAGTTCTGTTAACGAGCGTCCGTTATTTAATCCGTTCGTCGTTTTCTTTTAAATCCGATTTAATCCGTTATTTTTGATTCGATTTACGATCCGATTTTCAAATCTGTTTTATTTCTTGCTTTCGTTTATCGGAATCGGTGATTCAAGCGCACTGGAGTTTCGTTATGAAACCGCCGTTCGACTAACCTATTTTCACAGAGTTTTGCTACTGTAAAATTTTGACCTAATTTCAGATTTGCTAAACCAAGTCGTTCTCTCTCGAGTTCCGACTTTCGATGCTTTATTTGATTCGATTCTTTTGCAACCAGGGTTCTTAAGTGAACTATCTGGTTAGACCTTTTATTCGAGATTTCCCTGTGCATTAGATGAGTACTTATTGTATGCTTGTTGTTTGTCTGCGTTAGATCACGGTGCGCCGCTTGTTACTTGAATCTCTAGGACTCATGGATCATCGGCCAAGGCAAGTAACACTTGATCATACCTTTTCTACTACCCGGTTTTATGCATTAGATCTATTCCCCAAACACTTGCATGATTAGGATCTAATTAAATTGTGGGATGGGAAGTAGATTGAGGTAGTACCTATTACCTGTTTCATTATCAAACCCTTGGGAGTTACTTCTACGTTTGCTTGATTATGCCATGCTATGCTAGTAGGCGTGGATTGGGTGAGTGAATATCCATGACGGATGTGAGATTGTTAATTAATGGTTTATTTAAGGTGGCAACCTAAACACACATCTGGGTGGATTGAGGCACTGGTTTCTATCGAGGACTTACTGCATTTCTTGGACCGCCACCCGGGCTCTAAGGGATCATAAGATTATTCAAACTAGAGACTTCGTGTGCAGCCACAAGCCAATTATGGGCTCTGGCGTAGTTGACTAAGTTGTGCGAACTCTTACGGGCAGACTAGCGAGATGTAGGGGATGTAGGTTGGTACGGTCTACCCACATGTAAGGTGCTAAGCGCTTACGAAAGACTATGTCTCGGTCATCCGTTTCTCAAACACCATGTAGTCACGAGAACCAAGCGGAGGCGATCGAGTCTTAATGGGGAAAAGTCATAAACCTCTGCAGAGTGTATAAACTAATCATGATTAGCCGTGTCCCCGGTTATGGACGTTTTGAGTATCTAGTACTTGAATATCATGTGAATCTCAACATGTTACTTCTAATAATAAAGTTACTTTGGGTTTTAATGAGTACTTTTTAATTGGGATTGAGGATCTTTGTCAACCATTCTCAATGTTTAACAACCACCATGATAGTTAAATAAAATTATTCCTTTGATGTAGGGAAAAATCAGCTTTATGCAAAAATGTAACGTAGAGCCTTACCACCAGCCAAATATGCATGTAGTATAGGCTTGTTGCTTCATTGTTCTCTATGTGTTACATTGCGGCATATTCCATGTCTTGACCCGTTTTCGGGCTGCAACTTTTCATGTTGCGAGACTTTTCGAATGACAGAGTAAGGTGTTAGGCCGTGGTTCTATACTCGGTGATGCCGTTGGAGTTGATGGACTCACTCGTTTCCCAAGCCTTCATTGTTATTATTAGATGGCCTTAAGCCATATTATTGTATTAAGTTCCCTTGTGGACAATGATGTAATAAGTGTGTGATTGCTACTCTGCTATAAATCCTTGAAATCTTGTGTGGTGTCGGCATTCTTGATCCGAGGATGACAACGAGCCGCGAGCGCTAGATCCATTCGATGCAGTCATGACAGAGAATGGTATCGAGCACACGACGACTATAGGACACGACCACTAAGCTAAAGCCATAGATCACTACTCTCTTCTCATTTTCTAACTCCTCATCTTTTCTACTCTCTTTAGGATGACGGACGCGAAGATCAAGTACACCCAACGGATGAAGGCACACCTTTTGGATTTCACTTGAAGGAAGTTACCAAGTACACGAATATTGGATTACCAAGCTTCACTTTGGGACTTTCAACGCCACTCTGCTGAAGAGGAGCTGGAAGATTCACGCTCACGTTCGGGAATGACATTCGCCCCAATCACCAAGCCTATAGATAGTGTTTTCGATTGCACCAACTTGGAGTGCAGGAAAGAGCATGGCAGCTCACATCACCATGGGACGCATTGGAGAAGTTTATCAAGAAGACCTTAAGGACACAATCTACCAGATTTGCGGACGCCGAGATGACAAATGGGAAGTCGTCAGCACCAAGAAGGATAGATCCATTGCAGCATTTATCCAGGAGTTAAACCAGCACATTCGACGCTTGAGGAGAACCGGATGTGCAATGATATGTTGGAGTTGCAGAATGCAAAGGGAAGGATCATCGAGCTTGAAGAAGAACTAAAGACAACTCGCAAGGACTATATGGACGAGATCGTACCTCTAGCAAGGCACAATAACGATCTTAAGTACGAGACTGAAGAATTGAAGAAGAAGTTGGCGCTCAGGAATGAAGACCAGCATGTCGATTGCCCAAGCGACTACATCAACATCGACGACACCGATTCGGATCCAAGTGAACCCGACTTTGAAGGCGAAAATTTGAGGCGAGACATTATGGAGTCTTCCACCGGTTCAAATTAGTAGAAGTCCCCCACATATTAGTAGTATTCCCTCCATGTAAAACATTATAGTACACGCACCTTTTGCGATAGTTAGATCGTTGTAAGCCTTTGTTTGATTGAATGAAGTGATTTTGTGTGTATTTGCTCATGTGCATTGGGTAGTGATTCCCCTTAGACCTCATTCTATTCTAAATTCTCATCTCTTCTAAACCCATCAGATGCCTCCGAGACGCGACCCCGGATTCGTTTTCCCGCCAGAGATCACCCAAGCGATCCAGCAGCGAATACCCTGATTCAAACATTGGTGCGAACCGAGGCAACAACAACAACAACAACCCACCGCCACCACCACTGCGGATCATCGACTCGTTTCCTTAAATGAACCCGCGGTGTATTCGATAGCACCGAGCCAATTGTAGCAGATGGTGGCTCCGCAAGATAGGAAGGAGCTGACCACTGCGGGATGCACGGATGGTGAAAGAGTAAAGTTTGCTGACACATCAGCTTGAAGGACCCGGCTGACATGGTGGGAGAATTTCACAACCACTTACCACAGACAACCTTTGTCACATGGGATCAATTTCAACAAGCTTTCCACCTTGCCCATGTTTCAGCAGGAGCTATGGCCATGAAGAAGCGTGAGTTTCGCAACTTACGCCAAGGAGGAAGGGCTGTTGGCGATGCGTGGATGATTTTAGCAAATTAGCACGTTATGCCCCGGATAGCGTTACTACCGATGCTGACTAAGCGGGAGAAGTTTCTAGAAGGACTGAATGATGAGTTGACATGCCGTTGATGGTAGCCGGTTTCAATAACTACCGGAGTTAGTAGACCGAGCCCTCATGATTGAAGGAAAGCGTGACAAATTGAGAACCGTAAGCGGAAGTATGGACAAGGGAAGTATAACTCTGGAGCTCAGCAGAAACCTCGTTATACCCCTAAGTCAGGAATTCAGTTTCAGCATACCCATGGAGGAGGTAATTCGCATAACCATAATGGCACCAAGAATGGGAACGGGAATGGAGGAAGCAACGGACAGAATCGCACCAACACATCAACACCATCCAAAGTAGACCTAAGTCATATTACTTGCTTTAAGTGCATAAGGTGGGCATTATGCCAATGATTGTCGAGAAGGCGAATGGAAATGGCAATGGAAGCTCGGAAAGAAGCCCAACCCTTTCAATAGAGGACGGTGAACCACATTGAAGTGGAGGAGGTTGAAGATCAGCCCGATGCGATGTCGGTAAGTTTTTGGTTAAGTCATTTCTGCGGTTGTTCTTTTCGATCTTTGGTGCATCGCATTCATACATATCAAGGGGATTTGTGGATAAGTACAAGTTACCAACCCAAGCCCTTAGGTCACCCATGCTAGTAACCTCACGGGAGGCGAGTACATGGCTAGTAAATGGTGTGATCGATTGCCATTAAGGATTGGACACTATGTTTTCCCCTCGAGACCTAATAGTTACGGAATCCCAAGGATTGGATGTGATACTAGGAATGGATTGGTTATCAAAGTATGGAGGAAACATTGATTGCACCACAAAGTCAATTTTGCTCACCACACCAGAAGGAAGAAGGATTAAGTATGTATCACGGCACGAGCCGAGGAGAGCACAAGTAAATTGCTTATCGAGGAGTGATGCAGGAAGAAGTACCGATGGTGAAGGATTTTCTGATGTATTTCCGGAAGAGTTGCGGGGAATGCCACGGATAGAGACATTGAGTTTTTGATCGAAATGTTGCGAGAACAGGCCCGATATCGAAGCGGCCGTATAGGATGCGGCCTGAGATTTGGCGGAAATCAAGAAGCAGATTAAGGAACTTTTGGATAAAGGTTTTATCGCCCAAGTTCTTCACCTTGGGGATCACCCGTTTGTTAGTGGAGAAGAAGGATGGATCGTTAAGAATGGTTGTTGATTATCGTGGATTGAATGAAGTAACAATCAAGAACAAGTACCCATTACCTATGATAAATGATCTGTTTGATCGCTTGCAAGGAGCCAAGGTGTTTTCCAAGATCGAAGCTTGCGATCGGGGTACCATCAATTGAAGATTCGGGGCAGGACATACCCAAGACAGCATTTACCACGAGATATGGACTATACGAGTATACCGTTATGTCATTTGGATGACTAACGCACCAGCCTATTTCATGAACACGATGAACAAAGTGTTTATGGAGTTTTTGGATAAGTTAAATGCGTGGTGTTCATTGATGACATTTTGATTTTCTCGAAGAATGAAGAGGAACACAAGGAACATTTGCGATTGGTTTTGGAGAAACCGAGGGAACACCGATTGTATGCCAAGTTCAGCAAATGTGAGTTTTGGTTAAAGGAAGTTGGATTTCTCGGACATGTTATATCCGGAGAAGGGATAGCAGTTGACCCCACAAAAGTTGAGACCGTAACCAAATGGGAAGCACCAACGACAGTTGGAGAGATTCGGAGTTTCCTTGGACTCGCAGGATACTACAGAAGGTTCATTGAGAATTTCTCAAGGATTGCCAAGCCTATGACAGACTTGTTGAAGAAGGAAAACAAATTCATATGGGTGAGGACTGTGAGGCAAGTTTTCGGAGTTGAAGAAAAGATTGGTCACCTCACCAGTTTTGATATTGCCCGATCGGACTAAGGATTATGAGGTGTATTGCGGCGCTTCACGTCGAGGACTTGGAGCGGTGCTTATGCAAGAAGGAAGAGTTGTTTCGTATGCTTCACGACAACTTAAGCCCCATGAGTTGAATTATGCCACTCATGATCTGGAGCTAGCGACCGTTGTGCATGCCACGAAGACGTGGAGACATTTTCTCATTGGAAATCATTGTGAAGTATATACGGATCACAAGAGTTTGAAGTACATCTTCACACAGAAGGAATTGAATCTCAGACAAAGGAGATGGTTAGAGCTTATTAAGGATTATGATATGAGATTGCATTATCACCCCGGGAAGGCTAATGTCGTAGCAGACGCATTGAGCCGTAAGAGCCACGTAAATACCCTAATGATGGGAGGAATACCCAATGAGTTAGCCGAGGACCTTGAGAGCTATGTTTGGAAATAGTTCGAGAGGCTATGTAGCAGCATTGGAAATTCAGTCAACGCTGATGGACAAAATCGAGAGAAGCCCAAAAGGCGAGATAAGGAAGTTGCCTCTATAAAGGAGAAAATGAGCAAAGGAAAAGCTAAAGGATTTCGTGAGGATGAGCACGATACCCTATGGTTTGAAGACCGTGTTTATGTGCCCAATGATCCGAGAGATCGGGAAGTTGATTTTACAAGAAGCCCATGATTCACCCTATTCGATTCACCCAGGAAATACCAAGATGTATTTGGATTTGAAGAATACTTTACGGTGGACCGGAATGAAGAAGGATATTGCGGAGTATGTAGCAGTTTGCGATGTATGTCGAAAGTAAAGCGAGAACACGAAGCGGCAGGATTATTACAACCATTGCCGATACCCGAATGGAAGTGGGATAAACTAGGCATGGATTTTATCACAGGATTGCCAAAGACTCGTTCGAGGATATGACTCGATTTGGGTTATAGTCGACCGTTTGACCAAGGTAGCTCATTTTATTCGATCAAGACTACCTATAGCGGTGCTAAGTTGGCAAAGATATACATGACCAGAATTGTGTGCTTCCACGGAGTTCGAGGAGCATCGTATCGAATAGAGGAACCGGTTTACCTCGAAATTTGGAACCGGTTACGCGAAACATTGGGAACCCGATTGGAATTGATGACAGCTTTCCACCCGCAGACCGATGGACAGACCGAGAGAGTCAACCAGATTTTGGAGGACATCTTTGAGAGCTTGTGCACTAGATTATGGATCTATTTGGGGCGACAATTTGCCGTATGCAGAATTTTCCTACAACAACAGTTACCAAACCAGCTTGAAGATGGCACCTTCGAGGCTTTGTATGGAAGAAGGTGCGAGACACCATTGATATGGGAATGGCCGGAGATCGTCGGTTGTTGGACCAGATTTAATTAAGGAGTCTGAATAGAAAGTTAAGTTGATTCGAGGCAGGCTCAAGGTAGCCCGATCCGGACAAAGAGCTATGCCGATTCAAAGCGCCAGCGATTGAGTATGAAGTTGGAGCGAGTATATCTCGAGTATCCCGCTTGAGGAGTTAAGCGTTTTGGAGTTAAAGGAAAGTTAGCCCCACGTTTACGTTGGACCGTATAAGATTTTGCAACGCATGGGAGAAGTTGCTTATAAGTTGGAATTACGGAAGGACTGTCGGGGAGTTCATGATGTATTCCATGTTTCTCGATTGAAGAAATGTCACCCGAGATAAGCGAGAGTACCGTTAAGAGATCTTGTACCATTGGAAGCAATTCAGTTGAAGGATGATTTGACATATGAGGAAAAACCGGTTAAGATTCTCGATTATGCCGGTGAGTTACCCGCAGCAAGGTTATCAAGTTTTGCAAAGTTCGATTGGAGCCACCACACCGAGGATGAAGCCACACAGGAAGAGAGGAAGTTTTGCTCAAGGACCACCCTCACCTATTTTCTAGCCAACCCGAATCTCGAGGGCGAGATTCATCTTAAGGGGGTAGGTTTGTAACATCCCAAATTTTCAATTTGGAATGTTATACATTAGGTCATCATGCATATCATATTTTCTCGCATTTTTCCGATCCTAGGAAATTTCACGCAACTCAAGGACCCTCGGAGAGAGTTGGAAGTTTCATTATTTTCATATTTGGGATTTCTCAAACTTTGGAAATAGGATCATTTGGATTTATTTAAAATTATCTTCATAAAGTTTTCCTATAAAAATCTCAAGAGAGGGAATAATATGACTTTCCCAATAATTAGGAAAAATGAAGATATTATAAATGAATCAAATTTGGTTTTGGAAGATTTATTTTGCTTAGGCAAAAATGAGCATTTAAAAAATATTATGCATGTTTGCCGTTTTTAAAGTTCATTTTGTTCGACTCATTTTTAGGAGTCGGGGAAAATTTGTTTTATTTAAATCGGAGTTCGTTTGATATTTTATTTAATTCGTTTAGTTTTAATTAAAAAAAAAACGCGCCCCACAGGCCAAGGCCCGGCCGGCCAACCAGCCAGGGCTGACCAGCGCCCCCGTCGCCTCCCCCAAGCAGCGGACGCCCCCTCCTATTTAACCGCCGCCACCCCCTTCTCTCTCACCGCCGCTTGCCGCCCTCACCGCGCCCCTCCGACCAGCCTTGCCGTCGCCCAAGAACGCAGCCCGTTCCCTTGCCCGTCGCCCCGGAACCCTCGCCGACCAGCCGACCTCGCCGACCCGTCGCCCGCTTGAGCCCGGCAGCGATGGGAAGAGTAGCCCCTCGCGCCGATCCGATCCGAAACGATCCGGTTTTCCCTAGAAAACCCGGTCCGGTTTTTTTTGCAAAGTTCGGTTTTTTTTAAAAACCTAGATTGGTTTTTTTTTTCGGTTTTCTTATTTAGTGAACGTTCACCGACCCGTTCGTTTCAATGAACGCGTTCGTTTGATTAGTTATTTTAACGAAAGTCCGTTATTTAATCAGTTAAATCGTTTTCTTTTAAATCCGATTTAATCCGTTATTTTTGATTCGATTTACGATCCGATTTTCAAATCTGTTTTATTTCTTGCTCGTTTATCGGAATCAGGTGATTCAAGCGCCTGGAGTTTCGTTATGAAACCGCCGTTCCGACTAACCTATTTTCACAGAGTTTTGCTACTGTAAAATTTTGACCTAATTTCAGATTTGCTAAACCAAGTCGTTCTCTCTCGAGTTCCGACTTTCGATGCTTTATTTGATTCGATTCTTTTGCAACCAGGGTTCTTAAGTGAACTATCTGGTTAGACCTTTTATTCGAGATTTCCTGTGCATTAGATGAGTACTTATTGTATGCTTGTTGTTTGTCTGCGTTAGATCACCCGGAGTGCGCCGCTTGTTACTTCGAATCTCTAGGACTCGCGGATCATCAGCAAGGCAAGTAACACTTGATCATACCTTTTCTACTACCCAGTTTTATGCATTAGATCTATTCCCCAAACACTTGCATGATTAGGATCTAATTAAATTGTGGGATGGGAAGTAGATTGAGGTAGTACCTATTACCTGTTTCATTATCAAACCCTTGGGAGTTATTTCTACGTTTGCTTGATTATGCCATGCTATGCTAGTAGACGTGGATTGGGTGAGTGAATATCCATGACAGATGTGAGATTGTTAATTAATGGTTTATTTAAGGTGGCAACCTAAACACACATCTGGGTGGATTGAGGCACTGGTTTCTATCGAGGACTTGCACTGCATTTCTTGGACCGCCACCCGTGCTCTAAGGGATCATAAGATTATTCAAACTAGAGACTTCCGTGTGCAGCCACAAGCCAATTATGGGCTCTGGCGTAGTTGACTAAGTTGTGCGAACTCTTACGGGCAGACTAGCAGATGTAGGGGATGTAGGTTGGTACGGTCTACCCACATGTAAGGTGCTAGCGCTTCTGAAAGACTATGTCTCGGTCATCCGTTTCTCAAACACCATGTAGTGCGAGAACCAAGCGGAGGCGATCGAGTCTTGTGGGGAAAAGTGCGCAAACCTCTGCAGAGTGTATAAACTAATCATGATTAGCCGTGTCCCCGGTTATGGACGTTTTGAGTATCTAGTACTTGAATATCATGTGAATCTCAACATGTTACTTCTAATAATAAAGTTCTTGGGTTTTAATGAGTACTTTTTAATTGGGATTGAGGATGCTGTCAACCATTCTCAATGTTTAACAACCACCATGATAGTTAAATAAAATTATTCCTTTGATGTAGGGGAAAATCAGCTTTATGCAAAAATGTAACCGTAGAGCCTTACCACCAGCCAAATATGCATGTAGTATAGGCTTGTTGCTTCATTGTTCTCTATGTGTTACATTGCCAAAGATATTCCATGTCTTTGACCCGTTTTCGGGCTGCAACTTTTCATGTTGCAGACTTTTCGAATGACGAGTAAGGTGTTAGGCCGTGGTTCTATACTCGGTGATGCCGTTGGAGTTGATGGACTCACTCGTTTCCCAAGCCTTCATTGTTATTATTAGATGGCCTTAAGCCATATTATTGTATTAAGTTCCCTTGTGGACAACGATGTAATAAGTGTGTGATTGCTACTCTGCTATAAATCCTTCGAAGTACTGTGTGGTGTCAGCATTACTGATCCAGGGATGACACTGAGCACAGAGCGCTAGATCCATTCGGGTCTGGTCGCGACACAGATACTCAAGATGTCCATAACCGGGGACACGGCTAACCATGATTAGTTTATACACTCTGCAGAGGTTTGTGCACTTTTCCCCACAAGACTCAATCTCCTCCGTTGGATTTCTCGCGCTACATGGTGTTTGAGAAACGGATGACCGAGACACAGTCTTTGAGCAGCATTAACTCTTTACTCTGGGTGGACAGTTACACCTACTTTCCCTCTACATCTGCTAGCCCACCACTGAAAGAGGTCACACAACATACTCAACTATGCCAGAGCCCATAATGGCTTGTGGCTGCACACGGAAGTTTCTAGCATGAATAATCTTATGATCCCTTTGAGCCTGGGTGGCGGACCGTAGGATGATCACACGGGTACTCCGGGATATCCTAGGACAACACTGGATTCTCCAGGTGCCCACAAGCAATCCACCCAGATGTGAATTAAAGTTGCCACGTTAAGTTGAACCATTAATTAACAATCTCACATCTATCATGAATACACTCAAACCCAATCATGGTCTACGAGCATGGTGATACGTCTCCAACGTATCTATAATTTTTGATTGTTCCATGCTATATTATATTCTGTTTTGGACATTATTGGGCTTTATTATACACTTTTATATTATTTTTGGGACTAACCTATTAACCAGAGGCCCAGCCCAGAATTGCTGTTTTTTTGCCTATTTTAGAGTTTCGCAGAAAAATAATATCAAACGGAGTCCAAACGGAATGAAACCTTCGGGAACGTGATTTTGGGAACGAACGTGATCCAGAGGACTTGGACCCTACATCAAGACATCAAACAGGAAGGCACGAGGTAGGGGGGCGCGCCTACCCCCCTGGGCGCGCCCTCCACCCTCATGGGCCCCATGTTGCTCCACCGACGTACTTCTTCCTCCTATATATACCTACGTAACCCCAAACTACCAGATACGGAGCCAAAAACATAATTCCACCGTTGTAACCTTCTGTACCCGTGAGATCCCACCTTGGGGCCTTTTTCGGAGCTCCGCCGGAGGGGGCATCGACCATGGAGGGCTTCTACATCAACACCATAGCCTCTCCGATGATGTGTGAGTAGTTTACCTCAGACCTTCGGGTCCATAGTTATTAGCTAGATGGCTTCTTCTCTCTCTTTGGATCTCAAGACAATGTTCTCCCCCTCTCTCGTGGAGATCTATTCGATGTAATATTCTTTTGCGGTGTGTTTGTTGAGATCGATGAATTGTGGGTTTATGATCAAGTTTATCTATGAACAATATTTGAATCTTCTCTGAATTCTTTTATGTATGATTGGTTATCTTTGCAAGTTTCTTCGAATTATCAGTTTGGTTTGGCCTACTAGATTGATCTTTCTTGCAATAGGAGAAGTGCTTAGCTTTGGGTTCAATCTTACGGTGTCCTTTCCCAGTGACAGTAGGGGCAGCAAGGCACGTATTGAATTGTTGCCATCGAGGATAACAAGATGGGGTTTACATCATATTGCATGAGTTTATCCCTCTACATCATGTCGTCTTACTTAAAGCGTTACTCTGTTCTTTTAACTTAATACTCTAGATGCATGCTGGATAGCGGTCGATGTGTGGAGTAATAGTAGTAGATGCAGAATCATCTCGGACTACTTGTCGCAGACGTGATGCCTATATACATGATCATACCTAGATATTCTCATAACTATGCTCAATTCTGTCAATTGCTCAACAGTAATTTGTTTACCCACCGTAATACTTATGCTCTCGTGAGAAGCCACTAGTGAAACCTATGGCCACCGGGTCTATTTTCCATCATATTAATCTTCCGTCAACAAGCTATTTCTTTTGCCGTTTATTTTGCTTTCTTTACTTTGCATCTTTATCATAAAAAATACCAAAAATATTATCTTATCATATCTATCAGATCTCACTTTCGTAAGTGACCGTGAAGGGATTGACAACCCCTTTATTGCATTGGTTGCGAGTATTTTATTTGTTTGTGTAGGTGCGAGGGTGTCGGAGTAATGGGCCACGGGTAGGCTAACCCGAGGCCCAGAACCTTTCAAGACATCGGGGCTGACTGCTCCCCTCAAGACGCCAAGATGAAGTGCCGCCTTCTGGAGGCCGGCTGGAGGAACAGCCGACTGCCCGCATGTGGCCGAGTCCTGGAGGCGAGGTCAAGACAAGCCAACTCTCACCTGGTGGCTTCCAGAGAAGTCGGCCATGGGGAGTCGGCCCACGGCACCAACAAAGCCCATGCCCTCATCAAGGGGGACGGGACGGGGAGTGGCTACAGTGAAGCCCACTCCCTCCCCTTTCCAGGGGCTGGCGTGGCCATAGTGCGTTTTACCAGCGGAGATCTCCGCCCGACGCGGCACTGTTGCCATACCTTCCCTGACATCAGCACCAGTGGGCGGGGTCCTGCACCCACGACGGTCTGTCAGTACGGACCAAGGACGATGGGCCCTACCAGTCAGCGAGAGCCCAGAAGACAGCAAGAGCACTACCAGTCGGACCCGATGGGAGTCGGCCCCTGGGAGTTGGCCTGCCCCTCCCACGGGTCCCACGCGCCATTAACCATACGAGACGGGGAGTGGCTATAGTAATCGCCCGCTAGGCGGTGGAGCTGTAGCCACGACCCCCTGACCGAGCCTGCGTCACTAGAGGCACGGCTACAAAGAATCAGCCGGCAAGACCATAGCGATTTAGTATGCCTGTCGGCACTGCCGTCACCGGGCGGGGCCCACCGGTCGGCGGGGCCCCAACGATCGGCGAAGAAGAAGCATGTCAGAGATCGACGGCTGGGCCTCAAGGCCAGCCGGATTACCATTGTACCCTTGGGTGGTAGGCCTATATAAACCCCCAGGGCACCCATGCAAAGGGTTCCGACCCATTAGAACTAGACCAGATCATAGAGGGAGGAGAGAGCTAGCCCTGCCTTCTCCTACCTCTAGCATACAGCTCGAGGAGCACCTTTGTATCCACTTTGCCTTAGTGATTATGCGGAGACCCCGCAGAGCAGGACTAGGGGTGTTATCTCCTAGGAGAGCCCCGAACCAGGGTAAAGTACGCAGGCGTTCGTGTCCGCTTCTGGCATCGGCGACGTTCTACTCGCTCCCACCATGATAAGCCATCCCTTGGCATATGTCGCACCCAACCCCCGACATTTGGCGCCCACCGTGGGGCGAGGTGCACCGTCGTCCGGAGACCTGTTCTGAACGGGAACCCTTTTTCTCCCTGGCGAGCGCAGCCAGCCCAGCACGCCGCATGGCGCGGAAATCGCCTGCGCGGCTAGTTGCCTCGCCGATCTTGTCGGCGAGGTCCGCCTCTCCGACGAGCCCGCATCCGACGCAGGCACAGATGGCCCCGAGAGCCTCCTCACGGGCCTCCTCGACCAACTTCACGTTTCCAGTGAGCCAGTTGTGGACTTGGAGTCCGTAGGCTCCACCGACCCGATGTTGGTCGACTCCGACACCGTGTCACTCGACGCGTTCCCCACCAACGTGGTGGTCTATGACGAGCCGCTCCCTCGCGCGGAGAGCGGCGGAAGTACCGTCATGGAGGTGCTTGTCAATGGTCACGGCGAGCACTCTGGCGGAGGTGCTCGTGACCCGCTCAACGCAGAGCTGCAAGACCTGACTGCGCCCATTCCCGAAGACGCCGACGCCGAGACGCTGGAGGCACGCCGCCTTCAGCTTGTCGAAGGCGCCAAGAAGCTGGCCAGCATGAGACGCCTGTCAGAGGCCTACCAGCGCGAGATGGACCGCGCTGTGGGTGGCACACCAGCTCCAGCTGGGCCTAGCCGCCTTGGCACGGTCCAGCAGCGGGCCGTGACCATCGCCAACCTGTTCAGGGCGAATCACCCCGTCTATGCCACGCCTGCGGAAAACATCCGAGCTGCCCAGGCGGCGGCAGACAAACTAGACAAGTTCGAGGGCGAAGAACGTCGCCTGATGACGGAGCGCATCCAGCGGCTCCTCGACGCGGCTGCCGAGCAGAACGAGGCCGGTTGCCTCACTGATGCGCTGCATCGGCAGAATGACGACCTGCACCCCCGCCGAGACCAAGGCGCGACATCTCGGACGCCGACTGGTGGCCTCCGCGGAAGAAAAGACAAGGAGTCGGCTGCCAGCCGCAGTCGGACTCGCATCACCATAGAGCGCGACCAAGACGGCCGCCCAAGAGTAGTGGAACGACGGGACGACTGTCCGCCTCCTCCCCCTCGCAGGGAAAGGCGAGTCTCCCCGCCGCCTGTTGATCACCCGACACTCGGTGACCGCCTTGGCCGCCGAGAAGGACTCAGAGAGAACGATGCTCGCCACCGGATCGACCGTCTCCACCGATCCCTGGCGCTAGAAGAAGAATATGAGTTGGGTCCGCCGTGTTTTGGCCCCCGCATTCGAGACGAGCCCTTTCCCAAAGGATTCACGCTCCCGAGAGATACACCCAAGTACACCGGCTCCGTGAAGCCGGAGGACTGGCTGGTTGACTGCTCCACAGCCGTTAGCATAGCAAACGGCAACAAGCGTGTTGCCGTAAATTCGTTCCACTCATGCTCCAGGGCATAGCCCGGACATGGCTGAACAGCTTGAAGCCCTGCAGCATCAACAGTTGGGTCGACTTCACCGACGCCTTCGTCCGCAACTTCACCAGCATGTATAAGCGGCCACCCAAGCCTCGCCAGCTTTCCTTGTGCGTGCAAGGCCCCAACGAGTCAACTCGCGACTACCTCACGCGCTGGGCCGAGCTCCGTAACTCCTGCGAGGGCATGCACGAGGTGCAGGCCATCGAGTACTTCACCGCAGGGTGCCGAGAAGGCACCCTCCTCAAGCACAAGCTTCTCTGCGATGAGCCGGAGACCCTCGACGAGCTGCTGATCATAGCAGATAAATATGCGACGGCCAACTCCTCCATGAAGGCAGAGATCCAAGTTAGTGCGACCGGCAAAGTAGCCCCACAAGCTCCCTGAACCCCGGCCGGAGACTCCAGTCGGCGTCAATAGCAGAACGACCGCAAGCGCAAGGCCACGCAGCCGGCTTCCACCAGCCGGCAGGTGGCAACAGTCGAAGACCAGCAGCCGGAAGGGCAGCCTCCGCCCAAACGTCAGAAGGGCGGCAAGCCCAACTGGTTGCTGGCTTTTTCATATGAGCATACTTTGGATGCACCCTGCAAATTCCATAGTGGTGTGAAGCCGTCCAACCACACCACTCAGAAGTGCCACTAGCTCACCAGGATCGCCAATGGAGATGGTTGCCTCCCCCGCCTGCTGGGCAGCCGCCTCCTCCTCCGCCCCAGCAGCCGGCGGTCAGACCAGTCGGAGCCATCCAAGACGAGTACCCAGAAGAGCACGGAGCCTATGTTGTGTTCACCAGCGTGGCCGATGACCGACCCAGCAGGCGGCTGCAGCAATAAGAACTGAATGCAGTAGCATCAGAGACACCAGAGTTCATGCATTGGTCCGAGAAGCCCATCAGCTGGAGCAGAGCCGACCACCCAGAGGTGATGCCCAATCCCGGCTCCTATGCCTTGGTTTTGGATGCCACCTTTGCCACAGATAGGCGAGCTGCTCGTTTCTCCTGAGTTATGATAGACGGCGGCAGCAGCATCAACATCTTGTACAAGGACACCATGGAGAAGTTAGGGATCAGACAGAGGCAGCTTTAGTCCAGCCGGACGGTATTCCATGGCATAGTTCCTGGCCTTTCCTGCTCACCAATCGGCAAGATCCTGATAGACATCATCTTCAGGGACAAAGATCATTTCCGTCGAGAGTCAGTTTGGTTTGAGGTGGTGGACCTTGAGAGCCCGTACCATGCGTAACTTGGCCGGCCTGCCCTGGCCAAGTTCATGGCTGTCCCCCACTATGCCTACCTCAAGATGAAGATGTCGAGTTCCAAGGGGATTCTGACCATAGCTGGCGACTACAAGAAGTCGTCCGCCTGCACAGCAGAGAGCAATCGGCTGGCCGAGTCCCTTGTGATCGCAGCTGAGAAGCGGCTCCTTGACCGGGTTGTGGCAACGGCAAGCAAGCAACCTGAGATGCCGCCCAATCCCAAGGAGGCGGAAGCTGAGGGCTCGTTCAAGCCGGCCAAAGAGACAAAGAAGATACCCTTGGACCCGGAGCACCCGGAGAGGTACGCTATCGTAGGTACAAACCTCGACAGCAAATAGGAAGGCGAGCTCGTCGATTTCCTCCGTGAGAATCGGGACATCTTTGCATGGTCCCCCAAAGACATGCCGGGTGTTTGGAAGGATTTCGCCGAGCACAAGTTACATGTCCGATCTGATGCCAAACCAGTCAGGCAGCCCTTGCGCCGCCTGTCAGAGGAGAAGAAAAGAGTTGTTGGAGAAGAGATAGCCCGGCTGCTGGCAGCCGGCTTCATCATGGAGGTGTTCTTTCCAGAGTGGCTAGCCAACCCGGTCCAGGTGCTGAAGAAGAACAAGCAGTGGCGGATGTGTATTGACTACACCAGCCTCAACGAAGCATGCCCCAAGGACCCATTCGCTTTGCCAAGGATTGACCAAGTGATAGACTCCATAGCCGGATGCGAGCTGTTGAGTTTCTTAGATGCGTATTCAGGATATCACCAGATCAATTTGAGCCCGGCCGACAGACTGAAGACCGCCTTCATCACGCTGTTTGGAGCCTTCTGCTACTTGACCATGACGTTCGGCTTGAGGAACACCGGCGCCACCTTTCAGCGTTGCATGCAGAAGTGCCTCCTCAAGCAACTCGGCAGGAACGCCCACATTTACGTAGATGACGTGGTGGTGAAGACGGAGAAGCGTGGAACGCTGCTAGAAGACATCAAGGAGACATTTGAGAACCTACGCCGGTTTCAAATCAAGCTCAACCCAGAGAAATGCGTCTTCGGAGTACCAGCCGGCCAGCTTCTTGGCTTCCTGGTCTCGGAACGCGGCATAGAGTGCAACCCCGTGAAGATCAAGGCCATCGAGAGGATGGAAGTGCCCACCCGACTGCTAGATGTGCAGAAGTTCAATGGCTGTTTGGTGTCCATCAGCCATTTCATCAGTCGGCTAGGAGAGAAGGCTCTTCCCCTGTACTAGCTCATGAAGAAAACCACCTTTTTTGAGTGGAATGATAAGGCGGATGAAGCTTTTCTCTAGCTTAAGAAGACGTTGACTACTCCACCTGTTCTGGCGGCTCCGACTTTCAAGGAGCTCATGCTCCTCTACATCGCCGCCACCAGCCGAGTGGTCAGCACAGTCATTGCGGTAGAGCGCAAGGAGGAAGGCAAGGCGCTACCAGTCCAAAGACCGGTATATTATTTGAGTGAAGTATTGTCGACCTCCAAGCAAAACTACCCCCACTACCAGAAGATGTGCTATGGCGTGCACTTTGCTGCCAAGAAATTGAAGCCGTATTTTCAAGAGCACCCAATCATCGTGGTGCCGCAGCTCCACTGGCCGAGATCATTGGAAGCCGAGATGCTTCAGGACGAGTGGCCAAATGGGCCATAGATTTGGCCCCCTACACCATCTACTACCAGCCTCGCACCGCTATCAAGTCACAAGCGTTGGCCGACTTCCTCGTCGACTGGGCCGAGACCCAGTTCCTGCCGCCAGCGCCTGACTCCACCCATTGGCGAATGCATTTCGATGGTTCCAAGATGCGCACCGGTTTGGGAGCCGGCATCATCCTCACCTCTCCCAAAGGCGACAAGCTCAAGTATGTGCTGCAAATCCATTTTGCCGCCTCCAACAACGTCACCGAATACGAGGCACTCATTCACGGGCTCCGCCTTGCCAAAGAACTCGGCATTCGCCGGATCCTGTATGGTGACTCTGACTTGGTGGTCCAGCAGTCCTCAGGCGACTGGGACGCCAAAGATGCAAACATCGCGAGCTACCGTTTCCTCGTACAGCAACTCAATGGATATTTTGAAGGATGCGAGTTTCTCCATGTGCCAAGAAACGACAACGAGCAAGCAGATGCCTTGGCACGAATACCGTCCAGCGTCGCCCTTCAACGCCTCCTCAAGCCGTCTGTCAAGCCATCGCCAGAGTCAGATTCTATCTTCATGCCGGCTCCTCCTGAAGCAGTCGGATCTGACTTGAGAGCCCCAGCAGCCGGCACGGGAATTCTGGCAGGTGGCCCAGGGATCACAGCAGTCGCACCCGGCCCGGGGACTTCAGAACCCGGCCCGGGGACTGCAACGGTCAACCCGAAGACTTCAGAACCCGACCCGGGGACTGTGCCAATCGGCCCGGGGACTTCATCAGCCCAGCAAGCGGCTGCCGACTCCAACCCGCCGCCTCCTGGCCCAGCCGCCCTCATCCAAGTCGCAGTCCTGATAGCTGCAGAAATCGCAGCACCTTCATGGGCCCAGCCCATCCTCAAATTCCTGGTGAACAAAGAGCTGCCAACTGATGAGATCTTGGCTAGACAAGTGCAACGGCGGGCAACAGCCTACACCATAGTCAACAGAGAGCTTGTAAGGCGCAGTGTCACTAGTGTCTACCAGCGCTGCGTGGAGCCGGAGCAAGGCCAAGCAATTCTCAAAGACATCCATCAAGGCGAGTGTGGCCACCACGCGGCTTCAAGAGCACTTGTCGCCAAAGCCTTCCGCCATGGTTTCTTCTGGCCGACTGCTCTAGAAGACGCCAAGGACTTGGTCCAAAAATGAAAAGGGTGCCAGAAGTTCTGTTCCAAGCCACATCAGCCGGCTTCTGCACACAAGACTATTCCCATTGTCTGGCCCTTTGCTGTTTGGGGCCTGGACATGGTGGGACCATTCAAGACGGCACGAGGCGGCTTGACTCACTTGCTTGTCGCAGTGGAAAAGTTCACCAAGTGGATAGAAGCAAAACCAATCAAGAATTTGAATGGTCCGACTGCTGTGACTTTCATCTCCGACATCACAATCCGGTATGACATACCACACAACATCATCACCGACAACGGCACAAACTTCGCCAAGGGTGCCTTGGCCCGTTTTTGCATGACGCAGGGCATCCGACTGGACTTAGCGTCTGTTGCCCATCCGCAGTCAAACGGCCAGGTAGAGTGAGCAAATGGCCTCATCCTGTCCGGCATCAAGCCTTGACTGGTCGAGCCTCTGGAGCGTTCGGTCGGCTGCTGGCTTGACGAGTTGCCAGCCGTCCTCTGGAGCCTGCGCACAACTCCAAACAAGTCAACCGGCTTCAGGCCTTTCTTCCTCGTCTACGGTGCCGAAGCCGTCATCCCAACAGTCATAGAATTCGACTCCCCACGAGTCACCATGTACACCAAAGAGGAGGCAGAAGAAGCACGTCAAGACGGTGTCGATCTGCTGGAAGAGGGTCGGCTGTTGGCACTCAATCGGTCTAGCATCTACCAGCAGAGCCTACGCCGATACTACAATCGAAAGGTCAAGCCGAGATCTTTTCAAGAAGGAGACCTTGTGCTCCGGCTGATCCAGCGAACAGCCGGCCAGCACAAGCTCTCAGCGCCTTGGGAAGGCCCCTTCATCATCAGCAAAGTGCTAGGCAACGACTCCTACTACCTGATCGACGCTCAGAAGCCTCGAGCGCGCAAGCGAGACGACTCCGGCAAGGAGACGGAGCGGCCATGGAATGCGAATCTCCTCCAAAGATTTTACAGTTGATGCAGTATGTACCACACTACCTTTGTGTTAAATTACGAAGACTCCGGGTCCCCCGAGATGAGCTCGGGGACTGCCCTCTTTTATCTATATGATAAGAATTATGCCCATAAGTATGTTATTTTTTATGACACTTGGCACCGGGTTCGACTAGTCGGCCCGGGGACTTGCCGTCTTGTACTATGAAATGCTTCCTGCAGCCGGACAAGTAGTGTGTGGCACTTAAGCCATCTCACGTCGGGAAGCCGCAGCTCATGAGCAGAGCTATGCAGTGGGTAGGAGTAAGGTAGAATGGGTGTCCACACGAAAAATGGCTAAGGACTCAAAGCGTGTACATAGTTTAAGCCGGTTTCCAGCCTTTTTACAACCGATTCTTGAGCAATCGACTCACCGTTTTCTACTCAACTTGCTAAAAAACTCTAAACAGCTAAGTACTTGCCTTCCCAAAAGAAGCTAAGTACTTGATCCAGCAACAGTCCGCAGAGCGGTTGTCTGACTGGCAAGACGACAACCAAGGGAACGCGGCAAAGGAAAAAGCCAAAAGAGCAATAGGCAAGAAGAGACAGAACTCGGAAGATATTTACATAGCAAAGGCCCTTGGCCGAATCTTCAAACAGAAGTTCAAGATACACCCCGGGGGTGGAATTGTGCAAATTAACAAGTTCATCGAGACTATTAAGCAGATAAAAACAAAGACAAAGTGGCAGCCTAGGAAGCGGCAGAAGGGTTCGGAGGGTCGGAGGAGTCCGCGGCGCCGGTTGGTGGAGTGGCCGGCTGGTCAGTCTCCGCATGATCGCCTCCAGTAGTAGCCAGCTCAGTTGGGCGTGGCTCGTTGCTGGAGGCGCGTGTCGGTGTCAAAACCGGCGGATCTCGGGTAGGGGGTCTCGATCTGTGCGTCTAGGCTCATGGTAACAGGAAGCAAGGGACACAATGTTTACCCAGGTTCGGGCCCTCTCGATGGAGGTAAAACCCTACTTCATGCTTGATTAATATTGACGATATGAGTAGTACAAGAGTAGATCTACCACGAGATCATAGAGGCTAAACCCTAAGAGATAGCCTATGATGGTATGATTGTAATTGTGATCGGCCTTCTAAGGACCATCCTCTCCGGTTTATATAGACATCGGAGAGGGCTAGGGTTTACATGGAGTCGGTTACAAGGAAGGAAATATAATATCCAGATCGCCAAGCTTGCCTTCCACGCCAAGGAGAGTCCCTTCCAGACACGGAACAGAGTCTTGAGTCTTGTATCTTCACGCTTCAATAGTCCAGAAGATGTATACAGTCCGGCTGTCCGGATACCCCCTAATCCAGGACTCCCTTAGTAGCCCCTGAACCAGGCTTCAATGACGACGAGTCCGGTGTGCAGTCTTGCCTTCGGCATTGGAGGGCGGGTTCCATCTCCGAATACTCCAAAGTAATTATCGAACACTTAGACCGTGTCCGGATCAGCGAGGTGATTCTCACATACCATCGCAGGGAACATAGCATAAATCCGATCTACTAGCAATCTCCGTTCGTCGTGCCTTTGCATCATGGCCCAGTCCAACACTAACCGGCGTTTCTTGCCCCACCTCGACTCGCGTTGCGAGGCGGTTTTATTGGCACGTCCTGCCAGAGCAGAGATCGTGTTCCTCTTATTACGGGATCTTCCATCAATATGGGCGTGCGTAACCTTACGACGACCGTTGGTATGAATCCATGTGTTTTTAGATAAGCTTCAAGCGGTCACGCTGAGGACTCTCGATATTCACCCTCTTTATAAAGGGGCCGAGGCCTATGCCTCCTTTCCACCTCCCTCGCGCCTTCTTGCACCTCGAGTTCTAACACCCGAGACCTAAGCTCCCACGCCCTAGATCCTCCAATATGTCCGGATCCAACCCTCAAGGCCGGTGGGTGGCCTCCTCGATACAAGAGGAGGACATTGCGAGGCTTAGGGAGGTCGATATCCGATCACGACATCCAAAGACAAAGCTTCCTGCTCGGGGCAGGTCATCCCTACACCAGAGCCCAATGAGAGCGTCGTGTTTGTTCCTCACTTCCTCCGCGGCTTGGGCCTCACCCTCGATCCCTTTGTGAGGGGGCTCATGTTCTATTACGGGTTGGATTTTCATGATCTAGCTCTGGAGGCTATCCTCCATATCTCATCATTCATCATTGTGTGCGAGGCTTTTCTCCACGTCACTCCACACTTCGGCTTATGGCTCAGGACCTTTAATGTGAAGCCGAAGATGATCGAGGGGCGACATGTGGAGTGCGGAGGTGCCATAATAAGCAGGAACAGCGATGCCCCATGGCCAGGGGGTTCTTTCCCAGAAGTATCCGATGTATGGCAACGGAGGTGGTTTTATGTTACGGCTCCCATAGGCACAAAGTGGGTAGCCGCCCCCGAGTTCTGCTCGGGCCCTCCGTCACAACTGGCGTCTTGGACCGACGTAGGATGGAATTGGGGGCCCGCTGGTGATGTACCAATACTGCAGAACCGTATCCGGGAGCTTCTTGAGAGGGACATTAACCTTGTCAGCATAATTCAAGTGATGTTAATCCGACGGATGTTGCCGTGCCAACGCCGGCCTCTCCGAATGTGGGAGTTCAATCCAGAGGGTCCGCGGACTGTTAAGCACTTCTTCGGCCTGAAGCTCGAAGGGATGCGTAAATTATTCTTCGGACCACAAGTAGAGTGTCGGGACACCACCGAGGATGTGGGCCTAGGATGCAATTGCCTAGATACCCAAGAAAGAAACCTTGATACTGGACACTTTGTTTTATATTGGTCATAGTTGTTATTCTAAAAATCATCCGTGGCCAGGAATGGCTTAGTAAGGCGTAGAGAATCAGGTGTCCGACGCCACTTCCCGAGGGCTCGCCTAATCCCACCATTGCCAAGATGCTTGACCGGGTGCTCGGCAAAATGCCCTCAGGGAAAGACAAGGGGAAGAACGAAGAAACCAAATTTCACACGCTGCGCATCCGAACCGGGGGAATTATTACCTCCCCTGAGGAGGATAGTCGGGAAGGGGAGGCTAAAGTCTCCTCCCTGCACGGGAAGATAAGGGCTGCCTCCAAAGACTTGGAGATGGAGATGCCCAAACCAGGGAAAAAGGTGTCACCAGGGGGCTCTGCCATGACGGGCACCCTCACCGCGTCATGCTCGCCAACAGGCTAGCCCTCCACCAAGCTGTAAGTTAATCGTTAATTCGAAGGTACTGCATTTCTCCAAGATCAATAACCAGGATTCATGTTTTGCAGTCCGGCTAGCAGCTCTTCTCAATAGAGTTCGTCTTCGGGGGATCTTTCTCCGGAGATGATGGAGAGCGAGACCCCACCCACCTCTCCGCCTTATGAAGCGGGCGACACCGAGGTGTCGTCACGGAGGAGTCCGGATCTGCCGAAGCCGGAAGACAATACGTCAGCCGCCCTGAGCCCGGAGCGTTTGGCTCCCACGGGGGGCGATGAGAAGGGTCCAGCACAGTTCGATGTCCGGCCGTACATACTGACAGGCCTTCTGGAGCGAGCTGCACTCTCGGAGGAGCACCGCTCATTAATGAGCGAGGTGCTCAAGAAGATTTCATCCGCCACAAGCGGTTTGAATGAAGCATTCTGAGCCTGCTTTCGAGAGGCTTTTAGGTATGTAGTGAAAAATACACTATTGTCCGGCTGTGAGGCACGCGCTAGGTGTGCTCCATATGGATAGTAGCCTCGAGACTGCTGGTTGCCCGCCCTAGGCGTAAACGGGGATCATATAGTAATGATTGTGCTGTGCATATGCGCATGTATCTAGGGGTCCTGCAGCCGACCACTCCGTTGAAGTTGCCGAGCTAAGGAGGCGGATCGGATCTATTGATGCCGAAATCACGCTGGTGAACAAGCGACTGGATGATTCACAAGGTATGTGCTCTGCTCTCCTTATTATGTTGTATAGGAAAATAAGAGACGGGCATAATATTAATGCAATATGCTTGGACTACAGATGGTGCTGCTGCCATGGAAGCCCTAAGGGCGGAACTTGCCCAGGCCAAGGAGCAAGCTCGGGTTAGCAGTGCGGCTGCCCTAAAGGTGGCCGAAGAATTGAGAGCCGAACATGCTACTTATCGCCGAAGCGAGGAAAAGATAGCCAAAATGGCTGTGGAGTTGAAAAATGCCGCCGACCGGTATGAACTCCTTGAAAAGGAGAATAAGGCTAATTCGGACGACCTGAACAAGGCACTTAATGCCACCAAGGAGATGCAGACCAAGGTCAGGGGTGTGCGGGAGGAGATTCAATAGGCCGGTAAAATCACGGCTGGGGGCTCCTACTTACTGCGGACGAAGTTTTTGGATCCGAAGTATGCTCCCCTGGGTGGACGCTGGAGTCCTGCAGATGCGTATGCGGACTTGGCGAAGAGTGCCACGATGCAGCCAAGTTTTTCGAGGATCAAGATGATAATGAAGTGGAGAAGCTTTTCTGGTCGCAATTCAATGCTCCCGCGCGTCCGCTGCCGTTAAGTGAGAAGATGGCTGCTGTGGCGGAGCTTCACAGGTTATCCGGGCTTGCCATGCGGTCTATAATAGACCATCTTTGGCCAAGGGGGCCTAAGTCGGACAATTACTTTGGTTTGGTGCAGCAGTTCCTTGGGGCCGTGCCTCAGATCGATGCCATGAGGAGGTCGGCGTGCATAGAGGGTGCACGAATGGCTCTTGCCTGCGTTAAAGCATATTGGACAGATATGGAGGCCACCGTTGTAGCAACCCAGAATCCGGCAGGAGGACAATATCCGGCCGAGCACTATTTGGCGCAGGTAACAGAAGGTGCCCGCTTTAATAGAGGCGCAGTGTGCGAAGAATGTCTTATTCGAGTGACAGATCGAACCATTGTAAAAACAATGTTATTTTGGTTGTAAGGCTATATTTATACTTTTGCCGAAAGTATTATTGTGTCTCCTGTGCGGCCGTATATATATATATATATGTGTGTGTGTGTGTGTGTGTGTGTGTGTGTGTGTGTGTGTGTGTGTGTGTGTGTGTGATTCGAAAGTTAGCACAATGCGGGGGTGTTCGCGAAAAAATATGCATATTCCCACTTGATCCAATGTCTTGGTCCATTAAGGAGGTGATCGCACGTCGAACTAGGCAACCGGACTATATAGTTGTAACACCTTCGCTTAGCCATGGGAGTCTAACGGTGGGGCTACTATGTAGCCCCTCGTACTTTCGCGTGCATCCGAATACGGGCGTGGGTGTACATGACCGGGAAACGGTCCTTCGTTAATGTAGAGGGATCCTAAAGATTCTAATAAGTCTTCGAGTGGTTGAACAGTCTCTCGCTGTATCATGACAGTCAGTTTTCGGCTTTGTCAACTGAGGTGCTCATCCGGAATAACCAGGGCACAATCGCAGTAGTTCTCCTTTGGCCGCCTTAGCCGATAAGAACGGAACGTAAGGCGGCAAACCCAGGAGCCGGGCAAACCCAACATTTGACCAAAGACATGATTCAGAGCTGATGCATATAAGGCCAAACTCGTGATGCCGAACACTCCCGGAGGTATTCAGACTTTGTAACAGAAAATGGGCTGAAGAATGCCCTTTCATTATAAACCCTGTATTTCCAAGTACATGTGTTAATCTGTCGTGGCGAAATGCCAATAACGGCAGTATCCTCTGTGGGTGTAGTACCCATGGGATGTGTGAACAACAAGAGGAAATATAAAAGGTTTACACAGGGGCTTAATCTAAAAAGAAACCTTTGAGCGGGGCCCTGCTGCACGTCTGCACCTTTGTCTCCGTTGTACCGTTTCTTGGAAGGGTATCGCAAGCGTTGTATATGTAAAGAAGAAAAACTCGTATAAGAGAGTACAACGTAAGTATGCGATGGATAGTAAAAGTGTAAGACGTTGGCCTGCCAATAAGGTTAGGCCAAGTGTGGGGCTATATTAAATTTTTGTAGCCCCTAGTGTCCTCTATGGGATTACATATACGGTGCCCCGGTTCATTTTTATCCAGGCTGCCGGACCCGTCTAACCGTGTCCGTGGTCTTGATGACCAGTCATGCTTTTTGGTATCTGAGCCGCTTAGAGTTCGGCCGCTAGAGCCGTCGCGTGTTCCTCTGCGCGTGAAGAGCGCTCTGTGTTTCCATTGACGGTGACGACGCTACATGAACCGGGCATCTTGAGTGTAAGGTACACATAGTGCGGTATTGCGTTGAAGCGGATGAAGGCCGCTCTTCCAAGCAATGTGTGATAGCTGCTTTGGAAGGGTGCGATGGTGAAGAGTAGTCCTTCGCTTCTGGAGTTGTCTGGGGAGCCAAATGTTACCTCCAGTACGACGGAGCCCCTGCATATTGGGTCAAGCATCAAGGCCTCTGATCCTCCGCGCCTTATACTAGTTAGGCGGTCCATGTGATCGAAGGTGATTGGACAAGCCATCCAGTTGTTAGGTGTGGGCACGATGGGCTCTATAGCGTACACGTCTTTGAGCGCGCGTTCATGCCTTCTCATGGATGTGTGAGTCGCGTGGATCATGTTTACTATTTTATCCTCTGGTGGGAATTTTTTCTGTCCCCCAGTGTTTGGCTGACGAGGTTCATCCTCGTTTTCACTTGGTGTTTCCCTTCCCTTGTGTTCGGCATTTAATTTGCCGGCCTGCTTGAAGACCCAGCACTCTCTGTGCGTGTGGTTCGCAGGTTTGTCGGGGGTGCCATGAATTTGGCATAGTCTGTCCAGAACTCTGTTCAGACCAGACGGTCCCTCTTTACTGCCTTTAAGTGGCTTCTTTTGCTGATCAGGTCGAGAGCCCTTGAATCCGGCGTTTACCGTTGTGTTGTCCGAGCTCTCTTCCCTGTTTTGGCGTTTGTTTTTATTACGACGTGGCTTCTCGTTGCCATCCCTTATTTCGGATGTGCTGGGATCGCTGGTGCCTTTACGGGCCAGCCAGCTCTCTTCACCCGCACAAAAGCGGGTCATAAGGCTTGTTAAGGCTGCCATTGTCCTTGGCTTTTCTTGGCCGAGGTGTTTGGCGAGCCACTCGTCGTGGATGCTATGTATAAATGTTGCTAAGGCTTCGGCATCCGGACAATCGACAATTTGATTCTTCTTAGTGAGGAATCTGTTCCAAAGCTTGCTGGCGGACTCTCCGGGCTGTTGGACTATGTGACTTAAATCGTCCGCATCCGGAGGCCGGACATAAGTCCCTTGAAAATTGGCCCTGAAAGCGTCCTCGAGTTCCTCCCAACTCCCAATTGAATTTTCTGGGAGGCTTTTCAACCAGTGTTGAACTGGTCCCTTCAACTTGAGGGGAAGGTATTTGATGGCGTGGAGGTCGTCCCCACGAGCCATGTGAATATGCAGGATAAAATCCTCGATCCAGAGCCCTGGGTCTGTCGTTCCGTCGTATGCCTCTGTGTTCACATGTTTGAAGCCTTGTGGAAATTGATGGTCCAGTACTTCTTCAGTGAAGCACACGGGGTGGGCAGCCCCTCTGTATCTGGACGTGCTGTGACATGCCGTCGGTTGTTGCTGTGTCCGGTGCGTATTCCAAACTAGTATTTGGTTGGTATGATCGTTTTGGTGACCATAGTCCCTCATCGGGGTGTGTCCTTTAGATCCGTAGATGGGCCTGGCCGCGCCGACTTTCTTATCCAGGTGCTCACGCAAATCGTGAGCAGCGTCGGTAGCCGCTCTGTTGCGGTTATGAAGCGGTATGTCTGGCCTCCTGGTCGTGTTATTCTTTGGTGGAACGGCCTCGTCATTGAATTCTGGCAGTAGCTTACGTTTTGGATAGCTCTTTGTATGGCGATCGTTGCCATATCTTTCTTCGATGTCGACACTTTATTCCATCTGCGATCGAAGCGCTTTCTGGCGGCTTTTAGCCGTTGCTTTTGCTTCTTTAGACTTCTTGCGGTGGCCATAAGCTTTCTGTGGAGGTTATCTCGTTCCCCGCGTGTTTCCAGGATGATGAATGTGTCGTCATCCGGACTTTGTTCTTGTCCTGGGGCCGTTTGATGAGCTCGTCCCTCGGGATCATTGTGATCGGGAGTCCGCTCCGAACTGTGTTCGGCATGACCTGGCTCGTCCTGCTCCATCGCTAGGTCTGTATGGTCATTGTTGCCTTCGGAGTTGACTGGGGTGTCGATCCTTCTGGCGCCCTTGTCGCTATTTTTACTGTTGCTGGACTTTGAGCGGCGTTTGCGCCGTCGTTTTGGCTTTTGCTCGGGGGTTTTATCTTCCGGATTGTCGCTGTCGTCCCCCTTGGGTGTGTCCACCATGTATATATCGTGTGACGAGGTAGCAGCCCAGTGCCCCAGAGATTCTGAATCTTCTCCTGCATCGTCGTCCATCCCGTCGATGCCTTCGGAGTCGAAGTCAAGCACGTTCGGTTAAATCATCAACCGTAGCAATGAAGTGGGTGGTGGGTGGGCAGCCTGCTTTCCACTCGGGCCGGACATAGTTCGGCCAAGAGCCTCCTGACAGAGAGACAGAGAGAGACTTTAATGAGTTCAGCACATCGCCAAAGGGCGAGTGCTAGAAGATATCCGCAGCGGTAAACTCCATTACCGGAGCCTAACCAGGCTCGGCGGGCTTGAGAGTGTGCGGATTGGAACCTACAACCGGACGCGAGTCCGGGGGTCCGGAGTCACAGGCTTCCTCAAAAGTGAGGCCTGTGTTCGGCTCCACCGCCGATGAGTGTACGGCCTGCGGGGCGGGGTCCATCCTCCGATCCTTAGGGCCACGCAGCCTGCTCCGGATTTAGATCCGGGGATTCTGCAGGGGTGATATCCCGAGCATTGTCCGACAGTAGGTCTAAGCTGTGCTCGTCCTGACTGTCCGGTGCTCCTGGCATAGGCCCGAATCCGTCGAAAATCAAGTCTCCGCGGATGTCCGCCATGTAGTTCAAGTTTCCAAACCTGATCTGGTGGCCAGGGGCGTAGCTGTCGATCTGCTCCGGATGGCCAAGCGAATTAGCCCGCAGTACAAAGCCACCTAACAAAAAGATCTGTCCGGGGAGAAAAGTTTCACCCTGGACCGTGTCATTGACGATGATTGAAGGAGACATCGAGCCTTGCAGCGATGATGCAGAGGAACTCTCAATGAAAGCACCAATGTCGGTGTCAAAACCGGCGGATCTCGGGTAGGGGGTCCCGATCTGTGCGTCTAGGCTGATGGTAACAGGAAGCAAGGGACACAATATTTACCCAGGTTCGGGCCCTCTCGATGGAGGTAAAACCCTACTTCCTGCCTGATTAATATTGACGATATGAGTAGTACAAGAGTAGATCTACCACGAGATCGTAGAGGCTAAACCCTAAGAGCTAGCTTATGATGGTATGATTGTAATTGTGATCGGCCTTCTAAGGACCATCCTCTCCAATTTATATAGACACCGGAGAGGGCTAGGGTTTACATGGAGTCAGTTACAAGGAAGGAAATATAATATCCAGATCGCCAAGCTTGCCTTCCACGCCGAGTCCCTTCCGGACACGGGACGGAGTCTTGAGTCTTGTATCTTCACGCTTCAATAGTCCGGACGATGTATAAAGTCCGGCTGTCCGGATACCCCCTAATCCAGGACTCCCTCAGCGCGGTTGAGCTGAGGCTAGCCGTCCGCTCTGAACTTCGGTGCCTCCTCTTTGCCTCCCCCCTCCGCTTCGCCTTCTTCCTTGCCACTGGAGTCGATCACCTCTGCCGAGTCCTCGTCGTCGTCTGGATTCAGCCCGAACCACTTCGGCGGCGCCTCGTCACCGTTCTTAGCCTGCTCCAGAACAAAGACGCTGGTGTCGGTGTACTCGGCGATCGACGCCGCGCGCTTGACAAGATCGTCTTCCACGACCACCAACTCCTCCTGAGCTTCTTGCCGGAACGTGGCTAGCTGGGCTAGACTCAGCCCAGGATACCATGCCTTGACGAACTCCAAGGCCCGGCGCGCTCCAGCCCGGGCCGAAGAGCCCTTCCAGGCCTCAAGACGGCTGGCCACTGCCTCCAGCCAGTCGGCAGTCCGACTGGGAGTATGCGGAGCCGGCATGTCTGGCCACACGGCGGCAATCACCTGGGCGCCGACGCGTTGAAGCCGACGCAACATCCGGCGAGCCGGCCGAAGACGAGCCTCGATGCTCAGGATCTGCTCGTCAAGGGTTCGGGGGGCATCAGCGGCGATCTTCGCGCCATCCGGCCTCCGCCCTTCGCGGTCAGCCTCGATGGCCTGGTTGGAGGCGTTCGAGTGGCCAGGGAAGAAGTCTGCCAAGACAGGAGAGCAAAGAGCCAAATTAAAGATTAGAAACCGGCTCAACCAACAGCCGGCAGCTCAAAGAAGGAAAATGAGGGGAGGCTCACCGTCGACGAGATCCTCGATCTCATGGAAGCCGGAAGCCAACATCGCCTCCTTGTCGGTCCAGGAGGATCGCTCGGTCGCGAACTCAGCAAGGAGGGCGGTCTCCTTGTCCTCCGCCTCTTTTTGGGTCTTCTTGAGCAGCTCCGTCTGTTCTATCAGCTGCATGACCAGCCGGTCGCGCTCCTCAGCCAGCTTGCCGCACTCCTCCTTGGCACGCAGCGCGGAGTTGGCCTCGCCTAGCTACTGCTGCAAGGTGGCGTTGGCCTCTGCGGAAGGACAAAGAGAACAAAAGTGTTAGTTGTCAACAAGGAAGAAAGGTCGCCGGGGAGATCCGGCCCGACTGCTCAGCAGTCGGCCCGAATCTTGGGGACTACAGCCCGCGAAAAAAGAGTCGTCAACAAGAAAGAAGAAAGGTCGCCGGGGAGATCCGGCCCGACTGCTCAGCAGTCAGCCCGAATCTCGTTGACTACAGCCCGCGGGTGCGCCAGCGCGCCCCCGCAGAAAAGAGAAGGACTCACTCCGGCTTTCCGACAAGTCGGTGGTCCGCTTGGCCAGCTCCTCGACGTTGGCATTGAAGGCGGTCATGCGAAGATTGTGGTAGTCCTGTGACAAGATTTCAGAACAAGTGTTAGTGCTTGGAACTCGCCGATTAGAGTTCCGAGCCGCCTGCTCTGCAGCCGGCCCGAAACTCGGGGACTACACCCAGTGGGTGCGCTGACGCGCCCCCACAGAGAAGTACAAGAAACAGAAACTAGGAGGAAGGAAACATACTCGGACGGCCTCTCGCGCCGCCAAGTGCGCCTTGTTGCAGCTCAGGATGGCGTCGCCCTCGGCTCGGATCTTGGCTTGGACGTCCAAAAGCACCCGGTTCCATGGGCCCGTCCCGCCTCCCCGCACCCACCCAGTGGGCGAGGCGCTCGTCGCCTCGGTATCCGGGATCGAGGATCTCGCGGCGCCGGTCTCCAGAGGGTGCGGTGCCGAAGCCACCTTCGCGAGACGGCGACGCGTCGGCATGCCGACCTGGAGAACTAGGCCCGACACCACCTCGTCTTCAGTTGGCGGCACCGGCGGGTCCGCCGGCTGCCCACCTTGCGCGTTCCCGAACAGCGGCGGTGGCGGCACCATCACGTCCGGCACGGTGGTGTCGCCGCCGTCCCTCTTTATGATCGGGTTCTCGTCGCCGACATCTCCAGTCTGCGCCGTGAACTCCGGAGGTGGCGGTGCGGAGTTCAGTGGGGTGATGAGGATCGCCGACTGGCGGTGAGCGGCTTCTTCGGCCTGCTTATTCGCCGCGGTGGCGGCTTCGGCCTCCGCCAGTTTCTTCTTGGCGGCGGCCTCCGCCTTCTCAGCCTCCGCCTTCTCCAGGAGGGCGGCTGCTCGCTCTGCATGCACCTCTTGTGCGTTTCGCTCTGTCGCCTCCCGGAGGTCGGCAGCGGGGTCAATCCGCCGAGTCGTGGCGGAAGTCTCCGCTGACCCCACGACTTAGGCGGCAGCAACCCTCTCGAGAGAGAGGGGAGCCCTAGACCAAGGGAAACAAGCAAAGAGCTCATACAAGATCAATGAAGAAGAAAAATGATGAAGACACGAGGGAAGGCAGCACTTTCACGGAGACCAGTGGTGGCTTCTTCACCTCCTTGTGGAAGCGGTTGGCCTTCACGGCCGCTTCACCCGCTTGGTCGCCGCGGCCGAGCCCTTGGGTTTCTTTGGCCGACTGCCGAACAAGCTCGGTGCGGCCCTACATTTCTTCGCGCTACCTTGTGCGTCCAGCGCGGCAGAAGAGCTCGCACCCTGCTGGCTGGCTCCTGGCTGGTGGTGAGGGGCGACTTCCCATGCGTTGTCGTCAGGCCAATCCTCGAGGCTGGCTCCGAGCCTCGAGCCGCCTGCGTTTCCGCCTCCGCCCTCGGCGTCGTCCTCCAAGGCCGCCGCCCCCAAGTCGGGGTCGTCGACGTCTCTCTCCGCCCGATCCGGAGGGAAGTCGCGGGCCGGCCCCGTAGTGCCGGCTACTGGCTGAAGGAGGGGGCTCTGTTCAGGGGCCGATTGGTCAAACGGGACAAGACGGACTCGGCAGCAAAGAATCAGAGAAAAAAGAAAGAAAACGATAACTCACCATGGGCGGAGGGTTGGCGCGTGAATACGGCTCCTTGCCGAACCGCCACCCCTTCGTGAGCTCACAGTTCGCAAGGTAGTTCACCATGTAGGCTACCTCCTCGTGAGGCATCTCCCTGGTGCACATCCGACTCGGGTCCCGATGCCCGCTCATCTGGCAGATCATGTGAGGGCGGCCCTGGAGCGGTAGCACTAGGCGCGCCATGAAGGCGGCCAAGAATCAGACCCGTCAGCCCTCCGATCGCTGTAAATCGGAGCTGCACGACGGCGGGCGGCTCCAAAGAAAGGCCAAGATCTCCGCCCGGAGATGACGACAATTGGGCCGCCTTTCCAGGGCGGGTCAAGGCCACGTGAAGCCGACAGATTAACCCAGTCGCCCTCCGCAAAGATGCTCTTCACGTAGAAGTACGACCGCTGCCACATCTTCACCCACTTTATCAGAGTGATGGGGGGAAATGAGTTGTCGGCCCCTGGCCTCCGCACGGCGATGAATGCGCCGCACTGAGCCGGCATGCATGCGGCTTGGGTACCAAGCTTGGTGTGGAAGAACTCCCCCCAGAGCTCGATTGTGGGGAGGACGCCGAGGAAGCCTTCGCACAAAGAGATGAAGGCGGACAACAGCACCACCATGTTGGGGGTGAGGTGGTGCGGCTGGAGGCCATAGAATTCAAGAAAGGAGCAGAAGAAGCCGCCACAGTAAAGGCGAAAGGAAGGCGACCCGCCGCCTGCCCGACGCCGCCAGATTTCCCCAAGACGAGGCGGACCCGCACGAAGTCCTTGCCGGGCAGCCGACGCGTCTTGCGGAGGAAATCGACGTGATCATCGTGGACCTCTGAACCATCCCAGGTGCCGGAGTGCACCACGGGGGGCGTGACGACGGAGGAAGAGCTCATCGGGAACGGACCACCGCAACGCTCGACGTAGCTTGGGGCGCAGCGGCGAGAGGAAGAAGAAGAAGAAGTATTGATGAGGAGGGGCGCGCGTGCTCTGCCGCTCCCCCTCCTCCGCCTACTTATAGGCTTATGAGCTGCGAAGCCGAGGGGGCGGTCGTGGGATTTACTGCGCCCACTACCCCACATCCCCGCGTTTATCGCGCAAAGTTACTGCGCGTAGTAACTCCGCGGGAGCCTCAACCGCCCACCTCGGCCGCAGCGGATCCGCTCGCGTGTCAAGGTACAGTAGTGGCGAGCCCCGCCTGCAGGCGTGTCCCGTCACGCGCGTGGGTGGGCAGACTGTCCCGGCTGCTCGTCGCCATGTGACAGGCCCGAAACGGGCGGCGGCCTGGAAGCTTAGCTAGCACACCACTTGGATTCCGCCGAGGCATTCGAAAATTTTGGACAAGTCAGATTGGGCGAGTCCGACTCCTACCAGTCGGCCCGGCAGAAGTCGAATGAGGTTTCACTTCAGGCACTCGGAGAAAGAAACTGCTAACGCTCCTCGGCGCCTCACCAGCTTCGGGGACTACTGTCGGAGTAATGGGCCATGGGTAGGCTAACCCGAGGCCCAGAACCTTTCAAGACATCGGGGCTGACTGCGCCCCTCAAGACGACAAGATGAAGAGCCGCCTTCTAGAGGCCGGCTGGAGGAACAGCAGACTGCCCGCATGTGGCCGAGTCCTGGAGGCGAGGTCAAGACAAGTCGACTCTCACCTGGCAGATTCCAGAGATGTCGGCCACGGGGAGTCGGCCCACGGCACCAACAAAGCCCATGCCCTCATCAAGGGGGACGCGACGGGGAGTGGATACAGTGAAGCCCACTCCCTCCCCTTTCTAGGGGCTGGCATGGCCACAGTGCGCTGTACCAGCGGAGATCTCCGCCCGTGCTGCTTGTTGCCATGCCATCCTCGACATCAAGACTGGGCATGGGTCCTGCACCCACGACGGTCTGTCAGTATGGACCAAGGACGATGGGCCCTACCATTCAGCAAGAGCCCAGAAGACGACAAGAGCACTACCGATCAGACCCGATGGGAGTCGGCCCCTGGGAGTCGTCCTGCCCCTCCCACGGGTCCCACGCGCCATTAACCAGACGAGACGGGGAGTGGCTTCAGTAATCGCCTGCCAGGCGGCGGAGCTGTAGCCATGACCCCCTGACCGAGCCTGTGTCATTAGAGGCACGGCTACAGCAATCAGCAGCGTGCAAGACCCGCAAGCAACGAGTACGGCATGTCGGCTCCGTACCGGACCATTCGGCGGGGCCCACCAGTCGGCAGGCCCCAACAGTCGGCGAAGAAGCCGGCGGCCGCAGACACTGACGGCTGGGCCCTGCGTCCAGCCGGGTTACCATTGTACCCCTAGGGGGTAGGCCTATATAAACACCCCAGGGCACCCATGGAAAGGGTTCCGACCCATTAGAACTAGACCAGATCATAGAGGGAGGAGAGAGCTAGCCTTGCCTTCTCCTACCTCTAGCATACAGCTCGAGGAGCACCTTTGTATTCACTTTGCCTTAGTGATCATGCGGAGACCCCGCAGAGCAGGACTAGGGGTGTTATCTCCTAGGAGAGCCCCGAACCTGGGTAAAGTACGCCGGCGTTCGTGTCTACGCCTCATCCCGCTTCCGGGCACCGGCGATGTTCTACTCGCTCCCACCATGATAAGCCATCCCTTGGCATATGTTGCACCCAACCCCCGACAGTGGGACTCGTGCGTAGCCTCCTACTAGATTGATACCTTGGTCATCAAAAACTGAGGGAAATACTTACGCTACTTTGCTGCATCACCCTTTCCTCTTCAAGGGAAAACCAACGCAGTGCTCAAGAGGTAGCAAGAAGGATTTCCAGCGTCGTTGTCGGGGAGGCTTACGCAAAGTCAAGTCAAGATTTGGACTCTCAACAACGAGCCATTTCTGGCGCCGTTGCTGGGGAGTCTACGCAAAAGTCAACATACCAAGTACCCATCACAAACCCTTATCTCCTGCATTACCTTATTTGCCATTTGCCTCTCGTTTTCCTCTCCCCCACTTCATCCTTGCCGTTTTATTCGCCCTCTCTTTTTCCGTTCACCTCTTTTCCACTTGTTTCGTCGTTATGGCTAGTCCCCTATCTTCTCCGTTGTCTCCCGAAAATGAAGTTCTTAATTTTAAGCAAAGGGAAGGAGAAAATCTAAAAGACGCTTGGTATAGAATTTGCAATGCTCAAAATAAATCTACCAGGAAGCAATCTACTTCCGTTCTTCTCCGCAATTTTTATGTAGGCGCTACTCCTTGGTACAGATATATCCTTGATACCATTACCGGAGGGAATTTCTTGGGTAGCCATACTTTTGATTCTTATAATGCTATGATAGATTTGTTTGGCTCACCCCCTCTTTTGGTTAATGGAACTATGTTAACTTTGGAGCATGTAATGCAAAGACGTGAAATTATTGAAAATAAAGTTGCTACCATAGAGTTAATTGAAAATTTGGATAAAAAGATCCACAACCAAATTACCCAATATGGATCTAAAGTAGGAGTCACTTTGAAAAATATTAAGGAGAAGGAACCCATAGTTAATGGAAGAATAAATCAGGATTCCACTAGAATCGATAAATTTGAGGGTATCATTACCAACTTGGGAACTGCTTTTTCTTCCGTAAAGAATACTCCAAGTCCTCCAATTAAAATTTCCATGCTTATGTATGTTCCTAAAAATAAGGGTGAATCCTCTAGTAAGGAAATCATGGATCTCAAATCTATAAGTATTCATCCCAATCTTTTTGCTATCATTAAGGAACCATTTGCTACAAATGAATTTTTCGATTTTGTGCCTAGAAGTTTGATAATTGATAAAAAGAAAGAAACTCCTAAGGGTGATAGATGTCTCATTAAAGAATTGCCAACTAAAGATGGCAATACCTAGATCTATCCTTGCTATTATGCCTATCTAGGGGCGTTAAACGATAGCACTTGTTGGGAGGCAACCCAATTTTATTTTAGTTTTTTTTCTTTTTGCTTCTGTTTAGGAATAAATATTTGATCTAGCCTCTGGTTAGATTTGTTTTTATGTTTTAATTAGTGTTTTTTCCAAGTTTAACCTATAGGATCTTCTTGGATGATAGTTATTTGATCTTGCTGAAAATTCCAGAAACTTTCTGTTCAAGAAAATAATTGTTAAAAATCACCAGAACATGATAAAATATTGATTACAATTGCTGCTGATAATAAACAAATTGTCTAGGTCGTCCTATTTTGGCTGAAATTTTGGAGTTCCAGAAGTTTGCGTTAGTTACAGATTACTACTGCATCGTTCTGTTTTTGACAGATTCTGTTTTTCGTGTGTTGTTTGCTTATTTTGATGAATCTATGGCTAATAAAATAATTTATAAACCATAGAGAAGTTGGAATACAGTAGGTTTAACACCAATATAAATAAAGAATGAGTTCATTACAGTACCTTGAAGTGGTGTTTTGTTTTCTTTCGCTAACGGAGCTCACGAGATTTTCTGTTAAGTTTTGTGTTGTGAAGATTTCAAGTTTTGGGTGAAAGATATATTGCCATGCAACTTTCCATCGTTTCGTTTATCATGACATGCTCCATCATTGTCATATTGCTTTGCATGATCATGTAGTTGACATCGTATTTGTGGCAAAGCCACCGTTCATAATTCTTTCATACATGTCGCTCTTGATTCATTGCATATCCCGGTACACCGCCAGAGGCATTCACATAGAGGCCATAAAAAAAGAGAAGGCCCAAATAAAAAAATGAGAGAAAAAGAGAGAAGGGACAATGTTACTATCCTTTTACCACACTTGTGCTTCAAAGTAGCACCATGATCTTCATGATAGAGAATCTCCCATTTTGTCGCTTTCATATACTAGTGGGAAATTTCATTATAGAACTTGGCTTGTATATTCCAATGACGGGCTTCCTCAAATGGCCGAGGTCTTCGTGAGCAAGCAAGTTGGATGCACACCCACTTAGTTTCTTTTGTTTGAGCTTTCATACACTTATAGCTCTAGTGCATCCATTGCATGGCAATCCCTACTCCTTGCATTGACATCAATTGATGGGCCTCTCCATAGCCCGTTGATTAGCCTCGTTGATGTGAGACTTTCTCCTTCTTTGTGTTCCCACATAACCCCTACCATTATACCTTATTCCACCATAGTGCTATATCCATGGCTTGCGCTCATGTATTGCGTAAGAGTTGAAAAGGCTGAAGCGCGTTAAGAAGTATGAACCAATTTCTTGGCTAAGACCGGGGTTTTACATGATATGAATATTTTGTGTGGGGAAGATGGAGCATAGCCAGACTATATGATTTTGTAGGGATGACTTGCTTTGGCTATGTTATTTTGATAAGACATAATTTCTTGGTTAGCATGCTTGAAGTATTATTGTTTTTATGTCAACATTAAACTTTTATCTTGAATCATATTAAATCTGAACATTCGTGCCACAATAAGAAGAATTACATTGAAATTATGCTAAGTAGCATTCCACATCAAAAATTCTGTTTTTATCATTTACCTACTCAAGGACGAGCAGGAATTAAGCTTGGGGATGCTTGATACATCTCCAACGTATCTATAATTTTTTATTGTTCCATGCTATATTATATTCTGTTTTGGACATTATTGAGCTTTATTATACACTTTTATATTATTTTTGGGACTAACCTATTAACCGGAGGCCCAAAGTAATTGTTGTTTTTGCCTATTTCAGAGTTTCGCAGAAAAAGAATATCAAACGGAGTCCAAACAGAATGAAACCTTCGGGAACGTGATTTTTGGAACGAACATGATCCAGAGGACTTGGACCCTACCTCAAGACATCAACCAGGAAGGCACGAGGTAGGGGGCGCGCCTACCCCACTGGGCGTGCCCTCCACCCTCGTGGGCCCCATGTTGCTCCACCGACGTACTTCTTCCTCCTATATATACCTACGCACTTCAAACTACCGTGACACGGAGCCAAAACCTAATTCTACCGCCGCAACCTTCAGACCCGTGAGATCCAACCTTGGGGCCTTTTCTGGAGCTCCGCCGGAGGGGGCATCGATCACGGAGGGCTTGTACATCAACACCATAGCCTCTCCGATGATGTGTGAGTAGTTTACCTCAAACCTTCGGGTTCATAGTTATTAGCTAGATGGCTTCTTCTCTCTCTTTGGATCTCAATACAATGTTCTCCCCCTCTCTCATGGAGATCTATTCGATGTAATTTTCTTTTGCGGTGTGTTTGTTGAGACTGATGAATTGTGGGTTTATGATCAAGTTTATCTATGAACAATATTTGAATCTTCTCTGAATTCTTTTATGTATGATTGGTTATCTTTGCAAGTCTCTTCGAATTATCAGTTTGGTTTGGCCTAGTAGATTGACCTTTCTTGCAATGGAAGAAGTGCTTAGCTTTGGGTTCAATCTTGCGGTGTCCTTTCCCAGTGACAGTAGCGGCAGCAAGGCACATATTGAATTGTTGCCATCGAGGATAACAAGATGGGGTTTACATCATATTGCATAAGTTTATCCCTCTACATCATGTCATCTTACTTAAAGTGTTACTCTGTTCTTTTGAACTTAATACTCTAGATGCATGCTGGATAGCGGTCGATGTGTGGAGTAATAGTAGTAGATGCAGGCAGGAGTTGGTCTACTTGTCGCGGACGTGATGGCTATATACATGATCATACCTAGATATTCTCATAACTAAGCTCAATTATGTCAATTGCTCAGCAGTAATTTCTTTACCCACCGTAATACTTATGCTCTCGAGAGAAGCCACTAGTGAAACCTATGCCCCCCGGGTCTATTTTCCATCATATTAATCTTCCGTCAACAAGCTATTTCTTTTGCCGTTTATTTTTCTTTCTTTACTTTGCATCTTTATCATAAAAAATGCCAAAAATATTATCTTATCATATCTATCAGATCTCACTTTCGTAAGTGACCGTGAAGGGATTGACAACCCCTTTATTGCGTTGATTGCGAGGATTTTATTTGTTTGTGTAGGTGCGAGGGACTCGTGCAAGGGCTCCTCTTTGGATTGATACCTTGGTTCTCAAAAACTGAGGGAAATACTTACGCTACTTTGCTGCATCACCCTTTCCTCTTCAAGGGAAAACAAACGCGGTGCTCAAGAGGTAGCACATGGCATAGCAATATAAGCATAATGTAGAAGTATCTCCCCAGGGTTTGATAATAAAACCGGTAATAGGTTCTACCTCATCAACTACTTCCCAAACCCACATGTTAAGAGATCCTACTCATGCAATGTGTGTGGGTTGTAACTAATGCATAAAAACTGGGTAATAAAGGGGTATGATCAATGTGTTACTTGCCTTGCTGACGATCTGCAAATCCTAGAGACTCGTAGTAGCACGCTTCGCACTCCGGGAATTCTATCACAAACAAACAATAGCATACATAAGCAATCAAGCAAAGATGCATGGGTAAATCTCAAATAAGAAGATCTAACTAGAAAGTTCAGCTGAAGAACTCCGGTTTGCAAAAAGTATCAAATCAAACGGAGCAACGAAACTCAAACTGCGAAAGAAACAAGATCCGATTACTAATCTGGGCTAAGGTCAAATTTTTCAGTACCAAAATCTTGTTCAAGTTGGTTAAACAGAAAGAGGGCTTCGAGACGAAGATCTAGGCGCTTGTTTCACCTGATTTGGATGAACGAGCGAAAAGTTATACTAGATCGAAGATTAGGGAAGAAATCGCAAACGAAAATAATCGTGAAAAACCCTGGAAAAAGAAAAACTAATGAATAGGCTAACGAACGAACGTTTGCTGTCTGCGGTTAAGGATGAACGACGTTCATTAAAACGAACGTACGGATGAACGTCCGCTATTTAACCGAACCGAAAAAGACCGAAACAAAACCGATCAAAAACAAAAAAAATGAGATCTAGGGTTTCGAGAAAAAAAACGAGCGGCTTTCTAACGAAAACCTGCAGCGGCGGGCGGCTACCTAGGCGAGATCCGGTGGGGTCAGCGGCGGATCCGGCGGGGTTGGCGGCGGCGGCGGCGGGGCGGCGCTGCGGGACGGCGGCGGCGCGACACGGAAATCGAGGCAAGCTGGCGCGGCTAGGGTTTATGGTCAGTGGGTCAAGCGGGCGGCTTAGAAGGCTGGCCGGGTCGAAGTCTAGGTCGGACACGACCCGGTTAGGTCGGTAACTTTTTTTAAAACCTGACGCCGGTTTTCTATTCTAATCTCTTCCCTCTACACCCATCAGATGCCTCCGAGACGTGACAACGGATTTGTCTTCCCACCAGAGATCACCCAGTTGATCCAGCAGTAGAATGCCTTGATGCAAATATTAGTCCAGAACCAAGGCAACAACAACAACAACAACCCGCCGCCGCCACCTCCAGTTGACAACTTAGCCCGTTTTTTGAGGTTGCATCCGCTGGTGTTTCCAGTAGCACCGAGCCAATAGTTGCTGATGACTGGCTACGCAAGATTGGAAGGGAGTTGACCACCGCAGGCTGCATTGATGCTGAGAAGGTGCTTTTTGCCGCACACCAATTGGATGGACCAGCAGCTTCATGGTGGGAGAATTACACAACCACTTTCCCCATAGCCAATATCACTTGTTATCAGTTTGCACAGCCCATGTCTCAAATGGAGCTATTAGCATGAAGAAGCGCGAGTTTCGCAACTTGCACCAGGGAAATCGTATTGTGGCTCAGTACGTGGATGAGTTTAGTAAGCTATCTCGTTATGCCCCTGATGATGTGGCCACAGATGCCGCGAAGCAAGAGAAGTTTATGGAAGGGCTGAATGATGGGATGAGCATGCAGTTGATGGTGGTAACATTTAACAACTACCAGGAGTTGGTAGATAAGGCTCTTATGATTGAAGGGAAGCAACAACAGATTGAGAGCCGCAAGAGGAAGTATGGACAAGGAAGGTACAACTCAGGACCTCAGTAGAAGCCTCGCTTAACCCCGAACTCGGGAGGATTTACCCATAACCATGGAGGCCACACCCACAATGGAGGGAGTTCCCATAACCACGACGGCCCCAAGAATGGGTATGGGAATGGAGCAGGCAACAATCATAACCGCACCACTCCAGCCACACCCGCCAAGAAGGACCTAAGTCACATTACTTGTTTCAAGTGCGGGAAGACTGGACACTATGCCACTGAGTGCCCTGAAGCGAAGAATGGGAATGGAAATGGAAGCTCTGGAAGAAGCCCAACCCTTTCAATAGGGGACAAGTGAACCACGTGAACGTGGAGGAGGTTGAAGAGCAGCCTGATGCAGTTATCGGTAAGTTTTTGGTTAAGTCATTTACTGCAATTGTTCTTTTTGATACTGGTGCATCTCATTCATACATATCAAGGGGATTCGTGGATAAGTATAAGTTGCCCACTAAAGTAGTTAGGACACCTATGTTAGTAAGCTCACCAGGTGCGGAGTATATGGCAAGTCGAGGATGTTTTCAAATGCCATTGACCATTGGACGCCATGTTTTCCCCTTAGACCTAATTATTTTGGAGTCACAAGGATTGGATGTGATACTAGGCATGGATTGGCTATTGATGTATGGGGGAAACATCGATTGCACCAGTAAGTCGATTTTGCTCACTACCCCAGAGGGAAAAAGGATCAAGTATGTATCTCGGCATGCGCCGAGGAGGACCCAAGTAAATTCTCTCTCAGGAGTGGTTCAGGAGGAAGTGCCTGTAGTGAAGGATTACCCGGATGTATTTCCAGAGGAGCTACCAGGCATGCCGCTAGATCGAGACATCGAGTTTTTGATAGAGTTGTTGCCAGGCATCGGACCAATATCAAAGAGACCGTACCGCATGCCCGCAAATGACCTGGAAGAGATTAAGAAGCAGATTAAGGAGTTGTTGGAGAAAGGTTACATTCGACGAAGTTCATCACCATGGGGAGCCCTAGTGATCTTGGTCGAGAAGAAGGATGGACCGTTAAGAATGGTTGTTGATTATCGTGCGTTGAATGAAGTGACGATCAAGAACAAGTACCCACTGCCGATGATCAATGATTTGTTTGATCAGTTGCAAGGAGCTAAAGTGTTTCCAAAGTTCGATTTGCGATCTGGATATCACCAGCTGAAGATCCGAGAAAAGGATATACCTAAAACAACTTTCACCACAAGGTACGGGTTATACGAGTATACGGTTATGTCATTTGGACTGACTAACGCCCCTGTCTATTTTATGAGTATGATGAACAAAGTGTTCATGGAGTTCTTGGATAAGTTTGTCATGGTGTTCATTGATGATATCTTGGTATACTCGAAGAATGAATAAGAACACAAGGAACATTTGTGTCTAGTTCTCGAGAAGCTCAGGGATCATCAATTATATGCCAAGTTCAGCAAATGTGAGTTTTGGTTGAAGGAAGTTGGTTTTCTTGGACATGTTATATCAGGAGAAGGTATAGCAGTGGACCCCACCAAGGTTCAGTCCATCACCGAGTGGTTGGCACCCACTTCAGTTGGAGAGATTCACAGTTTTCTTGGACTCACGGGATACTATCGGAGATTTATTGAGAATTTCTCCAAGATTGCGAAGCCTATGGCGGAATTGTTGAAGAAAGACACCAAGTTCCATTGGACTGAAGAATGTGAAGCAAGTTTCCAGGAGTTGAAGAAACGTTTGTCTACAGCCCCAGTGCTGATTCTGCCGGATATATGCAAGGATTTCCAAATGTATTGCGACGCCTCTCGCTCAGGACTTGGAGGAGTACTTATGCAAGACGGAAGAGTTGTTTCATATGCCTCACGACAACTTCGACCGCATGAGTTGAATTATGCCACACATGATTTGGAGTTAGCAGTCGTAGTGCATGCGCTCAAGGCCTGGAGACATTTACTGATTAGAAACCGTTGTGATGTGTACACGGATCACAAGAGTTTGAAGTACATTTTTTCTCAGAAGGAGCTGAACCTCAGGCAGAGGAGATGGTTGGAGCTCATAAAGGATTATGATATGAAGTTGCACTATCATCCAGGAAAGGCCACTGTCGTAGCAGATGCTTTGAGCCGGAAAAGCTCAATACCCTCGTGAGCGGAGGAATGCCCAAGGAGTTAGCAGAAGATCTCAGGGAGCTGCGTTTGGAGATAGTTCCTAGGGGTTTTGTTGCAGCATTGGAGGTTCAGTCAACATTATTGGAAAAGATTCGAGAAGCTCAAAAGGATGACAAAGAAATTGCCGAGATAAAGGAGAAGATGAGTGAAGGAAAAGCCAAAGGTTTTCGTGAGGATGGGCACGACACCTTGTGGTTTGAAGACCGTGTATATGTGCCCAGTAATGCAGAGATTAGGAAATTGATACTACAGGAGGCTCATGACTCACCATACTCGATACATCTCAGAAACACCAAGATGTATTTGGATTTGAAGGAGCGTTTCTGGTGGACTGGAATGAAGAAGGATATTGCTGAGTATGTAGCCATATGTGATGTATGTCAGAGAGTGAAGGCAGAACAGCAGAAGCCAGCAGGATTACTGCATCCTATGCCGATACCCGAATGGAAGTGGGATAAGATTGGCATGGGTTTAATCACCGGATTACCCAGGACCCGATCGGGATATGATTCTATCTAGGTAATAGTGGACCACTTGACCAAAGTAGCTCACTTTATCCTAGTGAAAACCACTTAGACAAGTGCGAAGTTGGCCAAGATATATATGACCATGATCGTATGTCTGCATGGAGTTCCGAGGACCATCGTATCAGATAGAGGAACACAGTTTACTTCAAAGTTTGGCATCAGCTGCACCAGACTTTGGGAACCAGGCTAGAGTTTAGTACAACTTTTCATCCACAGACAGATGGACAGACTGAGAGAGTCAATCAGATTCTGGAGGACATGTTGAGAGCTTGTGCGCTAGATTATGGATCTAGTTGGGATGACAACTTGCCCTACGCGGAGTTCTCATACAACAATAGCTACCAGGCCAGTTTGAAGATGGCACCGCTTGAAGCCCTATATGGAAGAAGGTGCAGAACACCGTTGATGTGGGATAAAGTTGGAGACCGTCAGTTGTTTGGACCGAATTTGATCAAAGAATCTAAAGAGAAGGTTAAGCTGATTCGGGATAGACTGAATGTAGCTCAGTCCAGGCAGAAGAGTTATGCAGATTCAAAATGCAAGGAGGTAGTCTATGAAATCAGAGACAAAACATATCTGCGCATGTCACCTCTGTGAGGAGTTAAACATTTTGGAGTCAAGGGAAAGTTAGCCCCAAGATTTGTAGGACCGTACCGTGTTTTGGAACGCATGGGAGAGTTTGCCTACAAATTGGAGTTACCCGAAGGACTTTCGGGAGTTCATGATGTGTTTCACGTTTCCCAGTTGAAGAATTCCATGCAGAGATGGCCGATATTCCTCTGAGAGATACAGTACCCCTGGAAGCAATTCAGTTGGATAGTGATTTTACGTATGAGGAGAAACCTGTCAAGATTCTCGAGTTTGCCAGCCGAGTTCACTACAAAAAAATACACTTCCGTGATGGTACGTGTTTGTCACAGTAGGTCGTGTTTTCTGTCATGCATGTACATCCATGACAAATTTGTGATGTAATCAAGATAGTCATAATTGTGTCAGAGAAGTGTTCCATGACATTGCCAAAATTATCATCACGGAACTGTCCACTTCCATGACGATAAATCGCGCATCACAGAAGTGCTTTCGTCAAGGGTGACCGACACGTGGCATCCACCGTAATGGAACGCCGTTAAGCTATCGGGTTGGATTTTGGATCCGATAACCCGTTAACAGTCACGACCAATGCCGATTTTCTACGTGTAAAATTCTCATTGGCTGACGGATCCACGCGCCTCCGGCTGGCACAGTGTGTCACTCATACAACGGTCGAGTTGGGCCTATGATATGTTGACTCGTGTACAGGTCAAACAGTGTCACACACTGTTTAAATGGGCCGGCCCAACTGAAGGCCCATAAGATTTAGCGGACCATAATGGGCCGGCCCAGCTAAAGGCCCACAAAATTTAGTGGACCATAATGGGCCGGCCCAGCTAAAGGCCCACATGATTTTGCAGACCATAATGGGCCGGCCCAGCTAAAGGCCCACAAGATTTTGCAGACCACAATGGGCCGGCCCAGCTAAAGGCCCACAAGATTCTGCAGACCATAATGGGCCGGCCCAGCTAAAGGCCCAACATTCTCTGTCAGATCGTCCCATCAATGGCCTGTCCTAAACTTGTCATCAACGCGGCCCATGGTCACTTCTGGCCCGTTAACAGTCCGCTAAGTAATTGGGCCGAATTACGGCCCGGTGTATTTCCGGCCTGTTAAAGGTCTGGCTTCATTTGAGCCCATTTACAGGCCATCAAAACTTTCAGCCCATAAATGACCGTGAAGGATTTGGGTCATATTCGGCCATGTGTGACATTCGGCCTGTTAGAGGCCCACTATAGCTTTGGGCCACTTTCGGCTTGTTGTCATTTTCGGCCTGTTAACGCCGAACGTAAACCATGGGCCATATGTGGCCCAACGTCATATCGGGCCCATTAACGACCCATATAAAAATGACGATAATCTAGCCCGACTGAAGTTCCGACCTGTTAAAGGCCCGTGTATTAGGTCGGCGCATTTACGGCCCGTCCGAATTTCGGCCTGTCGAAGATCCACATCGTAAATGGGCCACCATTTCGGCCTGCTAAGTCCAGTGGGTTATTTGGCACAATCAGGGCCCAATCTCACTTTCGGTCTATTAAAGGCCCGTGTTTTTTACGGGCTCAAGATATTTACACCTGTAAATGGCCTATTTTTACGGAGGGCCCAGATTATGTTTAGGCCTGTTAAAGGCCCACTATGGGCACATGCCTACCAGAAAAATATGAAAGCTTATGCTGATTTAGGCCCAGATATTTTTAGTGGGCTACATGCCAATTTCGGCCCGTAATCATTTTTAGCCCAATTGAAATGTGCCCGACGAATGTTGGCATGTTGGGCTCCTACGAAGCTTTCGACCGAATACATTACTAAGATAAACCTACACTATACAAAAATAGCGTCGTAATTACTGCAGCCTGAGGCAGCATCATAAATGTTGTATCGCAACAAAATAAATTCCAACCATACAACAAAAGGCCTGTTGGCATAAAGTTTACAGTCCTTCCAGATAAAAGCACCATCAGATGTATAGAAGCACAGATCATTTGGCCTGAGTGCTAATGTTTCAGGTTGTAGAATCTGATGGAGCAGCACGATCTCCACCATTTTTCCGCCATTGCTCTTGAACAATGAAGTGAATGTCTGATAGTCTGGTTTCAAAACCATTCATATCTTGACGACATTTCTCAACCACTATTCTTGTTTCCGAAACAACGTCCATTAGGGATTGAACTTGTCTCTGGAGCACAAATATATCACTCTGTCTAGCAGGAAGATTTTGTTCAGTAGGCGATTTGGACGAGGTTACCTTGACAACCAACCCGTAATTACGCAGAAGGTGCTTTTTGCAATCGTTAGTGGAGAGATACCGATGCAATCGCAGCAAGAGGTGACATTGTGCTCTGTAGTAGCCTCGTCACCTTCGTGTGGTTGTGGCTGTTCAATCATTTGTTCCATAGCTTCAGAATGTTTGAACTTGTAGATTAGTGTACCGTATAAGTTACTAATGAGACAAAAACAAACCAAGTAGGTTAAATGTTTATACATAACTTATTTTGGTGAACTACTGTAATACATTAGCATGTATTGTAGTGCCAACTACATAATAAAATCACTTTCGGAACATATGTCCATGTAGCATGCCTACGGTATTGTATATTTCCTCACATTCATTGACATCTAAGGATAAAGAGACATGGTTTAAAGTAGGATGAACATAGTATGACATCATTCATATCATGGGCAAACAGATATAAAACAAACAGGCTATTTTATCATTGTGTGCGCATGTGAACATAACAACTAGATTACAGATCAAGACCAAAAGAATATCCTTCATCTCTTTCAAACCATGTAAGGTGAAATGATACGTTAAGACAACTGTGAATAAAAGTGAACAAAGTAAGTGACATTGGCTGCAAACCAAGTAGTTAAATGAACACATCATAGTACCAATCAGTCCAAGGCAGGAGGAGTAAGGACTTACAACAGCGGCTTGAACTGGTGTACTCATGCCCTTCATCTTGCTGGTGTGGCAATCCTTGAAGATTTGCATTGCATTCGTTCGAGTTCTTTTTCGTCCGCACGGGCTTTCCTCTCAGATTTGGAACAAGTCAATATAGATACGATAATATGGCACAAAAAAAAGAAGGAAGTAGCAGCTATTTACAAGAGCCTCGCAGTGTGCAATATAGCTACGAGATCCTGTTGTCTGTTGGAATTTCACTTTAGAACAATTGGTTTTGTTCTCCAAACATTTAGCCTAGAAGAAGATACACTTGTAAGGCACATACATAAATAAAAGTTCAATATGTGGTCTGATCAAATACATATAGCCTACCTGATACTTTGGATCAGACCAGTGTTTAATGAGGGATGTCCAGTCTTCATCTGTAATATATTCCACTTGAGATGTTTCGGCGATTTCATTGTTAGCCTTGCCTTCAAAGTGAGATTTTCTAAGGTGGTACCGACATCGTCAGCAGAAAGCGCATTGAAAAACATGAGTGCATGCTTGTTTAGTTGCATCATCTTTCGGATCCAACTTGAACCTCATCTCGTTGAAAAAGAATGTGAGTCTTATTAGGAGGAAGCTAGAAAGTATGGGACAAAGCAAGACAATATTACTAATTGCGATGAATAACATTACTTACGGATAAATGGTCAAGGAAGGTGTTAAACTGGGTATTGAATTTCTCATTCCTGTACTAGATCCACGTTGGGAGGATACGTGCATGACACCTAATGGCAACGGCTGCCTCTGATACTAACTTGGCTGAATCTGTAGCATCACGTGGCCTTTTTAAACTTGCCTCAAAATGGATCTCCATTCTTCCTCCTTTAGATTTTGTTAGTCTGTCAAGCATTATCCCTGATGTCTGTTTTCGCTATGCCGTGGTGCTAGTTCAACAACGAATATGGAAAGTGTTAGTGTACATCAAACCGTGAGAGTACATATAAAGGAGCATGCAATCGCAACTTGACTCGGTCAGTACCGCCTTGGTGTTGATGCTCATGAGGTTCATCTCATCTTGCCAAATCCTGTTGTGTCGCCAGTGCTTCTAAGTAGTGTTAGGTGTGAAGGCATCTTGAGAACTGGCCGCCCGTGAGCAAAACGAACGAGTAACTAGTTGAGATCTTTGATGCTTGAAGCGGATGCTGCAGCTGGTGGAGCAGTGATACTGTGTTTGTAGATTTAGCTAGTGGACTTTGACCTTCTATCGCACTATAAGTACCAGCAGAATCTCGATGGCGTAACCTTTTCCGCTTTCACCCATGTAGTAACACCACTCCCTACTATATTATTTTCCTTGCTCTCTTTTGACTTTGCCATGTCAAGCTGTACCCACAACACAAAGGAATAAAATCGCTCTTCGGAACTCATTGATGCATGATACAGACAAGCAATACTTTGATGTAAGACAACCGTATGAGGATGGAATATGTAAGAAAAACAGGACGACATGACATATTCACAGCTACGATGTTCAAACTAAGAAGAAGGATTTTCAAGAAAATAGAAGTAATGCAAACTAGACACCATATGAAAGATGCAACCAATATTACTCTGCCAAGTTAAAAGTGTCTTGTCATAAGTGGCAATTAGAAAAATTAGAAGCAGCACAACGTAGAAATCAATGCAAGATGCAAACACTATCAAACTGCGATGTTAAAAGCGTCCAATCATGAGTGACTGATGCGGGGTACACAACAACAATACTTTGATGTAAGAACATGGTATGATAGATAGATGCAGTGTATTCTAGACACAGAAAGCCATGTCATATGCACATGTATAACGTATAAACTCAGCAGGTACAATTTAATCAAAATAGAAGAAATACACGCTAGACAATATATGCAACATGAAACCAATTATCACCTTTGTCAACTTAGAGCAAGCACTGCGATGGTGGAGTATGGGAGATGAACTCATCATGTAGACTAGGGACTTCAACTTCATTAGCGCAAAGCATGGCAAATCTAGAGAGTCTCTGTTTGCGTCGGTCTAAGCGGAGGACCACCAACATCCCCTAACTTACTCTTTTCCTTCCTAATTTCTAATATTGCCTTATGAAGTCAAAAACCACAAGAAGATGAATAAAATTAGCTCTGCATAACTGGTTGATGCATGATATGTATTTAACACTACTTTGATGTAAGGCAAGCGCAGGATAGGAGGATGGAATATATACAAAAAAAGACAACATTGCATATTGACACGTACGATAGGAGGATGGAATATGTATGAAAAAATAGTAAGCGGAAGGCATTTCAACAAAATTAGAAGAAATGAAAGCTAGGAACCATATGAACATGCAACCAATATCACTCTATCAGGTAAAAAGTGTCTCGTCGAAGTGCCATTTCAAGAAATTAGAAGCAGTACAAGCTAGAAGACAATGCAAGATGCAACCTACATCACAGTCCCAAGTTAAATGTGTCTTATGGGTAAGTGATCGTTGCAGGTATAAGTTGTAAGCTACGCAGATGAAATTCAACATAATCAGAAGCAATACAAACTAGACATCATACGGAAAACGCAACCACGTATAACAGTTCCAAGTAAGAGCAAGCACCTATGATGGTGGAGTAGGGGAGATGTGCTCATCATGTACACGTATGTTCTAGAAACAGGAACACGTGTCATATTCACAGGCATTATGTGTAAAGTAAGCAGATGCAATTCAAGTTAGAAGAAATACAAGCTAGACATCATACGCAACATGCAACCACATATAATAGTGTCAAGTTAGAGCAAGCACTGTGGATGGTGGAGTAGGGGAGATGTGCTCATCATCTACACAACTATGTTGATCGTCCAAATTTTGTGTTGTCTTGCTAATCTTGTTGGGAGGATAGCGGAGTAGAATCAGTAGAGACCCCTGCTTTGAGTTGCTCACGAAGGACCACCATCATCCACCACGGACTAATTTCCTTCAGCTGTAATGATTTTGCATTGTGAAGTCAAACCGATAAGAAAAAGGAATAAAATTCGCTCTTCAGAACTCATTCATGCATGATACTGACAAACACTACTCGGATCAAAGGCAAACACATGATGCGAGGATGGAATATGTATGAAAAACAGGATGGTGTGACATATTCACACCTATGATGTGGTAACTAAGGTAAGGCATTTCAACAAATTAGAAGCACTGCAAGCTAGACACCATATGAAAGATGCAACCAATATCACTCACAAGTTCAAACTATATGGTGTTTCAACAAATTAGAAGCAAAGACATGCTAGAAATCATATGCAAGACACAATCAATATCACAGTGGCGACTTAAAGGTGCCTTATCATAAGTGACTGATGCGGGATATGCAAGAATAGTAATCTGATGTAGAAACAGGAACACATTTCATATTCATACGCATTATGTGTAAAGTAAGCAGATGCAATTCAACAAAGTTAGAAGCAATACAAGCTAGACATCATAGGTGTGAAGTAAGGCAGATGCAATTCAACAAAGTTAGAAGCAATACAAGCTAGACATCACAAGCTAGACCACATATCACATCGCCAAGTAAGAGCAAGCACCTGCGATGGTGGTGTGGGGGAATTGCGGTGATCAACTAGAGAGCTACGTTGACTATCTTCATTTAGCCTTGCTGTTTCTTGAGAATCATGTGGGGAGGATGACACTCTTTAAACGAGTAGGGCATCTCACAGTAACCCACTCGGGTGACTGTCTCATCATAAGTGATTGACGAGGGATACAAAAGAGCATTAGTTTGATGTACGAACATGGTTAATAGACATATGTAGTATGTATCAAAACAGGAAGGCATGTCATTATCAAAGGTATAATGTGTAAAGTAAGCAGATGCAATTTAACCAAATTGGAAGCAATACAAGCTAGACACCATATGCAACATGCAACCACATTTGACAAAGGCAAAGTTAAAGCAAGCACTTGGGATGGTTGTGTGTGGCAATTGAGATCATCAATCGCAGAGAGCTACGCCATCGTCTCCAATCGCTAACACTGCACCCTTTAGAGCTACTGAACGCTTAGTGCTTATCTTCGAATTACATCGAGCGATTTCTGTCTTTTCTTTTCTCGCATTCATCAACACCGCATCGTAGTCTGAAATACCCATGCATAAAAAACAATAGTGTGAGTATGGGTGAAGTGTGTGCACAATTAGTACAGTGTAAAGGTAGTAGATAGCAGGTCCGTGAGAAATAATTGACGGGAGACATATGATAGGTCTAAAACATGCATGGCACACTAAATTACCACAGGATTCTATGAAATAACAGTCGACTGAAAGCAAATAGGTCAGTCCATTTTTTCTGCACCGTCCGATGTACAAAGGACGGGTAGATCGCCTTCATCTACCTCCAGCCATTCAGTGTTGACGATCTTCCTCGAAACGCCAGCGACCACCGCCCAAAGATTCTCCCCGCCTGCGCCTCCCTCGACCTCACCACACCGCCGTGCTTGCTTCCGCCCCGCCATCCATTCAAGCCCCGCCGACCTCCAGATCGGGCGCAAGCAGCTCTGCACCCCACACCCCTATGATAGACACCGATCGCCGCTTCCTGTGGAACAGCCGGACTAGGTGCTCCAGCGTGCCCTAAGCGGGTGCTGCTTCTTTTAATTGCAGTCGATCGACCCTGAATTCAAATCCAAAGCGGCTCTTGACCTCTAGCAAAGGTGAAATAGTAAAAGGAGGAAACCTTGTGCATTTAGTATCACGAAGAAGATGCCGTAAGAAGCGCTCAACTAGTTTCTTTCGTGGGATGAATACGGTGTGAGCGGAGACGTAAGATTTGCACGAATAAGGGAAGAGGAGTACCTCTTTCTGCTGGCAGTGTTGTGTCCTCCTTCTGTTTTTCCGACGATCTTCTTGTTGTTCGCCGGAAACCAGAAGTTGTGGAGGACGGTGCAGCCTTGGACGAACCCATGGCCAAGTTGTTGAGTGTGGTGCGGTGGCCGTCTGTCGGTAGCGGGGAATCAGATCCGAGGCGGCGAACGACGGTGTAGCGAGAACAGCTCCGGTGCGGTGGACGGTTGCGACAGTGGAGCCGCAGCAGTGAAGCGCAGGACGGCGTGGTCAGAGTGGTTCTGGTACGGCGCACGTCGGCGTCAGCGTTGTGGAGGGAGCTCTGCCTCGGCTTCAGCTGCTAAGTCCTTGAGGGCGTTGCGGTTGTGGTTGCGTTGGACAATGACGTCAGGGTACCGGCTCCGGCGTGATGGAGGAGGGCGGTGGTGGATTGGCCGCTATGAGGTGGAGGACGGAGGAGGCTGGGGTTTCGCGGCTGGTGGAGAGGGTGTTTTCGCGCCCACGGAGTATGAATGGGGAAACGGAGGGAGGCGGGGAACTAAGGGGGAACAATGTTTCGGTTTGAGACGCGCTTGTTTGAAATTTGGGGAAAGTTACGAACTTTGCCCCCATCTAAAATTTTGGACATATTGCGGGTTGGGGGTAGGACAGTCATGTCAGGTATCCCAAATGTGGGCGGGATAGATTTCGGCCGAGCGCATGGGTAGGCGCCCACGGCGTATGAATGCTTCTCGGATGCGGTTGAGACTGGCGTCTTGGTGAAGTTACAAACCTACCCCGGTTTAGACCTTTGGACATCGGGCCGATAGGCTACACGGGCCAGAGTCAGGACAGTAATTTCCTACCACCAAAACACTAGTCTCATGGCGGTTTCGGGTGACCAGAGGCCTATTTGGCGCTTCTGCTCAATATTTGGGAGCGAACATTAACGCTTTCGGTTCTCTTGAATTGAACTTTCAGATTTGTCAAACTTCACAAATCTTTACTCTTGAAAATTCTAAAGCTACGATTATTTTGGAATGGAGGGGTACATTTGAATATACATTGTACACGCAGTATATATTAAAAAATATGCAACTTACCTCAGTTCATGCATGGTTCCGTATATAATCTCCTTGGTTGCAAAAAAGTTAGATATGCATTTAATATATATATATAGCATGTTCAAACTCACAACAAAGATTGATGCCCCCTTTTACATCTGATTTACAAATGCCATTATCTCAGGTTCAAATAGATGAATGCACTTCCTATGGATTCGAATCTTCAAAACCCCCTATATGTTGAATTCGACATGTATTCTATTTCGTAGCTAGCAATTTGGAATGTATCCATGCAAGTGACAAATTTATAAAGTGCTTCACACTAACAACATGGAGTGCACTAATTAATGTTTATATATGAATTGCAAAAGCATCCATTGCATGTATTTCAAGCCGCTCTCACTCTATGGATCGATAATATGAAACAAACACATGCACATGCTAGAATTCAATTGTAGTTGAAGAAAGAGCCTACTCCTGGTACTGTATATTAGTGATAGGGGTGTGTACAAAGTACATGTGAATACCAGGCATTGTGCGTGTGTGTATACTATAGACGAACTAGCCCCCAAGCTTGTATAACATACTAAGGGCCTAGGGTTACAAATCATATATAGCTGGCTTATCACCAGTGGGGATAGAGTCCTCCGCGACTCTGGTAGCTTCGTGTTGTACGCCGAGTCCTCCACATGGGTCTTCAGATAACACGCCCTCGGTCCAACCTATATGTGGCGCAGGGTGGAACCGACCCATGAGTCTTCATGTTGACCCACCACAACTAGAAATGATGTGCCCACCACACCACACACGCAATCGGCCACTAAGAAAATAAGCATATACAATAGTACAACGGTACCTAGCTCACGATACGTCTCCATATTTTGTCGATGACACTGACGGACTTTGCATTTGATGCGTGCTCCGTATTTTGTTGACGACACTTACGGTCATTGTATTTGAAGCGAAAGCACGATATGGTCACTGGACTTCAGAATAAGCTCATCAGGGTCACCACATACATTTTGTCGTGCTAACCAACATGTGGTTGGATGGTTAGAGGACAGTGGTTTCTCGAGCCCACCAAGGTTAAAGTCCCGGTGCTCGTATTTATCTTGTGTTAATTTCAGTATTTTCCGGCGATGTACGTTCAGTGGGAGGAGACGTTCCACTCGACTACGAGGCACATATGATGACTTCTTAAAATCTCAAGATCATATATGCCGGCCCACTCTCCCAAAGGTGCTCATAGGGGTAGGGTTCGCGTGTGTGCGCTTATAGCGGTGAGTGCTTGCGCGTATATATGAGCCCTTGCGTCTGTACCGTGTTAAACAAATGCATATCATGATTATACGGTCACTGGCTCACCCGTACAACTCTGTATTTTGTTGATGACACAATCAATTGACCAGTCGAACGTTCCACGTGGCGCAACTAGTGTTGGGCCATCGAGGGCCAGAAATGGGGGCCCACCACCAGCCCGTATATGAAAGAAAGAAATGGTAGTTTGAGTCTCAGACTTGTGTTAATAAAATAGGAGTACATTTTAGGGTGATCATACGGTCACCGGCTCACCATACAGCTCCGTAATTTGTTGATAACACGATCAATTGACTACCAAACGCTCCACATTCAGCGCAAGACATTACCATAGGGCCCACCGTCACAGCGTATATGAAGGACAGAAATGGTAATAAATTAGTGGTCGGTGGGTATTCGAAGTCGTGAGACCTACGGTTGGCGATCACCGCGGTTGGGGGGCGTTCATTGGGCGGTGGGGTGGGGATCCCGGAGAAAAAAGCTTCGGTGGGGGGGCTAGAGGATGGCCAGGCGGCGCGAACCGACGGTGGGGAGTGGTTTCGGGGAGGGCGGGCCGGTCGCGGGCGGCGGGGGCTGGCGGTTCGGCCGGTGGTGGCTGGCGGCTCAGGGGGGTGGAGTTTGATGATAAACTGGAGGCCCTTGATTTCGTATCCAACGGCTGGAAAATCTAATACCAGAGATGAAAAAGTCAGTCGACTGACGTGTAGCCTCACCCCGCACGTACACATGCACGCATGCAAGACACGCACGCATGTAGGCGTGCAACACTGACACGTACACACGCACGCATGCTGGCGTGCAACACTGACATGTACACATGCACTCACGAACACACGCATGTATGCACCCATGCATGCAACACTGAAACATACCCTTGCACGCACACAACACTCGAACGCCTGCATGCACACAACACACGACGCAAGACACACGCTCAACCTATACGTGCATGCACCCTTTGTTAAGGACATGGATTGTTACGGGTATTAATCAATCTTATCTGTGATAAGCAGAACATTGATGTTTGCAGCGGTATTTATGAATCACAACGTATCGAACGGGCTATCAACATAGTAGGCTTATCTACATGAAAAAGATGATGTCACACTCAATGAACAATCATCGGTTTATGAAATGCCCGCTTCTGACCGCCCTGGCCCACCAAAGGTTCCTCTGCTGTGCGCTGCCTGCGTTGGGTCATTGACATGCATGCCATGCACCCAAAGAGCCCACACGTTAGTGGAAGAACGGCGCGGTGTCCTAGGTCAGAGTCGAGGGTGCCACTCGCGGCATGCCCGGCTGAACACGCGCGGAGAGCGACGAGTCGATGGCCAGCGCCTCCGCGTCCGCCGCCATCATCAGTAGAAGTAGAACACGGGAGGCCGCCGCCGCTTGGGTCCCATGAAGGCCACCGCGGAGGCGACGCCGGCGTACACAACAGGTGTCTTGCCAGATCCTTTTGTTGCGAGGACCTTCGTCGACCCCGCATGGGCTCCACAGAAGAGGGGAATGTTAGGATGAACTCGAGCCAGTGCCGGCCATGGCGAAGTAGTGACCGGTGATGAACTCGAACCGATGCCGGCCACCATCATCTTCGGCACCAGCCAATGATATCAGTTGGGCAGTGGGGAAGTGAGCCGTTCTTTGCACTGAAGCATATACCTCCGGGGCTCCCGGCAGTCCGGTGATCGTCTTCTGCCGGACATGAGGAACACAAATCGATCGGCGGGCGACCATTTAGGCCAGGTATTATATACCTGTGCTGTCCAGAACTAGCACTGCGTAGTTCATTTGAATGTAATGAAATCCGTCATGTTTGTATGAAAATCCGGTATTTTATATGATTTCCGTCATTGTTTATATGAAATATCAGTTTGTCTACGTGTTTGCATGAATTTCGTCCGGTTGGTTGAGTTGATGTCATAATGTGTGCGGCTACGGTTGGATGGCGTAATTTGCGGGTCGCCGGTTGGTCTGTGGGCGGCTCGGGCGGCGTTGTGGGACAAAAAAACAGCTCGGCGAGCTCGTCTCCAACGCGGCGCTGGAGGATGCATGACAGCATGAGCACCCGAGCCATTCCTCGTTCATCGGTGGCAAAGGCACCGGTGGACAAAAGGGTCACCAATATTTTGGCTACCCTGGGCAAGATCCAAAAAGCCCCTCCGAACATATTCAAATCCCTCGTTCGCCGTGGAATTTTTCCATGTGTTGTTTTCATGGACTAGCAAGATGCCTGTGCATTGCACGGAACATCAAGATGCATTTTTTACAAACTCTCGCATGCATGCAAGGGATAATTAATGTCCTCCTTTGCTAGTACCACGAGGCAAACACCATTAATATTGCATCGATTAGTGTTAGTGGCCTTGTATATCTGCAAATTGTAATTTTGATAGTGGCCCTTGTATATAAAAATGGAGGGAGAAAGATGAGAGATAAGGTGAGGAGGAGGGGGCGTGGTGGTGACTGGTGGTCGGACTGGGTGGAGGCATGGGGATGGACGGCGATTATGTCTAGGGTTTGTATCTCTCACACACACCCACGTAGGGTGGGGATGTGCACGAAGAGAAGAGGTGCACGCACGCACGCCGCACGTACTCTGCCTCTTTCCCAACCACACCCAGGTACACGGTGGAGCTCATTTCTGTATGAAAAAGGCAGCCCACGTGGTAATTTGGCACGATGTCTTGGTTGTCCACTTGGTGGAGGGAGGATCGTCTACCACGGGTGAACAAACAAATTGCGACTTGACGCGTTATGTTAAATTAAAAAAGAGGCAAACCATGTGGGGCCTACCTTAGAGGCAAGGCTCTATACACTGGAGTACTTTTGATGTGTCCCGTCAACTCGCAGAACGAGGAGAAGCTTTCTTAGTACGCCGTCTCCCCCGCCCACGGGCGCGGTGGCTTGCAGCATGAGGTGAAGCTTGCTTACGAGTGGTAGTAGTACTACTACTACTACTGTACGCATTTACGCCCGCTCTCTCGCTCACGCGTGCGGTGGCTCGCACCACGAGGAGAAAATTTTACTACTCCCTCCGTTTACTCCTCGTCCCTACTACGTACTTTGGTTAGTACTCCCTCCATTTACTTATACAAGGCCACTATAAAAAAATACATTTTGCATCTATACAAGGCCACAAATAGTTATCAAGACAAAAGTTACTACTCCCTCCTTTCCAGTTTATGGCTCAATTTCAAAATCTCTCCAACCAAGGTAGACGGTGAGTGGTCGAATTAATTTTGTAGTTTGCACAAGTAATTAGTATGCTCGTTTTTCTCAAGAAGTTATGTTTACCAAGGCATTAATTAGAACGAATGCATGAATGACCACTAAATTCCCATTAACTTGTACATGCATTGGTTAGTTTCCTCTTGACATCGCTATGCCGGGTGATCTAACGCACCTCGAAATCCAACATGTAATGGTACTACTACTAGTATAGTAGAATTGAGACTTATCAAACGGAAAAACGAATGTTTTTTAGTTGAGCCCTATAAACCCTAGTGGGTACGTACTCCGTAAAAACAGATTTTTCCAAAACTAAGTCACTCCCTTTCATGAATTCTGTAGTATACTCCTTCGTCGACGCTCCCTTTCATGAATTCTGTACTTCTGTCGCCGACATGTGGGACATATAGCAACCGGGTCGACGCGTCAAGCACCAAATAACAGTGCAGAATAGCAGGGGGACTCACCCCACTCATACCGGCCCAGTTGTAGTAATGAGCAATGAGACGTCAAATCACAATGCCGCACCTTCCCAGACGGACGAAGCAACCATTATTTCACACTTCGGTTCGCCATCATATCAAACCACGTAGTATTGCTTCTGCCTCAAGAGGGACACGCAGATCGCCTTTGGTACATCATGACATGTGGGACCGCATGATGTGCCATGCTCCCCGCCGATCGCTTCGGTAAAATCAACTCATTTTTACTATACTTCCTCCGTATCGGTTTACTACATGGCATGCACGTCGTTCTAGGTTGAGAATTTAACTGGCTATATATGTGATGAACAGTACTCTAGCCTTTTAAATGTATACTTTTGTATAGTAGTACTATCGATGGATTGAGCCATGGAGCAAAAATTGAAATTTAAAAAAAGGTGGTACATATAGAGAGTGCTCGTCGCCAAAATATGCATATAGTACTATTAAAAAAGCTAGTACATGCTTAATTGGGGTGCTAAATTCTATTAAAGAAATACTAGTAGTATGTACATACTGAAGAGTTAAAGTAACGAGAAGAAACATAACATAGTTATGCTGGGGGCTCAGCACAACACACCCCTCAAATTAAACTAAGCACACCTGAAATTAAACTATGCAACTAATCCAGTAGACACTGCATTAGAAGTTTAGAACCATCATGAGCAACGACACTGGCACCTTACTCGGAGTCATCGTCCATGTCCTCGACTTCGTCCTTGTCCCTCTTCCTCTTGGCCGATACTTCTTTGCTTGAACCGCACACTTGGCTGTTGATCTTCATCCAACCCTTGTAGATATTGAAACAAAGGTAGCCATCCATTGCAGCGTAGTGGATGTGGTCTATATTCCGCTGCCATGCATGACGATGAAACGTGTAATGAGGTTTCTCCAGTTTACGGTACGAAGGATGAACCATGGCTCCTGCCAGGGTCAGCATTGAAGGCTGACGAGAGGGCAGCCGATTCTTCCGGAGGTCGATGGGGTTGCCTACAACGAGGCCTATCCGACCTGTGACTTCTTTGTCGTTCTTAAAGTCTACAGAACGAATTTCACTGTTTTGTCCTTGAGGAAGTTCTTAAAATCTCGGCACTCAACGTCGGCATGGCATATGTGGTAGACCAAGCAAACGTTATGTACACAAACCTGGATCACGGCGGGCTTCTTCCTCTCTTCGTCCTTTAGATCCTTCTGTCGTCCCAGGACTGTGGTGTACTCAACATCTAGCGCAGCGACCAACTCATCATCTGAGTTTTTGAATATGTGTCTGCAGCAAGGAAGGCATCCTTTAACCGTCGCGGAAGAACGGGTGTAGATGACGTCGAACTCATCGCCGGTGAAGGTTCTAACCTTGTACTCACCGCCGATCGTGGAGATTTGGGACGCCATGGATTTGGGAGGAGGGTTAGGATTAGTGGAACTGCCATAATGTGAATGGACAGGACGACTAGGAGCGAACCGCCGTAGTATTGAAGGACGGCAAGGGACGAGTAGGAGCGAATCGCCAGCCGCGGCGAACGGCAGGGTAGTGGCTTTCCATTCTCCCATGATACGGGCTTCCGAGAGCCCTTGGATCCGAGAACGAACGGTTGCATGGCGTGATTCTAGACCTATGGGTGAATATCCTATCCTCGGAGGGTTATTACGCACATTTTCACAACTTAGCATGCGACCGCTTGATCTCAGATCCAAGGGCTGCCAAAGAGCCCGTATCATGGTCGCGCCTACCACGACCATCGCGTCGCTCGCGCGGTCACGCCCTTGGAAATTTAACATGGTGCGTTAGGCTATCTGATGTTGGCATGTCATACATAGTCATCACTTAGTCACTCATACTACAACAAGGTTGGCTATAAGGTCGGCTATAAGTGTATTTTTTTACTCCTCTCTATCTCTTTCTTCAGATTTATCCGTCCCATAATATAAGAACGTTTTGACACTAGTGTAGTGCCAAAAACGTTCTTATATTATGGGACACAGGGAGTACTAGTATTTATTGCATTTGCCAAGGAGTGGCCTCTTCCAATGAAATGGTGTCGCTAAGTTTGCTTCATTTAATTAGCTATAGACTCAAAATTGTCTTTTCACCTAGGTACACGCGCTTAGCACCGTTTCTTCCTTGGGTCACCAAACTAGTCTCTCTCTTCTTGATTAACTTGCCACATCAGACTTTATGCCTATGTGACAAGCTTAAGCACCTGTAGGAGCAAGTAAAAGTAAGTACAATAGTGCGATTTACATGGCATTTTTGCATATGTGGAGGAAAGAGAGGCAAGGAAAAAGTGGAGAAGTGGGCTCTCATGCAAGAGCCAGCCTCTACTTCATGGTGGAGCATTGGGAGAGGCACCTGTATGGAGGTGGTCAGGAATCAGGAGACTCACGCCGGTGAAGTAGCACATGATTAAAATGATAATGGCAAGTCAAATCACGGGCCCCACATGTCCAAAGAAGAACTCATTGTCAAATCACACAGCCCTCGCCTTCTCGCGTCTCTGTCGAACCGACTAGGCGGAACTGCCCCCGCCTACCGCCAGAGGAAAAGCCCCGCCCTCGACTTTTAAATACAACTATATCCGCTTAAGAATCCAATGATATACTTTTTGTGACATAGTAACTCATATTTAGTTAGCCAAATGGATGACCTAGAACTACGTGCAGGCCCTATAAACCGAGACGCCTAAAAATAAAAAAACCGAGATGGAGAGGGTAGTTCAAAGACGTATATTTTTAGATCAATATAGTCGGGATTCACCAAGGAGCAAAACCAAGTGGTAGGCTGCTCTGCCGTGTTGGCGTAGCAACTCAAGCTGTGGTCGATCCACACGAAATGGTGACACACTTAACATGACCCCTTTGGCCGACATGTAGCTCATCCACCGTCTTGTTCCACGTGCGATGCACCAAATTACAGTTCGAGCAACGGTTGGAATTGGATGCACCTCGGTCGTAGCAATGCAGAAGTAGAAAATGAGCGATGAGGGGTCAAATCACAAAGCCCCACCTTTCCCGCATTAAGCTGGACGGACGAAGCAACCATCATTTCACTCTAGGGCGCAAGAGCATAAAGAAAACAATGATGCGTGCGGCAGCTACCTAGGGCACCCTAGGGTAGGGGTCTCCACTACAGATCCTTTTTTTTTGAAAGCGCCTCCACTACAAATCGGCTTCTCCCTCGTCCTCTTGAAAAAAACCAATGATGAGTGCGGCGGTAGGGTTTGTAGGAGTACTACGGCGTGCGAGGCCACGTCGTAGTAAACGGGTTCGAGTCGACGCTTTAAATATGTGTGGGCCGCTTGGTTTTACGGGAACGAGGCAGCATTTTGGGTTCGGGGACCAGTGGAGACATAGTACGTACAAAAAATTGTGGACGTAGGTTCGACCCAAAGGCAATGATGCATGGGCCCTGCATTTTGATATACCCGGGGCCGCGTGAAATTTGCTACTCTACTCAAAACTAGTAAGGTACACATGTATTGAACGCATGAGATTTCGAAACCAAATTATGAATAAATACACACTATAGCATGTAAATCTTTGAGTCATATATGCATGATGTAGATGTTCGCTTTAGTTCTTATAGTTCATCTCATTCAAAATCAATTAGTTTTATAAAAATGTTAGGATTCATGGGGTTGTGCATTGTAAATCATAAAGTAAAAAACAAATAATGGCAATTCATTTAGAAAAATAATCAATTATGATCTGTAAGATTCTAGAACAAAGGAGAAGTGCTTGTGTTTTGAGGTTTGTGAATTATGCTTAAGTTCAACCATGGAGTCTTCTAAATTGTACATGTGGCAGATCTGGTGGAATGTTGATCATATCCAACGGCCAGTAGTGCTCGGATTTGCTTATCTATGCATTGTCGGGTTAGCTTCATCCATCGACCATCTTTCAAAGTTATTGGCACACTATATAGTTCTTGTGCCATAGTTGCATGTTTTGGAAAAAAGCTACTAGTGGGGTGTACTATCTATTTAGGAATAGAAGATGTATACATGGAAGTTGTAGGGAAAGATATGACATGGAGCATCTCAATTCGTATGAGTAGGGATTGGAAAAGAGATGTCATTTGGTTCACATCATAGGAACTTTTCAATTGAATCTAGAGATGACATGTATCTCAATTCCTATGAGGAGGTAGAAAAGAGATGTAATTTGGTTCATATCATAGGAACTTTTCTATTGAATATACGGTAATGTTTATTTTCCTTTGAAATTATGGGAGTATAGGAATCCATTCATATGAACCAAGTGGCTCTAAAGCTATAGAAATGATATCATGTTTATTCCCTTTGAAATGTGGAGTATATGAATCTATTCCTATGAACCAATTGGCTCTAAAGGAAAAAATCCTATAAAAATCATATCATATAGAGTTCCTATGATCTTCCTCGACACTAAAGGATGCTTGAAATTGCTGCGGGTGATACGATGGTCTTTCTTTGTAGACTCCTCACCCATCTTTATAGTTACCTCTCAAAGATGAATGAAATGATATATACATGGTATTCTACATGTGCAATTTGGTGCACGAAAACTCGTAAAAGTTTGCGAGGTTCGAATTTTCAATAAAGCTATATGCACTGCATTTCGGAACGGAGGGAGCATAGGACAGTTGCTAACACTCACGTGGAAGATTTGTGTGTAGGAGGAGTGGCTGTTCTGTTAAATGACATGGCAAACCTGACATCGCCGGATGCCGATCTAATCGTTCTTACAGCGTTAAATCCGGGAAAAGGCTTGTGGCAAACGTTTGTCGGATAATGATTTACGGACACATGCATTGCATTGATATGTGCCCCCTCTCTCTCACGCACACGCACCCTCACGAGTCACGACTCTCCCAAGTCCTCTCGCAGACACGCACATCGCACCCACCGTCTATCTACAGGTAGACGGCACGCACATATGTGCTCTTCACACCCTACCCTCAGAACTTCTAAAAAACAAAAGACGGAGTGCACATTTTATTTTAGCTCACACGTCACACACTTATACTATTACTCTTGCGGCGAACATTCTTTGGGCATAGTATATTGTACTCTCACGAAGAGAAGTGGTGCACGCATGCACTAGTTCTCTCACACCCACTCATGGTACACGAGGGAGCGCATTTTTTGAAGCTGGTACAACAAAAATCACTCCACTATATATAAAAGCAGGGGCCTTAGCGCTTGCTTTACTAGGGTTCCTCTCGTTCACTCTCTCATGCTCTCCAGATCTAAGCAACACATAGGTGGCCACACTCTCTCTCAGCTTACGGCTGGTCACAAATCCGTCCAGACAACCTTGACCGGGGTAGGGGTGTAGGTGCATCGTTCACGCTGTCGTCGGCGGCGAGGGAGGAGACCAACGGCTGCCCGCGCATCCCGATCGGTGGCCATGCCGTTCTCTCCGAGAGCGCCCGGCTCAGAGGGCCTCCGACCCTTATTCCTCCCTCGGTATTGTGGCCAAGATGCGGCCTCCGGCCACTGTCCTTGCCACATGCCGACGACCCTCGTGTATATATTCCTTCAAACCTGCCTTGCTCTACTGCCCCAGCTCCCTTCGTGTGGATCCTTTTCTACTTCCGCTCTCTGTTCCAAAGCCACCTAGACTTCTACTATTATTAGAAGTAAAGCTAGTTCATACAGTCGACTCAAAGCGTTGGTTCAAATAGGGAAGAAAGTGGGAAAGCTGTAGCATGAATCTAGGACTTGGTTCTAAGAGGAAACGGGGGGAAGTAGTAATATCTGTCACTGTTTAAATAACTGTATTTTGTATTTGCACAAACAGGGATGCCTGTCTCCATATCGTTTTGGGATGTCTGTCTTCGTACCATTTCTATCCGCGTAATCAAAAGCACACACCTCAGTTTTAGTACAACTGTGCAAAATGAGATGGCTATCCCTCGTTGTCGTCGTCTAACCTCCCGTCTTCAAGGTATCCCTACATTGGTAGTAACTAAGGTAGAATGACCAACGCAATCTAAAAGAAGCTAATTCGTGACGCTTTTACTTCCCGATTGCAAAGGTGGACGAGCGAAAACAACTGCATCCTAGTCCGAAATGCACTTTCTACCAGTTCATCCATGGACCAAGGACTAGCTGGCATGGCTGCACGGCGGTTTTTTGGACAGGTGCGTGGACAAGAGGCATTGTGGTCTGCTTATTTATGCAAATAGCGGTGCTTAAATTTAGTGGAATGCACAAGCATTTCAGCTGGTCAAGACAATCGCATGGTTCGATTCAGCATTCCAAATGAGACCACAATTATAATTGGTTATTCTGGAATGAGAGAACCTAATCCTGGATGGTGGCAACAAGAAAAAACCAGAGTGAACTCCAGGAAATTTAAGCGTGCCGGGAGGCCCTTTGCTCAGAGAAGACTTGCTTGTTTTTTCCTGATTTGTAAACCTTCTCACAACTTTGTCTTTTGCTGTGAACTAGTATATGTTTGTTATGTTCTATGAATCATTGAGATGTATAAAATTTCTTAACTTATGCTTTTCAAGTTTTTAATGAAGACGAGTTTAATGTGAGTGTTCCACATGAGCACTGGACTAGCGTGTGAACGTTTAGAATTTATTACATTGTGGCCTCAATTAACTGCATGAACCACTGTAACAAGATACATAGTTGCTTATATGTCAGATAGCAGATTGTTGATCGTTAGCTGGTTGATAGCCTAGTGTTGAAGCGAGCTAAGCCAATGTGTCGTGTTTTGCACAACCGCTTACAAGTGGGGTAGCACCAATAGTGTTTACAAGTACTTATGTATACGTCGGCGCACGGTTCTCGAACGAGTGCTCTATTTCATCAAAACACACAGTGCTCATAAGATAAACCGTGACAACTTATGTCTTACCATGGCATATTCATGAAAAAACTAGTGATGACGCATCTGTTTCGGCAACAATTACGATGGTTCTCACATGATTCACGGGCACACAAAAGTAGCAGCAGTTCCCATAGACGGATTCAAACAGAGTACTAGCCCCAGAGGGGTCGATATTGCAAGGTTTGGATAATTAGACACAATCCAAACTACTATTAAACACTAGCTGGGGCAAATATTTCATGCCTCGATCTCATTTGGGCTGGACAAAAGACGGACCTTGCCATGAACATCATCGAGGACGTCCCGCAGCAGCTCAATCCTGTGAACTTTCATGAAGACAACCTTGTGGCCCTCGCCATCGATAAACTTGTTTGTGGAGGCATGCCACGCCATCTTCCTACGTAAGCTTGACAAGAACATATGCCTCACAAACGAAGGAGTATCTTTGAACTTCTTGTGCTTCAAAGACACTGGACAACACGCCGACAACAAAGGAGGCTGGAATACAACTCTTCATTGGTATAACCGCAAATGGCTTTCGGGATTCAACAGCCTAAGAACTCTGTTTTCCCAGTGCGTATATTTAGGTCGTCTGCCTCATAGCGAGTGACATGTACAACCACACAATCCTTGTATGCATCAGGGATCTAATTGAAACAGAAACAAATTCTGAATTACTTTTCAGTATAAGAAACACAAGTTATTTAAACCACTATGTATAGCATGGCATCGAAGCTAATAAAATTTTGCATTATTAATCACCACATACTTCCTTTTCTATAAAAAATCACCACATACTTAGATGAAAAACCACAATCGAGACCGGCAAAGAAGGAAATCACCTTGGGCAGCTCAATGGGGGACACATTCTCGAAGGGGGAAAACTGCTCTGCAGTGCCTGTGGGGTCAGAACCTCAAACGGGCGTTGACCATCTCAAGAGTGGCCGTGAGCGATCTGGGGTCGCCTCGGTGGTTGCCTCCATCTTCTTGGAGCTCTCTGTCTCATGGGGATCAGCCTCCCGCGTCTGCTCCAATATCGGCAGATCTTTGCCTGGTTCTCCTTGGTCCATCATGAAACTGACGAATACTAGGAGACCACCGAAAGGAAAACACAATCTCAATGACAATGAAACAAAAAGAGAGTGAGGATCGGTTACTGCTATGCAAAAGTTCTTTTTTTTTTCTCTGAACCAAAATATACAAACATCACGGATCCGCTAACCTTCCCTTTTTTCAGAGAGAAGAAAAGTGGCAGATGCAAGTGTTGACTTTCTTTAAGACGGTGAGGGAGAAGGGATTCAAATAAGAGTGAAATGATGGTTGCCTCGTCTGTCAAACTTAGACTCAAGGGGAGGTGGGGTTTTGTGATACGACGGCTCGTTCTTGCCGGCCACGACCGTGGTGACTCTCACTTTGACATCGCCTTCTAATTTGGTGGATGGCATTTGGGCTGCTACTGCATGGCCCGCATGATGTCGATGAACAAAAGTATAACGGCATTCAGTAGAGGGAGACGTTTCAATGACCTAGGAGGAGCCAAAAGCGGTAGAGTGTCTCCACCGTACTAGTAGTAATTGCTTTTCCGGGTAGTCAGAGAGTGTCTCCACTGTACTAGTAGTAACTGCTTTCTCTGGGCCAAAGACAAAAAAGCCCATCCACACTAGTAATTAGTAAAATCAATTCAAAAGCCCATATATTTACTTAATGAGAGGCGCTACCCACACCCAGCACACCCCCCCCCCCCAAAAAACCTGGGTGCTCTTCTTCCTCCTCTCTCCCACTCACCTCACGTCAGCTTGCTCCACTCGTACCCCCAAATTCCTCACCTCACTCCTACAGAAAACCCTAGATCCCCTTCTTCCTCACTCCTACAGAAAACCCCCAGCTCCCCTTCTTCTTTGCTCGCACTACAACTAGGCTCGTCATTCGTTACTCTGCTCAAATCCGTGAGCGCGACGCGATGCCCTCGAGGAAAATGGAGTCACTGACCCCAGCCAAGAAGATGAGGCTCCGCTGCGGTGATGCTCGTTATAGATCCCACCCGGCAGCTGGGAGAAGCGGTGACCCGCCCCCACCGGATCCTGTGAACTCAGAGAATCTCGGTGGACCGCATCAGCGATCTCCCGGACGCCGGCCCTTGGGGAGATCATCTCGCTTCTCCCCACCAAGGATTGCTGCCGCACCAAGTCCTCTCAATTCGGTGGCGCCCTCTATGGCGCCTGCGTGCTCTTAATCTCGACCGTCGGCTATCTCTCTTCAATGATTTTGAAATCCCCAGAGCCATCATCTCCTCCCACCGTGGCTCCGTTCTAAGCCTCTCAGATCCCGTCATGCTACTTGATCAAGCATACCATGCCCTGCACGGTGGACGCCTGGCTGAAATCCCCTGAATTCACAGAACTACAGCTGCTTGAGTTCTACTATTCCCCTGGAAATCACATACCACATACCGAACGCCATGAACTTGTGCCCTTAGCACCAATGTCCATCTCGCGGTTTTCTTCCTCTCTCCACACCGCCACCTTTGTGTTGTGCTACATACCAGACAATCTGGTACTAAACCTTCGACTCCCATTTCTCAAGAAACTTTCACTTGTGCGGGTTCGTATATCGGAGGCCTCATTGCACAACATCATCCACTCCAGTTGCCCGGCGCTAGAGTGCTTGGTGCTTGTTTTCACAGTTAGAATCGGTTATCTCCAAATAAAGTATCCTAACCTTGTAAGAATTGGAATTTCTTTTGACGGAAGGCAGCTCATCATCCAAGATGCCCCTTCACTTCAAAGGTTGATCCTTGATTCTAGTTATTCACCGTTGCAAGTAACCGTCCTCTCTGCGCCAAAACTGGAGACCTTGGGTGTAATACATGATCTCTGTGCTCATTTCAATATGGTGTTTGGCTCCACAGCTTCTCGTGTACTTTATATTATCATCTACACTTGTAACCATAAGCTGCATTTTAAATTTCTGCGCATAATTTATATATCATCTTGGAGTACACATTTTGTACTAATATTATGTTCTATGCTCAATTAAGAGTTTCTCCATGGATGGCCTATCAATGGTGCTGGATTCTGTCAGGATCTTATATATCCAAATTAATAGTTTTGATCTAAACAAGATTATTGGCTTGCTGCAATGCTTTCCATGTCTGGAGAAGTTGTATATAAAGGTGATAATTTCACGCACATTGGAAGCCCGCATATAGTGTACTAGAATTAACCGCTCAGCTGTTGCTCTTTCGACACTCTTCTTTTAGACCTTAATCGTATTCAATCTTCATGTCTATTTAGGCAACATGACGGGTAAGAAAGTTATAACCAATCGGTGGATTCGTAAGCATCGGGATTTTCTCACTTCTCATGAGATTCGATTGAAGACAATAACGCTAGAACGATATGTAGCCAACCGTGCAAACACAAGATTTGTCACATTCTTCCTGCTGAATGTGAGGTTACTATTGTCCATTAGGCTTAAGTTTATCAGCAGCATGGTTTTGACGGATGGGTATGTCGAAGAGCAAAAAAAGGAGTTTCAGATGGGCAAAAAGCTTCTGAACGTGTTGGGCTTCTATTTACAACATATTGTGGTCATAATCCAGTAAATTTTACGACCCAACACTACAAAAAAAGACACATCCATGACATTTTGGGCCGAACGAATTTTTTTTCTGTCATACATATGACACTTCTATGACGATAATTGTGACAAAACCCGGTATCATCATAGATGTGGTGGGCTCCTACTTCTATGACAAAAATCATGATGAAAATGGGCTTTTCGTCCTGGCGGGCCGGAGACGCAGCTGCATGACATTCTTTGGGCCGTCCATGACGGGAAAAACCATGGTAGAAGCGAGGGGAGGAAAATTTCGTGGAGTTGCCCGTTACGGTGGGAGGTCGGGCCGAAGCGATGCGCTGCTTTCTCGTGACGCATATCGCTGCAGTGTGTGAGGTGTTCACTCTAACTGAACCCGAGCGAGGCGTTGGGCTCTAACTGAACCCGAGCGATTGCACTACAGGCTACGCGTTACTGAACCCGAGCGATCGATCGATGGCTGTTAACTGAACCCGATGGAGCGATTCCTTCGCTGCTGCTGCTAACTGAAGCCGATCGATTGGATGAACAGTGAGCGTTGCAGGGTGAGGGGGTTGGATGAACAGTGAGCGGTGGTGTTGCCTCTGGATGAACATGACCCCGTGGTGTGGAGGGCTGGATGAATAGTAGATGATGGAGGGGTGGCCGTGGAGGGGTGGTAGAACAGGACCCCGTGGTGTGGAGGGCTGGATGAACAGTAGACGATGGAGGGGTGGTTGAACAGTAGCCGGTGGAGTAGCGCGCAGTGGAGGCTGGATGAATAGGAGCCCGTGGAGGCTGGAGGAGGTCGATGGAAGCCCATGGAGGCTGGAGGAGGTCGACGGTGGAGATGAACAGTATCCCATGGAGTCCCGTTTTGCGGTACGCCACACCCCTCCCGATGAACAGGACCCCCGTTTCGACCGTAGCGCTCCAACACAAGTCCGCTTGCCGGTTTTACGCAGACGCCACACCCCTCCCGATCAACAGGACCCCTGCTTCGACCGTAGGAGGTACGTTTCGTCCGTTTTGCGGTACGCCAGACCCCTCCCGATCAACAGGACCCCTTTTTCGACCGTAGGAGGTCCGATTCCTCCGCTGGCGGTACGCTGCACCCTCCCGATGAACAGGATCCCGTTTCGAACGTGGCCAGTCGAACACAAGGCCGTTTCCTCCATTGTGCGGTACGCCAGGCCTCGTTTCCATCGCCTGTTCCGTCTAAGCCCTCCCGATGTACACGACCATGCATTCTGTTCCGACCCAGCCGGTTGGCTCCCACGCGTTCTGTTGCCTCCCGATGAACACGACGCATTCCGTTGCCTCCCCATGAACACGACGACGACGCTGTTTCTCCGTGCCGACCCAGCCATGTACGTATGCGCGATTAGGCGTTCGAGACTCATCAGTATGTACGACGCGGGTCAGATTTTCTTTCTTGCACCTCGCTGTTGTAATGCGACGTGTACATGCTACGTGCGCGCCTCTACTACGACTCGTGCGCGCCTCTACATCCACCAAAGATATACATACGCATATCGCTCACGACCAGAATGACAACGCCACGACGCTTCGACCAGGTGGGTCCCGATCGCCGTGCACTTCCTTACTGCGAAGATGTAGCTGGTGGGTCCCAGCAATGGGGCTTAATCGCTTTGTTTTTTTGCCCGGACGCACTTCCTTGCGTGCGAAGATGTAGCTGGTGGGTCCCAGCAGTCAGGGGGCGAATCGTTTTTTTTGCCCTAAGGCACTTCCTTGCGTGTGAAGGTGTAGCTGGTGGGTCCCAGCAGTCAGGGGGAAATGTTTTTTTTCGCGAAATACGGCGGCCCGTCTGGTGGTTCCTCGCTGTCAGGTGGAGGAATAATTATTTTCCGCGTAATAAGGAGGCACTTCCTTGCTGCGGCCGTGGACCCAGCTGTCAGCCTCTCCACATAAAGTCCACGTCCGATGGAAGTCGTTCCTTGACCATGTTGACCACGCCGCGCCGAGAGCACCAGGACGATGGACGATGGTGAGGCTTAGGAAGGGGATGACGGGAGCCGGGAAGACGCGGCAAGGGAAGCCCGCGCCGAGAGGAGTACGAGGTTCACCGGTTCGGCTGCGGTGTGAGGTTGCCGCAGCCGCAGGCCGGGCCAGCGGTGGGAATAGTAGGGGCGGTGAGGCCTCTCAAGGGCAAAGACATCCGGCCACGGGAGGCAGGAGCATGCGTCACGACCGGCGCTGCTTTGGGCGGCTGGAGCAAGTAGACCAGAGGTTGAAGAAGCACTACAGCCGTTGGATGGACATCTTACGGTCACTGGAGCTAGAATCATTCATATATTGACTAAAGTTGACAAAGGCCTCCGTCCCAGTCAACTTAGTGGGCCCACAAGTCAGCCTCCCACCAAGGTTGGTCTCAGCTAGCAGGGGGTATTCATTTTTTTGTGCGTAATAAGGAGGCACTTCCGGTGGGTCCGAGCTGACAGCGGGGGGAACGTTTGTTTCACGGAATACGGTGGCCCGACCTGTGGGTCCCAGCAGTCAGGGGAAACGTTTTTTTCGCAAAACACTAGTGGCCCGTCCAGTGGGTCCCAGCTGTCAGGTAGAGGCATAATTATTTTCCGCGTAATAAGGAGGCACTTCCTTGCGGGCCGTCAGGACCCAAATTGCCGCCTCTCCACGCATAAAGACTCTTCCGAAGGAAGTCACTATCGACCACATTGACCACGCCAAGACCGAGAGCACCACGGCGGTGGACGACGGCGAGGCCTAGGAAGGGGACGACGCGGAGCCGGGGAAGACGCGGCAGTGGAAGCCCGCGCGGAGAGGAGTACGAGGGTTCACCGGTTCGGCTGCGGTGTGAGGCTGCTGTCGCCGCAGAATAACAGGGGGTGTGGGTGAGTAGAGGGATGCCCTGGCCAACGGTGGGAGTAGTAGGGGGCGCTGAGGCCTCCGCCGCATCGCAGCCGGCCACGGGTGGCATGAGCACGAGGCACGACCGGCGCTGGTTTAGGCGGCTGGAGCAAGAAGACCAGAGGTTGAAGAAGCACTACGACCGTTGGATGGACATCGTACTGTCACTGGAGCTAGAATCGTGCATATTGACTAAGTTGACAAAGCCCTCCGTCCCCGTCAACTTAGTAGGCCCACAAGTCAGCCTGCCACTATACTGGGTCCCAGCTAACAAGCGGAGTATTCATTTTTTTTTGCGTAATAAGGAGGCACGTCCTTGCGTGCGAAGATATAGCTGGTGGGTCCGAGCTGTCATCGGCGGTAACGGTTTTTTCGCGAAATACAGAGGCCCTTTAGGTGGGTCCCAGATGTCAGGTGGAGGAATCATTATCTTGTGCGTAATAAGGAGGCTTTTCCTTGGGTGCGACCATGGACCCAAATTGCCGGCCTCTCCACGACAGTCCCACTTCAGATGCATGTCGGTCGTTGACCACGCTGACTGTGTCGCGCCGAGAGCACTGTGGCGGTGGACAACGGCGAGGCCTAGGAAGGAATGACACAGAGGTAGGGAAGACTCCGCAGCTTGTTTCCCACGCGAGGGGAGACGATCGAACGAGGGTTTATCGTCTGCTCGCCGTCACGGAGAATAACAACAGTGTGGGTGAGTAGAGGGATGGCTAGGCCAGCAATGGGAGTACGGTAAGGGGTGAGGCTGCTGGCAAGACACCCGCTGAGGAGGAGGGAGCAGGCAGTCCCGCCAGGCTTGTTTGAGCGGCTGGAGCAGAAGAGCAGAGATTGAAGAAGACGACGACCGTTGGATGGCCATCCAACAATCGCTTAAAGGCGTCAACCTTTCTTTTAGGAAAGCCTCAAATCTTTGGAAAACAAAGATACAGCCCATCTGCCATTATTTCTAATAATTTACAGCCCATTTGCTAATTCTTAAGGTTTTTTGGAGCCCATATTCTTTTTGTTAGCATTACAGCCCATACTGTGGCCACGGTTAAAAAATTATACGAAATTTTGCATATTTCGGTGCGGTCCGAACTATTTTTAATCCCAAAATTTCGACTCACATTCAAACTGATTTTAAAAATAAATGTATATCAATATAAAATCCAACAAATTCTCCATGCATAAAAGTTAATGTAATTTAAAATCTCGAAATGAAAAAAAGATATTTGAAACTAATTGCCGGTTTGATGTGTTTTAAAAATGTACAGCCCATTTCTCATTACTGATGGGCCATTTTCTCGACCTGCCGAATGAAAGCTCTCCTCATCTTGAAAGATTTGCAGCCAACGGGCCTGACAAAGCGACTTACTTGGCAAATAACAAAAAAACTGGGCTGTGGCTGTGGACCCAAATTGTCGCCTCTCCACGACACGATTTCTTCCGATGGAAGTCGTTCCTTGACCACGTTGACCACGCTTGGAGAGCACCACGGGCGGTGGACGATGGCGAGGCCTAGGAAGGGGACGACGCGGAGCCGGGAAGACGCGGCAAAGGGAAGCCCGCATGGAGAGGAGTACGAGGGTTCACCGGTTCGGCGGTGTGAGGTTGCTGCCGCCGCAGTGGCCTGGCCAGTGGGAATAGTAGGGGACGGTGAGGCCTCATGACAAAGACACCGACCACGGGAGGCGTGGAGCATGAGGCATGACCGCGCTAGTTTGGGCGGCCGGAGCAAGAAGACCAGAGGTTGAAGAAGCACTACGGCCGTTGGATGGACATCGACGGTCACTTTGGAGCTAGAATCGTTCATATATTGACTAAGTTGACAAAGCCCTTCGTCCCTGCACAACTTATTAGGCCCATTAAGTCAGCCTCCCACCAAGGTGGGTCCCAGCTAGCAAGGGGAGTATTCATTTTTGTGCGTAATAAGGAGGCACTTCCGGTGGGTCCGAGCCGACAATGGGGGACGTTTTTTCACGAAATAAGGTGGCCTGTCAGTGGGTCCCAGCAATGGGGCAAACGTTTTTCACAAAATACGGTGGCCCGGCCCAAAGGGTCCTCGCTGCCGCTTGGAGGAATCATTATTTTCCGTGTAATAAGGAGGCACTTACTTGCTGCGGCCGTGGACCCAGCTGAGACTCTCCACATACAGTATACTTCCGATGGAAGTCCTTCCTTGACCACGTTGACCTCGCCGCGTTCCATTGCATGCATGCATCCATGGGCGTGGTGTGTCCCCACTGTCAGCCTCTCATGTACAGTCATCTTCTGACGACTCTTGGTTGTTGACCACGTTGACCACACCGTGCCGAGCGCACCCAGACTGGAACGACCCGGAGATGGGGAAGACGGAGCAGTGGAGTCGCAGATGGAGAGGAGTGGAAGCTTCACTGGTTCGGGTGCGCGCTGGCAAGACAGCCAAGGTGCACGGGAGACAGGAGCAAGAACAGAGGTTGAAGAAGGAGCACCGCTGTTGGATTAACATCCAACGGTCCACCTGCTAGAATCGTTTGTTGATTAAGTTGACAAAGCCGTGCGTACACGTCCGCTTAGTAGGCCCACAAGTCATTCACCAAATCTGACGGTTCCCAGCTGTCAACGGGATGAATAATTTTTTCGCAAAACAAGGAGGCACTTCCTTCCGTGCGAAGATACAGCCGGTGGGTCCCAGCTATCAGGTGGAGGAAGCATTTTTTCAGCTTTATAAGGAGGAACTTTCCTTGCGTGCGACCATGGACCTCGTGGGTCCCAGCCGTCAGTTCTCCATGTCTGATCCTCTTCCGATGACTCGTTTGTTGACCACGCCAAGACCGAACACAGCCGAGGCGCCGGACGACGGCGAGGCCCCGGACGGGAATGACTCAAGATGGGAAAACGCGCAAAGGAGTCGCAGATTGAGAGGAGGAGAAGGGTTATAATTGGTTCATGGCGGCGTGGGGCTGTAGTCTGTGGAGAATAACAGGAGGTGTCGAGGGTGGAGGGATAGCCTGCCGGGCGGTGGGGTAGCGCCGCGATGCGTGCTAAGCAGAGCCGCTAGCCACCGGAGGCCAGACCAGGCGGTCCCGGTGACGCTGGAGGAAGAAGACGAGAGATTGAAGGTGCATGCCGGCCGTTGGATATAAATCCAATGGCTGTGGATGACACAATCATTTGTTGACCAAGTTGACAACATCCTGCGTAGGCTTCGACCTATTGGCCCACATGTCAGCCTGCAAAAATGTGGCATATATTTAACCCATGTTTTCTAGAATGTACAGTCCATTTGCTGGGCTGGGTGAAAAAATAATTTCGCGTCAATCAGACCCATTTATATTTTCTAAGAAATCCCAGCCCATTTGCACTTCCTTGAAATACACGTATTAGGTGGGCTCGTTATATATATAATGTTATGTTAGAAGGAGCAATTAATATCAAACAATAAACCGGAGAGGCACATTATATATATATATAATTAAGAAATTAGCGAGTTATTGCTCAAAATAAAAATGAGCGCGATATTATTAAATTGGTCCTTAAAATGTTCGCAAGCTTTTGTACGCAATCACCAGGATTTTCCTTGCCTGTGAGTCAAAAACAACCAGGATTTTCCGTTAAACATTTACTTTTATAAGTTAATGACACGTGGGATGTTTTTATAATGTATATATAAGTCTCTATAAAATATACAATAATAGTAATAATATAAATATATATAATGTGGTTAGAAGGGAAAACATAAATTGGACACAAGATTACTTTTTATAAGAGACCTGCGTTTTATACCCGACAAAGAGGCATACTAACAAGTTCACACACAAATACAATGTAAAAGGTAAACATTCATATCAAACTCAGGTTCACAGGACATGTTCATATTCATAGCCAACATGCACTATCAACAACTCGGAAGATTCATATATACACAAGCTCAAAGATATCTATGCATCCAAATGATTGATAGATCACACGACAATATTCATACATAATTCACAAAAAGATTCAGATATACACATGTTCAAGATGTTTATGCATCCAAATGATTGAGATCACAGCCAATATGATCCATGGACGAACTTTAATTACCTAGGGTACAGATCGGTAAATGGTGTTCAATTGGTGGTACTTCTTGCTAAAATTAGTTCTTGTACGAGTAAACTTTCGAGTACATAAGAGGCGCATGTACATTCTGAACTTTTCTTGTAGGTTTATCCTCAAATAGTGGCCTCGTGCCGAGGGAGGTTTGAGGAACTTGGCCACTACTTTCATCCAACTAGTTTACTGGCTCTTCTTGGTCCTGTATCTCGCCAAAATTCTACATTTCAGACGAGAAAGGAGGCGGTTGAGAAAATGAACCACCCAAATTTTTTGTGCAGTTCAACTGAAATGGAGCATCCTTGGCGTGCAGATCGATTATGCCGATGAATATACGCCACAACCAACTTGTCCGGAATCTTTAGACTCCATGCCATATAGTTAGCTACCATATGTGCCGATAACCAACCGACACAAGTTGGGGACCAAAGATCGGACTGCATTTTTCCGGGCTATGCACCAAGCAATATTTTTATGCTCACTCTCCTAATACTTGGAGTTTGACAATTGGTTGATGTCGGTTGATACCGAATGAATATAGGCACTTCTTGTCAACATCGATGCTTGTCTCGAGTGAACTTTGGAGTACATAGCAGAAAGATAAGTACCTGTCCATCTGATCATTTTGTGCAGTTCTACTGAAATTACCCGATGTAATGATTTGCCCGCGAAGTTCAGGCTCCAAATTACTCCTTTATGAAATCGGCAAACAAAGTAGCACAATACCAAATTACCAATACATATGACAAGCACAATAATCAGGATAAAGACCAAGACCAACCCGTGTGAGGTAGCATATCAATTACTATTTCCTTTGACCGGAAGCCGAGATAAGCCAAGGACTGACAAAGAAAGGAAGAAAGCAAGCGGAGATTAGCGATCGATGGAAAGGACGGAAGTTGCCGAGGCAATGAAGCACCCAAAGTTTTTGTGCAGTTCCACCAAAATCGAGCATCCTGTTGGCACATATATTGAGTGAGATTACTGTAATAGTGGGACTAGTTGATGAAACATACACTAACAAATAGAAGCACCCTCATTATCTTAACGGGTAAAGTTAGCAACATAGTAGTCTTGCTTAAAGAGAGGTATTAGTTTATTTAATCGGTGCCAATTAGCTCAACTCAACACTCAAAGCATTGCCATTTATCATAGGTTGCAAAACTTAAAAGTGCAAAGATAAAGGAGTTTCTCATGACAAGAGTAACGATACAAATAGAGATGACAACAAACTAATATGGATGAAGGCCTTAGGCCCGTACCAACCTCGAGAAAAAAGCTTATTCATGTAGTCCCATAAGAGATGATAAAGCACTCACTGGAATCACATAATAGTATATATTTTTGTGCACTTCAAATGTATGGTTGAAATCACTCTTGTTTACCAAAGGCTTTGAGATTATATCGAAGATTATCAAGAACTTCCAGCAGAGTTAAAGCACCGGCTGGGATACAGCTTCATTGTATTGTCTTGTGTAGTTCCACTAAAATGTATGATTGGCACAACATGATCCCTGTTTGCACAAGTAGGAACAAGGTGAAACCTTCATTAGCTTAGTGAGAAAGGATAGGAAGACATTAGCATATTACTCAAACAGTAGCATCAAATTCACGATGGACAATACGCAAAACATTGCCTCATTGAACCAATGGCAATAAATTGACATGCAAAACAATAGCACTATTATGTCATGACACTAATAATATTCTCTCCTTGCTCCACCACACGATTCACCTCCATAGACAAACATTCACACGTACATGATTCAAAGATAGGGTCCTACTAAAGATTTGTTTAACTCCAACAGGAAAATTAGGCAGTAATAAATTAGTGGTACCTAAGTACTCCTAATTAATTAAGTGAGACAGCAGAAGTGGAATGGCTCCCTGGAGGATCGTCTCACATGTAACGTAGTCGTTGCCGGAGCCCTTGAATGGCCTCGACTGAGGCCTCTGGCTTCAGCAAGATCGCCTTGGCACTGTTTATTCTTCTTCTTCTTCCTCTTCATGCGCTGTTTCTCTGTCTCCTCACCAGTTGGTGAAACCAAGTACATGATTGGCCTTCTAATTCAGAATTGGTTTTGTCAGTGAGGGAGTACAAGTGTACTAGTAAAAAACAACATTATTTTCTCATGGCAGTCGGAAAATAGAGATGAACACATGCATTAAATATCATTCTTACCTAAAGGAAGGTTATGGCGCCAATATGGATGATGAGGATTGGAACACAGATCTCCCTTTGTGCAGTTCCACCAAAATGAACCAACCGTTCCTTCTGACATTCCAGTTAAACAACACAAAAGTCACTTCTTTTAAGAAGAGTTTTGTGCAAAGGCACCAAAAGGTCACAACAACAACTGTGTGAATTGGATATCCCTGTTTGCACAAAAAGGCACAGAGGAAACAAATGAGTCTCGAACAATTACAGGCAAAAACATTTGGCTAAACTTGTCGAGTCTCAAACAATTACAGTGCAAAAAACAGTGGCATGGCTTCATTTTTACCAGGGACATTATATTAAGAACAGCTAAGACTGCGTTCGGTTCACAGGTTTGGTGCAGGATTTTCGTAGGAACACAATTCCTACGGTATTATTTCCCTTCCAACCGTTCGGAACACGGGAAAGGTGAATAGTGTTTCATAGGAAAGCTGGTCTGCAGTAATGCGATTCCATCGATTAGAAACATCCACGCGCTGCTCCACTGCTGGAGGCGCCACGCCATGCGTTAGACAGGTTGATGTGCTTGGCAGGCGCCGCTGCCATGCGTTAGACAAAGGTTGCTGTCTTTGTGTTTGCCCGAATAAAAAATCAACCTATGTGTGGTACGTGAGGTGAGGACAAGAGTAGTCACTGTGCAGCTGAATAAACAAATAGCATCTCATACTGCCAAGCATGCTACTCTAAAAAAATAAATCTGTACATTTCGTAGTCCATCCGAACACATTCTCTTGAGAGTTTCCTCCGGTTCGTTGTTCCATAGTTTTATACCTGCATTCCTTTCCTATTCCGGTCCTCTTTTCTGCCCCTTTATTCCGACCAGAGCCTAAATATTTGGTATAAGGGCATGGGACAAGGGTGCACCAAAGAAGACAACACCATGTACGTAAACAGGGGCATAAAGTGGTGATTCATAGTTTGTTGCCTCGAGAAACAAATATCCAAGAAACATATCTGGGTTGGTCCCATTTTTGTTCACTCTAGCTACCTACTCCTATGTGTGGATAGCAAATCTAGTCCTGGTCATACGACTGTGTACAGCGCTACCCCTATATTTCCCTTTTCGACCAAGAGACCGGTTGGATGACCAGTCTGTACTACTTTCATCCCCTTTCCTCCTGTTTGTACCAAGTCCGATGTACATACTAATTTCCCCCACCCCCACTTTATTTCAATGACAAGTATTTTCGGACGGAGGGAGTACAAGATTTGACTCCATGAAGTAGCTTTACCTCTAACAATAGAAGAAGAAAAAATAGGTGACGTTGGACCATCCGATCAAGAGGGGCTGAGAGGTAGAAAATGATGCACATGCAGCGACGTAGCAAGCTGGGGAAGTAGAGCTAAGGCGGTTTCGAATGAAGATATACCTGAAGGTCGTCGGGATGTGGATAGGTGCGCGGCGGGAGGCCGGATCCGCCCACAGGCAACAATGAAGGGATCGGAGGACCTCCCGCGCCGGCGCTCAGCCAGAGGTAACGGCGTGGCCGGCAATGGGTCTCCTCCCTCGCTGTCGACGACGGCCTAAACGCTGCCCCTCCTCCCCTTCACCGGCGGAGGGGGATACGTCCGGATCTGTAACCAATGGTGAGGATAGAAAGCCAGTGTTTTTTGAAGGGAGAAAGACAGTGTTACTACCCCTATCTTGTTTAGATCTGGAGAGGATGAGAGTGTGTGAATAGAGCAGCCCTAGCAAGCAAGCGCGGAGGTTCAGCCTATATATAAGTAGTGGGGTAGTTTTCCTTTTTCACTCCATCAAAACAATCGTTTAAAATTGTGTACTACTACATGCCAGGTCGCGGTTTTTTAGTTGTTGATTGTTTTTTGAGATAGCTACCCGCTTGTTCCAAATGGTGTTACGATGTGCTAGGTCGCACTTTGTATCGTTCAAGACTGGTACTACAAGTTCCTCCATTAAATGAACAACCACACCCTCGTAAAAATTGTGAACAAGCCCACGGCTAAAATTAGCGGAAACGTGGGTTGCCCCAACATGCATTATTATTTATATTTTCTACTCCCTCCGTTCCTAAATAAATAAGTCTTTTTTATTAGCCACACCTAATACAAGAATTTGTTTTATTAGCAGTGAACCCCACATGTCATAGACACAAAAACTGTGGCAATATTCCCTTAGGCAAGCCAAAGTGTGTCTAACAGTTTGAGCAACTCAGGTTAGGCAAGTGTGGCAAGTGTGGGAAGAATAATGTGGCAACATAAGACAAACATAGTCACAATCCAAACAGCCCCGTAATTTTTTGTGACATGCATGAAAATTTGGTTATTTAAATTTATAGTCAATATTTGGCATGGTTCATCAAATAATAACATGCAAGTATCTAAAGTAAATTCACGTCATGCTTGAATGCGTTTTACTCCCTCCGCTTCCAAATATAAGTCTTTTAAAGATTGCAACAAGTGACTACATACTGAAGCAGAATATGTCTACTCCTACATAATGAAGTAGCCCATTTGAAATGTGTAAAAAGACTTTTATCGAGTGCAGTGCTTTGATGTGTCGCGTCAACTCGCATACAAGACCGAGAAATTTGATTACTACGACGCCCTCTCCCTCACGGACGAGCTCTGGTGCCTTAACTGCACCTGCCTTTGGCTGCATGATAGGTGGGCCAACCACCTGTTGGGCCCACCTGTCATAGATGCAAAGGCAGGAGCAGTAAGTAGAAGCTTTCGCTACACGCTATCTCTCCCGCACGAGGTGGACGGACATGCAAGAAGGATTCGACATCGTAGAAGTAGGAGTAACATCATTGTTCGCCTTCTCAAGAGGCGAAGAGCCAAGCGCAAACCGAATGTGGCGATTCTGCGAACGCTCGCGTGGTGCGGTTCCTCGGAGTACTAGCCAGCTCTTGCATGAGACAAAATTGCTATTGTTTAACAATTAAACTCCATTATCCATTGGTTGATACTCATTACGCATAGGTCCATGCGCTTAGCACCGCTTTCCTCCTGGGTCACCAATGTTTATTTGCTAATTAATAGCATTCCATGCAATGAACTAGCCATTGCAAGTCATTAAAAGCATGCAGACCTCTCATCTCTTATTGGTTGATACGTATGTCAAGAAACAAGAAACAAGGTAGAAATTAATGCACCGCGCCTAAGTGTTTTGGGACTATTTGGTTTTCGTAAGATGACTTACACACCTAGACGGAGGGAGTAGTATAGACATGTAAACCGGAAAGGAGTATTTGCCTTTCTAGAGATTTCAACAAGTGACTAGACTACACCGTGTGCAGTACCCCTCCCTTCCGGTTTATAGGGCTCAAATCTCAAATCTCATGAACCAAGGCATTTTATGCATTGGAGGAATGTATCAGATCTCATACTTTACAAAACTACCCTAATTAAACTCATGCATTAATTACGTAGTTCTCTCATTTTCCTCTCCGCCTTTGGTCGCGGTGCACAATATTGAGCACTCCTATATGACTAGCCTCTCTATCTACACGCTGGACATTTCAAAGCATCCGGCCCATGTGCCATCCACCAAATCACAAATGAGGTGCTACAGTCGAGACTCACTGTCACCTCGGTGTGGCCGTCATGACCAATCATATCACAAAACCCACACCTTTACCAAAGAAGTGGTAAGGTGGCCTCCAAGTTGGACTAGACGAAGCAACCATCATTTCATTGAACGCCTGCTCAAGCCCTTTCTTCCCTTTCTTGAAGAAAACCTCACCTGTGCTACTCACTTCTGCCATTTTTCTTCTCTACCGACAAAGGAAAGGTGGGCGAATCTGTTATGCTGCTATATTTTCATTCCAATAATCTTCTTTTTGTGAAGCACCGACCGATTCTCACATCCTATTCTTGTCCCGTTTTCATTGTGATTGTGGTTTCCTTTCGATTGCTTTTTGTTTGTCAGTTCATTGATGGATCCTGGAGCACTAGGCAAAGAGTTGCCGGCGGACAACCCAATCGGAGACAGAGATCTCCAGAAGCGAGCACTGACCAACGAGTCGACCATGTTGGCGGGCCAACCCATGGAGACGAAGAACTCCAAGAAACAAGCACTGGCCAAAGAGTTGAGGACGTTGGCAGACGAACTCCTCAAAGAAAGTTGCAAGAACAGCAAGGGCCCCACCGTGCCTACCCCAGGAACTCTGATTGACACCTATGTGAGGCTCAAGATCGAGTTTGAGGAGATAGTCGCCGTTGAGAAGCAGTATTCCCCTGGCAAGGTGATGGCCCCCATCGAGGACGAGGAGATGGCCCCTGGAGGGATGAGAGTCCCTGGTGAGCTGCCCAAGGTAAAAAATAATGGCTTATTACCATAGTTGTGGTTTTTGATTATTTGCAATGTGCTTGCTTTTTCATTATTTGTAATGTGCTTGCTAATATGTTAGGGTTGTGCAGGTGCCGGTGGTTGTCCTTGATGATTCCGATGTCGTGGCTCGTCCTGTTGGCATCGCCCCGGAGATCGATTCCAATGCCGCTGTCCATCCTGTGGACATCACCCGAGAGATCGATTCCGAGGTCGCGGTCAGTCCTGGGGACATCACCCCAGAAATCGATTCCCATGCCGCTGTCCGTGCTATGGTCATTTCCCGAGAGATTGATGACAAGAAATAGTTGGTCGCGCTAATCCTTCAGGGTAGTTTGCATTGCCCTGTGTTTAATTACCAGAACGATGCGTGTTATCAAACCATCTTAGGGCTAGTGCAATCGCCTTGTGTGGGCGGATCTTGCTACTTTTGTTTAATAGTGAATCATGCGATGAATCATGCGAACCCTCTCCGAGTTATGGAAACAGATGTATCCTCACCAGCTTTTGATGTAATATATGGCATGCTTAGATGTAATTTTGAACTATTTATCATATCAGCAGGCTTGTTTGATGATTCTTGGTGTTAGTAGGCTAGCTCATCGCGAGCTATAGTACTTGCAAAACACTCACCGAAGAGAAACGTTGGGGCTAATGAGCTCGTGGTACGCTTATACTTATCCCTCGTCGGTCGACCAATAGCCCTAGCTCCTAAAATTGTAGGCTTAGTGATCGATCAGACAATAGTCGACATACATTCATGCCTCATTTGGTTCATAGGGTAGGAAAATCGTAGCAAAAGTACGCAGAACGTGCAACACAAAATCATAGCAAAGGCAGTAGACGTACTCCCTCGGCCCAAAATAGATGACCTAGGCGGCTAGTTTGGCCTAGTTGGTTTCGGTGATATGACGTGGTACGGTGTCGCCCAGTCTTTGCGTGTGGTAGCGATTATGCGGTACAAGAAGTTTTCACGAAGAAGCGGAATTCAACGAAGTCATGATGGTTCCTTCGTCCGAACAACTTACGATTGGGAAAGGTTGGGCCTGCGATACGACCGGGTAGACCAGGATAATTTTGTGCATGGCAGGTGGACCAGGATGGTCGACGTCCCACATGTCGGCGAATGTAAGTATTCTTTCCGATATAGAGGACGAGCAACGAGTATTCATTGTTTATTTTTGATGAAAGCTATTGTCTCCACTGTTACTCCTTGACTTTGTCAATGCCTCTCTCTCCTCCACATAAGCGGGGACTACTTGCTATGCATGCAGCGGGTAGCTGGCGTCTTGAGGGGCCAGGGCGGTGAGAGCGGGCTCCGGAAGCGGTCCGGACTCCAGCATGACCCACCTCACATTATCACCGTATATTTCTTGGAGTCCATGTGCGGCAGGCGGGCAATCTCTTCTCCCTCCCCCGCTTCTCTCTTCTCAGCCGACGCCCGCCGAGCGATTAGATTTCGGCTATCGACGGTTTATTCAATTACGGTCCCACATGTCAGTGAAATCCCAAGACAACACGTGTCCCCTCTGGTGAGCGGCGTGCGAGCCGGACTGTCGGGGTTGCGACGCGTACGATTCGTAAGTGTGCCGCCTCTTCATTTAGAACTTGCGAAGCGTAACATTTTCGCGCGATCGATCGATAGAAATCCAGAACAAAATGACGAGGGCGTTGCTTTCCCGCTCGTCAGGCGGGCTAGTTCGAGTGATATGACGTGCTATAGTGCCGTCCACTTGCTCCATTTTTATGTAAGCAAGAGTTTACACTCTTACGCGGGAGGAGTGCGAAACTCCGCGGGTCTGATTTTGATCGAGGGATAACTGTTCCCTGCCAAATAATGGAGGATTGTTAGCGATTATAGCATGATAGTTAGGGCATCTCTAGCGCTGGCCCGCAAATTTACACCGGCATCTGTCCGAGGACACTGATGGATGCCATCCGATGCTGCCCGCATACCTTTGGACAACTATATGAACTAACTGGACAAATTTCGTGCAAACAAAGCAAATTTCAAATTGACCGGATGAAATTCATTACATTTCGAGAACTTCTCCTATAAACTGGATGAAATTCATTACATATTTTGCACAAACCGTACTAAAACCTACTGTAAACCTTATCTAAACGATCGCCGGGCCCCGACCACCATGTCCGGCCATGAACCCGAGAAAGCAGGCCATTGCCTTTGCCTCCTCCTTATCCGCCTCGATAACCTCCTCCTCCGGAGCACAAGGTTATGAAGATTTCCGCCTCCACGTCGCCATCAAGCGGCTAATCGGCCGCCGATTTTTATGCCACCAAGCTTGGCGTCGACTGAGTGGAGGAGCGGTGGCCTTCCTAGTACCAGAGCGGTGGCAACCTAACATGTACTACTCTTCCTCGCTGCCGGCTGCGCTCGCGCACGCGCACCGGCTTCGTGGTCGTGGCGGCGGAGGGCGGCCTAGGGGGAGCCGGCGATCTCCTTCGTTTGCTCCTGCGACAGTACTTCGAGAGAGCTTTGGAGCGCGCCTGGAGCGAAGCCGCCGATGTCCCTCGTCTGCTCCTGCGACAGTACGTCCAAGAGAGCTTCGGAGCGCCAGGATGCCATGGTTGAAGTGGTGCCGACAGAAGGAAGGGACCGGAGGAGAATAAGTGTGGGTCTTTGGCTATGGATGGGAGCTGGGGCTCAAGTTAATATAGCGGGCGAATGGCAATGAGCCGCGAACGGATGGACAACTGGCGCCGGAGTAGGTTCGTCGGGCGTGAATGGGGACGGTGCTTCAGTGACTTAACTGCATATGCGTTTGGGTTACTGGCATGTGGGCAGAACGGGCGTCTGGCCCGCATGTCAGTGACACACCAATTGCACCTGCAGTTAAGTCTGGTGAATGCGGCATTGACATTCTGGAGAGACGGTGACCATTTCAGGCGGGAAGCGCGCGCTAGTGATGGAAGGGGTTTCTGTGTGCAGTGGCACTAAGATCGATTGCTCACGATAGTACATACTCCGTACCATACTACCATAGTACCCTCTCTAGCTTAGGCTGTTTTATAGATTGTCGTTGTGATGGACGATATACATGAGCAAGGCGGTCCGAGTATGACCGTTGGTGTTGAGCCGATTGAATACATGCTCGGCGTTCACAGAGGCCTCCATCAAACGCCTAAACAGTAATGTCGTGCAACGCCGGGCGCAGCAGTGATGGGCTCGCCGCTTATGCGTTGGCGCCATGAGCAGGACTTTGATTTAGAGGGCGGCGTGCATGCATTAGCATGCTTTGACATCGTGAGTGTCCGACGTGAAGTATTTCATTTTCATTTGGTCGACGAGGGTGCGTTGCAAATGACGAGTCCGTGGTTTGATTCCCCACATACGCATAATTTTGGTTTACTGATTTCTTTCTCCATTCACAGGTAGGCCCGCGTAGATAGATAAAGAACACGAGCTGATGAGGCGCATGCGGACTGTTTGACTGGTCAACCATACAAATACGGAGCTATACGCTGAGCCAGTGACCGTATAATCACCATATCTCGTATACAATGATCAAAGTGAGCTATCAAGACAAGTTCGATGACCGCTAATGCATTTTACTCGGTAATAAATGACCAGGATTGAAGGGGAATCCTAATTTGCTTTGTCTTATGTCCTTGAGCTCTTGACAAACCAATGCACTATACGGTTTTCCGGCCACTCCACCCAGAGCTCTCATCAAGTGTCGTTCATGCCACCGCGCCGCACACTAACCGGTAAGGCAGCGATGGCATCCCGCCGCGCCGAGTTCCTCGCCGCCCACGAACGCACACAAAATGGTAGGGAAGCGATGGCATCCCGCCGTGCCGAGTTCATCGCCGCTCGCGACCTCACAACTATGTGGGAGGAATTTGAAGATGCCAAGGCCGAATGGGCGGTAGAGCAAGAGGCGGCCAAAGCCGCACAGAGGGAGCGGAAAAGTCAGAAAGCACTCAAGAAAAGAGAGGCCCGCCGCCGCAAGAAAGAAAAGGACGCACGCGCTGCTGCGGAGAGGTCGGCGGAGATCCAAGCACGGCGGGGTGTCACCGACAAAGCCGGGAAGGAGAACGACGGCGTCTGGCCAGAGTGTGAGAAGTAGTGGTACTAGTAGTTAGTGTGTGTGTCTGTGTCTGAGTACGAGCATGTACAAAAAATGAGACCAACCCAAGGGCTAACCCTCGTTGGCTTTTCTTTATAGGAGAAACTCCGTGAGCACCACGCGTCCGTGCCGGGACTCGAACTCGGGTGGGCTGGCAGCAACCTCAGCTGCCTGGCCAACGGGTCAACGCCCCGTCCTCAGAACGAGCATGTACAAGTACTACTAGTTACTATTGTAGTTTTTAGAGAAAATTACGAGTACATTAGCCTAGACTAAATGGAAACATTCCTATCCTATGCAGCAAATGGCATCTCTTTCTCTATAGGAATTGAGATGCATGTCATCTCACTTCCTATGATTTTCATATTCCTATCCTATGAACGAAAGGAGGCCTCTGTTGGAGTAAATACTATAGCTAGCAGTACTGCTGGTACAGTAGTTTTCTTCAAGAAGCGGAATTCAACAAAGTCATGATGGTTCCTTCATCCGAGCAACTTCAAAGTGGGAAGTGGGCCTGTGATTTGACGGATCATTAGTCATTGTTACTGCGGTGCGACGAACTGGGTGACTCTCCCTTGGAGTTCTGTGTGCATGGCAAGTGGACCAGGATGGTCGACGTCCCACATGTTGGCGAAAGTATTCTTTCCGATATCGAGGAGCAAGGAAACCGCGTGGTATAGTATCACTGCTGATTGGTTCGCAAAAAAATAGTATCACTACCGATTTATAATTATTTTTTATTTCTGATGAATGCTAGCGTTTCAACTCTTACGACGAAGGGTGCCAAACACGGCACGTGCTAGATGTCCCACACGTCAGCGAAAGGAGTGGGTCATGAACAGCATGGTAGAGCCCATCGAAAAAAAACAGCGTGGTAGAGCGTCTCCACTTCTTCCACTTCTGGGTCGGAGACCACACGTAGTAGTACTTAGTGGTATGAACGATACAAAGTGCGACCTAGAGAGAAAGACACGTCTATTTGGAAGGTCTCAGGGCATACACGTAAACAAATATAAAAGTTAATATGTGCCTCAAACTAATATAGTAGTAGTAGAGTACTTAGGCACGTACTCCATAACATTACCGTGCATTGCACGTACAACATTTAGTGGTAGTACGTAGTAAGAGACAAATGCCGCCAAAGAGTTCCCTTCTCGAACTACTTTTGGGTGTTTGGTAGAGTGTATGGAGGGTGCATGAGTCCACACTAGTTTAGCACAAATACACTAGAAGCATGCATGAAGAGAGCATGCATGAAGAGGTGTTGAGTTGAGCATGCATGAAGAGGGAACAACTATCTTTGAAACGAGAATGCAACCAAACACACCACAGTATGCCACGCATGTTCATACCATTTGTGCCTTTCTACTTCACTTACTACGCTACATTACTCAGTTCAGACGTCCACTTCGGGTACATGTCCATCTCGTAGTTCCAAATTCCCACGTGTTCTTCATATAGATGGAACGATCGTTGCATAACACGTGCACCTTGATGCTAGATGTCTCGCGTGTTGGCAAAAGGATGAACAAAGCTCACGTAAAAAATAGAGTGGAAGAACAATAGATTTGGACGACCGAGAAGGAGCAAGGAACCTCGTAGGAGCGTATGCACTCATAATATTTAATATTATTCAGCGATATAAAATTAACCAATCATCTCCATAGTGGATGGAAGAGTGCGAAACATGGCAGCCCAAAGTGTAGTTACATCATACTAGTACATGGCTAACCCACGCTTATCACCATATTTCTTGGCTTCCGTGCGACACCTATCTCTAGTAATCCAAAGAGCCTCAGTACGCTTCTCCCTCCTCGTCTCTATCGAAGTGCGGCGGGCTGGCGTTTACGCCGTCTATTGAGGTCGGTTAACTATCACATGTTAGCGACATGCCAAGAGCATTATAAAAATTCCTTTCACGTTCTGCTTTCAAAAAGAAAAAATCCTTTCACGCATTTAATTTTCCTGTATGCTTTGAGCAACTTGCATGTCCTATAGTGCTCTGTTTGATACTCTAACTTAGCTAGAGGTTAGACTAACTCATGACTAACCACGAACTAACTATAGCCAAAGAGGTGTTTGGGTGACAGGTTAGATTGACAATAAATGCACTTCATGGAGAGACAAAAGTGATTTTTCAAATTGGTCCCAATGAGAACTATCTCCAGTTAGCACCTCTTGAGTGGGATAGTTTTTTTTGGTGGGTTCGGTGCAACTTGCTCCAATTTAAACCCTCATGCTTGGATACTTTAGGGCTATTTGAGCCCCAACTAGCTCAAACTAACTCTAACCCATGGATCCAAACAGGGCCTATGGCCGATCTTGGCGTGGAAGCGATCGTGTGCACCGGGAAGCGGCGCTCTCTCGGCCGTCGCGCCACTTCAAAGCCGGCGCCAGTGAGAGGTCGCCTCCGCTCTGGCCGGGCATTAATGCGACACTGACGCTCCAGGGCGACGCTGACCGTTCAGCGGGAAGCGCAAGACCGGCAAGGGAGTATAGGTTTTGAACCGTTTCAGGTGTAGTAGTAATGGTAGTTTGCAAAACTACTCAATTATTGCACTCAGTTTCCTAAGAAATTGTGGTAAAAACGTTACTCCACAGCCCACTTCCCTTCTCCTTCCTGCTCGTGATATACGTGGCCATGTTGACGTGGTTGTGTCAAAAAAATGTCACTTCCTGCTCGTGATTTGCGTTATATAATTACAAGCAAGATTCTCGTGCATTGCACGGAACATCAATATGCATTCTTTTACAAAACACCTGTTGTGATTGACCCATGCAGGAGTAATCCCATGTGTAAAAACTAATGATATCTCGAGAATTTTATCGAAAGCCTGGTATCTCGAGAATGTCATCGAAAAAATGAAAGATGAGAGATAAGGCGAGGAGGAGTGGAGCGTGGTGGTGACTGGTGGTCGGAATGGGCGGAGGCATGGGGATGGACGGCGCCGGCAGGTGGCAGCGGCCACCATGCATGCTAGATTGTTCCAGAGACTTATTCCTTTTTTAATTGCTGAGCAATGAGGTTGCGGGAGATGATGATGCGGAGAGAGGTGCAGGTATCTTTTGTAAAATTATCATAGTTTGCTTTCTATCCGTCACATATAGATCATACGGTCTGTATTACAAGATGGCAGGCACACCGTCATCGCCAACTCGTTTTTTTATAAGGGTACAGATGATAAGTTTGCTGACTACTAAAGTAAAGTGGAATCTGTCCATGTTATGCAAGTAAATAAAGGTGATTGTTTATCATACGGGTAAGGCTGGATGAAGGGTGGTAGGAACAAATGCTCCACCTAGAGCATGTGTGTGTGAGATGGAGTCTTAGTGTGTGTGGGGGGAGGGGTGCGTGCGTGTGTGTGTGTTTGTGTGTGTGTGTGTGAGAGAGATGGAGTCTTAGTGTGTGTGGGGGGTGCGTGCGTGCGTGCATGCGTGTGTGTGTGTGTGTGTGTGTGCGTGTGTGTGTGTGTCGGATGTAATTTAAGTGTGCATGGCTTCATCATAGAGAGGTGATTTGTATGGCAGAGGCCACCAATGATGGGGTGCGTGAGAGAAAATGCCCGTAGAGAGGGAAGAGAAGGTGCGTGCGCGTGAGAGGAGTCGACATCGAGAGAACGTGTTTGTTTGAGAGACACCGAGGAAGACTACTATATATCTATGGTGCATGTAGGCGGAATTAAACAAAGGGATGGTCTTATTGGTTTCGGGGATATAGGGGAAGAGTGAGAGGCGCCATGAGGGGGGTAGCTAGAAGGAGATTGTTAAGTGTGAGTGTGTGTTTTGCCCATCCAAAGTAGGAAGTTATGTGCACAAAAGAGGAGAACGATTCGATGTGGCGTTAGGATTGAGGGTAATTAACTACGTATGGAGACATAGAGACCTTGAACGTGCATGTGTGAGAGGTATACATGTATACGTGGGATGTGTGTGTGCGCGCGCGCATGATCGAGATAAAAGAAAGAAGACATAAGTCATAAGATCAACGACATGGGAGAGACGGGTCGGTATGACAATATGCATGCATGTGAGAATGCAGGGAAGAAGGCCCGACAATTGAGCATGTGTTTTTGTCTTTAAGAGATAGTGACGTGGGCTGGAGCATGCATCTATGGCGAGTAGAGGGGGTGAGGCGCACCGATTGTGCAAAAGAGATCAACCTATAAATGCATATGTATGGAGAGACATATATAGTGTGGGTGATAGGAAGCAAGACTCCGTGTGAGAAAGAAATGTTGACGGAGAAACTACAGATAGATACAGAGATGGAGATGCTAGCTAGAGGGACATCCGTTAGTTTGGGTGTTGGAGATGACCGTCGGGTGGTTCAAAGGGTGAAGTTATATATGTGTGTGAGAGGTCACTTGACTGCATGTAGAGAGAACATATGTAGTGTGCATGATAGGAATCAAGAGTGAGGGCGAGAAAGAAGGATGATGGAGAAACAGATAAATAGAAAGATAAAGATGCTAGCTAGTGTGTGTTAGAGATAGAAGTCGAGTGGATCAGAAGGCTGCGTTATGTGTGATGGTGTGAGAGAGATAGAGAGAGGGTGCATGTGAGTCACATACAAACAGATATCAGAGAGACATGAGATCCAGAGAGACGGAGTTTTGTGTATGCGAGAGAGAAAGATATTTCACAACGAGAGTGATAGCTAGAGAGACATATGAGGGAACACAAGATATCTCTAGGGAGAGAGGGTGTGTTTGAGCAACATACAAGAGAACAATGGAGAAATATGAGACCCTGGGAGACAGAGTTTGTGTTTGTGTGTGAGAAAAAGATATTGAAGAGGAAGAGTCATAGGTTCTCATATCTAAGGAGCGAAAGACATCTTCAGATGACGGTAAAAAGTAGTGGCACACATGGGAATAGTTGAGAGAAATGAGACCCCAGGAGACAAAGGTTTGTGTTTGTGTGAGAGAAAGAGATTCCACGTGGAGAATCATAGCTAGAGACACATAGCAGGGGAGCGAGATATACTTAGAGAGAGATAGAGTGATGAAGGTCCAGGAGAGAGTACCGTCAAGTGTGTTCGAATATAAAAGATCATTGTCGACATACAGGTAGCACGAGAGAGATGCACGAGAGACGATGAACACGTATAGGTCCAGAGAGATAGTCCTATATAAGCATGAGTGATAGCTATATGAGAAGAATATCTGGATTAAAGGGGATTCAAATATTTAAACTGGAGATCACGACATCGATAATATCATAAAACAAATTGGTGTATCAAACATGCATATTCATTTGAATTTGGGCACACATGTAATGTTATATAGTTTATCAATATTGGTGATCCATAGATTCTTCAGTTACAAACAATGCATGGTTTATATGCAATTAATGTCTAAACGGGATTAAACTATATGTTGCGTGTGTGAATATACATGTTTGAGAAGTTAAAAAAAACCCGCATGAAACACACATTGATTGGAGACAGTTAGCGAGGAATGCATACATTGGATTTCAACATAAAGTGGTTTCAAATATTTGAAAATCCAAATTGATGGATACAACCTTATGAATCTGAGATCATGCCATTTGTAAACCATATTTATGTATAAATGGTGTTGTGCTTTTGAAAGTATATATAAAAAATGATGTATATAGAATGTAATTCCAATTGAAAATGGATCCCATCCGAAAAAATAGTAGAATACAAACGGGATTCGAATTGAGTTGGCACGGTAAACGCAGTAATCGTGCAAAATTTGAACGAAGCGGGAAAGTCGCAAGAATCCCCACCCGAAACCAAAATCTGCGAGATGGAAATCACTACCGCCTATCCTCGCCACGCAAAGCCTATCTCGCTGGATTTCTATAGGTTTCGATAGGGGTAGGTTTGTAATTTCACCCAAACGTGACGTAACCGCCTCACCCGGATTCATACACGATGGGCGCCAAAACACGGTGTGCCCTCGGCGAAATCGACTCCTCCTTGATTCATATTCATACACCGTGGGCGCCAAAAAACAAACTCTAAATCGGCAAGAATTTGGTGTATGCGAGATTACCGTCCTATCCCCAACCGACTAATGTTGCTGTGATGTAGTAGAAATTTGAAACGGGGGCTAAATTTGTAAATTTCCTCGCATTTGAGACAAGCGCGCCCTGAATACATGGTTCCCCCTTCCTCTCTACCTCCCTTTTCCCCATTCGTACTCCGTGGGCGCCTCCACCATGCCGGAGCTGATACCCCGACGCTGTCGTCCATTACAAGAGTTCGACCCCTCTCATCCACGCCTTCGGACCGGGATCCTTGCATCCCGTCCTCCCGCTTCATCCCCGCCGTCGTACACCATGTCGGCGCCGCTCCTACGACCGTCTCATCCACCGCGCCCTGCCGCCACCGTCTACCCTCCCAGATCTTCTTCCACGCCGCTGACAGCCATCGCTACTGCAGCACCGTCAAATTCTCGATGATGCGCATACGGCGCCGCACTGAGGCGTGATTTTTCAGATCTGCTCAACTTATTTATCGCAGCAAGAAAATAGATCGCCAACGCTTTACTCGATTTCTTGTCTTGGTTGCGGTTGCCTTTGTCCGGTTTGCACCTTCAGATCCGCCATGGCACGCTCAACACTATACTCCCAATGCTTATGGTTTTCCCTTTTATATTCCACACTAGTTAAATCACAGAGACTAAATTTCAGAATTGGGTGATCGATTCTTGAGCTCGCGGAGTTCGCCGGTCACGATCCAAGGGGCTCGGGTGGTTGTGGGGCCTCACGAACGAAGAAAACTTCGGCTGGGTGGGGGTGGGGTTGGCGGAGGAACACAGGCGGTGGGGCGGTGGTCCGGCCCGGCGGCCCGTCTTGTTCCGTATGGGAAGAATTAAGAGACAAGGAAGAAGAAGGGTTAGGAGACGAGGGATCTTCATCCAACCGCTGAAATGGTCGAGAGATACCGGGAGTTGCATTCTTAATGCACTCTGGTTCATCTTGTGTGGGCACTGCGCAACCAACATTTTATTATCCAAAATCTGCTTGCTCTTCTTAACCATGTTCGATAGTGCTGGCCTGTACGTGATCGATAGGCTTTCAATTACTAGCGGCAATACAACACCGTATTTTCAAGCCAGTTCCACTTTCCCGATTTATATATCGTGGTTATGGTGTACCCTTGTTATGTACACTATGATCTGCCTAGTTGTTGTGTGCTCTTGTTATCATGGTTTGGCAATAAACTCTGTATACAGTATATTATGAACCTATCATCTGCCAACTATCCTTACTTCTGGAGCCTATTTTTGTGTGTACTTGTGCCAGATTATATAAATCCATGCACGATATTACAGCACACATGAGCTCTCTCATCAGAATCCAGTGATAGCACATAAGTGTTTATAGGGGCGCCCCTATATTAGAATATCATCTGCATTACAAAGATAATCTCACAACTATTTACGTTTTCATGGTTCTCAGATATTATACGCAATTACAGTGAATATCAGAATCCACGCATCAGAAGAATATTGTGGAACACTGCAATGACTTACAAAATTAGCACCAAGGCATTGAGTGCATTCTAGAAGCAATGAAACTCGTACGCTCCCCACCTGTTGATTCTTGTTCAGAATATCATCCTAATGACTATTCTAACCTCGAGGAGTCAAAGGCAGATGGACTGTCCTGTTCACCCATCAAGGTGCATGTTCTAATTTGGCAAGGTTTTATTGATTGTGCGTATCTTGCATATGTTGTCTTGCATTTCTTCTACTTTGTTGCACCACCATCTGCTTAGTTTACTCATCATAAAACTCGAGATGCCATGCCCATCCATTATCAATACACATTCCATCTGTCGTCATACCATGTCTTTCCACTCAAATGTTGTTCTTGTGCATCAGACATCAAAAAGGAAGAGGGTGATTGCCGAACCTGAAGGAGCACCAGCAAAGTCCTTGAAAAACGTGGTGGTGCCGGAGAAATCGACAAATACGCCCACTTATATTGGCTGTACAACTAGTTACACAAAACATAGGACCGACTCCAGCAGACTGTACCCATACTTCACTGGCCACACCACTAGCCCCACCACACAGGACCTGCACTCCAGCTAAAGGTATATCGATTTCATTTGCCATAGCACCAACCGTACCACAGAAAAATCCCACTCCAAAGAAAAAGTACAAAGAAGTCCACCGGCCGAAGACCTATCCCAACTGCAGAGACGGCCAATTCCTGCAGATTGGAACCCCATTCCATTTATTCCCAATTTAAAAGACAATGCTTTCAATGTTTTTAGGGACTACGTGCATATATTCCCATCATGGGAAGATTATAGTGAAGACAAACACCATTTTCGCATCTTCCTGTCCAACTTACGTGTAAGTGCTATTATTCATGGTTATTATTTTCCTGTTTTCTGCTGATCGAACACATCAATGATTTACATTATACTGTTGTAACTAGGTGAGGGTCAATCTGGATAGTCATGACGAGCAAGGCCTGCTTCTGCTTTTCAAGGAAGCATTGCAGCAGTATCGGTGTTACCTGAGGAAATCACACTTTGATGGCAAGTTTATAAACGAATTTCCGTTGAAGTCTCCTGTGCTAAATTTAGAAGACATTGAATGGAAAAACCTTGTTATGCACTGGTCTCGTTCCCAGGATGAGGTACTGTCTATGAAATCACATGACAATTTGAACTTCTACTTTTCCGCATGTTCCTTACGGATCTTTTTTGCAGGAAATCTGCTCGACGGGATATCGCAAATATGCTGCCCGCTGATTTGCTCTTGTTAGTACTTGTTGTCCTGTATCACTGTACTTGCATACATACCTGGTTCATTATGTGACGGTAAAGATGCATGATAGCTTGCTTATCAATTGTTCGCTCCAAATTATCTGATCTGTATGAATATATCCAATGCCAATGAATTTTTTTAGCTCTGCATTGTTCTTGTAAGTACATGCTGTCCTTTATCAGTGTACTTATATTGACAGGTAGTTGTTCATGTACCATCACTCTGCAGCTTATTTTCCTTTGCTCTCCATTTTCTACACATCAGATCTATATTTACTATTACCATAAGGTTGGTACTGAAGAAGATTGGTTGTGCATTGCTCTTGGCTATGCCTTTTGCCTATATCGCTGCACATACATTTATAGCTACTTGGTTATGTAGCATCACTCTTCATATTATCTTAAATGTTCTCCATTTTTTCGTATATTATCACATCTATATTTACTCTTAACAAAATGTAGAATAAAGGGAATGCTTATGAAGAACATTCTGTGCTAAACTTCTTGAATTGCCCCCCCCCCATCAGCATGGACAAGGGCTTTATAGAGCCTGACTTCACCAGTAATGTAAGTTTGTCCTTCTCAAGCCTTCAAACTTTGTTGTGTATATTTGGTTAGGCATGACTGCAACAACTGCTATTCTTGGTGTTTGCATCAAATTGCATGTTTAAAGTTTATTATGTAGTTCATAAACAAAAGTTTGTCCTTCTCAATTTAAGTTTTCAATTGTACAACCAAGTTCCTTCTTCATACCATGTAAATTAAACTATACATAGCAAGTGATCTTCTTTTGCCCGCATGTATGCTTACATTCTTCATCCGTAATCCAGTGGTGTGGTGAACCTACCCACTACAAAGACAATGTCATATTCTGCAATGTCTTAACTATGAACAATGTCATATCACATAAAAAATTCTACTACTCCCTTCGTCTGAAAATACTTGTCATTGAAATGGATGTATCTAGATGTATTTTAGTTCTAGACACATCCATTTTGATGACAAGTAATTCCGGACGGAGGGAGTATTATTTAAACCGTCTCTTTATTTGCCAATCTGAAATGGGATAAATTGACAAAGACACTAACCATTTATACTTATGATTTCTTGATATTTAATCCATTTGTGTAGTGAAACTGCCTACTCCTTCACAATGTCATTTCCTTACATGTCTTGACATTAACAATACCATATTGTGTTAATGCAATTTTAAACTGTGTCACTTTATTCACAAGAAGAAATGTGATGAATTGTCAAGACCTTGATACATTTATGTGCAAAACACATCATCCGTCTTCGCTTGTTTATCTTTCAGAGTGAGGAAGATATAAGTGTTGAACAAGTGCGATCTCATCATCTTGCTTTCGGTTGCTTGCGCTGCGGCTCCCAAAGAGGGCTAACCTTTCTTGAACTCTATTGAAGTCTTTGTCGGTTTTGTATATTATTTTGTCGGTGCTTATTTGCACCGGTGGCGATCTTTGATGCCCAAAGTGTATGTAATCTGCCGTCTGCTTGTGCTTTATTATCATAGTGGCGAACTTTGATGCCCAAAGTGGATGTAATATGCCGTAATTTCTTTATTGTATAGTCTAGGTTTTTCTTATTCACGATGCTGCAGTTATTTTAGTGTATATATATCCTGTCTTCGCAAAGAAACCGCCAAACCGTAAAATTACGGTACATAATCGGGCCGTCATGCAATCACGATGTATGATCCGCATCATGGGCCCCGTCAAACTGGCCCACTAGTAGATTCAGGCCTTTAATAAGCCGAGTAAACCCCGGCCCTCTTTTCGCAAGAAAACTCAATGGGCTTTTAGGAGGCTGAGAAGTAGGCTGGACCTGAAACGTGCTGAATAGCTCACGGGCCGGCAGCAGCCTGAAATGGACCCCGGCCCATGATTGTGTGAATCAATTCACGGGCTTTTAACAGGCCAAAGTTGTCTCGGTCCTTGTTTGGCCCAATCAGATATCGGTATGAAGCAGGCGGATGCAAACCGGGTCGTAGTTAGGCCCAACTATATGACGGGCTTTTAACAAGCCAAAATTAATATAGGGCCGAAATGTTAAATGGGCCCTTAACAGGCCGAAACTAATATCAGGCCGAATTACTGAATAGGCCTTTAGCAAGTGGGCCCAAAAGCATAGCGTCCAGTCAACGGGTCGAATCTGATATGGGCCACAATTGAGACCAAAGCTTCTTAAAGCGTCGGACCTGATCTGGGCCGTGATTTGGCCCAGAAAGTGGGAGGCTTTTAACGGGCCGGATCTTATATGGGCCATTATTAGGCCTTAACGCAAGGTGCCATTAATGGACTGGATCAAATATGGGCCGGCATTTGGCCCAAAACATGGCAGCCAGTTAATGGGCCGGCCTACTAGGGTCCTCAAAATCTTATGGGCCTACAGCTGGGCTGGCCCATTAATGTCGGTGAAATCTCGTGGGCCTTTAGCTGGGCCGACCCATTATGATCCGCAAGAATTTTGTGGGCCTTTACCTGGGCCGGCCCATTATGGCACACAAAAATCTTGTAGGCCTTTACTGGGCCGACCTAATATAGCCCGCGAAATCTTGTGGGTCTTTAGCTGGGCCAGCCCATTATAGTCCGCAAAATCTCGTGGGCCTTTAACTGGGCCGGCCCATTATGGTCCGCAAAATCTTGTGGGCCTTTAGTTGGGCCGGCCCATTTAAACTTGATGGGCCGTGCCACGTGTCCACGTATCATAGGCGCCTTCTGTCCAATGAGTGGATGACATCTGTCCCAACGATGAGCCGACATGTGTTTCCTCCAGCCAATGATGATTTTACACGTGGAAATTTCCCATTGGTCGGGGCTGTTAACGGGTTATCGGATCCAAAATATGACCTAATAGCTTAACGGCGTTTCGTTACGGTGGATGCCACGTGTCGGTCACCCTTGACGAAAGCACTTCTGTGACGCGCGATTTAGATGATAATTTTGGTAATGTCATGGAACACTTCTACGACAGCACATGTATGACTATCTTGATTCTGTCATAAATTTGTCATGGATGTACATGCATGACAAAAAACACGACCTACTATGACAAACACGTATCATCACGGAAGTGTATTTTTTTTGTAGTGCAAGATGTTCATTCTATGGACCTGACCGATCCATTTGACTGTGACTGCCGAAAACAGTGCTAGAGTTAGATGTTGTTGCCCTTTTCAATCTGCTTTTTTTGTAAACCTGATGAACAATTAACCCTCGTGCTTTTGTACAGTTTGTAAGTCGGAGTTAGATGTTCCTGCCCTTTTCAACTCGGTCAGGATCGCTATATTTTCTTTGAAACAAGGCAAATGGCTTGCCATTCGTTTAATTTAGAGTGAAATATTGTAACAAATCCAAACCAAGGAAAATAACATCACTCTCGCCGGCTGCTTGAGCTCATTGTGCATTACAGAAGCCAAGTGATTAGCCCCCACCAGCACCCACAAACTTAGTTCAAACTAGCACATTAAATGGGCTGTAAATTTTCATAGGAAAGGCTGCATGACCGTGATGATTTGGATTACGACATTTGGGACCCGCGAGGAAATAGCCTATCCAAGGTGGTGTCGACTTACTAGCTAGTCAACAAACGATTCTGCCTACCAGCCGTTGGATTGACATCCAACATGTGTCGTGTATCTTCTATCTCTTGTCTTCTTCTTCCTCGGCCGCCCAAACCAAACCACCCGTCGGCTCCGCTTTGCTCCGCCTCCCATGGCTGGCTGCGCCTCCGCTGCCCTACCGTACGTACCCTCCAACGTTGGCCAGTCCCTCCCTCTATTCCCTCACACGTCCTGTTATTCTTCGGTGACGTCAGCCCCAACACGTACCCGCGCCCGAACGGTCCAACCCTCGTACTCCTCCGCTGCGGTTGGACGGCGCATCTTCAACGGCTCCTGTTCGTTTCGTCCGAGGCCTCGCCGTCATCCTCCACCTTGCGGCCTTCGTTCGCTCGCCGTCCGTGGTGCGCCGCCCTCTTGCGTTGTCAACGTCATCAACAACCGAGAGGAACAAGGAGATGATTGTACGTGGAGAGGATGACAGTATGGACCCACCAACGTCATGGCAGTACGCAAGCAAGTGCCTCTATAGTACAAGCCCAATAATATGGTTCCTCCTAATGGTTGGACATCTGGGGCTCACGCCATTGTCAACATAGTCAATAAACGAGAGAATTACACTACGAGCGGCTGACACGAGGGGACCCAAAGAAGTCACGCATTTTTTTTTAGGAACAAGCGGTTGTTATTTATACTAGTTTTAGCGACGGATCAGGGTAACAATGGGGCTGTGTGAAATTTGTGGCCCATCTAGCTGTGGTTTTATTTATGTTTACCACATCATGAGCCCGTTGTGTTTTTTCTTTACGAAAATGGCTAACCCAGGTCTATTTTTAAAAGAAATACCCAAACAAGGCCTACTTGCTTTTATCTGCCTCATTTGGGCTGCAAATCTTTCAAGACGAGGGAGTTCCATTCGGTTTGCCCGAAATGGGTTGTACATTTTAAAACACATCAAACCGGAATTAGTTTCAATTTTTTCATTACAAGATCTTAAATTCCATTGATTTTTATGCATGGACAATTATTTGGATTTTATATTTATATAAATTATTTTTCAAAATAGTTTGAATGTGAATCAATATTTCTGGATTAAAAACAGTTGACTGCACCGAAATATGCAAAATTTCGTATATTTTTTAACTTTGGCCACAATATGGGGTGTGATGCTAACAAAAAGAAGATGGGCTCCAAAAAAATTCTTAGAATTAGCAAATGGGTTGTACATTATTAAAAATAATGGCAGATGGGTTGTATGCTGTTTTCCACAGATTTGAGGCTGACTTGTGCGCCTACTACAGGTTGACGCGTATGCTTTCATAAAAAAAGGTTGACGCACACGCAACGCCCAGTCAACTTAGTCAACATACGAGAGCAATGACTGTTGGATGTCCATCCAATGGCTGTCGTGCTTCTTCAATCTCTGCTCTTCATGCTCCAGCCGCTCAAACAAGCGTCGGCGAGACTGCCTGCTCCCTCCTCTCGCGGCCGGCTATGCTGCCGCGCAGGCCTCACGGCCCACCGTACTCCCATCGCTGGCCTAGCCATCCCTCTACTCACCCACACATGTTGTTATTCTCCGTAGACGGCACACGAACCAGTAAACCCTCATACTCCTCCGCGTGGGAAACAACTGTCGAGTATTCCTTGGCTTCATGTCGTTCCCTTCCTAGGCCTCGTCGTCGTCCTCCGCCCTGGTGCTCTCGGCGCGGCCTGGTCAACATGGTCAATGAACAACATCCATCGGAAGTGGACTGTACGTGGAGAGGCTGACAGCTGGGTCCAGGGCCGCACGTAAGGAAATGCCTCCTTATTACGCACAAAATAATGATTCCTCCACCTGACAGCTAAGACCCACAGGAAGGGCCTCTGTATTTCGCGAAAAATCATTCCCCCCGCTGACAGGTCGGACCCACCAGCTATATCTGTACACGCAAGGAAGTGCCTCCTTATTACACCCAAGAAAATGAATACCCCCTGCTAGCTAGGACCCACCATATTGTTGGGCTGACTTGTGGGCCTACTAAGTTGACGGGGACGAAGGGCTTTGTCAACTTAGTCAATACTCCAAAGGATTGTATGATGTCCATCCAACGGCCATAGTGCTTCTTCAACCTCTGGTCTTCTTGCTCCAGCCGACCAAAGCAGCGCCGGTCGTGCCGCCTGCTCCTGCCTCCCGTGGTCGGCTGTGCTACCGCGGAGGCCTCACCACCCCCATACTACTCCCACCTTGGCCGGCCATCCCTCCACTCACCCACACCCCCTGTTATTCTGCGGCGACGGCAGCCTCACACCGCAGCCGAACCAGTGAACGCTCGTACTCCTCTCCGCGTGGGCATCCACTGCCGCGTCTTGCCCGGCTCCATGTCGTCCACTTACTAGGCCTCGCCGTCGTCCACCGCCGTGTTGCTCTCGGCGCGGAGTGGTCAATGTGGTCAACGACCGACTTCCATCGGAAGAGTACTGTACATGGAGAGGCTGACAGCTGGGACCATGGCAGCCGCAAGGAAGTGCCTCCTTATTACGCGGAAAATAATTATTCCTCCACCTGACAGCGAGGACCCACTAGACGGGCCACCAGTATTTTGCGAAAAAAATTGTTTCCCCCTGACTGTTGGGATCCACCGGACGGGCCACCATATTTCATGAAAAAAAGTTCCCCCCACTGTCAGCTCGGACCCACGGAAGTGCCTCGTTATTACGCACAAAAAAATGAATACTCCCCCGGCTAGCTGGGACCCACCTTGGTGGGAGGCTGACTTGTGGGCCTACTAAGTTGACAGGGACGAAGGGCTTTGTCAACTTAGTCAATATGACCGATTCTAGCTCCGGTGACCGTGACGTTGTCCATCCAATGGCCATCTTGCTTCTTCAACCTCTGGTCTTCTTGCTCCACCGCCAAAGCAGCGCCGGTCATGCCGCATGCTCTCGCCTCCCGTCGCCGGTTGTCTTTGCCGCAGAGGCCTCACCGCCCCTACTATTCCCACCGCTGGCGGGCCTGCGGCGACGGCAACCTCACACCGCAGCTGAACGGTGAACCTCGTGCTCCTCTCCGCTGGCTTCCACGCCGCGTCTTCCCGGCTCTGCATCGTCCCCTTCCTAGGGCCTCGCCGTCGTCCACCGCCGTGGTGCTCTCCAGCGGCGTGGTCAACGTGGTCAAGGAACGACTTCCATCGGAAGAGTATTGTACGTGGAGAGGCTGACAGCTGGGTCCATGGCCATAGCCCAGTTTTTTTGTGACTTGCCAAGTAAGTCGCTTTGTCAGGCCTGTTGGGCTGCAAATCTTTCAAGACGAGGAGAGCTTTCATTCGGCTGGCCGGAAAAATGGCCCATTAGTAATGAGAAATGGGTTGTACATTTTTAAAACACATCAAACTGGCAATTAGTTTCAAATATCTTTTTTTTTCATTTCAAGATTTTAAATTACATTAATTTTTATGCATGGAGAATTTGTTGGATTTTATATTGATATACATTTATTTTTAAAATCAGTTTGAATGTGAGTCAAATTTTCGGGAATAAAAACAGTTCGGACCGCTTTGAAATATGCAAAATTTCGTATAATTTTTAACCGTGGCGAAATATGGGCTGTAATGCTAACAAAAAGAATATGGGCTCCAAAACCCTTAAGAATTAGCAAATGGGCTGTAAATTATTAGAAATAATGGCAGATGGATCGTATGCTGTTTTCCATGATTTGAGGCTTTCCTAAAAAGGTTGGCCTTTAAACCTTGTTGTTGGATGTCCATCCAACGGCCGTCGTCTTCTTCAATCTCTGCTCTTCTGCTCGGCCGCTCAAACAAGCGCCCGGCTAGCCTGCTCCCTCCTCCATGCGGCCGGCTGGGCTGCCTTGCAGCCTCACCGCCCACCGTACTCCCATCGCTGGCCTAGCCATCCCTCTACTCACCCACACTGCTTTTATTCTCTGGCGACGGCAGACGAACCAGTAACCCCTCGTACAGTCGTACTCCCCTCCGCGTGGGAAACAACTGCCGAGTCTTCCCTGCCTCCGTGTCGTCCCCTTCCTAGGCCTCGGCGTCGTCCACCGTCGTGGTGCTCTCGGCGTGGCGTGGTCAATGTGGTCAACGACCGACTTCCGTCGGAAGGGTACTGTGCGTGGAGACACTGACAGCTGGGTCCACGGCCGCAGCAAGGAAGTGCCTCCTTATTAAGCGCAAAATAATTATTCCTCCACCTGACAGCGGGGACCCACCGGACGGGCCACCGTACTTCGCGAAAAAAACGTTTCCCCCCTGACTGCTGGGACCCACCAGCTACACTTTCGCATGCAAGGAAGTGCGTCCGGGCAAAAAAAAACGATTCACCCCTGACTGTCGGGACCCACCAGCTACATCTCCGCACGCAAGGAAGTGCCTGACAGTCGGGACCCACCTGGTCGAAGCATACGTAGCGTTGTCATTCTGGTCGCGAACGTGTGCGTACATATATACTGGTGGATGTAGAGGCGCGCACGTGTCGTAGTAGAGGCGCGCACGTAGCATGTACACGCACGTACAACGTCCAGGGTTCAAGAAAGAAATATGGCCACGTATGTGTACATACGGGCGGGGTCTCGAACGCCTACTCGCGCATACGTACGGCGAGGGCTCGTTGACATGGCTGGGTCAGAACGGAGAAACAGCTTCGTCGTCGTGTTCATGGGGAGGCAACGGAATGCATCGTGTTCATGGGGAGGCAATGGAATGCGTCGTGTTCATCGGGAGGCAACGGAACGCGTGGGAGCCAACCGGCTAGGTCGGAACAGAATGTGTGGTCGTGTTCATCGGGAGGGCTTGGACGGAACAGGCGATGGAAACGAGGCCTGGCGTATCGCAGATTGGAGGAAACGGCCTTGTGTTTGACCGGCCACGTTCGAAACGGGGTCCTGTTCATCGGGAGGGGTATGGTGTACCGCAAAATGGAGGAAACGGACCTCCTACGGTCGAAACGGGGGTCCTGTTGATCCGGAGGGGTGTGGCGTACCGCAAAAGGGACGAAACGGACCTCCTACGGTCGAAACGGGGGTCCTGTTGATCGGGAGGGGTGTGGCGTACCGCAAAACGGACGAAACGGACCTCCTACGGTCGAAACGGGGTCCTGTTCATCGGGAGGGTGTGGCGTACCGCAAAACGGGACTCCACGGGATACTGTTCATCTCCACCGTCGACCTCCTCCAGCCTCCACGGGCTACCGTCGACCTCCTCCAGCCTCCACGGGCTCCTGTTCATCCAGCCTCCACCACGCGCTACTCCACCGGCTACTGTTCAACCACCCCTCCACCTTCTACAGTTCATCCAGCCCTCCACACCACGGGGTCCTATTCAACCACCCCTCCACGGGCACACCTCCACCATCTATTGTTCATCCAGCCCTCCACCACACCACGGGGTCCTGTTCATCTAGAGGCAATGCCACCGCTCACTGTTCATCCAAACCCCCTGCAACACTCACTGTTCATCCCAGAGGCAGCATCGATCAGCTTAAGTTAGCAGCAGTAGTGAAGGAATCGCTCGATCGGGTTCAGTTAACAGCCATCAATCGATCGCTCGAGTTCGATGTAGCGTAACTGCGGTCTGTCGCTTCGCCGGTTCAGATAGAGCCCAACGCCTCGCTTCGGGTTCGATTAGAGCCAACGCATACGCATACTGCAGCGCATACGTGTCACGAGAGAAACACGCATCGCTCGACCCCGACCTCCCACCGTAAGGGAACTCCCGAAATTTTCCTCGCCTCGCTTCTACCATGGTTTTTCCGTCATGGACGGCCCAAAGAATGTCATGCAGCTTGTCTCCGGCCTGCCTGGATGAAAAGCCCATTTTACATCATGATTTTTTGTCATAGAAGTAGGAGCCCGCCACATCTATGATGATACCGGGTTTTGTCACAATTATCGTCATAGAAGTGTCATATGTATGACAGAAAAAAACTCGTTCGGCCCAAAATATCACGGATGTGTCTTTTTTTTGTAGTGGTTACTCGCAGCAAAGTTATCAAGTTTTGCAAAATTCAGTGGAGCCACCATACCGAGGACGAAGCCACTTGGGAACGAGAGGATGATCTACTCAAAGACCACCCACACTTATTTTCTAGCCAACCTGAATCTCGAGGACGAGATTCATCTTAAGGGGGGTAGGTTTGTAACATCCCAAATTTTCAATTTGGAATGGTATACATAGGTCATTCATGCATATCATATTTTATTGCATTTCGCTTCACGATCCTCAAAATCCTAAGCAACTCAAGGACCCACGGAGAGAGTTAGAGATTTCACGTTCTTCATATTTGAATTTTATCAAAATTGAGCAAGGATCACTTTGGTTTTAATTATTTTTCTCTCCGAAAATATTTGGTATTAAAATATATGAGAGGAGATAATATGACTACTCCAAAAATAAGGAATAATTTGAGGAAAGATATTAAAATCAATAAATAAATTTTATTTGATTTTATTGCAATTTTATTTGAATTAGGAAAAATTATGCGTTTTTCAAAATCGCATTAGAGGTCCAAATAAATGTTCACTTTGTCCGGGATTTTATTAGAGGACCATGAAAATTTATTTCAGGATTTTTGGAGTCCGTTTAGTATTTCTTTTACTCGTTTTTCCGCGTCAGGTTTAAAAAAAAGGTACCGACCTAACCGGGCCGTGTCTGACCTAGACTCCGACCCGACCGGCCCTTATAAGCCGCCCCGCCAGCCCACCCGACCTACCAGCCCCGCCGAAACCCTAGCCAGCCGCCGCGCCCCGCCTCGATTTCCGTGCCGCACCGCTGCCGCCGCGCGCCGCCTCGCTACCGCCGCCCGTGCCGCCTTAGTCGCCCGCCTCGCCGCCTTGTCGCTGCCTCACCGATCCTTGCCCGTCGCTGCCCCGCCGACTGATCCACTCGCCGCCGCCGCCACCAACCCCGCCGGACCTCGCCTAGGTAGTCGACCCCGCCGCCGCCGGTTTTCGTTAGTAAGTCGCTCAGATACCATCTTGTAGCCACCTGACCTCAGACGGTCAAGTCTCTGTGCTTCAGTGTCATCCCTGGATCGGTAATGCTGACACACATAGTACTCGAAGGATTTATAACAGAGTAGCAATCACACACTTATTACATCGAAAGTCTGAAAAGAGAACTTATTACAATAAATATGGCTTAAGGCCATCTAAATAAGATAACAGCAGAAGGCTTCGAAGATAAAGTGAGTCCATCAACTCCAACGGCATAGCTGAGTGCATGACAAACGACCTAGCGCACCTTACTCCTCGTTTGAGAAGTCTGCAATATGATACGTTGCAGCCCAAAAACGGGTCAGCACATGGAATATGCTGGCAATATAACCTGATGAGAGCAATGAACAGATAAATGCTATCACTACATGCATATATGGCTGGTGGAGGCTCTAAGGTTATATTGTTTTGCGAAAAGCCAATTTTTTTCCTACAACAAAGGAATAGATTTTATTTTAACTATCAAGGTGGTTGAAACATCATTGAGAAGGTTCCTCCAACTCAATCCCAATTAAGGTAATCATTAACGACCCAACAAAATTTATTTAGAGTGATGAGATCAAATCAATAATTCAAGTACCAGATACTCACGATGTCCATAACCGGGGACACGGCTAACCATGATTAGTTTATACACTCTGCAGAGGTTTGCGCGCTTTTCCCCACAAGACTCGATCTCCTCCGTTGGATTTCTTGCACTACATGGTGTTTGAGAAACGAATGACCGAGACACAGTCTTTTAGAAGCATTAACTCTTTACTCTGGGTAGACAGTTACACCTACTTTCCCTCTACATCTGCTAGCCCACCACTGAAAGAGGTCACACAACATACTCAACTATGCCAGAGCCCATAATGGCTTGTGGTTGCACACGGAAGTTTCTAGCGTGAATATTCTTATGATCCCTTTGAGCCTGGGTGGCGGACCGTAGGATGATCACACGGGTACTCCGGGATATCCTAGGACAACACTGGATTCTCCAGGTGCCCACAAGCAATCCACCCAGATGTGTATTAAAGTTGCCACCTTAAGTTGAACCATTAATTAACAATATCACATCTGTCATGAATACACTCAAACCCAATCCACGTCTACGAGCATGGCATAGCAATATAAGTATAACGTAGAAGTAACTCCCCAGGGTTTGATAATAAAACCGGTAATAGGTTCTACCTCATCAACTCCAAACCCACATGTTAAGAGATCCAACTCATGGAATGTGTGAGGGTTGTAGTAACTAATGCATAAAAACTAGGTAATAAAGGGGTATGATCAATGTGTTACTTGCTTTGCTGACGATCTGCAAATCCTAGAGACTCATAGTAGCACGCTTTGCACTCCGGGAATTCTATCGCAAACAAACAATAGCACACATAAGCAATCAAGCAAAGATGCACGGGTAAATCTCAAATAATAAGATCTAACCATAAAGTTCAACTGAAGAACTCCGGTTTGCAAAAAGAATGAAATCAAACAGAGCAACGAAACTCAAACTGCGAAAGAAACAAGATGTGATTACTAATCTGGGCTAAAGTCAAATTTTACAGTACCAAAAATTTGTTCAAGTTGGTTAAACAGAATGAGAGCTTCAAGATGAAGATCTAGGTGCTTGTTTCACCTGATTTGGATGAACGAGCGAAAAGTTATACTAGATCGAAGATTAGGGCAGAAATCGCAAACAAAAATAATTGCAAAAAGCCCTGGAAAAACAAAAACTAACGAACGAACGTTCGCTGTCTGCCGCTAATGGATGAACGTCGTTCGTTAAAACGACCATACGGACGAAAGTCCGCTATTTAACCGAACCGAAAAGAAACCAAAACAAAATCGATCTAAAACAAAAAAAGAGATCTAGGGTTTCGAGAAAAAAACCGAGCGGCTTTCTAACGAAAACCGGCGGCGGTGGGCAGCTACCTAATCGAGGTCCGGTGGGGTTGGCGGTGGCTCCGGCGGGGTTGGCGGCGGCGGCGGCGAGCGGATCCGGCGTGGCCAAGATCATGGACGGGCGGCTGGCGCGGCGATGGCGTGTACGAGATCGAGGTGGGCGGCTGCCTAGGGTTTCGGCAGGCCTGGCGGGTCGGGTGGGCTGGCGGGGCAGCTTATAAGGGCCGGCCGGGTCGGAGTCCAGATCGGACACGGCCCGATTAGGTCGGTAACTTCTTTTTTTAAAACCTGACGCAGAAAAAGAGTAAAAGAAATACTAAACGGACTCCAAAAATCCTGAAATAAATTTTCACGATCCTCTAATAATATCCCGGACAAAGTGAACATTTATTTGGACCTCTAATGCCATTTTGAAAAACGCATAATTTTTCCTAATTCAAATAAAATTGCAATAAAATCAAATAAAATGTATTTATTGATTTCCTTATTTTTGGAGAAGTCATATTATCTCCTCTCATATATTTGAATATGAAATATTTTCGAGAGAAAAATAATTAAAACCATAGTGATCCTTGCTCAATATTTGATAAAATTCAAATATGAAGAACGTGAAATCCCCAGCTCTCTCCGTGGGTCCTTGAGTTGCTTACGATTTTGAGGATCGCGAAGCGAAATGCAATAAAATATGATATGCATGAATGACATATGTATAACATTCCAAATTGAAAATTTGGGATGTTACAGTTTCATACTTTTAGTGTTCTCAAACTTTTTCAACTTTCACGCAATACATGAGCGTGAGCCATGGATATAGCACTGTAAGTGGAATTGAATATGGTGGTTGTAGAGAAGACAAAAAGGAGAAAGTCTCACATCAACTAGGCAAATTAATGGGCTAGGAAGATGCCCATAAATTTATATCAATGCAAGTGAGTAGGGATCGCCATGCAACGAATGCACTAGAGCTATAAGTGCATGAAAGCTCAAAAATAAACTAAGTGGGTGTGCATCCAACTTGCTTGCTCACGAAGACCTAGGGAAATTTGAGGAAGCCCGTCATTGGAATATACAAGCCAATTTCTATAATGAAAAATACCCACTAGTATAGTGAAAAAGTAGGAAACTCTCTGTCATGAAGATCATGTTGCTACTTTGAAGCACAAGTGTGGAAGAAGGATAGTAACATTGTCCCTTCTCTCATGTTTTTTTGGGCTTCTTTGGCATAATTTTTTATTTGGGCTTCTTTGGCCTCTTCTATTTTTAATAAAGTCTGTAGACTCATCCCAACTTATGAGGGAATCATAGCTTCCATCATCCTTTCCTCACATGGGACAATGCTCTAATAATGATGACATATACGTCTCCAATGTATCTATCATTTATGAAGTATTCATGCTGTTATATTATCATTCTCGGATGTTTTACTATCATTTTATAGCAACTTTATATCATTTTTTGGGACTAACCTATTGACTCAGTGCCCAGTGCCAGTTGTTGTTTTTTGCTTGTTTTTTACATCGCAGGAAATCAATATCAAACAAAGTCCAAACACCCGAAATTTTTTGTGGATTTTTTATGGACCAGAAGACCACCAATGGGCCAAAGCAGCACCTAGGGGGTGCCCCGAGGGGGCACAACCTACCAGGGCATGCCTGGGGTCCTAGGCGCGCCCGGGTGGGTTGTGCCTACCTCGGTGGCCTCCCCCACCCCCTCTTTACCCTATAAGTTCACAAATATTCCAAAACCCTCGGGGTTAACCTAGATCAAAAGTTCCACCGCCGCAAGGCTCTGTAGCCACGAGAAACCAATGTAGACCCTGTTCTGGCACTCTGCCGGAGGGAGAAATCATCACCGGTGGCCATCTTCATCATCCCAGCGGCCACCACGATGAGGAGGGAGTAGTCCACCCTCGGGGCTGAGTGTTTGTACCAGTAGCTATGTGTTTAATCTCTCTCTCTCTCTCTCGTGTTCTTGAGATGTCACGATCTTGATGTATCACAGGCTTTGTTAATATAGTCGGATCATATGGTGTTTTCCCCTCTCTATCTTGTTGTGATGAATTGAGTTTTCCCTTTGAGATTTCGTTGTTATCAGACTGAACACTTTTATGGATTTGAGAGCACTTGATACATATCTTGCATATGTATACTCGTGGTGACAATGGGGTATCATATTGCTTCAGTTGATATGTGTTTTGGCACTCAACTTGCGGATTCCCACGGTGACATTGGGGTAATCTACGCATAAGGGTTGATGCACGTTCTCGTCTTTTGTTTCTCCAGTAGAAACCTTGGGGCACTCTTTGAAGTTTTTTGTGTTGGATTGAGTATTATGAATCTGAAATTATTTGGTGTTATTTTAGTACGAACTCTTGGATAGATCAATCGGAAAGAATAACTTCGAGGTGGTTTCATACCCTACAAATGATTTCTTCGTACGTTCCCGGGAAAATATTGTTTTTGCCACTCTAGATTTTGCCAATTTTCCTTATGCCACTCTAGATTTTGACTTTTTACTTTTGCCACTCTTAGTTTTTGAAAATTATCATAATTGCCATTCTTGTGGCAAAAGCAAAAAAAATGAGTGGCAATTGTGATAAATTTCAAAAGATAAGAGTGGCAAATGAAATAAAATTATTTTGCTTTTGCCACGGAATGGCAATTGTGATAATTGTCAAAAGCTAATAGTGGCAAAAGTGAAATGTCAAAATTTGGAGTGGCATAAGGAAAATTGGCAAAATCTAAAGTGGCAAAAACAATATTTTCCCTATGTTCCTCGCTAGATAGGAACTTTGGAGTGATTTGTCTATGCATGTTGAGGGACGGTTATATGATCCAATTATACTAGCATTGTTGGGAGATTGCACTAGCGAAAGTATGGGCCCTAGGCCTCATTTCAAGCATTGCAATACCGTTTTTTGTGCCTGTTTACTATTTGCTACATTGCTGTTTTTATTTAATCAGATTATAAAATATATTTCTACCATCCATATTACACTTGGATCACCATCTCTTCGCCGAACTAGTGCACCTATACAAATTGCCATTGTATTGGGTGTGTTGGGGACACAAGAGATTTCTTATATTTGATTGCAGGGTCGTTTGAGAGATACCATCTTCATCCTACACCTCCCACGGATTGATAAAGCTTAGGTCATCCACTTGAGGGAAAATTGCTACTATCCTACAAAACTCTGCGCTTGGAGGCCCAACACGTGTCTACAAGAATAAAGTTGCATAGTAGACATCAATGATCATCACACTTTTATTTACTTACAACTCAAGAATTACAACTCGATACTAGAACAAGATATGACTCTATATGAATGCCTCCGGCGGTGTACTGGGATGTGCAATGATCAATATTGACATGTATAAAAAATATGAATGGTGGCTTTGCCACAAATACTATGCCAACTACATGATCATGCAAAGCAATAGACAACGATGGTACATGTCATAATAAACGGAATGGTGGAAGTTGCATGGCAATATATCTCGGAATTGAAGGAAATATGCCCTAGAGGAAATAATAAAGTTGTTATTTATATTTACTTATATCATGATAAATGTTTATTATTCATGCTAGAATTGTATTAACCGGAGACTTAGTACATGTGTGAATACATAGACAAACAGAGTGTCCCTACTATGCCTCTATTAGACTAGCTCGTTAATCAAAGATGGTTAAGTTTCCTAGCCATAGACATGTGTTGTCATTTGATGAACGGGATCACATCATTAGAGAATGATGTGATGGACAAGACCCGTCCGTTAGCTTAGCACCAGGATCGTTTAGTTTATTGCTATTGCTTTCTTCATGACTTATACATGTTCCTTTGACTATGAGATTATGCAACTCCCGAATACCGGAGGAACAGTTAGTTGAGTTGACTATGAGATTATGCAACTTCGAACTTCACAACGTAACTCTGTGATTATAAAGATGCTCTACAGGTGTCTGCGATGGTGTTTGTTGAGTTGGCATAGATCGAGATTAGGATTTGTCACTCCGATTGTCGGAGAGGTATCTCTGGGCCCTCTCGGTAATGCACATCACTATAAGCCTTGCAAGCAATGTGACTAATGAGTTAGTTGCGGGATGATGGATTACGGAACGAGTAAAGAGACTTGCCGGGAACGAGATTGAACTAGGTATGATGATACCTACGATCGAATCTCGGGAAAGTAACATACCGATGACAAAGGGAACAACGTATGTTGTTATGCGGTTTGACCGATAAAGATCTTCGTAGAATATGTAGGAGCCAATATGAGTATCCAGGTTCCGGTATTGGTTATGGTCCGGAGATGTGTCTCGGTCATGTCTACATAGTTCTCGAACCCTAGGGTCCGCACACTTAACGTTCGATGACGGTTTGTATTATGAGTTATGTGATTTGATGTACCAAAGGTTGTTCAGAGTCCCGGATGAGATCACGGACATGACGAGGATTCTCGAAATGGTCGAGACATAAATATTGATATATTGGACCATGTTATTCGGACACCGGAAGTGTTCCAGATAGTTTCTGATAAAACCGGAGTGCCGGAGGGGTTACCGGAACCCCCCGAGGAAGTAATAGGCCTTAGTGAGCCATAGGGGAGAGAGAGGGCAGTAGCCAGAGGTGGAGCCCCCCCTAAGGGGATTCCAAATAGGACTAGGGGAGGGGGCGCGGCCCCTCTTTCCCTCTCCCTCTCCCTCCCTCCTTCTCCTACATGGACTAGGAAAGGGGGGGATTCCTACTTGGAGTAGGATTCCCCCCCTTGGGTGCGCCCCTTAGGGGCGGCCGGCCTCCTCCTCCCCTTCTTTATATACGGGGGAGGGGGCACCCCATAGACACACAAGTTGATATTTAGCCGTGTGTGGTGCCCCCCTCCATAGTTTTCCACCTCGGTCATATTGCCGTAGTGCTTAGGAGAAGCCCTGCGCCGGTAACTTGATCATCACGTCACCACGCCGTCATGCTGACGAAACTTTCCCTCGGCCTCAACTGGATCTAGAGTTCGAGGGACGTTACCGAGATGAACGTGTGCAGATCGCGGAGGTGCCGTGCGTTCGGTACTTGGATCGGTTGGATCGCGAAGACGTTCGACTACATCAACTGCATTACTAAACGCTTCCGCTTTCGCTCTACGAGGGTACATGGACACACTCTCCCCGCTCGTTGCTATGCTTCTCCTAGATAGATCTTGCGTGATCGTAGGCAAATTTTTTGAATTACAACGTTCCCCAACAGTGGCATCCGAGCCAGGTCTATGCGTAGATGTTATATGCACGAGTAGAACACAAAGAGTTGACGGCGGCCCGATCTTTCGATGAGAGTGGGGATAACTATCGATTTGGTGGATTTTGACCTTGACGATCCGGCTATACCGTACCCGATGATACGCCTCGACAATCACTAAACCAGTCTCCGATGGTTATTGACCTTGCCGTAGGCACGATAAACCTGAACAGCGAGGTTTGAGTTCCTGCAAGCAACTGAAGAACCAGCAAGAACAAAGGTGAATTGCAACTGAAATTGCGGATGATAAATTGAGTACACGAACTAGATGAAAAGTTGGGGTTCCACTGTGGACCTGACAAGGCGGTAGTCCTACATGTCTCGTAGATGTGAATTGTAGCAATCGCTAGACAATACAATAAAACCCGAGTCTAAACCCTAACCTAGACTACCTATTTATTAAAGATCGATTGGGCGGCCGAGTCGGTTCGGTGTCCCATCTGGACTGCTTCATGTCGGTTTGTACTTGGATCGGCTGCAACCAAACGATGCATGTCCTGGCTCGGCTGCAGCCTAGAGTCCAAGAGCCCACGTGGCTCATCTTGGTCCATGAAGAGAAAACTAAGTTTTGGCCCTTGTGCACTTGCACGTGAGATGAATGATGGTTCGATGGAACACATGCATGCAGATGGTGTTGCTCCTCTTGATTTTTCTTATGTGGATGATCCTTCAGTCCCTTTATTCCTAAGTACAATTAAATCAGAAAATGAGCGTAGCTCCATATTCTCATCAGTTAAATTATGTGTACAAAGGAGCGATAGTACCTGGCCATTAATTTGCCTCGCTCGCGCTCTAGTAATAGGACCAAGTGGAATAACTGATGTAGGAGTTGCGGCGGGTGTAACAGTAGAAGAGGTGTCCTCATCATCCCCCCCTTCCTGAATCGAAGTTGTCCTCGACGGTATCTCATCGTCCTCACCCAAATAAGGCTTTAAATCTGCAACGTTAAATGTGGGACTATCCAAAAATTCTGCAGGCAAATCAAGATTATATGCATTCTCGTTAATTTTTTCAAGCACTTTAAAAGGTCCATCCGCACAAGGCATTAATTTTGACTTCCGTAAATCAGGGAAGCAGTCTTTTCGCAAATGTAACCATACTAACTCACCTGGTTCAAACACAATACTTTTCCTACCCTGACTACCAGCAAGTTTATACTTGGCATTCATCCGTTCAATATTTTTCTTTAGCATCAAGGTTTACCTTCTCCAAAGATGGAATAGGTAATAAATCAATAGGCGCACCAGGTATAAATCCATAAACAATCTCAAAAGGGCATAACTTTGTGGTAGAATCAACTGAACGATTATAAGAAAATTCTACATGAGGTAAACATTCTTCCCACATTTTTAAGTTCTTTTTTTCAAAACAGCCCTGAGCATAGTAGACAATGTTCGATTAACCACTTCAGTTTGACCATCTGTTTGAGGATGACATGTAGTACTAAATAAAAGCTTAGTCCCCAAGTTTGTCCACAACACCCTCCAAAAGTGGCTAAGAAATTTTGTGTCACGATCAGAAACAATTGTATTTGGCACCCCATGTAAATGAACTACTTCTTTAAAGAACAAATCAGCAATGTGAGTAGCATCATCACTTTTGTGACAAGGTATAAAATGTGCCATCTTACAGAATCTATTGACAACAACAAATATACTATCCCTCCCGTGTCATGTTCTAGGCAGTCCTAATACAAAGTCCATAGATATATCTTCCCAAGGAGTGCTAGGAACAGGAAGAGGCATATATAAACCATGTGGGTTTAATCGTGACTTAGCTTTTTGGCATGTCGTGCAGCGTGCAACATATCTCTCCACATCCCTTCTCATTTTTGGCCATAAGAAATGACCAGAAAGGATTTCTTCTATCTTCTTGACACCGAAATGTCCCATAAGTCCTCCGCCATGCACCTCATGTAACAACAAAAGACGAACAGAGCTATCTGGGATGCATAGCTTATTAGCACGAAAAACAAATATGTCATTAACGATGAACTTGTTCCAAGTTCTACGCTCTCTGCAATTGAGCAATATATCTTTAAAATCGACATCATTAGCGTATTGCTCTTTTATAGTTTCAAGTACAAAAATTTTGAAGTCAAGTTGTGATAACATGGTATAGCGTCTAGACAATGCATCGGCAATAACATTCTCCTTCCCTTTCTTGTGATTAATAACATAAGGAAAAGATTCAATAAATTCACCCTATTTTGCCTACGATTCAATTTGCTTTGACTTCTAATATGCTTGAGTGATTCATGATCAGAATGTATGACAAACTCCTTAGGCCATAAATAATGTTGCCATGTCTCCAAAGTCCGAACTAGTGCATAAAGTTCTTTATCATATGTTGAATAATTCAAACTAGGCCCACTGAGTTTTTCACTAAAATATGCTATTCGTTTGCCTGCTTGCAATAAAACACTGCCTAAACCAATGCCGCTAGCATCACATTCTAATTCAAACATCTTATTAAAATCAGGTAATTGCAGCAAAGGGGCATGTGTAAGATTATCTTTAAGAATAGTGAAGGCTTCCTCTTGTGCGTCGCTCCAAACAAATGGCACATTTTTCTTTGTGAGCTCGTTGAGCGGCGCTGCGGTGGTACTAAAATCCTTCACGAACCGCCGGTAGAACCCAGCAAGTCCAAGAAAACTTCGTACATGTGTGACCGAGTTAGGGGTCGGCCAACTCTGGATCGCTTCAACCTTGGCTTTATCAACTTCAATTCCTTGCGTTGTCACAACATAGCCAAGAAAAGTGACTCGATCCGTGCAAAAAGTGCACTTCTTGATATTACCAACTAAACGTGCATCACATAGAGCAGAAAAAATAGCACACAAATGGTCTAAGTGTTCCTCTATTTACTTGTTATAAATCAAAATATCATCGAAATATACTACCACAAATCGTCCAATGAAAGCTCGCAAAACTTCATTCATTAGTCTTATGAAAGTACTAGGTGCATTAGTCAATCCAAAAGGCATAACTAACCACTCATACAAAACAAATTTAGTTTTGAAAGCAGTTTTCCATTCATCACCTAGTTTCATACGAATTTGATGGTAGCCACTACGCAAGTCCACTTTAGAAAACATAACCGAGCCACTGAGTTCATCAAGCATGTCATCTAATCTAGGAATAGGATGACGATATCGAATTGTAATATTATTGATGGCTCTACAATCAGCACACATACGCGAAGTACCGTCTTTTTAGGAACAAGTAAAATTGGTACAACACATGGACTAAGGGATTCACGAATGTAACCTTTTTCAAGTAGTTCTTGAACTTGTCGCTGAATCTCCTTAGTCTCCTCTGGATTAGTCCGGTACAGCGCACGGTTGGGTAATGAGGCGTCAGGTATCAAGTCAATTTGATGTTCAATTCCTCTCATAGGTGGCAGCCCGGTTGGTACTTCCATTGGGAAAACATCATGATACTCCTGCAAAAGGTTAGCGACAATAGGAGGCAAAGAAGAAGGCATATCCTCAAATGAAAACAAAACTTCTTTGCAAATAAGAGCATAACATTCATCAGTATGAGCATCTAACTCAAAAATTTCAGCACATGTAGCTAAGAAAGAAGCACCTTTCAATTTAATTTCTTTAGATGTGCTAGGATCAGATTCGTGCATCTCATTAAATTGTTCTAACATATTTGTCTTTCTACTAGCCCTAGGAAGATCATCTTTTAAAATTTGCTCAGGAGACATAGGGTGCAGAATGATTTTCTTTCCTTTATGTGTGAGAGTGTACTGATTAGTTCTACCATCATGTAAACATTGTTTATAATATTTCCATGGCCTTCCTAGTAACATAGAACAAGCTTGCATATGCAAAATATCACAATCAATAGTGTCATGGTATGAACCTAAAGAAAAAGGAACTCTCACCATGCGTGTTACCTTTACCTTTCCACCATCATTAAACCATTGAATGTAGTATGGTTGTGGATGTTGTCGGGAAGGTAGGGATAGCTTCTCCACCATGTCAATGCTTGCTAAATTGTTACAACTCCCTCCATCAATGATTATGCCAACGTAACGCTCCTTGACGACTCCTTTGATGTGGAAGAGGTTGTGACGTTGATCCTTCTTTGCTTTGACAATCTGAGCACTAAGTACACGATGTGATATAAGACTAATGTACTTATCAGCGTCATCGGCGGTCACATGTTCTTCCTCTTGCTTCGGTCTTGTGTCATCATCTTCATGTGCAGCAAACAAGGCATATGTGTCTTCATCAAAATCACTAGCGGAGTCGTACTCGCCGTCTTCATGAATGATCAATACACGCTTATTAGGACACTCCTTCATGACATGGCCAAATCCCTTACAAGTGTGGCACTGGATATCCTTTGTTCTTTTGGAGGAAGCGGACGATGATGATGAACTTTTTGTTGGAATTTGCATAGTACTTTTCAGTGGTGCCGAAGTGTGTGATGCTAAAGTTGATGAATAAGGTCCCAGTCGAGAGGTTGCAGGTGCTGTTGTAGAGGTGCGAGTGGATGGGGCAGCAGGGGTGCGCGGCTCCCATGTGGATGTACGACTTGCAGAAAAATTAGGACGCATTCTCGAACGACCCTACACTTCATGTTCAACATGTATAGAAAGATGGAATAAACGGGTCATTGAATGATAATCCTTATAAGCAAGTATGTAATAAATTTTTCTATTCAATCCACCCAAGAACCTAGCCATAGAGGCTTCATCGGTCTCAACTAAACCACAACGTAACATGCCCATTTGGAATTCTTGATAATAGTCTTCCACGGATTTAGATCCTTGGTTCAAGCGTTGTAGTTTATTTACCAAGTCACGTTCATAATATCTAGGAACAAAACGGTGACTCATTACTAATTTCAAAGCTTCCCAAGTGGCAGGAATATTATTAGGATATTTACGACAATGTTCTCTCCACCAAACAGAAGCAAAATCACTAAACTCACTAGTTGCAGCCCTAACTCTTTTATCATCAGGAAAATCATGGCAAGCAAATTTTTGATCAACTAGTAATTCCCAGTCAAGATAAACATCTGGATCATATTTCCCATCAAAAGGAGGCATGACAAATTTTATTCTACCCAAAGAATCGTCATGGCCATGTACATGAGGACACTGGTGTCGTCCCATACCTTGTTGATTATTGCGTAGTTGACGATGATCATGATCATTGTTATCATTAACTGCATCAGGATCCTCGGAATCACCATCATAGTTGTCATCTTGGTTGTCGCCGGCCATCGAGTTGGCGTTGCAAGGACGGGGCTGGTCGATGGCATCAGTGTATGAAAGAGGGTGCCTCGGGTCTCCTGGGGGCACCCGACAAGCTCGTTGTAGACCTGTGTTGGTGGCTGGAAGATGCAGAGCGGCAATGGAGACGGCACCTAGACGGGCATCCTGGGCATCAAGACATTTCATAATAGATGCAAGTGTTTGAGTGAACGTCTCATTGCTATCCTCGATCGACTTGAGACGCTTATCAAGTGCGCCCTCGAACGATGTGAACCACTCGGTGTATGCATGCACATCCTCCTCAAGGCGTGCCACCGTGGCTTTCATGTTGTCTTCGTCACCTGCCATGGTTAGGACGGAAGAAGAACAAAATCACAAGTATATGGCTCCTACTGTAACTACAGTAAGGCGGTGGAAATTTTTTCTCAACTCTCGAGCAATTACAAAGCTCTTACCAGTTCTTACCGTGCTGAAGTGGTTGTCGGCCGTTGGCGATGTCAAAAGTGATCAAAAGATTGATATAGCGATTACCAAGTCACCGAACTAGGTGCAATATAGGAAGTGGAGCTTGGTGAAGGTTTCCTCAACTCGCAATATGTGGCACAATTAAGCAAAAAGTAATGCAAGCTGAATAATTGCTCAAACTCCTAACTAGTGCTGGCAGTCGACTAGTAAGAGACAAAACAATCTAAGCCTAGATACTGAATCAAGCGAGTGGAAAATGATGAAAATATGATAGCTCTAAGTAGCTCGATATAAGTGAGGTATAAACGTAGTGTATGGCAACCAAGAGTAGAAAAATGTCCAACAATTATTGGTTATATGAACAGAGTAGAAGTCTGAACAGCAAAACAGATTGTTCAAAAGATGCAAACCAGCCAGAACTTTGCAACTATTTTTTTCTTTTTTTTCCTGTTTCTTTTTCTTTTGCTCTTTTTTTTTTGCTCAGGCTGGGTTCTAGTAGAAGTAACGGACACAAATTAAGTCAGAAAAGAGAAAAAGAAAATACAAGGTTACTCGACAAGGTGTTACGTGAGCTAGCTATGCGCTAGTGTTGAGATTAGATAGGACTAGTAGTCAAGCTGTTACGGGAGCTAGATGTGCGCTGGTGTTGAGATTAGCGAGGACTAGTAGTACTAATGCACATGAGCAGTTGGCTGCTGGCGGAGAGTGTTGGTTCTGGCGAAGCGACGCGGGGCAGCAGACACAGTGTCTGGTAGCTCACGGAGCACGAGGTGTATATGGACCGAGCGTCACTGTAACCTGACAAGTACTGTAGCAGAGGAAGACACAGACGATCCGAACTCAACAGAAACTGGAAACAATAGATCACTATATTATTTTTCAGAATATGGACGAACTTGCGGCAGGAACTATGGTGGACAAAAACAAGGTTCGATCTAGTAGACGAGTTTCTTCTAAAATTAATCTAAACCAGTTCTAATTCTAGGATGAATGCAACCAACAATTCAACTACGCAAATACTAGATGCAAAAATTGCTAAAGGTTAAAAAGGTAGGTGTAATGGATAAAATAATCTAATTTATTTTGGCTTTTTCGTGGGTTTATAGGACAGAAATAAACTAATCTAAGAAAACTGTAAATCTCTCACCTATGAACCTGAAAACTGATACCACTTGATGTGACGGCGGCCCGATCTTTCGATGAGAGTGGGGCTAACTATCGATTTGGTGGATTTTGACCTTGATGATCCGGCTATACCGTACCCGATGATATGCCTCGACAATCGCTAAACCAATCTCCGATGGTTATTGACCTTGCCGTAGGCACGATCAACCTGAACAACGAGGTTCGAGTTCCTGCAAGCAACCGAAGAACCAGCAAGAAGAAAGGTGAATTGCAACTGAAATTGTGGATGATAAATTGAGTACACGAACTAGATGAAAAGTTGGGGTTCCACTGTGGATCTGACAAGGCGGTAGTCCTACATGTCCCGTAGATGCGAATTGTAGCGATGGCTAGACAATACAATAAAACCGAGTCTAAACCCTAACCTAGACTACCTATTTATTAAAGATCGATTGGGCGGCCGAGTCGGTTCGGTGTCCCATCTGGACTGCTTCATGTCGGTTTGTACTTGGATCGGCTGCAATCAAACGATGCATTGCCTGGCTCGGCTGCAGCCTAGAGTCCAAGAGCCCACGTGGCTCATCTTGGTCCATGAAGAGAAAGCCAAGTTTTGGCCCTTGTGCACGTGCACGTGAGAGGAATGATGGTTCGATGGAACTCATGTATGCAGATGGTGTTGCTCCTCTTGATTTTTCTTCTGTGGATGATTCTTCGGTCCCTTTATTCCTAAGTACAATTAAATCAGAAAATGAGCATACGCCATATTCTCGTCAGTTAAATTATGTGTAAAAAAGAGCGATAGTACCTGCCATTAATTTGTCTCGCTCGCGCTCTAGTAATAGGACCAAGTGGAATAACTAATGTAGGAGTCGCAGCGGGTGTAACAGTAGAAGAGGTGTCCTCATCAGTTGTGGGCGATAATAGTCATACTGCTTACCAGCATGTCATACTTTGATTGGGCGGTACTGTTGGATGAAGCGGCCCAGACCAACATTATATGACCACGTTCATGAGACTGGTTCTACCGTCGTGCTTTGCACACAGGTGGCTAGTGGGTGTCTGTTTCTCCAACCTTAGTTGAATCGAGTGTGACTATGCCCGGTCCTTGTTGAAGGTTAAAACAACACACTAGAGGACAAATCGTTGTGGTTTTGATGCGTAGGTAAGAATGGTTCTTGCTAAGCCCGTAGCAGCCACATAAAACTTGCAACAACAAAGTAGAGGACGTCTAACTTGTTTTTGCAGGGCTTGCTGTGATGTGATATGGTCAAGACGTGATGATATATAAATTATTGTATGAGATGATCATTTTTGTAACGATTATCGACTGGCGGGGAGCCATATGGTTGTCGCTTTATTGTATGAAATGCAATCGCCATGTAATTGCTTTACTTTATCACTAAGCGGTAGTGATAGTTGTAGTAGCAATAGTTGGCGAGACGACAGTGATGCTTCGATGGAGATCAAGGTGTCAAGCCAGTGACGGTGGTGATCATGACGGTGCTTTGGATACGGAGATCAAAGGCACAAGATGATGATGGCTATATCATATCACTTATATTGATTGCATGTGATGTTTATCCTTTATGCATCTTATTTTGCTTAGTACGGCGGTAGCATTATAAGATGATCTCTCACTAAATTTCAAGGTACAAGTGTTCTCCCTGAGTATGCACCGTTGCGACAGTTCGTCGTGCAGACACACAATGTGATGATCGGGTGTGATAAGCTCTACGTTCACATACAACGGGTGCAAGCCAGTTTTGCACATGCAGAATACTTGGGTTAAACTTGACATTCCTAGCATATGAAGATATGGCTTCGGAACACTAAGACCGAAAGGTCGAGCGTGAATCATATAGTAGATATGATCAACATAGTGATGTTCACCATTGAAAGCTACTCCATCTCACGTGATGATCGGACATGGTTTAGTTGATATGGATCACGTGATCACTTAGATGATTAGAGGGATGTCTATCTAAGTGGGAGTTCTTAAGTAATATGATTAATTGAACTTTAATTTATCATGAACTTAGTACCTGATAGTATTTTGCATGTCTATGTTGTTGTAGATAAATGGCCCGTGCTACTGTTTCGTTGAAATTTAATGCGTTCCTAGAGAAAGATAATTTAAAGATGATGGTAGCAACTACACGGACTAGGTCCGTAACTTGAGATTATCCTCATTGCTGCACAGAAGAATTACATCCTGGAAGCACCGCTAGGTGCAAGACCCGCTATAGGAGCAATGCCGGATGTTATGAACGCCTGGCAGAGCAAAGGTGATGACTACTCGATAGTTCAGTTTGCCATGCTTTACGACTTAGAACCGGGACTTCAACGATGTTTTGAACGTCATGGAGCATATGAGATGTTCCAGGAGTTGAAGTTAATATTTCAAGCAAATGCCTGGATTGAGAGATATGAAGTCTCCGATAAGTTCTACATCTGCAAAATGGAGGAGAATAGTTCTGTCAGTGAACATATACTCAGAATGTCTGGGTACCACAATCACTAGACTCAGCTGGGAGTTAATCTTCCGGTTGATAGTGTCATTCACAGAGTTCTTCAATCACTACCACCAAGCTAAAAAAGCTTCATGATGAACTATAATATGCAAGGGATGGATAAGTCAATCCGGAGCTCTTCGCAATGCTAAAGGCCGCGGAGGTAGAAATCAAGAAGGAGCATCAAGTGTTGATGGTTAACAAGACCACTAGTTTCAAGAAAAAGGGCAAAGGGAAGAAGGGGAACTTCAAGAAGAATGGCAAGCAAGTTGCTGTTCAAGTGAAGAAGCCCAAGTCTGGACCCAAGCCTGAGACTGAGTGCTTCTACTGCAAAGGGACTGATCACTGGAAGCCGAACTGCCCCAAGTATTTGGCGGATAATAAGGATGGCAAAGTGAAAGGTATATTTGATATACATGTTATTGATGTGTACCTTACTAATGCTCTCAGTAGCGCATGGGTATTTGATACTAGTTTTTTTGCTCACATTTGCAACTCGAAACAGGGGCTATGGATTAAGGAAATATTGGCTAAGGACGAGGTGACGATGCACGTGGGAAATGGTTCCAAAGTCGATGTGATCATCGTCGTCACGCTACCTCTACATCTACCTTCGGGATTAGTTTTAGACCTGAATAATTGTTATTTGGTGCTAGCGTTAAGCATGAACATTATATCTGGATCTTGTTTGATGCGAGATGGTTATTCATTTAAATCAGAGAATAATGGTTGTTCTATTTATATGAGTAATATCTTTTATGGTCATGCACCCTTAATGAGTGGTCTATTTTTGTTGAATCTTGATAGTAGTGATACACATATTCATAGTATTGAAGCCAAAAGATATAAGTTTAATAATGATAGTGCAACTTATTTGTGGCACAGCCGTTTAGGTCATATTGGTGTAAAGCGCATGAAGAAACTCCATGCTGATGGGCTTTCGGAATCACTTGATTATGAATCACTAGATGCTTGCGAACCATGCCTCATGGGCAAGATGATTAAGACTGAGTGCTTCTACTGCAAAGGGACTGGTCACTAGAAGCGGAACTTCCCTAAGTATTTGGCGGATAAGAAGGATGGCAAAGTGAAAGGTATATTTGAAATACATTTTATTGATGTGTACCTTACTAATGCTCGTAGTAGAGCCTGGGTATTTGATACTGGTTTTGTTGCTCATATTTGCAACTCGAAACAGGGGCTACGGATTAAGCGAAGATTGGCTAAGGACGAGGTGACGATGCGCGTGGGAAATGGTTCCAAAGTCGATGTGATCACCATCGTCACGCTACCTCTACATCTACCTTCGGGATTAGTTTTAGACCTGAATAATTGTTATTTGGTGCCGGCGTTAAGCATGAACATTATATCTGGATCTTGTTTGATGCGAGACGGTTATTCATTTAAATCAGAGAATAATGGTTGTTCTATATATATGAGTAATATCTTTTATGGTCATGCACCCTTAATGAGTGGTCTATTTTTGTTGAATCTTGATAGTAGTGATACACATATTCATAGTATTGAAGCCAAAAGATATAAGTTTAATAATGATAGTGCAACTTATTTGTGTACAATTGTTTAGGTCATATTGGTGTAAAGCGCATGAAGAAACTCCATGCTGATGGGCTTTCGGAATCACTTGATTATGAATCACTAGATGCTTGCGAACCATGCCTCATGGGCAAGATGATTAAGACTGAGTGCTTCTACTACAAAGGGACTGGTCACTAGAAGCGGAACTGCCCTAAGTATTTGGCGGATAAGAAGGATGGCAAAGTGAAAGGTATATTTGAAATACATGTTATTGATGTGTACCTTACTAATGCTCGTAGTAGACCCTGGGTATTTGATACTGGTTTTGTTGCTCATATTTGCAACTCGAAACATGGGCTACGGATTAAATGAAAATTGGCAAAGGATGAGGTGACGATGCGCGTGGGAAATGGTTCCAAAGTCGATGTGATCGCGTCGTCACGCTACCTCTACATCTACCTTCGGGATTAGTTTTAGACCTGAATAATTGTTGTTTGGTGCCAGCGTTAAGCATGAACATTATATTTGGATCTTGTTTGATGCGAGATGGTTATTCATTTAAATCATAGAATAATGGTTGTTCTATTTATATGAGTAATATCTTTTATGGTCATGCACCCTTAATGAGTGGTCTATTTTTGGTTAATCTCGATAGTAGTGATACACATATTCATAGTATTGAATCCAAAAGATATAAGTTTAATAATGATAGTGCAACTTATTTGTGGCACAGCCGTTTAGGTCATATTGGTGTAAAGCGCATGAAGAAACTCCATGCTGATGGGCTTTTGGAATCACTTGATGCTTGCGAAAGATGCCTCATGGGCAAGATGACTAAGACTCCGTTCTCCAGAACAATGGTGCGAGCAACAGACTTACTAGAAATAGTACATACTGATGTATGCGGTCCGATGAGTGTTGATGCTCGCAGCGGGTATTGTTATTTTTGACCTTCACAGATGATTTGAGCAGATATGGGTACATCTACTTGATGAAACATAAGTCTGAAACATTTGAAAAGTTCAAAGAATTTCAGAGTGAAGTGGAAAATCGTTATAACAAGAAAATAAAATTTCTACGATCTGATTGTGGAGGTGAATATTTGAGTTACGAGTTTGGTCTTCATTTGTAACAATGCAGAGTAGTTTCTCAACTCACGCCACCCGGAACACCACAGCGTAATGGTGTGTCCAAATGTCATAATCGTACTTTATTAGGTATGGTGCAATCTATGATGTCTCTTACTGATTTACCGCTATCATTTTGGGGTTATCCTTTAGAGACGGCTGCATTCACATTAAATAGGGCACCATCTAAATCCGTTGAGACAACACCATATGAACTGTGGTTTGGCAAGAAACCCAAGTTATCGTTTCTTAAAGTTTGGGGCTGCGATGCTTATGTGAAAGAACTTCAACCTGATAAGCTCGAACCCAAATCGGTGAAATGTGTCTACATAGGATACCCAAAGGAGACTAATGGGTACACCTATCACAGATCTGAAGGAAAGATATTCGTTGCTAAGAATTGATCCTTTCTAGAGAAGGAGTTTCTCTCGAAAGAAGTGAGTGGGAGGAAAGTAGAACTTGATGAGGTAATTGTACCTGCTCCCTTATTGGAAAGTAGTTCATCACAGAAATCAGTTCCAGTGATTCCTACACCAATTAGTGAGGAAGCTAATGACGATGATCATGAAACTTCTGATCAAGTTACTACCGAACCTCGTAGGTCAACCAGAGTAAGATCCGCACTAGAGTGGTATGGTAATCCTATTTTGGAAGTCATGTTACTTGACCATGATGAATCTACGAACTATGAGGAAGTGATGATGAGCTCAGATTCCGTGAAATGGCTTGAGGCCATGAAATCTGAGATGGGATTCATGTATGAGAACAAAGTGTGGACTTTGGTTGACTTGCCCGATGATAGGAAAGCCATAGAGAATAAATGGATATTCAAGAAGAAGACTGACGCTGACGGTAATGTTACTGTCTACAAAGCTCGACTTGTTGCGAAAGGTTTTTGACAAGTTCAAGGAGTTGACTAAAATGAGACCTTCTCACCCATAGCGATGCTTAAGTCCGTCCGAATCATGTTAGCAATTGCCGCATTTTACGATTATGACATTTGGCAAATGGATGTCAAAACTGCATTCCTTAATGGATATCTTAAAGAAGAGTTGTATATGATGCACCCAGAAGGTTTTGTCGATCCAAAAGGTGCTAAAAAATGTGCAAGCTCCAGCGATCCATTTATGGACTGGTGCAAGCATCTCGGAGTTGGAATATACGCTTTGATAGTGTGATCAAAGCATATGGTTTTATACAGACTTTTGGAGAAGCCTATAATTACAAGAAAGTGAGTGGGAGCTCTGTAGCATTTCTGATATTATATGTGGATGACGTATTGTTGATCAGAAATGATACTGAATTTCCGGATAGCATAAAAGGATACTTGAATAAGAATTTTTCAATGAAAGACCTCGGTGAAGCTGCTGATATACTGGGCATCAATATCTATAGAGATAGATCAAGACGCTTAATTGGACTTTCACAAAGCACATACCTTGATAAATTTTTGAAGAAGTTCAAAATGGATCAAGCAAAAAAGGGTTCTTGCATGTGTTACAAGGTGTGAAGTTGAGTCAGACTCAATGCCCGACCACTGCAGAAGATAGAGAGAAAATGGAAGTTATTCCCTATGCTTCAGCCATAGGTTCTATCATGTATGCAATGTTGTGTACGGACACTGATGTGTGCCTTGCTATTAGTTTAGCAGGGAGGTACCAAAGTAATCCAGGAGTGGATCACTGGAAAGCGGTCAAGAACATCCTAAAATACCTGAAAAGGACTAAGGATAGTTTTGTTGTTTATGGAGGTGAGCTCGTCGTAAATGGTTACGTCGATGCAAGCTTTGACACTGATCCGTATGACTCTAAATCACAAACCAGATACGTATTTATATTGAATGGATGAGCTATAAGTTGGTGCAGTTCCAAGCAGAGCATCGTGGCAGGATCTACGTGTGAAGCAGAGTACATAGCTGCTTCAGAAGCAGCAAATGAAGGAGTCTGGATGAAAGAGTTCATATCCTATCTAGGTGTCATACCTAGTGCATCGGGTCCAATGAAAATCTTTTGTGACAATACTGGTGCAATTGCCTTGGCAAAGGAATCCAGATTTCACAAGATAACCAAGCACATCAAGAGACGCTTCAATTCCATCCGCGATCAAGACAAGGAGGGAGACATAGAGATTTTCAAGATACATACGGATCTGAATGTTGCAGACCCGTTGACTAAGCCTCTCTTACGAGCAAAACATGATCAACACCAAGACTCCATGGGTGTTAGAATCATTACTATGTAATCTAGATTATTGACTCTAGTGCAGGTGGGAGACTGAAGGAAATATGCCCTAGAGGCAATAATAAAGTTGTTATTTATCTTTCCTTATATCATGGTAAATGTTTATTATTCATGCTAGAATTGTATTAACCGGAAACTTAGTACATGTGTGAATACATAGACAAACATAGTGTCCCTAGTATGCCACTACTAGACTAGCTCGTTAATCAAAGATGGTTAAGTTTCCTAGCCATAGACATGTGTTGTCATTTGATGAATGGGATCACATCATTAGAGAATGATGTGATGGGCAAGACCCATCCGTTAGCTTAGCACTATGATCGTTTAGTTTATTGCTATTGCTTTCTTCATGACTTATACATGTTCCTTTGACTTTGAGATTATGCAACTCAAGAATAGCGAATGAACAATTAGTTTGCTATCAAACGTCACAACGAATCGGGTGATTATAAAGATGCTCTACAGGTGTCTCCGATGGTGTTTGTTGAGTTGGCATAGGTCGAGATTGGGATTAGTCACTCCGATTGTCGGAGAGGTATCTTTGGGCCCTCTCAGTAATGCACATCACTATAAGCCTTGCAAGCAATGTGACTAATGAGTTAGTTGCGGGATGATGCATTACGGAATGAGTAAAGAGACTTGCCAGTAACGAGATTGAACTAGGTATGATGATACCGACGATTGAATCTCGGGCAAGTAACATACCGATGACAAAGGGAACAACGTATGTTGTTATGCGGTTTGACCGATAAAGATCTTCATAGAATATGTACGAGCCAATATGAGCATCCAGGTTCCGCTATTGGTTATTTACCGGAGATGTGCCTCGGTCATGACTACATAGTTCTCGAACCCGTAGGGTCCGCACGCTTAACGTTCGATGACGATTTATATTATGAGTTATGTGATTTGATGTACTGAAGGTTGTTCGGAGTCCCATATGAGATCACGGACATGATGATGAGTCTCGAAATGGTCGAGACATAAAGATTGATATATTGGACCATGTTATTCGGACACGGGAAGTGTTCCAGATAGTTTCGGATAAAACTGGAGTGCCGGTGTAACATCCCAAATTTTCAATTTGGAATGTTATACATTAAGTCATCATGCATTACATATTTTCTTGCATTTTGCCGATCCTAGAAATTTCACGCAACTCAAGGACCCTCGGAGAGAGTTGGAGATTTCGTTATTTTCATAATTGAGTTTTCTCAAATTTTGAAAAGAGGATCATTGAATTTATTTATTTTATCTTCAAATATTTTTCCAATATCAAAAATAAGAGAGGGAATAAAATGACTTTCCCAAAATAAAGGAATAATGAGGATTTAATAAAAAAATCAAATAAGATTTTTATTTCGGAGTTTTTCACTTTTATTTGCCTTAGGGAAAATGCGTGTTTTCAAAAATTGCATTTTTGGTCCCGAGTAAAAGTTCATTTTGTTCGACTCATTTTTAGGAGTCGGGGAAAGTTTACTTTACTAATTTTGGAGTTCGTTTAAATTTTTTCTCTGTATTTTTCTGCGCGCGAAACCGATTAAAAAAAGAACCACAGCGCCTTGGGCCAAAGGCCCAAGCCGCCAAAGCCACCGGCCGGCCAAGGACATCCACCGCGCGCGCCACCAAGGGAGCCAGGGAGCCGCCGTTCCTTTTCCTTTTCCTAGTAGGACTCTTTTCCTACTTCCGTTTATTCCGTATCTGTTTCTAGATCTTTTACTCTTGTTTCCTAATCCTAGTCTATTTCTTGTCCCCTACTCCAAGCAAAAACCCTCCCCTCTCCAATATAAATACCCAAGTACCCCCCTCTAACACATCAAACCAACACCTCTCCTCTCCTCCTCCGCAGCAGCAGCAGTGCCGCCGCCGCCCTACACCGCCGCTGCCGCTGCCATACACCGCCGCCGCCGCCGCCCTACGCCGCCGCCGCCACCCAACGCCGCCGCCGGAGCCCCTCACTTCTTCAAGGTACTAGCCCCGCGCCGTGTCACCTTTTCTTTTCCTCGGTTCGGTTTTTCGTAAATCGTTCCGGTTTCCGTTCCGGTTTTCTAGATCGGTTTTTCTTTTCGGTTTTCTTTCCGAAACCCTAGATCGGTTTTTCTCGCCGGTTTTACTTTCCGGTTTTGTTTAGCAAGTGTCCGCCGGACCGTTCGTCTTAACGAACGAGATCACCGGTTTGCTTCGATTGATGAACGTCCGTTCGTTCAACCGTTCGTCGTTTTCTTTCTAATTGGATTTATTCCGCTATTTTTCTAATAGCGATTTCAGATCCGATTTTCTTTCTAGTCTATTTTCTCGCTCGTTTATCGGAATTAGGTGATTCAAGCGCCTGGAGTTTCGTTTCGAAACCGCCGTTCCAACTAATCAACTTAAACAAAGTTTTGCTACTGTAAAATTTGACTTAGTTTCAACTTGCTAGAACCGAGTTGTTTTCTTTCGTCGTTTGACTTTCGTTGCTTTATTTGATTCGATTCTTTTTGCAACCAGGGTTCTTAAGTTGAACTTTCTGGTTAGATCTTTTATTCGAGATTTACCCGTGCATTAGATGAGTACTTGTTGTATGCTTGTTGTTTGTCTGCGATAGATCACCGGAGTGCGCCGCTTGTTACTTGAGTCTCTAGGTTTCGCGGATCATCAGCAAGGCAAGTAACACTTTGATCATACTTTCTCATACCCAGTTTTTATGCATTAGATCTATTCCTCAAACACTTGCATGATTAGGATCTAAATAAATTGTGGGATGGGAAGTAGATTGAGGTAGTACCTATTACCTGTTTTACTTATGAAACCTTTGGGAGTTACTTCTACATTTGCTCATTATGCCATGCTATGCTAGTAGACGTGGATTGGGTGACTGAATATCCATGACAGATGTGAGATTGTTATTAATGGTTTATCTAAGGTGGCAACTTAAATACACATCTGGGTGGATTGAGGCACCTGGTTTCCATCAGGACTTGCCTGTTTTTATTTTGGACCGCCACCCAGGCTCAAAGGGATCATAAGATAATTCAAACTAGTAACTTCTGTGTGCAGCCACAAGCCATTATGGGCTCTGGCATAGTTGAGTAAGTCGTGCGAACTCTTATAGTGGTGGACTAGCAGATGTAGGGGATGTAGGTGTACCGGTCCACCCATCGTAAGGTGCTAAGCGCTACGAAAGACTATGTCTCGGTCATCCGTCTCTCAAACACTATGTAGTGCGAGAAACCAAGCGGAGGCGATCGAGTCTTGTGGGGAAAAGTCATAAACCTCTGCAGAGTGTATAAACTAATCATGATTAGCCGTGTCCCGGTTATGGACATCTTGAGTATCTAGTACTTGAATATCATGTGAATCTCAACATGTTACTCTAATTAATATTGTTGGGTTTTAATGAGTACTTTTAATTGGGATTGAGGATCTTGTCAACCATTCTCAATGTTTAACAACCACCGTGATAGTTAAACAAATTTATTCCTTCTTGATGAGGGAAAAGCGGCTTTATGCAAAACTATAACCGTAGAGCTTTTTCCACCAGCCACATATGCATGTAGCACAGGTTTATCATTCATTATTCTCTATGTGTTACATTCCGGCATATTCCATGTCTGACCCGTTTTCAGCTGCAACTTTCATGTTGCGAGACTTTTAGAACGACAGTAAGGTGCTTTAGGTCGTGGTTCTATACTCGATGATGCATTTGGAGTTGATGGACTCAATTATCTTCCAAGTCTTCCGCTGTTATCGTTATTAGATGGCCTTAAGCCATATTTATTGTAATAAGTCCTCTTTTGGACAACGATGTAATAAGTGTGTGATTGCTACTCTGTTATAAATCCTTTGAAGTACTGTGTGGTGTCAGCATTACTGATCCAGGGATGACGCCTGAGCACAGAGACTTGATCCATTAGGGTCGGGTCGCTACAGAGATGGTACCAGAGCACCACGATCAGAGGGACACGACCACTAAGTTAAAGCCATAGATCACTACTCTCTTCTCATTTTCTAACTCCTCATCTTTTCTACTCTTTTAGGATGAAGGACGCCGAAGATCAAGTACGCCCAACCGGATGAAGGCACACCTTTTGGATTTCACTTGAAGGAAGTCACCAAGTGCACGAACATTGGATTACCAAGTTTCAGGGACTTTCAACGCCACTCTGCACGAAGAGGGTATTTGGAAGATTCAAGCTCATGTTCGGGAAGGACATTCGCCCCAATCACCAAGCCTATAGATAGTGTTTTCGGTGCACCAACACGAGTGCAGGAAAGAGCATGGCAGCTCATATCACCATGGGACGCATTGGAGAAGTTTATCAAGAAGACCTCAAGGACACTATCTACCAGATTTGCGGACGCCGGAATGAACAATGGGAGATAGTCAGCACCAAGAAGGATAGATCCATTGCAGCTTTCATCCAGGAGTTAAACCAGCACATTCGACGCCGGAGAACCGGATGTGCAATGATATGATCGGATTGAAGGATGCGAAGGGAAGGATCATCGAACTTGAAGAAGAACTAAAGTCTACACGTAAGGACTACATGGACGAGATCGTAGCTGTAGCAAGACACAATAACGATCTTAAGTATGAGATTGAAGAACTCAAGAAGAAATTGGCGCTCAAGAATGAAGACAAGTACGTCATCGTCCGAGCAACTACATCATCATCGGCGACACCGATTCGGATCCAAGTGAACCCGACTTTGAAGATGAAGTGGAGCAGACATCATGCAGTCTTCCACCGGTTCAAATTAATAGATGACCCCCACATATTAGTAGTATTCCCTCCATGTAACATTTTAGTTCACGCACTTTTGCGATAGTTAGACCGTTGTAAGCCCTTTGTTTGAATTGAATGAAGTGATTTTGTGTGCATTTTCTCATATACATTTGGGTAGTGTTTCTCCTTAGACCCCACTCTATTCTTAATTTCTCATCTTTTCTAAACCCGTCAGATGCCTCCGAGACGCGACCCCGAATTTGTTTTCCCGCCAGAGATCACTCAGTTGATTCAGCAGCAGAATACATGGCTAGTATATGGTGTGATCAACTACCATTAAGGATTGGACACTATGTTTTTCCCTCGGACCTAATAGTTCTGGAATCCCAAGGATTGGATGTGATATTAGGCGTGGATTGGTTATCGAAGTATGGAGGGAACATAGATTGCACCACTAAGTCGATTTTGCTTACCACCCCAGAAGGGAGGAGAATCAAGTATGTATCACGGCATGAGCCGAGGAGAGCACAAGTAAATTCCTTATCAGGAGTTGTGCAGGAAGAGGTGCCAGTGGTGAAGGATTTCCCTGATGTATGTCCTGAGGAATTGCGGGAATGCCACGGATAGAGACATTGAGTTCTTGATTGAACTTTTGCCGTGAACAGGCCCAATATCGGCGACCATACATGATGCCCGACAGGATTTGGCGGAAATCAAGAAGCAGATTAAGGAGTTATTGGATAAAGGTTATATACGCCCAAGTTCTTCGCCTTGGGGATCACCCGTACTTTTAGTAGAGAAGAAGGACGGATCATTAAGGATGGTTGTAGACTATCGTGGTTTAAATGAAGTAACAATTAAGAACAAGTACCCACTTCCAATGATAAATGATTTGTTTGATCGTTTGCAAGGAGCTAGAGTGTTTTCCAAGATCGATTTGCGATCAGGGTACCATCAGTTGAAGATTCGAGAGCAGGACATACCTAAGACAGCATTTACCACGAGATATGGATTGTATGAATATACCGTTATGTCATTTGGATGACTAACGCTACGCTGCCTATTTCATGAACACGATGAACAAAGTGTTTATGGAGTTTCTGGATAAGTTCGTCGTAGTGTTCATAGATGATATTTTGGTTTTCTCAAAGAATGAAGAGGAACATAAGGAACATTTGCGATTGGTTTTGGAGAAACTAAGGGAACATCAGTTATATGCCAAGTTCAGCAAATGCGAGTTTTGGCTAAAGGAAGTTGGATTTCTTGGACATGTTATATCCAGAGAAGGGATAGCAGTTGACCCCACAAAGGTTGAGACCGTAACCAAATGGGAGGCACCAACGACAGTTGGAGAGATCCGGAGTTTCCTTGGACTCGCAGGATACTACCGAAGATTCATTGAGAATTTCTCTAGGATTGCAAAGCCTATGACGGAATTGCTGAAAAAGGATACCAAGTTCATATGGACTGAGGATTGTGAGGCAAGTTTTCAGGAGTTGAAGAAAAGATTGGTTACCTCACCAGTGTTAATTTTGCCAGATCAGACCAAGGATTATGAGGTGTATTGCGACGCTTCACGTCGAGGACTTGGAGCAGTGCTTATGCAGGAAGGAAGAGTTGTTTCGTATGCTTCACGACAGCTTAAGCCTCATGAGTTGAATTATGCCACACATGACTTGGAGTTAGCAGCCGTTGTGCATGCATTGAAGACCTGGAGACATTTTCTCATTGGAAATCATTGTGAGGTGTACACGGATCACAAGAGTTTGAAGTACATCTTCACGCAGAAGGAATTAAATCTCAGACAGAGGAGATGGTTGGAGCTTATTAAGGATTATGATATGAGATTGCATTATCATCCCGGGAAGGCTAACGTTGTAGCAGACGCATTGAGCCGTAAGAGCCACGTCAATACACTAATGGTGGGAGGAATACCCAAGGAGTTAGCCGAGGACCTTCGAGAGCAATGCTTGGAAATAGTTCCGAGAGGCTATGTAGCAGCATTGGAGATTCAGTCTACGTTGATGGACAAAATCAGAGAAGCTCAAAAGGCAGATAGGGAAGTTGCCTCTATAAAGGAGAAAATGAGCAAAGGAAAAGCTAAGGGATTTCGTGAGGATGAGCACGATACCCTATGGTTTGAGGACCGTGTGTATGTGCCAATTGACCTGGAGATCAGGAAGTTGATTTTGCAAGAAGCACATGATTCACCATACTCGATTCACCCTGGTAATACCAAGATGTATTTGGATTTGAAGAATACTTTCTGGTGGACCGGAATGAAGAAAGATATTGCAGAGTATGTAGCAGTTTGTGATGTATGTCAAAGGGTGAAGGCAGAACATCAGAAGCTAGCAGGATTGTTGCAACCATTGCCGATACCCGAATGGAAGTGGGATAAACTAGGCATGGATTTCATCACAGGTTTGCCAAAGACTCGTTCTGGCTATGACTCGATTTGGGTTATAGTCGACCGTTTGACGAAGGTAGCTCATTTTATTCGATCAAGACTACCTATAGCGGTGCTAAGTTGGCAAAGATATACATGACCAGAATTGTGTGTTTACACGGAGTTCCGAGGAGTATCGTGTCAGATAGAGGAACCCAATTTACCTCAAAGTTTTGGAATCGGTTGCACGAAACATTGGGAACCAGGCTGGAATTCAAGACAGCTTTCCACCTGAGACCGATGGAATGATCGAGAGAGTCAATCAGATTTTGGAGGATATGCTGAGAGCTTGTGCACTAGATTATGGATCTAGTTGGGACGATAACTTGCCGTATGCTGAATTTTCTTATAACAACAGTTACCAAACCAGCTTGAAGATGGCACCTTTTGAGGCTTTGTACGGAAGGAGGTGTAGGACACCGCTATCATGGGACGAAGTTGGAAGACCGATTGTTTGGACCAGATTTGATCAAGGAGTGCGAACAGAAGGTTAAGTTGATTCGCGATAGGCTCAAGGTAGCCCAGTCCAGACAGAAAAGCTATGCGGATTCAAACGCAAGGCGATGGAATATGAAGTTGGAGACAGAGCTTATCTTAGAGTATCCCCGCTTCGAGGAGTTAAGCGTTTTGGAGTTAAAGGAAAATTAGCACCACGTTTCGTTGGACCGTATTGGATCTTGCAACGCATGGGAGAAGTTGCTTATAAGCTGGAATTGCGGAGGGACTGTCAGGAGTTCATGATGTATTCCATGTTTCTCAGCTGAAGAGATGTCACGCCGAGATGGCTGAAGTACCGCTAAGAGATACAATGCCACTTGAAGCAATTCAGTTGAAGGATGATTTGACATATGAGGAGAAACCAGTCAAGATTCTCGATTATGCCAGCAGAGTTACTCGCAGCAAGGTTATCAAGTTTTGCAAAGTTCAGTGGAGCCACCACTGCGAGGATGAAGCCACCTGGGAAAGAGAAGAAGATTTGCTCAAGGACCACCCTCACCTATTTTCTAGCCAACCCGAATCTCGAGGCGAGATTCATCTTAAGGGGTAGGTTTGTAACATCCCAAATTTTCAATTTGGAATGTTATACATTAAGTCATCATGCATTACATATTTTCTTGCATTTTGCCGATCCTAGAAATTTCACGCAACTCAAGGACCCTCGGAGAGAGTTGGAGATTTCGTTATTTTCATAATTGAGTTTTCTCAAATTTTGAAAAGAGGATCATTGGATTTATTTATTTTATCTTCAAATATTTTTCCAATATCAAAAATAAGAGAGGGAATAAAATGACTTTCCCAAAATAAAGGAATAATGAGGATTTAATAAAAAATCAAATAAGATTTTTATTTCGGAGTTTTTCACTTTTATTTGCCTTAGGGAAAAATGCGTGTTTTCAAAAATTGCATTTTTGGTCCCGAGTAAAAGTTCATTTTGTTCGACTCATTTTTAGGAGTCGGGGAAAGTTTACTTTACTAATTTTGGAGTTCGTTTAAATTTTTTCTCTCAGATTTTTTTCTTGTGAAACCGATTAAAAAGAACCTGGCGCCTTGGGCCAAAGGCCCAAGCCGCCAAGCCACCGGCCGGCCAAGGACATCCACCAAGGCCACCAAGGGAGCCAGGAGCCGTTCCTTTTCCTTTTCCTAGTAGGACTCTTTTCCTACTTCCGTTTATTCCGTATCTGTTTCTAGATCTTTTCCTCTTGTTTCCTAATCCTAGTCTATTTCTTGTCCCCTACCCCAAGCAAAACCCTCCCCTCCCCAATATAAATACCCAAGCACCCCCTCTCCAACACATCAAACCAACACCTCTCCTCTCCTCCAGCAGTGTGTGGCCCTCTGTTGCCGCCGCCGCCCTACACCGCCGCCACGCCCCTACACCGCCCGCCGCCCTACGCCGCCGCCACCCAACGCCGCCGGGAGCCCTCGCTTCTTGAGGTACTAGCCCCACGCCACGTCACCTTTTCTTTTCCTCGGTTTGGTTTTTTCAGAATCGTTCGGTTTCCGTTCCGGTTTTCTAGATCGGTTTTTCTTTTCGGTTTTCTTTCCGAAACCCTAGATCGGTTTTTCTCGCCGGTTTTACTTTCCGGTTTTGTTTAGCAAGCGTCCGCCGGACCGTTCGTCTTAACGAACGAGATCACCGGTTTGCTTCGATTGATGAACGTCCGTTCGTTCAACCGTTCGTCGTTTTCTTTCTAATTGGATTTATTCTGCTATTTTTCTAATAGCGATTTCAGATCCGATTTTCTTTCTAGTCTATTTTCTCGCTCGTTTATCGGAATCAGGTGATTCAAGCGCCTGGAGTTTCGTTTCGAAACCGTCGTTCCGACTAATCAACTTAAACAAAGTTTTGCTACTGTAAAATTTGACTTAGTTTCAACTTGCTAGAACCGAGTTGTTTTCTTTCGTCGTTTGACTTTCGTTGCTTTATTTGATTCGATTCTTTTTGCAACCAGGGTTCTTAAGTTGAACTTTCTGGTTAGATCTTTTATTCGAGATTTACCCATGCATTAGATGAGTACTTATTGTATGCTTGTTGTTTGTCTAAGATAGATCACCCGGAGTGCGCCGCTTGTTACTTCGAGTCTCTAGGTTTCGCGGATCATCAGCAAGGCAAGTAACTCTTTGATCATACTTTCTCATACCCAGTTTTTATGCATTAGATCATAGGATCTAAATAAATTGTGGGATGGGAAGTAGATTGAGGTAGTACCTATTACCTGTTTTACTTATGAAACCTTTGGGAGTTACTTCTACATTTGCTCATTATGCCATGCTATGCTAGTAGACGTGGATTGGGTGAGTGAATATCCATGACAGATGTGAGATTGTTATTAATGGTTTATCTAAGGTGGCAACTTAAATACACATCTGGGTGGATTGAGGCACCTGGTTTCCATCAGGACTTGCCTGTTTTTATTTTGGACCGCCACCCAGGCTCAAAGGGATCATAAGATAATTCATACTAGTAACTTACGTGTGCAGCCACAAGCCATTATGGGCTCTGGCATAGTTGACTAAGTCGTGCGAACTCTTATAGTGGTGGACTAGCAGATGTAGGGGATGTAGGTGTGCGGTCCACCCATCGTAAGGTGCTAAGCGCTTACGAAAGACTATGTCTCGGTCATCCGTCTCTCAAACACCATGTAGTGCGAGAAACCAAGCGGAGGCGATCGAGTCTTGTGGGGAAAAGTGCATAAACCTCTGCAGAGTGTATAAACTAATCATGATTAGCCGTGTCCCCGGTTATGGACATCTTGAGTATCTAGTACTTGAATATCATGTGAATCTCAACCTGTTACTCTAATTAATATTGTTGGGTTTTAATGAGTACTTTTAATTGGGATTGAGGATGCTGTCAACCATTCTCAATGTTTAACAACCACCGTGATAGTTAAACAAATTTATTCCTTTGCAGTAGGGAAAAACTGGCTTTATGCAAAACTATAACCGTAGAGCTTTTCCACCAGCCACATATGCATGTAGCACAGGTTTATCATTCATTATTCTCTATGTGTTACATTCCCAGCATATTCCATGTGCTGACCCGTTTTCGGGCTGCAACTTTCATGTTGCAGACTTTTCGAATAATGACAGTAAGGTGCTTTAGGTCGTGGTTCTATACTCGGTGATGCCGCTGGAGTTGATGGACTCACTTATTTTCCAAGTCTTCTGCTTATTATCGTTATTAGATGGCCTTAAGCCATATTTATTGTAATAAGTCCTCTTTTGGACAACGATGTAATAAGTGTGTGATTGCTACTCTGTTATAAATCCTTCGAAGTACTGTGTGGTGTCAGCATTACTGATCCAGGGATGACACCTGAGCACAGAGACTTGATCCATTCGGGTCGGGTCGCTACAGCCGGAGGCGTTACCTGAACCCCCAAGGGAAGTAATGGGCCTTTGTTGGCGTTAGGGGATAGAGAGGGCAGCAGCCAGGAGGTGGCGCCCCCCCCCCAAGGGGAGTCCAAATAGGACTAGGGGAGGGGGCGCAGCCCCTCTTTCCCTTTCCCTTTCCCTCTCCCTCTCCCTCTCCTTCCTTCTTCTCCTACTTGGACTAGGAAAGGGGGGGCGATTCCTACTTGGAGTAGGATCCCCCCCCCTTGGGCACGCCCCTTAGGGCCGTCCAGCCTCCTCCTCCCCTCCTTTATATATGGGTGAGGGGGGCACCCCATAGACACACAAGTTGATATTTAGCCATGTGCAGTGCCCCCCTCCACAGATTTCCACCTTGGTCATATTGTCATAGTGCTTAGGTGAAGCCCTACGTCAGTAACTTCATCATCACCGTCACCACGCCGTCGTGCTGACGAAATTCTCCCTTGGCCTCAACTGGATCAAGAGTTCGAGGGACGTCTCCGAGTTGAACGTGTGCAGATCGCGGAGGTGCCGTGCGTTCGTTACTTGGATCGGTTGGATTGCGAATACGTTCGACTACATCAACCGCGTTTCTAAATGCTCCCGCTTTCGGTCTATGAGGGTACGTGGACACACTCTTCCCGCTCGTTGCTATGCTTCTCCTAGATAGATCTTGTGTGATCGTAGGCAATTTTTTTGAAATACTACGTTCCCCAACAGGAATGGCTCTGGAAATGCCATAATATGTAGGTATGGTGGCTGTTTTGAGGAAAGGTATATGGTGGGTTTGATGCACCGACGAAAGTTGCACGGTACTAGAGAGGCTAGCAATGGTGGAAGGATGAGAGTGAGTATAATCCATGGACGAAACATTAGTCATAAAGAACTCACATACTTATTTCAAAAATGTATTAGCCATCGAAACAAAGTACTACAAGCATGCTCCTAGGGGGGGGTAGATTGGAAGGAAAAGACCATCGCTCGTCCCCGACCGCCACTCATAAGGAAGACAATCAAAAAATAAATCAGGCTCCGACTTCATCACATAATAGTTCACCATACGTGCACGCTACAGGAATCACAAACTTTAACACAAGTATTTCTACCAATCCACAATTACTCACTAGCATGACTGTAATATCACCATCTTTATATCTCAAAACAAATGCAAGGAATCAACCTTCTCATATATTCAATGCTCTTTATATGAAAGTTTTCATTATATCCCTCTTGGATGCCCATCATATTAGGACTAAATTCATAACCTAAGCAAATTAACATGCTGTTTAAGACTCTCAAAATAATATAAGTGGAGCATGAGAGTTCACCAATTTCTATAAAATAAGCCATCGCCATGCTCAAAAAAGATATAAGTGAAGCACTAGAGCAAACTGCCTAGCTCAAAATATATAAGTGAAGCACATCGACTATTCTAATAAATTCACGATTAATGTGTGTCCCTGTCAAAACATGTGTGATACGTATCCAACGTATCTATAATTTTTGATTGCTCCATGCTATATTATCTACTGTTTTGGACTATATTGGGCTTTATTTTCCACTTTTATATTATTTTTGGGACTAACCTATTAACCGGAGGCCCAACCCAGAATTGTTGTTTTTTTGCCTATTTCAGTGTTTCGAAGAAACGGAATATCAAACGGAGTCCAAACGGAATGCTTCGAGAACTTGATTTTCTCACCGAATATGATCCAGGAGTTTTGGACCCTACGTCAAGAAAGCCATGAGGTGGGCATGAGGTAGGGGGGCGCGCACACCCCCCTAGGGCACGCCCCCACCCTCGTGGGCCCCATGAAGCTCCACCGACGTACTTCTTCCTCCTATGTATACCTACGTACCCCCAAACGATCAGAAACGGAGCCAAAAACCTAATTCCACCGCCACAACTTTCTGTATCCACGAGATCCCATCTTGGGGCCTGTTCCGAAGCTCCGCCGGAAGGGCAACCCACCACGGAGGGCTTCTACATCAACATCATAGCCTCTCCGATGAAGTGTGAGTAGTTTACTTCATACCTTCGGGTCCATAGTTAGTAGCTAGATGGCTTCTTCTCTCTTTTTGGATCTCAATACAATGTTCTCCCCCTCTCTCGTGGAGATCTATTCGATGCAATCTTTTTTTTGTGGTGTGTTTGTTTAGATCGATGAATTATGGCTTTATGATCAAGATTATCTATGAACAATATTTGAATCTTCTCTGAATTGTTTTATGTATGATTGGTTATCTTTGCAAGTCTCTTCAAATTATCAGTTTGGTTTGGCCTACTAGATTGGTTTTTCTTGCAATGGGAGAAGTGCTTAGCTTTGGGTTCAATCTTGCGCTGTCCTTTCCCGGTGTGATGGGGGCAGCAAGGCACATATTGTATTGTTGCCATCGAGGATAACAAGATGGGGTATTTATCATATTGCATGAATTTATCCCTCTACATCATGTCATCTTGCTTAAGGCGTTACTCTGTTTTCATTAACTTAATACTCTAGATGCATGCTGGATAGCAGTCGATGAGAGGAAATAGTAGTAGATGCAGGCAGGAGTCGGTCTACTTGTCTCGGACGTGATCCTATATACATGATCATACCTAGATATTCTCATAACTATGCTCAATTACATCAATTGCTCAACGATGAATTCGTTCACCCACTGTAAAATACTTATGTTCTTGAGAGAAGCCACTAGTGAAATCTATGGCCCCCGGGTCTATCTTCATCATATTAATCTTCCATCACTTTATTATTGCCTTTGCTTTTATTTTACTTTGCATCTTTATCACAAAAATACCAAAAATATTATCTATCATCTCTATCAGATCTCACTCTCGTAAGTGACCGTGAAGGGATTGACAACCCCTATTCGCGTTGGTTGCGAGGAGTTATTTTCTTTGTGTAGGTATGAGGGACTTGCGCATAGCCTCCTACTGGATTGATACCTTGGTTCTCAAAAACTGAGGGAAAAATACTTACGCTACTTTGCTGCATCATCCTTTCCTCTTCGGGGAAATCCAACGCAGTGCTCAAGAGGTAGCAGTGTGTACAACAAGGATGATTGTGGCAAACTAAAAAGCAAAGACTCATATCATACAAGACGCTCCAAGCAAAATACATATCATGTGGTGAATAAAAATATAGCCTCAAGTAAATTTATCGATGGACTGAAAACAAAAGAGGGGATGCCATACGGGGCATCCCCAAGCTTAGATGCTTGGTTTTCCTTGAATATTACCTTGGGGTTCCTTGGGCATCCCCAAGCTTAGGCTCTTGCCACTCCTTATTCCATTGTCCATCAAAACTTTACCCAAAACTTGAAAACTTCACAACGCAAATCTCAACAGAAAACTCGTAAGATCCGTTAGTATAATAAAAATAAATCACCACTTTAGGTATTGTTGTGAACTCATTCTACATTTATATTGGTGTTATATATCTACTGTATTCAAACTTCTCCATGGTTCATACCCCTCGATACTACCCATAGATTCATCAAAATAAGCAAACAACACATAGAAAACAGAATATGTCAAAAATAGAACAATCTATAGTAATATGGAAATCATATACTTCTGTAACTCCAAAAATTCTGAAAAATTAGGACAACCTGGGAAATTTGTATATAAATCTTGTATAAAAAATTAGATCAAAAGCACGTTTCTGTGATTTTCTAAAATTCTGGCATTGAGAGCAAAAGTTTCTGTTTTTCAGCAAGATCAAATCAACTATCACCATAGACCATCCCAAAGGTCTTACTTGGCTCAAAACTAATTAAAACACCAAAACACAATTACTACAGAGGTAATAATATTTATTGAAAAAGAACCAAAAACAAAAAAACAAAAAATAAAAAATTGGGTTGCCTCCCAATAAGCGCTAATGTTTAACGTGCCTAGCTAGGCATAAAACATAGATCTAGGTATTGTCATCTTTGGTATTCAGTTCTTCATTTGCATGTTTAAAACCACTAGGAGATTCTTTAGGTTTATTGATAATCACACCCCTAGGTAGGAAATCAACAAATCCGCTTGTAGCAATTGGTTCTTTACTGATATTGACAAGGCTAGGAAAAATACTTATCATCTTAAGGTCTTTGTTTCCTTTACTAGACGATTCACCTTTATTTCTAGGAACATAAATAAACTTAATAGATTTAGTAGGGGGAAATTCGGTGTAGTTTTAACAGTGGCAAAAGCGGAACCCAACTTGGTAATAATATCTTCTAATTTATCAATTCTAGAAGAACCTTGATTTCTTTTCTCATTAACTATAGGTTCATTTTCCTTTAGATTCTTTAAAGTAATTCCCACCTTTGATCCAATTTGAGTAATGTGATTATGAATATTTTAATCCAAATTTTCAATAAGCTCAACGGTAGAAATCTTATTCTCAACAATATCAAGCCTTTGCATCACATGTTCGAAAGTTAAAAAATTTCATTAACCATGAGTGGTGGTGATCCTACCAAATCTATCATAGCATTGTAAGCATACAAAGTATGGCTACCCAAGAAATTACCCCCAGTAACGGTATCTAGCACATATCTATACCAATTAGTAACACCCACATAAAAATTACGGAGGAGAACGGTAGTAGATTGCTTACGAGTAGATCTATTTTGAGCATTGCAAATTCTGTACCAAGCATCTTTTAAGTTTTCTCCCTCCCTTTGTTTAAAATTGAGAACCTCACTTTCAGGGGTACTAATGATGGTAGAAGGACTAGCCATGATAGCCAAACAAGCGATCTAGCACACAAGCAAACGGAAAGAAAACAAAAAGGCAAATGAAAGAAGGGCGAAAAAAGGCAAATATTTTTGTGTTTTTCTGAAAATGTTTTAGAAGTGGGGGAGACGAAAACGAGAGGCAAATGGCAAATAATTTAAGTGCAAGAAATGAGAGTATATGATGGGTACTTGGTAGGCTTGATGTAGAACCACCCGGTAACGGCGCCAGAAATTCTTCCTGCTACTTCTTGAGCTTGCGTTGATTTTTTCCTTGAAGAGGAAAGGGTGATGCAGCAAAGTAGAGACAAGTATTTCCCTCGGTTAAGAACCAAGGTATCAATCCAGTAGGAGGCACAAGCAAGTCCCCAATATATGCACCTACACAAACTAACAAACACTTGCACACAATGCAAAAAAGGGGTTGTCAATCCCTTCACGGTCACGAACAAGAGTGAGATCTAATAGAGATAGGTATAAAAGATAAATAAATTGCATCAAGGTATATTTGTGTTTTTTGGTTTACAAATCTGTAAATATATGATGGAAAATAGACCCGGGGGCCATAGGTTTCACTAGCGGCTTCTCTCTTGAAAATAACATACGGTGGGTAAACAAATTACTGTTGAGCAATTGATAGAAAGCGCATAATTATGACGATATCCAAGGCAATGATCATGAACATAGGCATCACGTCTGTGACAAGTAGACCGACTTCTGCCTGCATCTACTACTATTACTCCATACATCAACTGCTATCCGGCATGCATCTAGAGTATTAAGTTCATAAGAACTGAGTAACGCCTTTAGTAAGATGACATGATGTAGAGGGATAAACTCAAGCAATATGATGTAAAACCCATCTTTTTATCCTTGATGGCAACAATACAATACATCCCTCGCTACCCCTTCTGTCACTGGGTGAGGACACCACAAGATTGAACCCAAAACTAAGCACCACTCCCATTGCAAGAAAAACCAATCTAGTTGGCCAAACCAAACTGATAGTTCGGAGAGAAATACAGAGATATCTTAATCATGCATAAAAGAGTTCAGAAAAGACTCAAATAATATTCATAGATAATCTGATCACAAATCCACAATTCATCGATCTCAACAAACCCACCACAGAAGAAGATTACATCAAATAGATCTCCAAGAACATCAAGGATAAAATTGTACTCGTAGGTCTGTGGTAAACTACTCACGCATCATCGGAAGGGTAGCAAGGTTGATGTAGAGGCCCTATGTGATCCAATCCCCCTCCGACAGATCGCTAGAAAAAGCCCCAAGATGGGATCTCACGAGAACAGAAGCTTGCGGCGGCGGAAAAGTATTTTTGTGGACGCTTCTGATGTTTGGGAAATATTTGAGAATTTATAGAGGCAGAGCTAGGGTTAGAGGACCCATGAGGGGCCCACAAGCCTGCCCCCCGGGGCGTGCCCTAGAGGCTTGTGGCCTCCTCGGGACTCTTCTGGCCCTCTCTCCAAGTCACGTAGGTGTCTTCTGGTCCAAGAAAAATCATCGTAAAGTTTTATTCCGTTTGGACTTCGTTTGATATTCCTTTTATGTAGAAGTCAAAAACAAGGAAAGACATAAACTGGCACTGGGCTCAGGGTTAATAAGTTAGTCCCAAAAATAATATAAAATAGCATATTAATGCATATAAAACATCCAAAATAGATAATATAATAGCATGGAACAATAAAAAATTATAGATACGTTGGAGACGTATCAGGGCCCACGGGGGTCTCCTCCACCGCCTCTTCACTCTATAAATCCTCAGAAATTCTAGAAACCCTAGGGGAGCAGACGAAACACAATTCCAGCCGCCGCAAGTTCCAGAACCAAGAGATCCAATCTACACCATCACGGAGGGGTTCATCATCCTCATTGGTGCCTCTCCTATTATGCGTGAGTAGTCCACCATAGACCTACAGGTCCGTAGGAAATAACTAGATGGCTTTCTCTCTCTCTTTGATTCTCAATACAATGGTCTCCTGCGATCCGATGAAGATCGAGTTTATGATCAGTTTATATCCATGAAAGTTATTTGAGTTTTCTTTCATCTCTTATATGCATGATTAGTTATAGCTTCGTATTTCTTCTTCAAATCTTTGGTTTAGTAGGCCAACTAGATCGATTTTTCTTGCCATGGGAAGAGGCTCTTTGTGATGGGTTCGATCTCCTCATCTAGTGACAGAAGGGGTAGCGAGGCACGCATGTATCGTTGCTATTAAGGACAATAAGATGGGGTCTATTCCTACATGAATAGATCTTGTCTACATCATGTCATCGTTCTTATTGCATTACTCCATTTCTCCATGAACTTAATACTCTAGATGCATGCTGGATAGCGGTCGATTGTGGAGTAATAGTAGTAGATGCAGAATCATTTCGGTATACTAATCTTGGAAATGATGCCTATATAATGATCATTGCCTGGATATCATCATCATTATTTGATCTTTTATCAATTGCCCAACAGTAATTTGCTTACCCATCGTATGCTATTTTCTCGAGAGAAACCACTAGTGAAATCTACGGCCCTCGGTTCTATCTTTTATCATATTGCTTTTCGATCTTTTTTCATCGCTTTTGTTCTCAGATCTATTATTCCAAAAACCAAAAAATACCTTGCTGCATTTTTTATTTGCATAATTTATTTCGTGTTTTATTCAGATCTATTTATCCAAACTCATACTATTTAATCTATCTTTTTACCGGGGAGGGATTAAAAAACCCTCTTACGCGTTGGGTTGCAAGGTTTTGTTCTTTGTTTGCAGGTACCATTTACATAGTGTTGCTTGGTTCTCCTACTGGTTCTATAACCTTTGTTTCATAACTGAGGTAAATACCTACCGTAGCTATACTGCATCATCCCTTCCTCTTTGGGAAAATACCGACGCGGATATGAGCAATCAAAAGGAATCTCTGGCGCCGTTGCCGGGGAGACATCATCAACATCTATCAGGTACCCAATCACAAATCTCATCTCCTTGCAATTACTTTATCTGCCATTTGCCTCTCGTTTTCATCTCCCCCACTTCACAATTTTTTTACCTTCTTTTCATTTGCCTTTTTATTCGTTTGCTATCTTTGCTTGTGTGCCATGTCTCTTCTATTTGCTTGCATCTTCACTTGCTAAAAATCTATTGATATGGGTCCTCATCCACTTGCTAATCTTTTTAAAAGATCCAATTATGATGAACCAATTGTTAGTGAATTGAGTTCACTAGATTATATTTATGAAGTTTTGCTTGAAATCCGTGAATCTAAAAATTGTCATGAAGTGCAAAAAGAGGAAATTTATGAAGTGATTCATGTCGGTGGAAACGACAACTATGGGGTCACTGGGATCCCTTCTACGATCGGCGAGCGCGGGGTCGTGAGAAGAGCAGGTTTAGGAGCTAGCACAAGGATCGTTTACCCAGGTTCGGCCGCGAGGATGCGTAAAACCCTAGTCCTGCTTTGGTGGATGTATTTCAGAGTGTTCTTGAGCTCTCGAACTAGCTATGGTGGCTGCGTAGTTCAAAAGAGCCGAATCCCTCTCCTGGTCGCCTCGGGCCTCCTTTTATAGGAAAAAGGGGTTGCCACAGTGGCACACAGGAGGTGGAAAGGCGTACAGTGCGTGATCTTATCGCTTGTCATTACGGGACAAAGCGCATTCAATGCGCTACTTAGGTGTCCATTAGCTTTATCGGGGATGGGAACGAGGCCCGTCCCATCCGTCGCCACTCCGCCTCGCTTCGACACGCGCCCAGGCCAGCGATGCATGCGGCGCCATGTAGGCAGGTAGGCTGCTGAGGTGGCGCGGTGGTGGAGCCTTCACGTAGATCTGCATGCCACCACGCAGGTGCTTGCTGAGTTGGCCTAGAAGTCGTGTGTTGCCACGCAGGTGCCTGCCCAGCTAGTTGGGCTGGCAGCTGCATGCGAATGGCGGTGGAGTCTTGGACGACGCTAGCCTGGCTGTGGCCCCGCTGATGCCCTCGGCAAGGGTCTTGCCGGGGGCCCAGCAAGGGTCTTGCCGTGGCGTTGCATTCGTCCCCGGCAAGGCGCTTGCTAGGGGTCTTGTGGATTTCCTCGCTAGGATCTCGCCGAGGGTCGCCGTCTTCTAGTCCTCATCTGATCTCATATGTTTATGATCTTGACGAAGATCTGCATGCCACCACAGAGGCGCCTCCCCAGCCTTGGTTCCAATGTAGTTGGTGGTGGCGTTTGGAACCATTGGGCTCAAGGGTGGCTCGCTCCGCTGGCGTTGGGCAAGCTGCCCCGGCAAGGGTCTTGCCGGGGGAGTCCACCTCGCCCCCTTGCTGTCTTGTGTTTCTGGTCTTAGCGTTGTCTCAGTTGTCTTGTGCTTCGGCTCTTCTCCGACTTCCCTCCTCTGCCCTGCTTAGTGTGGCTGTGGCGCGCGGCTCTGATTGCCCGTGCACGAGTAAAGGGGTCCAAAGGAGAGCCCTACTTTTGTACACCGACAATTCAGGATAGCTCCTTGAATGAAAAGCATGATTGCAATTGTGTTATTATAAATTCTGTTAGTGTCAATTGTGCTAAGACTATGCAAAACCCCAAGCTTGGGGATGCTAAGTTTGATATGTCCACTACTTATTGCAATGTTCATGATTGGGGTGACTCTTCTTATGATCTTGAAAATTTATTCAAGCCTCATGATGAATATGTTTGAGATAATATTGAAAGTGGGTTTGGAAGAGTGTCAACTCTAGGTAATAATGATCCCACTACTTTGGAGAATGATCAATCTTATGAAATTTTTAATAAAAGTGGGCTTGGATAGGTCATGACTTTATTTGATGATCCCACTATTTTGGAAGAGGGTCAACTTTGCATGCATGTGGATCATACAAAGAAAATTTTATTTGATAGCTATGTTGTTGAATTTGATTATGATCCTACATGTAATTATTATGAGAGAGGAAAATATGGTTGTAGAAATTCTCATGTTCGTAAATTACCTCTCTTATATTGAGATTGCTATTGTTTCTTCCTCCTTCCTTGCATATGCTAGATATTTCTTGTCTTGATAAATTGTTTGCTTATAAAATTCCTATGCATAGGAAGTATGTTAGACATAAATGTGTTTGTCACATGTTTTATGTTGCTCTCTTCGTGTTTCGATTATTATTTTTTACGTGAGCATCAATAAAATCTTATGCCTAGCTAGGGGCATAAAACGATAGTGCTTGTTGGGAGGCAACCCAATTAATAAAATTTATTTTTGCCTTTTTCCTTATGTTCTTGAGTGTTTGCAAAATTATGCTACTGTTATGATTGTGTTTTTATATTTTAGTTAGTGTTTGTGCCAAGTAAAGCCTATGGGATCATGTTGGGTGATAGTTGATTTGATCTTGTTGAAAACCACTGTTCAAGATATCTTCCGATATTCTGATAAATCAGCCGATTTATCACTTAACATTGTCTGGCCAATAAGATAAATCGGCCGACAAATCAGCCGATATAGCGATAAATCAGTCGATATGCCAATAAACTGGCCAATTTACCCCTTATTATGGGTCGACCGATAAGTTCCCGATAAGCGATATCCCCAACATTGTTGAAAACAGAAACTTTTGTGTCCAGTAGCAGAATTTTAAAAAATCACAGAAGCGACAAAAAATTCTGAAATTTTAACACAATATTTATATACAAATTTCCTACGTTTTCATAAATTTTCAGAATTTTTGGAGTTACACATCTATGGTTTGAGTCCAGATTACTACTGATTGTTCTGATTTTGACAGATTCTGCTTTCGTTGCATTGTGTGCTTAGTTTGATGAATCTATAGATTTTATCGGGGGGTGTAGGCCATGGTAAAGTTGGAATACATTAGGTATAATGCAATAATAAAATATGAATGGGTTTGCAACAGTACTTAGATTGGTGATTTGCTTTATTATACTAACGGATCTCATGAAGGTTTTGTTAATTTTTGTGTGATTGAAGTTTTCAAGTTTTGGCTGTGATCATGATGGATGAAGGAATGAGGAGTGAAAATAGCCTAAGCTTGGGGATGCCCGTGGCACCCCAAGTTAATATTCAAGGAGAACCAAGCAACTAAGTTTGGGAATGCCCCGAAAGGCATCCCCTCTTTATTCTAATGACCATTGGTAATTTTACTTGGAGCTATATTTTTATTCGTCACATATCATGAGTTTTGATTGGAGCGTCTTGTATTATTTGAGTCAAGTATACTTGCTGGACACACCTATTTGAGAGAGCCAAAATTATGCTATGATTTGTTAGAATTCTTTTTATGCTTCACTTAAATTTTTTGATCTATGGAATTGCTCTAGTGCTTCACTTATATCTTTTTGAGCATGGTGTGCTTTATTACTTTTAAGTAAATACTGATATGTCTCCAACGTATCTATAATTTTTGATTGCTCCATGCTATATTATCTATTGTTTTGGACTATATTGGGATTTATTTTCCACTTTCATATTACTTTTGGGACTAACCTATTAACCGGAGGCCCAACCTGTAATTGCTGTTTTTGTGCCTATTTCGGTGTTTGAAGAAAGCGGAATATCAAACGGAGTCCAAACGGAATGAAATCTTCGGGAACGTGATTTTCTCATCAGATAAGACCCAGGAGACTTGGACCCTCCGTCAAGAAAGCCACGAGGCGGCCACGAGGGTGGAGGGCGCCCCCCCTTAGGGCACGCCCCCCTGCCTCGTGGGCCCCCCGAAGCTCCAACGACGTACTCCTTCCTCCTATATATACCTACGTACCCCCGTCAGATCAGATACGGAGCCAAAAACCTAATTCCACCGCCGCAACTTTCTGTATCCACGAGATCCCATCTTAGGGCCTGTTCCAGAGCTCACGGAAGGATTCCACCATGGAGGGCTTCTACATCATCATCATAGCCTCTCCGATGAAGTGTGAGTAGTTTACCTCAGACCTTCGGGTCCATAGTTAGTAGCTAGATTGCTTATTCTCTCTTTTGGATCTCAATACAATGTTCTCCGCCTCTCTCGTGGAGATCTATTCGATGTAATCTTCTTTTTGCGGTGTGTTTGTTGAGATCGATGAATTGTGGGTTTATGATCAAGATTATCTATGAGCAATATTTGAATCTTTTCTAAATTCTTTTATGTATGATTGAGTTATCTTTGCAAGTATCTTCGAATTATCCGTTTGGTTTGGCCTACTAGATTGGTAGTTCTTGCAATGGGAGAAGTGTTTAGCTTTGGGTTCAATCTTGCGGTGTCCTTACCAAGTGAAATAAAGGGTTGCAAGGCACGTATTGTATTGTTGCCATCGAGGATAACAAGATGGGGTATTTATCATATTGCATGAATTTATTCCTCTACATCATCATCTTGCTTAAGGCGTTACTGTGTTTTCATTAACTTAATACTCTAGATGCATGCTGGATAGCGGTCGATGAGTGGAGTAATAGTAGTAGATGCAGGCAGGAGTCGGTCTACTTGTCTCGGACGTGATGCCTATATACATGATCACACCTAGATATTCGCATAACTATGCTCAATTCTGTCAATTGCTCAATAGTAATTCGTTCACCCGCCGTAAAATACTTATGCTCTTGAGAGAAGCCACTAGTGAAATCTATGGCCCCCGGGTCTATTCTCATCATATTAATCTTCCTACGCTTTATTATTGCTTTGCTTTTTTACTTTGCCTTTTGTTTTACTTTGCATCTTTATAAATACCAAAAATATTATCGATCATCTCTATCAGATCTCACTCTCATAAGTGACCGTGAAGGGATTGACAACCCCTATTCGCGTTGGTTGCGAGGAGTTATTTGCTTTGTGTAGGTACGAGGGACTTGCGCGTGGCCTCCTCTGGATTGATACCTTGGTTCTCAAAACTGAGGGAAATACTTACGCTACTCTGCTGCATCATCCTCTCCTCTTCGGGAAAACCAACGCATAAGCTCAAGACGTAGCAAGAAGGATTTCTGGCGCCCGTTCTTGGGAGTCTACATAAAGTCAACATACCAAGTACCCATCACAATCCCTTATCTCCCGCATTACATTATTTGCCATTTGCCTCTCGTTTTCCTCTCCCCCACTTCACCCTTGCCGTTTTATTCGCCCTCTCTTTCCCAATCTCCTCCTCTCTTTTCGCTTGCCTTTTTCCTGTTTGCTTGTGTGTTGGGTTACTTGTTGCCATGGCCGAGTCAAAAAGAACTAAGGGTCCTTTCCAGGGTTCTAGTACCTTGGACAACCCTTCTATCCTCTCTAAGCTCATAAATAATGATGCTACGGAAAGACCCACCGGGGTTACCAATGAGAGCTTAAATAATTTTGATGAAGATGACTCTGGAATTTTTCGTTATTTACTTGATGAGTCTTTAAAAGATGCTTGGGATAGGTTATTGAGAATTCGGGCTAGCTATGTACCACAATATCAAATTGAGGTTTACCTAAAAAGTTTCTATATTGGATTACCCGCTTCTTTCAAACAAGTTCTAGACTCTATTTTTGATGAAGGTTTTCTTGAAGGGGATGCTATAGATACCTATGAAAAAATGAAAACTATATTTGGGCACCCCATGAATGATAAGGTTGAGTCTACCACTCTCTTATGCTTCTGTCAAAACGAAATTATTAAAGAGATGAAGTCTAGTTTGGAGGCAAACTTCCGTAATGTCGCGACCAGACCCGAATGGATCTAGCGCTCTGTACTCAGTGTCATCCTGGATCGATAATCTTTGACACTGACAAGATTTGAAGGATTTATAGCAGAGTAGCAATCACACACTTATTACATCGTTGTCCACAAGGGAACTTAATACAATAATATGGCTTAAGGCCATCTAATAATAACAATGGAAGGCTTGGAAAACGAAAGTGAGTCCATCAACTCCGGTGGCATCACCGAGTATAGAACCACAACCTAACATCTTATTAGTAAATGCGTCAGAAAAGTCGCAACATGAAAAGTTGCAGCCCGAAAACGGGTCAAGACATGGAATATGCCGGCAATGTAACACGTAAAGCAATGATGCAATAAGCCTATACTACATGCATATATGGCTGGTGGAAAGGCTCTACGGTTACATTTTTGCGAAAAGCCAATTTTCCCTACATCAAAGGAATAATTTTATTTAACTATCATGGTGGTTGTTAAACATTGAAGATGGTTGACAGCATCCTCAATCCCAATTAAAAAAGTACTCATTAAAAACCCAATACATTTATTTTTAGAAGTAACATGTTGAGATTCACATGATAATCAAGTACTAGATACTCAAGATGTCCATAACCGGGGACACGGCTAATCATGATTAGTTTATACACTCTGCAGAGGTTTGCGCACTTTTCCCCACAAGACTCGATCGCCTCCGCTTGGTTCTCGCACTACATGGTGTTTGAGAAGCGGATGACCGAGACATAGTCTTTCGAAGCGCTAGCACCTTACATGTGGGTAGACCGTACCAACCTACATCCCCTACATCAGCTAGTCCGCCTGCAGAGTTCGCACAACTTAGTCAACTACGCCAGAGCCCATAATTGGCTTGTGGCTGCACACGGAAGTTTCTAGTTTGAATAATCTCATGATCCCTTAGAGCACAGGTGGCGGTCAGAAGAAATACAGGCAAATCTCGATAGAAACCAGGTGCCTCAATCCACCCAGGATGTGTGTTTAGGTTGCCACCTTAAATAAAACCATTAATTAACAATCTCACATCTGTCATGGATATTCACTCACCCAATCCACGTCTACTAGCATAGCATGGCATAATCAAGCAAACGTAGAAGTAACTCCCAAGGTTTCATAAGTAAAACAGTAATAGGTACTACCTCAATCTACTTCCCAATCCCACAATTTAATTAGATCCTAAACATGCAAGTGTTTGAGGGTTTGATCTAATGCATAAAAACTGGGTAGTAGAAAAGGTATGATCAAAGTGTTACTTGCCTTCTTGATGATCCATGAGTCCTAGAGATTCGAAATAACAAGCGGCGCACTCACGGGTGATCTAACGCAGACAAACAACAAGCATACAATAAGTACTCATCTAATGCACAGGAAATCTCGAATAGATCTAACCAGATAGTTCAACTTAAGAACCACAGGTTGCAAAAGAATCGAATCAAATAAAGCATCGAAAGTCGGAACTCGAGAGAGAACGACTCGGTTTAACAATCTGAAATTAGGTCAAAATTTCACAGTAGCAAAACTCTGTGAAAATAGGTTAGTCGGAACGGCGGTTTCATTACGAAACTCCAGGCGCTTGAATCACCTGATTCCGATAAACGAGCAAGAAATAAAACAGTTTTAAAAATCAGATCTGAAATCAAATCAGAAAAATAACGGATTAATTCCGATTAAAAAGAAAAACGACGAACGAGTTAAAAAGTGGGCGTTCGTTAACAGAGCGAATCTAACGAACATGTTCATTGAAGCGAACGGTTCGGTGAACGTTCGTTAAATAAGAAAACCGAAAAAATAAAACCAATCTAGGTTTTTAAAAAAACCGAACATATATTTTTTTTAAAAACCGGATCGGTTCACGGGAAAACCGGATCGGGCGGGCTACCTCCGGTGGCTCTCTGGGCGGGTCGGAAGGGGCGGCGAGGCGGCGGGGCTACAAGGCCGGCGAGGGACGGCGGCGGCGGCTGGCGGCGGGCGGCTCGGCTTGGCGCGGTGAGGCGGGCGGCGGATCAAGGTGAGGAGAGGGGGCGGCGGCGGTTATAAGGGGGGGCGCCGGGTGGCTTGGGAGGGGGCAAGGAGGCCGGGTCGGGCGGGACTCGGGCGGCGGCGGCGATGGCGTCTTGGCGGGAGTCCGCTCCCGGCCATGTGAGGAGGAGGAGGTGGGAAGGCTGGGCACAGGGCACTGGGGCTGGGCTGGGCCTCGGTCCAAAAAAGAAGCGCGTTTTTTAAATTAAAACAAAACGAATTAAATAAAATATCAAACGAACTCCAAATTAATTAAAACAAATTTTCCCAGACTCCTAAAAATGAGTCGAACAAAATGAACTTTAAAAACAATATACTTGCATAAAATTTTTAAATGCTCATTTTTGCCTAAGCAAAATAAATCTTCCAAAACCAAATTTGGTTTATTTATAATATCTTCATTTTTCCTAATTGCTTGGGAAAGTCATATTATTCCCTCTCGAAATATTTTTATAGGAAAAATGTTATGAAGATAATTTAAATAAATCCAATGATCCTATTTTCAAGATTTGGAAAATCCCAAATATGAAAATAATGAAACTTCCAACTCTCTCCGAGGGTCCTTGAGTTGCGTGAAATTTCTAGGATCGGAAAATGCGAGAAAAATATGATATGCATGATGATCTAATGTATAATATTCCAAATTGAAAATTTGGGATGTTACAAACCTACCTCTTAAGATGAATCTCGCCCTCGAGATTCGGGTTAACTAGAAAATAGGTGAGGGTGGTCCTTGAGCAAAACTTCCTCTCTTTCCCGGTGGCTTCATCCTCGGTGTGGTGGCTCCTTTGAACCTTGCAAAACTTGATAACCTTTGCTGCGGGTAACTCTGCTGGCATAATCGAGAATCTTAACGGTTTTTCCTCATATGTCAAGTCATCCTTCAACTGAATTGCTTCCAATGGTACTGTGTCTCTTAACGGTACCTCTGCTATCTCGGGGTGACATCTCTTCAACTGAGAAACATGGAATACATCATGAACTCCTGACAGTCCTTTTGGCAATTCCAGCTTATACGCAACTTCTCCCATGCGTTGCAAAATCTTATACGGTCCAACGAAACGGGGTGCTAACTTTCCTTTAACTCCAAAACGCTTAACTCCTCGAAGCGGGGATACTCTGAGATATACTCTGTCTCCAACTTCATACTCAATCGCTGTGCGCTTTGAATCGGCATAGCTCTTTTGTCTGGATGGGCTACGGAGCCTGTCTCGAATCAACTTAACTTTCTGCTCAGACTCCTTAATCAAATCTGGTCCAAACAATCGACGATCTCGGTTTCGTCCCATGACAATGGTGTCCTGCACCTTCTTCCATACAAAGCCTCGAAAGGTGCCATCTTCAAACTGGTTTGGTAACTGTTGTTGTAGGAAAATTCTGCATACGGCAAATTATCATCCCAACTAGATCCATAATCTAGTGCACAAGCTCTTAGCATGTCCTCCAAAATCTGATTGACTCTCTCTCGCTCCATCGGTCTGTGGGTGGAAAGTGTATCTGAATTCCAATCTAGTTCCCAATGTTTCGTGCAACCTGGTTCCAAAATTTCAAGTAAATTGGGTTCCTCTATTCGATACAATGCTTCCGAACTCCGTGTAAGCATACAATTCTGGTCATGTATATCTTTGCCAACTTAGCACTGCTATAGGTAGTCTTGATTTGGAATAAAATGGGCTACCTTGGTCAAACGGTCGACTATGACCCAAATCGAGTCATATCCTCGAACGAGTCTTTGGCAATCCTGTGATAAAATCCATGCCTAGTTTATCCCACTTCCATTCGGGTATCGGCAATGGTTGTAACAATCCTCGCTGGCTTCGATGTTCTCGCTTTACTTTCGACATACGTCACAAACTGCTACATACTCCGCAATATCCTTCTTCATTCCGGTCCACCGAAAGTATTCTTCAAGTCCAAATACATCTTGGTATTTCCTGGGTGAATCGAATAGGGTGAATCATGGGCTTCTTGTAAAATCAACTTCCTGATCTCTGGGTCATTGGGCACATAAACACGGTCTTCAAACCATAAGGTATTGTGTTCATCCTCACGAAATCCTTTAGCTTTTCCTTTGCTCATTTTCTCCTTTATAGAGGCAACTTCCTTATCCGCCTATACAGGCCTCTCTGATTTTGTCCATTAGTGTCGATTGAATCTCCAATGCTGCTACATAGCCTCTCGGAACTATTTCCAAACATAGCTCTCGAAGGTCCTCGGCTAACTCATTGGGTATTCCTCCCATCATTAGGGTATTGACGCGTGGCTCTTACGGCTCAATGCGCCTGCTACGACATTAGCCTTTCCGGGTGATATTGCAATCTCATGTCATAATCCTTGATAAGCTCTAACCATCTCCTTTGTCCGAGATTCAATTCCTTACGTGTGAAAATGTACTTCAAACTCTTGTGATCCGTATATACTTCACAATGGTTTCCAATGAGAAAATGTCTCCACGTCTTCAAGGCATGCACAACGGCTGCTAACTCCAAATCATGAGTGGCATAATTCAACTCATGAGGCTTAAGTTGTCGTGAAGCATACGAAACAACTCTTCCTTCCTGCATAAGCACTGCTCCAAGTCCTCGAAGTGAAGCGTCGCAATATACCTCATAATCCTTAGTTTGATCTGGCAGTATCAAAACTGGTGAGGTAACCAATCTTTTCTTCAACTCCTGAAAACTTGCCTCACAGTCCTCAGTCCATATGAATTTATTTTCCTTCTTCAACAATTACATCATAGGCTTAGCAATCCTTGAGAAATTCTCAATGAATCTTGGTAGTATCCTGCGAGTCCAAGAAAACTCCGAATCTCTCCAACGGTCGTTGGTGCTTCCCATTTGGTTACGGTCTCAACTTTCGTGGGGTCAATCTGCTATCCCTTCTCCGGAAATAACATGTCCGAGAAATCCAACTTCCTTTAACCAAAACTCACATTTGCTGAATTTGGCATACAACTGGTGTTCCCTCAGTTTCTCCAAAACCAATCGCAAATGTTCCTTGTGTTCCTCTTCATTCTTCGAGAAAATCAAAATGTCATCAATGAACACCACGACGAACTTATCCAAAAACTCCATAAACACTTTGTTCATCGGTTCATGAAATAGGCTGGTGCGTTAGTCAGTCCAAATGACATAACGGTATACTCAGATAGTCCATATCTCGTGGTAAATGCTGTCTTGGGTATATCCTGCTCCCGAATCTTCAATCGATGGTACCACGATCGCAAGTCGATCTTGGAAAACACCTTGGCTCCTTGCAAAGCGATCAAACAGATCATTTATCATAGGTAGTGGGTACTTGTTTTTGATTGTTACTTCATTTAATCCACGGTAATCAACAACCATTCTCAAAGATCCATCCTTCTTCTCCACTAGCAATACGGGTGATCCCCAAGGTGAAAAGCTTGGGCGTATAAAACCTTTATCCAAAAGTTCCTTAATCTGCTTCTTGATTTCCGCCAAATCCTCTTGGCCGCATCCTATACGGTCGCTTCGATATAGGGCCTGTTCTCGCAACAGCTCGATCAAAACTCAATGTCTCTATCCGGTGGCATTCACGGCAACTCTTAGGAAATACATCAGGAAAATCCTTCACCACTGGTACTTCTTCCTGTACCACTCCTGATAAGCAATTAACTTGTGCTCTCCTCGGCTCATGCCGTGATACATACTTAATCCTTCTTCCTTCTGGTGTGGTGAGCAAAATTGACTTTGTGGTACAATCCATGTTTCCTCCATACTTTGATAACCAATCCATTCCTAATATCACATCCAGTCCTTGGGATTCCAGAACTATTAGGTCTGAGGGGAAAACATAGGGTCCAATCCTTAATGGCAGTCGATCACACCATTTACTAGCCATGTACTCTGCTCCGGGTGAGGTTACTAGCATGGGTGACCTAAGGGCTTGGGTTGGTAACTTGTACTTATCCACAAATCCCCTTGATATGTATGAATGCGATGCACCAGTATCGAAGAGAACAAATGCAGTAAATGACTTAACCAAAAACTTACCAATTACTGCATCGGGCTGATCTTCAACCTCCTCCACTTCAATGTGGTTCACCTGTCCTCTATTGAAAGGGTTGGGCTTCTTTCCAGAGCTTCCATTGCCATTTCCATTCTGGCCTTCTGGACAGTCATTTGCATAGTGCCCAGTCTTGCGGCACTTAAAGCAAGTAACATGACTTAGGTCTACTTTGGATGGTGTTGACGGGTTGGTGCGAGTCATCGTCTGCTGCTTCCTCCATTCCCGTTCCCATTTTTGGTGTTGTTATGGTTATGCTAATTTCCTCCTCCATGGGTATGCTGAACTGAATTCCTGATTTAGGGGTATAACGAGGTTTCACGAGCTCGAGTTATACTTCCCTTGTCCATACTTCCGCTATGCAGTTCTCAATTCTTCTTTGCTTTCCTTCAATCATGAGGGCTCGGTCTACTAATTCCTGGTAGTTATTGAAACTGGCTACCATCAACGGCATGCTGAACTCATCATTCAGTCCTTCTAGAAACTTCTCCTGCTTAGCTGCATCCGTAGCAATGTCATCTGGGGCATAACGTGCTAGTTTACTAAAGTCATCCACGTACTGGCCAACAGTCCTTCCTCCTTGGCGTAAGTTGCGAAACTCACGCTTCTTCATGGCCATAGCTCCTGCTGAAACATGAGCTGTGCGGAAAGCTTGTCAAACCGATCCCATGTGGCAGGTGTCTACAGTGGTAAGTGGCTGTGAAATTCTCCCACCATGCGCTGCGGGTCCTTCAAGCTGATGTCTGCAAACTTCACTCTTTCTCCATCCGTGCATCCTGCAGTGGTCAGCTCCTTCCTATCTTGCGGAGCCGGTCATCTGCTACAATTGGCTCGGTGCTCTTTGGAATACACCGCGGATTTAGTCTAAGGAAACGAGTCGATGATCCGCAGGTGGTGGTGGTGGCGGTGGGTTGTTGTTGTTGTTGTTGTTGCCTGGTTCTCGCACCAATGTTTGAATCAGGTATTCTGCCGCTGAATCAATTGGGTGATCTCTGGCGGAAAACAAATCCGGGTCGCGTCTCGGAGGCATCGATGGGTTTAGAAAAGATGAGAATTTAGAATAGAATGAGGTCTAAGGGGAATCACTACCCAAATGCACATGAGCAAATGCACACAAAATCACTTCATTCAATCAAACAAGGGCTTACAACGATCTAACTATCGCAAAAGTGCGTGTACTATAATGTTTACATGGAGGAATACTACTAATATGTGGGGGACTTCTACTAATTTGAACCGGTGGAAGACTCCATAATGTCTACTCCAGCTTCGTCTTCAAAGTCGGGTTCGCTTGGATCCGAATCGGTGTCGTCGATGTTGATGTAGTCGCTTGGGTGATTGACATCTTGGTCTTCATTCTGGCGCCAACTTCTTCTTGAGTTCTTCAATCTCGTACTTAAGATCGTTATTGTGTCTTGCTAGAGCTACGATCTCGTCCATATAGTCCTTGCGAGTTGCCTTGAGTTCTTCTTCAAGCTCGATGATCCTTCCTTTTGCATTTTGCAACTCCAACATATCATTGCACATCTGGTTCTCCTGACGTCGAATGTGCTGGTTTAACTCCTGGATAAATGCTGCAATGGATCTATCCTTCTTAGTGTTGACGATTTCCCATTTGTCGTCTCGGCGTCCGCAAATCTGGTAGATTGTGTCCTTGAGGTCTTCTTGGTAAACTTCTCCAATGCGTCCCATGGTGATGTGAGCTGCCATGCTCTTTCCCGGACTCCAAGTTGGTGCAATTGAAAACACTATCTATAGGCTTGGTGATTGGGGCGAATGTCCTTCTGGAACGTGAGCATGAATCTTTCCGTAGCTCCTCTTGAGCAGAGTGGCGTTGAAAGTTCCGGTGAAGCTTGGTAATCCAATGTTCAGGTACTTGGTAACTTCCTTCAAGTGAAATCCAAATGGTGTGCCTTCATCTGGATGGGTGTACTTGATCTTAGTGGTCGTGTCCTATAGTCAGCGTGTGCTCTGATACCATTCTCTGTCGCGACCAGACCCGAATGGATCTAGCGCTCTGTACTCAGTGTCATCCTCGGATCGAATGTCTTGACACAAAGACAAGATTTGAAGGATTTATAGCGAGTAGCAATCACACACTTATTACATCGTTGTCCACAAGGGAACTTAATACAATAATATGGCTTAAGGCCATCTAATAATAACAATGGAAGGCTTGGAAAACGAGTGAGTCCATCAACTCCAGCCGCATCACCGAGTATAGAACCACAACCTAACATCTTATTCTGTAAATGCGAAAAGTACGCAACATGAAAAGTTGCAGCCCGAAAACGGGTCAGCACATGGAATATCCGGCAATGTAACACGAAGAGCAAAGATGCAATAAGCCTATACTACATGCATATATGGCTGGTGGTAAGGCTCTACGGTTACATTTTTGCGAAAAGCCAATTTTTCCCTACATCAAAGGAATAATTTTATTTAACTATCATGGTGGTTGTTAAACATTGAAGATGGTTGACAGCATCCTCAATCCCAATTAAAAAAGTACTCATTAAAAACCCAATACATTTATTTTTAGAAGTAACATGTTGAGATTCACATGATAATCAAGTACTAGATACTCAAGATGTCCATAACCGGGGACACGGCTAATCATGATTAGTTTATACACTCTGCAGAGGTTTAGCACTTTTCCCCACAAGACTCGATCGCCTCCGCTTGGTTCTCGCACTACATGGTGTTTGAGAAGCGGATGACCGAGACATAGTCTTTCGTAAGCGCTTAGCACCTTACATGTGGGTAGACCGTACCAACCTACATCCCCTACATCAGCTAGTCTGCCTGTAAGAGTTCGCACAACTTAGTCAACTACGCCAGAGCCCATAATTGGCTTGTGGCTGCACACGGAAGTTTCTAGTTTGAATAATCTCATGATCCCTTAGAGCACGGGTGGCGGTCCGAAGAAATACAGGCAAATCTGATAGAAACCAGGTGCCTCAATCCACCCAGATGTGTGTTTAGGTTGCCACCTTAAATAAACCATTAATTAACAATCTCACATCTGTCATGGATATTCACTCACCCAATCCACGTCTACTAGCATAGCATGGCATAATCAAGCAAACGAGAAGTAACTCCCAAGGTTTCATAAGTAAAAGCAGTAATAGGTACTACCTCAATCTACTTCCCAATCCCACAATTTAATTAGATCCTAAACATGCAAGTGTTTGAGGGTTTGATCTAATGCATAAAAACTGGGTAGTAGAAAAGGTATGATCAAAGTGTTACTTGCCTTGCTGATGATCCGCGAGTCCTAGAGATTCGAAATAACAAGCGGCGCACTCCGGGTGATCTAACGCAGACAAACAACAAGCATACAATAAGTACTCATCTAATGCACAGGGAAATCTCGAATAGATCTAACCAGATAGTTCAACTTAAGAACCACAGTTGCAAAAGAATCGAATCAAATAAAGCATCGAAAGTCGGAACTCGAGAGAGAACGACTCGGTTTAGCAATCTGAAATTAGGTCAAAATTTCACAGTAGCAAAACTCTGTGAAAATAGGTTAGTCGAAACGGCGGTTTCATTACGAAACTCCAGGCGCTTGAATCACCTGATTCCGATAAACGAGCAAGAAATAAAACAGTTTTAAAAATCAGATCTGAAATCAAATCAGAAAAATAACGGATTAATTCCGATTAAAAAGAAAAACGACGAACGAGTTAAAAAGTGGGCGTTCGTTAACAGAACGAATCTAACGAACATGTTCATTGAAGCGAACGGTTCGGTGAACGTTCGTTAAATAAGAAAACCGAAAAAAAATAAAACCAATCTAGGTTTTTTTTTAAAAACGAACATATATATATATATATTTTTTTTTTTAAAAAAAACCGGATCGGTTCACGGGGAAAACCGGATCGGGCGGGGCTACCTCCGGTGGCCCTCTCGCTTGGTCGGAAGGGGCGGCGAGGCGGCGGGCTACCGGGCCGGGCGAGGGACGGCGGGCGTTCCGGCGGCGGCTCGGCTTGGCGCGGTGAGGGCGGGCGGCGGATCGAGGTGAGGGAGAGGGGGGCGGCGGTTATAAGGCGCCGGTGGCTTGGGAGGGGGCAAGGGAGGCCGGGTCAGGCGGGACTCGGGCGGCGGCGGCGGAGTCCGCTCCCGGGCGGGCGAGGGAGGAGAGGAGGAGGTGGGCAGGCGCTGGGCTGGGGCTCGGGCTGGCTGGGCAGCTGGGCCTCAGTCCAGAAGCGTTTTTTTAAATTAAAACAAAACGAATTAAATAAAATATCAAACGAACTCCAAATTAATTAAAACAAATTTTCCCGACTCCTAAAATGAGTCGAACAAAATGAACTTTAAAAACAATATACTTGCATAAAATTTTTAAATGCTCATTTTGCCTAAGCAAAATAAATCTTCCAAAACCAAATTTGGTTTATTTATAATATCTTCATTTTTCCTAATTGCTTGGGAAAGTCATATTATTCCCTCTCGAAATATTTTTATAGGAAAAATGTTATGAAGATAATTTAAATAAATCCAATGATCCTATTTTCAAGATTTGGAAAATCCCAAATATGAAAATAATGAAACTTCCAACTCTCTCCGAGGGTCCTTGAGTTGCGTGAAATTTCTAGGATCGGAAAAATGCGAGAAAAATATGATATGCATGATGATCTAATGTATAACATTCCAAATTGAAAATTTGGGATGTTACACGTAATGTGCTTAATCTTACTTCTTCCATTAATGGCCATGTGCTTACCTTAAATATAAGAATGAATGCTATAGAGAGGAGACCGTCCTCTCCTAGTGCCAAAGATGGCACTCGCTAGATCTATCCTTGCTTTTGTGCCTAGCTAGGGGCATTAAACGATAGCGCTTGTTGGGAGGCAACCCAATTTTATTTTAGTTTTTTTGTTTTTGTTTATGTTTAGGAATAAATAATCCATCTACCTTCTGTTTAGATGTGGTTTTATGTTTTAATTAGTGTTTGTGCCAAGTTAAACCTATAGGATCTTCTTGGATAATAGTTATTTGATCTTGCTGTAATTTCCAGAAACTTTTGGTTCACGAAAACAATTGTTGAAAATTACCAGAACGTGATAAAATAGTGATTCTAATTGCTGCTGATAAATAAACAAATTTTCTAGGTCTTCCAATTTTTTCTGAATTTTTTGAGTTCCATAAGTTTGCGTTAGTTACAGATTACTACAGACTGTTCTGTTTTTGACAGATTCTGTTTTTCGTGTGTTGTTTGCTTATTTTGATGAATCTATGGCTAGTAAAATAGTTTATGATCCATAGAGAAGTTGGAATACAGTAGGTTTAACACCAATATAAATAAAGAATGAGTTCATTACATTACCTTGAAGTGATCTTTTGTTTTCTTTCGCTAACGGAGCTCACGAGATTTCTGTTGAGTCTTGTGTTGTGAAGTTTTCAAGTTTTGGGTGATTTTTTTTGATGGATTATGGAACAAGGAGTCGCAAGAGCCTAAGTTTGGGGATGTCCATGGAACCCCCAAGATAATCCAAGGACACCAAAAAGTCAAATCTTGGGGATGCCCTAGAAGGCATCCCCTCTTTCGTCCACTTCCATCGGTAACTTTACTTGGAGCTATATTTTTATTCACCACATGATATGTGTTTTGCTTGGAGCGTCTTGTATTATTTGCGTCTTTTCTTGTTAGTTTACCACAATCATCCTTGCTTTACACACCTTTTGAGAGATCCATACATGAATTGGAATTTGTTAGAATACTCTATGTGCTTCATTTATATCTTTTGAGCTTGATAGTTTTGCTCTATGTGCTTCACTTATATCTTTTGAGCTTTATAGTTTTGCTCTAGTACTTCACTTATATATTTTAGAGCACGGTGGTGGATTTGTTTTAAAGAAACTATTGATCTCTCATGATTCACTTAGATTATTTTGAGAGTCTTAAATAGCACGGTAATTTGCTTAATAATAATATGCTTGGTATTCAAGATTTGTAAAACTTCTTTTGAGTGCGTTGAATACTAAGAAAAGTTTGATGCTTGATAATGTTTTGAGATATGGAGGTGATAATATCAAAGTCGTGCTAGTTGAGTAGTTGTGAATTTGAAAAATGCTTGTGTTGAAGTTTGCAAGTCCTGTAGCATGCACATATGGTAAACATTATGTAACAAATTTGAAACATGAGGTGTTATTTGATTGTCCTCCTTATGAGTGGCGGTCGGGGATGAGGGATGGTCTTTTCCTACTAATCTATCCCCCTAGGAGCATGCGCGTAGTGCTTTGGTTTTTGATGGCTTATAGATTTTTGCAATAAGTATGTGAGTTATTTATGACTAATGTTGAGTCCATGGATTATACGCACTCTTACCCTTCCATCATTGCTAGCCTCTTCGGTACCGTGCATTGCCCTTTCTCACATTGAGAGTTGGTGCAAACTTCGTCGGTGCATCCAAACCCCATGATATGATACACTCTTTCACACATAAACCTCCTTATATCTTCCTCAAAACAGCCACCATACCTACCTATTATGGCATTTCCATATCCATTCCGAGATATATTGCCATGCAACTTTCCACCATACCATTCTTCATGACACATTCATCATTGCCATATTGCTTAGCATGATCATGTAGTTGACATAGTATTTGTGGCAAAGCCACCGTTCATAATTCTTTCATACATGTCTCTCTTGATTCATTGCATATCCCGGTACACCGCCGGAGGCACTCATATAGAGTCATACTTTGTTCTAGTATCGAGTTGTAATCATCGAGTTGTAAATAAATAAAAGTGTGATGATCATCATTTTCTAGAGCATTGTCCCAAAAAAAGAGAAAGGCCAAAGAAAAAAAAAGAAGGCCCAAAAAAATTAAAAGGGGCAATGTTACTATCTCTTTTTCCACACTTGTGCTTCAAAGTAGCACCATGTACTTCATATAGCGAGTCTCATATATTGTGCTTCAAAGTAGCACCATGTTTTTCATATAGAGAGTTTCATATGTTGTCACTTTCATATACTAGTGGGAATTTTTCATTATAGAACTTGGCTTGTATATTCCAACGATGGGCTTCCTCAAATGCCCTAGGTCTTCGTGAGCAAGCAAGTTGGATGCACACCCACTTAGTTCCTTTTGTTGAGCTTTCATACATTTATAGCTCTAGTTCATCCGTTGCATGGCAATCCCTACTCCTTGCATTAACATCAATTGATGGGCATCTCCATAGCCCGTTGATTAGCCTCGTTGATGTGAGACCTTCTCCTTTTTGTCTTCTCCACATAACCCCCATATTATATTCTATTCCACCCATAGTGCTATGTCCATGGCTCGCGCTCATATATTGCGTGAAAGTTTATAGGTTTGAGATTATCAAGTATGAAACAATTGCTTGGCTTGTCATCGGGTTGTGCATGATGAGAGAATTCTTGTGTGACGAAAATGGAGCATGACTAAAGTATATGATTTTGTAGGGATGAACTTTCTTTGGCCATGTTATTTTGAGAAGACATAATTGCTTAGTTAGTATGCTTGAAGTATTATTATTTTTATGTCAATATGAACTTTTGTCTTGAATCTTTCGGATCTGAATATTCATACCACAATTAAGAAGAGTTACATTGAAATTATGCCAAGTAGCACTCCGCATCAAAAATTCTCTTTTTATCATTTACCTACTCAAGGACGAGCAGGAGTTAAGCTTGGGGATGCCTAATACGTCTCCAATGTATCTATAATTTTTCGTTGCTCCATGCTATATTATCTATTGTTTTGGACTATATTGGGCTTTATTTTCCACTTTTATATTACTTTTGGGACTAACCTATTAACCGGAGGCCCAACCTGCAATTGTTTTTTTGCCTATTTCAGTGTTTCGAAGAAATGGAATATCAAACGGAGTCCAAACGGAATGAAATCTTCGGGAACGTGATTTTCTCATCAGATAAGACCCAGGAGACAGGGACCCTGCGTCAAGAAAGCCACGAGGCGCCCACGAGGGTGGAGGGCGCCCCCCTAGGGCGCGCCCCCTGCCTCGTGGGCCCCCCGAAGCTCCACCTACGTACTCCTTCCTCCTATATATACCTACGTACCCCCGTCAGATCAGATACGGAGCCAAAAACCTAATTCCACCGCCGCAACTTTCTGTATCCACGAGATCCCATCTTGGGGCCTGTTCCGGAGCTCCGCCGGAAGGGATTCCACCACGGAGGGCTTCTACATCATCATCATAGCCTCTCCGATGAAGTGTGAGTAGTTTACCTCAGACCTTCAGGTCCATAGTTAGTAGCTAGATGGCTTCTTCTCTCTTTTTGGATCTCAATACAATGTTGTCCCCCTCTTTCGTGGAGATCTATTCGATGTAATCTTCTTTTTGCGGTGTGTTTGTTGAGACCGATGAATTGTGGGTTTATGATCAAGATTATCTATGAGCAATATTTGAATCTTTTGTGAATTCTTTTATGTATGATTGAGTTACCTTTGCAAGTCTCTTCGAATTATCCGTTTGGTTTGGCCAACTAGATTGGTAGTTCTTGCAATGGGAGAAGTGTTTAGCTTTAGGTTCAATCTTGCGGTGTCCTTACCCAAAGGATGTAAAGGGTTGCAAGGCACGATTGTATTGTATTGTTGCCATCGAGGATAACAATATGGGGTATTTATCATATTGCATGAATTTATTCCTCTACATCATGTCATCTTGCTTAAGGCGTTACTCTATTTTCATTAACTTAATACTCTAGATGTATGCTGGATAGCGGTCGATGAGTGGAGTAATAGTAGTAGATGCAGGCAGGAGTCGGTCTACTTGTCTCGGACGTGATGCCTATATACATGATCATACGTAGATATTCTCATAACTATGCTCAATTCTGTCAATTGCTCAATAGTAATTCGTTCACCCGCCGTAAAATACTTATGCTCTTGAGAGAAGCCACTAGTGAATTTTATGGCCCCCGGGTATATTCTCATCATATTAATCTTCCTACGCTTTATTATTGCTTTGCTTTTTTACTTTGCCTTTTATTTTACTTTACATCTTTATACCAAAAATATCAAAAAATTATCTATCATCTCTATCGGATCTCACTCGTAAGTGACCGTGAAGGGCTTGACAACCCCTATTCGCGTTGGTTGTGAGGAGTTATTTGCTTTTGTAGGTACGAGGGACTTGCGCGTGGCCTCCTACTGGATTGATACCTTGGTTCTCAAAAACTGAGGGAAATACTTACGCTACTCTGCTGCATCATCCTCTCCTCTTCAGGGAAAACCAATGCAAGCTCAAGACGTAGCAAATACTCTCATGCTTCACTTAGATTTATTTGAGAGTTAGTAATTTTAAAGAAATTCTCTCATGCTTCACTTATATTATTTTGAGAGATGAATTTTTTATGCTCATGTTCTTCACTTAAATTTATTTGAGCTTGTCGAAAGCAATTGCAACATATGAAACTAGTCCCAAAGTGATAGATATTCAAGAGCGATATAATAAAAAATTTCATGAGGATCATTGGACAAATAAAACTTGATTCTTTGTAATAGTTTTGAGATATGATCATAGTAATATGTGAGTCATGTTGATGAGTAATTATGCCTTAGTAAGAATGTTGGTGTTAAGGTTTGTGATTCCCTATGCAAGCACGAAAGTCAATAGTCATGCAATGAAATTACATCCTACTTATGGTGCATTATTCATTGTTAGTTATGCTTAATGCTTGTTTATGAGATTTTTCGTTTCTTGGTTGGTTGCTTCTCAATCTTTTTGCTAGCCTCCACTTGTACTAAGTAGAAATGCTACTTGTGCATCCAAAATCCTTAAACCTAGTTTTGCCATATGAGTCAACCATACCTACCTACATGCGATATTTCTGTGCCATTCTAAGAAAAACTTTTATGTGCCAACTCTAATTTTCAAAATGAATTTCCTTTTTCTGTGCCCGTACCGCTCATGAAGCGGAAGGGGGTGGCCAACATTTTCCATGCTAGATGTGTTATTCTCAAGATGGGTGTTTATTCACTTGTCATTGCACGAGAGTACGGGGGTAATAGGGATGCCCAGTCCCGAAATGAAAAATGAATTTACTTTATGTTGTCAAATAATAGATAACTTGGAAAGTGTTGGTATGGATAGTACCTGTGGATACGGCTAGCTGATGTCGCTTGAACTATGCTGGTATTTCCCCAAAGAGGAAGGGATGATGCAGCACAACTACGGTAGGTATTTCCCTCAGTTATGAAACCAAGGTATCAATCCAGTAGGAGAACCAAGCAACACTATGTAAACGGTACCTTCACCAAAAGAACAAATACTTGCAACAAACACGTAAGAGGGGTTGTCAATCCCTCCATGGTAAAAAAATAGATAGATTTGTGGTAGATTGGACAAATAGCTCTCGATAAAACATGAAATAAAATAAGTAATAAAAAAGTGTAGCACGGTATTTTTTGGTTTTTGGAATAATAGATCTGAAAACAAAAGCGAATAAAAATAGATCTCAAAGCAAATATGATAAAGAATAGACCCCGGGGCCATAGATTTCACTAGTGGATTCTCTCGAGAAAATAGCACATGATGGGTAAACAAATTACTGTTGGGAAATTGATAGAAGATCAAATAATTATGACGATATCCAGACAATGATCATTATATAGGAATCATGTCCAAGATTAATAGACCGACTCCTGCCAGCATCTACTACTATTACTCCACACATCGACCCCTATCCAGCTTGCATCTAGTGGATTAAGTTCATGGAGAAATGGAGTAATGCAATAAGAACGATGACATGATGTAGACGAGATCTATTCATGTAGGAATAGCCCCCATCTTGTTATCCTTAATAGCAACGATACATGCGTGTCTTGCTGGCCCTTCTGTCACTGAGAAGAACACAACACGATCGAACCCATCACAAAGCACCGCTTCCCATGGCAAGAAAAATTTGATCCAGTTGGCCTAACTAAACCAAAGATTCAAAGAAGACATACGAGGTTATAAGTAATGATGCATATAAGAGATCAAAGAAAAGTAAAATAACTTTCATGCATATAGATCCAATCATAAACTCAAACTTCATCGGATCCCAACAAAGACACCGCAAAAAGAGTTACATCAAATAGATCTCCAAGAGACCATTGTATTGAGAATCAAAGAGAGAGAGAGAGAGAGAGAGAGAGAGAGAGAGAGAGAGGAAGCCAAATAGCTACTGCCTACAGACCTGTAGGTCTATGATGAACTACTCACCCATCATTGGAGAGGCACCAATGAGGATAATGGACCCCTCTTTGATGGTGTCTAGATTGGATATCGTGGTTCTGGGACTTGCGACGAATGGAATTGTTTTTCGTTGACTCTCCTAGGGTTTCTGGAATATTGGGGTATTTATAGGGCGAAGAGGCGGTATGGGAGGTCACCGAGGTGGGCACAACCCACCTGGGCATGCCAAAGCCTCCTGGCACGCCCAGGTGTCTTGTGCTCACATCGGGCCTCCCCTCTGGTACTTCTTTGGTCCACTTGATGTCTTCTGGTCCAAAAACATTCTCCAAAACGTTTCGCTATGTTTGGACTCCGTTTGGTACTGATATTCTGCGAAGTAAAAAACAAGCAAAAATAGCAACTAGCACTGGGCACTATGTCAATAGGTTAGTCCCAAAAAATGATATAAAGTTGCTATAAAATGATTGTAAAACATCCAAGAATGATAATATAACAGCATGGAACAAGCAAAAATTATAGAAATGTTGGAGACGTATCAGCATCCCCAAGCTTAATTCCTACTCGTCCTCGAGTAGGTAAATGATAAAAACAGAATTTTTGATGCAGAATGCTGCCTAACATGTTCATCACATATTATTTTCTTTTGTAGCACGGGCATTTGGACTTTTCTATGGTTCAAAGCAATAGACTAGTTTTCACATGAAGATTTCAATACTCAAGCATATCAACAAGCAACCATGTCTTTCAATATATCAACACTAAAGAAAGTTATCCCTAGCCCATCATGCTCAATCATTGATCCATTCATGAAACACACTCGCATATTAGCTACATCCAATGCTCAAGTATGATCGTAGTTCCCCTTAGTTGGTGCTTTATAAGAGAAGATGGAGACTCAAATAAAAATAAAATTGCATAAAGTAAATAGATAGGCCCTTCGTAGAGGGAAGTAGGGATTTGTAGAGGTGCCAAGCTCAAAGCAAAAATTGAGGGGTAATTTTTTTGAGAGGCACACTTTTTCCATGAACGAAGACTACCGAGTAATTCCCAACACTTTGCATGCTATATATATCATAGGCGGTTCCCAAACAAAAAATAAAGTTTATTCCTTTTTCCACCATTCTTTCACAATCCATGGCTAGCAGTATCCACGAGTGCCTTCCATACCAACACTTTCCAAGGAATTTATTATTTGACAACATAAGGTAAATTTCTTTTTCATTTCAGGACTGGGCATCCCTTTTACTACTATACTCTCGTGCAATGACAAGTGAATAAACACTCATCTTGAGAATAACACATCTAGCACGGAAAATATTGGCCACCCCCTGCCGCTTCATGAGCGGTATGAGCACACCAAAAGGAAATTTTTTAAAATTTTTTGAGGTGGCACATACAAATTTTCTTAGAACGACACGGGAATACCTCATATAGGTAGGTATGGTGGACTCATGTGGAAACTGGTTTAAAGATTATGGATGCACAAGTAGTATTTCTACTTAGTACAAGTGGAGGCTAGCAAAAAGATTGAGAAGCAACCAACCAAGAAACGAAAAATCACATAAGCGAGCATTAAGCATAACTAACACCGAATAATGCACCACAAGTAGGATGCAATTTCATTGCATAACTATTGACTTTCGTGCTTGCATAGGGAATCAAAAACCTTAACACCAATATTCTTACTAAAGCATAATTACTCACCAACATGACTCGCATATCACTATCATAATATCTCAAAACTATTACAGGGAATCAAGTTTAATTTGTCCAATGATCTTAATGAAAGTTTTTATTATGTCCCTCTTGCATCTCTATCACTTTGGGACTAGTTTCATATATTGCCATTGCTTTTGACAAGCTCAAAATAAATTTAAGTGAAGAACATGAGCATAAAAAATTCATCTCTCAAAATAATATAAGTGAAGCATGAGAGAATTTCTTTAAAATTACTAACTCTCAAATAAATCTAAGTGAAGCATGAGAGTAATCTTCAAACATATTAAATCACACAGTGCTAAAAAGATATAAGTGAAGCACTTGAGCAATTCCATAGCTCAAAAAATTTAAGTGAAGCATAAAGAGCAATTCTAACAAATTATGGCATAATTTTGGCTCTCTCAAATAGGTGTCTCCAACAAGGATACTTGTGACAAACTAAAAGGCAAAACAGGCAAAGACTCATATAATACAAGACGCTCCAAGCAAAACTCATTATATGTGACGAATAAAAATATAGCTCCAAGTAAAATACTGATGGTCGTTAGAAGAAAGAGGGGATGCCTTTTGGGGCATCCCCAAGCTTAGTTGCTTGTTTCTCTTTGAATATTATCTTGGGGTGCCATGGGCATCCCCAAGCTTAGGCTCTTCTTACTCCTTATGCCTTAATCCATCGTGATCTCACCGAAAACTTGAAAACTTCAATCACACAAAACTTAACAAAACCTTCGTGAGATCCATTAGTATAATAAATCAAATCACCATTCTAATTACTATTGCAAACCCATTCATATTTTATTATTGCATTATACCTACTGTATTACAACTTTACCATGGCTTATGCCCCCTGATACAATCCATAGATTCATCAAAGTAAGCACACAAAGCAACGAAAACATAATCTATCAAAAACAGAACAGTCTATACTAATACGTACTCTAACCATACTTCTGTAACTCCAAATATTCTGAAAAATTAGGACAACGTAGAAAATTTGTATATATATATCTTGTGCACAAAATACAGAATTTTTTGTCGCTTCTGTGATTTTACAAAATTCTGCTACTGGAGGCCAAAGTTTTTGTTTTTCAACAAGATCAAATCAACTATCACCCAACATGATCCCAAAGGCTCTACTTGGCACAAACACTAATTAAAACATAAAAAACACACTCATAACAGTAGCATAATTGTGCAAACTCTCGAGAACAAAAAGAAAAAGGCAAAAATTTATTCATTTGGTTGCCTCCCAACAAGCGTTATCGTTTTATGCCCCTAGCTAGCCATAATTCCTAGATTCAAGTATTATCATCTTTAGTTTCCAGCTCCTCTATCCAACACTTGGAATTCTTCAAAGATCTAGCATATAAATTTTCAATAACAATAATTCTGGGAATGAGATTGAAAAATTCATTCTTGCTAGTATGGTCTTTTATCACTTCCGTAAGGTTGGGATGAATACTAATCATTTTAAGATCTTCCTTGTGGCTATCAGATGTGGCACCTTTGTTCTTAGTGATTTGTGTATACTTGCAAATTTTATAGGAGTTTTTTCAATAGTTTTAAGGAAATAAAAAGCCGAGCTCAAGTTACTAAAAAATTCTTCCAACTTATCAATTCTAGCGGGGCTCTCTTCTATCCTCTCGTTGACTGTGGGTTCTTTTTCTTTTAGTACCTTAAGAGCATCTTCCTCTTTTGACCCAATTCTATTAGCAAGATTGTGCATCCTTTTATCTAATTTTTCAATGTTTTCTTTAGTGAGCATTTTCTTTTCAATAGCATCTAACCTTTCCATAACATGCTCGAGAGTTAAAGTTGTTCCATTAATCATGAGTGGTGGTGAACCCACTAGATCTCCCATAGCATTAAAAGCGTCCAAAGATGGACACTTCAAGAAATTCCCACCGGTAATCATATCAAGTATGAATCTATACCAAGTAGTTATGCCCACACAAAAAATGCAAAGAAAAACAATGGTAGATTGCTTACGAACAGATCTATTATGAGCATTGCAAATCCTATACCAAGCATCTTTTAGATTCTCTCCTCCCCTTTGTTTGAAATTAAGAACCTCGTTTTTGGGGGTAGAGGAAGAACTAGCCATAATGACAAAGTAGGGCAAGCAAGATCGCAAACAAAAATATAGATCTAACAAGAAAAAACAGAAGAAAAAGAAGGCGAATAAAATAGCAAATTTTTGAAGTGGGGGAGATGAAAACGAGAGGCAAATGGAAAATAATGTAAATTGTAAGGATATGAGATTTGTGATTAGGAACCTAATAGATGTTGATGATGTCTCCCCAGCAACGGCGCCGGAAATTGGCAAGTTGAAGGGAGGCTATCTTGACTGGATCCTCCCCGGCAACAGCACTAGAAATTCCTTTTGATGTCACTCAAACTATGTCGGTATTTCCCCAAGGAGGAAGGGATGAAGCAGCACAGCTACGGTAGGTACTTCCCTTAGTTATGAAACCAAGGTATCAATCCAGTAGGAGAACCAAGCAACACTATGTAAACAGTACCTGCACACAAACAACAAATACTTGCAACCTGACACGTAAGAGGGGTTGTCAATCCCTCCACGGTAAAAATATAGATAGATTTGTGGTAGATTGGATAAATAGCTCTCGATAAAACGTGAAATAAAATAAGTAATAAAAACATGTAGCAAGGTATTTTTGGTTTTTGGAATAATAGATCTGAAAAAAAGGAGAATAAAAATATATCTCAAAGCAAATATGTAAAGAATAGACCCGGGGGCCGTAGATTTCACTAGTGTCTTCTCTCGAGAAAATAGCACGCGGCGGGTAAACAAATTACTGTTGGGCAATTGATAGAAGATCAAATAATTATGACAATATACAGGCAATGATCATTATATAAGCATCACGTCCAAGATTAGTAGACCGACTCCTGCCAGCATCTACCAATATTACTCCACACATCGACCGCTATCCAGCTTGCATCTAGTGTATTAAGTTCATGGAGAAACGGAGTAATGCAATAAGAATGATGACATGATGTAGACGCGATCTATTCATATAGAAATAGCCCCCATCTTGTTATCCTTAATAGCAACGATACATGCGTGTCTTGCTGCCCCTTCTGTCACTGAGAAAGAACACGACACGATCGAACCCATCAAAAAGAACCTCTTCCCATGGCAAGAAAAATCGATCCATTTGGCCTAACTAAACCAAAGATTCGAAGAAGAATTACGAGGCTATAAGTAATCATGCATATAAGAGATCAAAGAAAACTCAAATAACTTTCATGGATACAAATCTGATCATAAACTCAAACTTCATTGGAATCCAACAAACACACCGCAAAAAGAGTTACATCAAATAGATCTCCAAGAGACCATTGTATTGAGAATCAAAAATAGAGAGGAAGCCATCTAGCTATTGCCTACGGACCCGTAGGTCTATGATGAACTATTCACGCATCATCGGGGAGGCACCAATGAAGATGATGAACCCCTCCGTGATGGTGTCTAGATTAGATCTCGTGGTTCTGGAACTTGCGGCGGCTAGAATTATTTTTCGTCGACTCTCCTAGGGTTTCTGGAATATTGGGGTATTTATAGGGCAAAGAGGCGGTGCAAGAGATCACCGAGGTGGGCACAACCCACCTGGGCGCGCCTGGGCCTCCTGGCGCACCCAGGTGTCTTGTGCTCACCTCAGGCCTCCTCTCTGGCACTTTTTTGGCCCACTGCATGTCTTCTGGTCCAACAAAATTCTTGAAAAAGTTTCGTTGTGTTTGGACTCCATTTGGTACTGATATTCTGTGAAGTAAAAGCAAAAAACAGGAACTGGCACTAGCCACTATGTTAGTAGGTTAGTCCCATAAAATGATATAAAGTTGCTATAAAATGATTGTAAAACATCCAAGAATGATAATATAACAACATGGAACAATCAAAAATTATAGATACGTTGGAGATGTATCACTAGCCATGGAGTGTGAAGGAATGGTGGAAAAAGGGAATAAACTTTACTTTATGTTTGGGAACTGCATATGATATATCTAGCATGGAAAGTGTTGGGAATTACTCGGTCGTCTTCATTGACAGGAAAAGCATGCCTCTCAAAATGTTTTTATCTCTCAAATTTTGCTTTCAGCTTTGGCACCTCTACAAATCCCTACTTCCCTCTGCGAAGGGCCTATCTATTTACTTTATGAAATTTTTATATTTTATTTGAGTTTCCATCTTCTCTTATAAAGCACCAACTAAGGGGCACTATGATCGTACTTGAGCATTGGATGTAGCTAATATCCGAGTGTGCTTCGTGAATGGATCAATGATTGAGCATGATGGCCTAGGGATAACTTTATTTAGTGTTGATATTTTGAAAGACATGGTTGCTTGTTGATATGCTTGAGTATTGAAATCTTCATGTCAAATATATACTATTGCTTTGAACCATATAAAGTCCAAATGTCCATGCTACGAAAGAAACATGTTAGGCAGCATTCCACATCAAAAATTCTGTTTTTATCATTTACCTACTCGAGGACGAGCAGGAATTAAGCTTGGGGACAAGGCTCTTACATAGACCCTTGCTGAAAATAAGATGAATTGTAATTGTTTGATGAATGAGAACATACTTTGTTGGTTTTCAAGAAAGTTTATGGTCTATACTTTAAACATGTGAATACTTTGCGACTTGATCATGAGATGTTTTATGAGATGAGCTACTATTTATGATATATATTGATGCTAGAAAAAGTGACTGCAATTATTATTGGTCAAACTTATGCACTATGATAGCATTCACACTTCCAAAATTATTTCTTTTTTCATTTATCTACTCGAGGACGAGCAGGAATTAAGCTTGGAGATGCTGATACGTCTCCAATGTATCTATAATTTATGAAGTATTCATGCCATGTTTATTATAGTTCTGTATGATTTTGGTGCACTTTTGTATGGCTTTTTTTATGATTTTAATGGACTAACATACTGATCTAGTGCCCAGTGCGAGTTGTTGTTTTCTACTTATTTTTTGTTTTCTAGAAAATCCATATCAAATGAAGTCGAAATGCAACAAAACTTTTTGACGTTTTTTGTAAGAAATCAGACCCAGGAAGCTTCGGGGGAGCAGCAGAAGACCCACAGGGACCTCACAAGCCACCTGGGCGCATGATGGTGCCTCGTGGGCCCCTTGTGGCCCCTCTTCGTGTGATTCCAATACTAAAAAAATCTTATAAATAGAGAAACCCCCAGAAAAAACCCTAGAACTTTGACTCCGCCGCCGCAAGCCTCTGTACCTTCGAAATACCATCTGGAGCCCTGTTCCGGCACCTTTCTAGAGGGGAAAATAATCATCGGAGGCCATCTTCATCATCCCGGCGGTCTCCATGATGAGGAGGGAGTAGTTCACCCTCGAGGCTAGGGGTATGTACACGTATCTATGTGTTTGATCTCTTTCTCTCGTGTTCTTGATTTGGCACAATTTTAATGTACCACGAGCTTTGTTCATATAGTTGGATCATATGGTGTTTCTCCCTCTCTATCTTGTTGTGATGAATTGAGTTTTTACCTTTGAGGTTTCAGTATTATCGGATGTAATGCTTTTATGGATTTGAGAACACTTGATGTATGTCTTGCATATGAATACCCGTGGTGACAATGGGGTATTATATTGATTCACTTGATATATGTTTTGGTACTCAACTCGCGGATTCCTGAGGTGACATTGGGGTAATATATGCATAAGGGTTGATGCACGTTTTCGTCCTAGTTTCTTTGGTAGAAATCTTGGGGCACTCTTTGATGTTCTTTGTGTTGGATTGAATATTTTGAATCTGAAGTTGTTTGATGCGTATCGTATAATTAATTCACGGATACCTGTGGTGACATTGGAGTATCTAGGTGACATTAGAGTTGGTTGATGCGTATCATATGGTGTTATTCTAGTACAAACTCTAGGGCTGTTTGTGACACTTATAGGAATAGTTCAATAGATTGATCGGAAAGCATAACTTTGAGGTGGTTTCGTACCCTAAAAACAATTTCATCTTATGTTCTTCGCTTGATAAGAACTTTGGAGTGATTCTTTGTCACACATTGAGCTGGTCTATGACACTTACAGGAATAGCTCAATAGAGTGATCCGAACGCGTCGCAATGGCGGACGCCACAAGGTTGAAGTCGATGTCGAGGCCAGCGAGGATGTACAAGACCATGTCTTCATCATCTAGCACCTTGCCTACTACTTCCATCTCATCTCCAAGCATTCTGAGCTTGGTGATGTACTCAGAGATGGTCATGGAACCCTTGTGCGTAGTAGCCAGGGTGATGCGTGTTGGGGAACGTAGTAATTTCAAAAAAATTCCTACGCACGCGCAGGATCATGGTGATGCATAGCAACGAGAGGGGAGAGTGTTTCCACGTACCCTCGTAGACCGAAAGAGGAAGCGTTAGCACAACGCGGTTGATGTAGTCGTACGTCTTCACGATTCGACCGTTCCAAGTACCGAACGCACGACACCTCCGAGTTCAGCACACGTTCAGCTCGATGACATCCCGCGAACTCCGATACAGCAGAGCTTCACAGGAGAGTTCCGTCAGCACGACGGCGTGATGACGGTGATGATTTTGCTATCGACGCAGGGCTTCGCCTAAGCACCGCTACGATATGACCGAGGTGGATTATGGTGGAGGGGGGCACCGCACACGGCTGGGAGAGATCAACAGATTAACTTCTGTCTCTAGAGGTGCCCCCTGCCCCCGTATATAAAGGAGCAAGGGGGGAGGTCGGCTGGCCCTTAGGGCGCGCCAAGGAGGGGGGAGTCCTCCTCCTAGTAGGAGTAGGACTCCCCTTTCCTAGTCCAACTAGGAAGAGGGAAGGGGGAAGGAAAGAGAGGGAAAGAGGGGTTGCGCCCCCTTCCCCTAGTCTAATTCGGACTCCTTATGGGAGGGGGCGCGCCACCTCCTGGGCTGATGCCCTCTCTCTTACCTCAGGCCAACTAAGGCCCAATACTTCCCCGGGGGGTTCCGGTAACCCCTCCGGCACTCTCGTTTTCTCCGAAATCACCCAGAACACTTCCGGTGTCCGAATATAGTCATCCAATATATCGATCTTTACGTCTCAACCATTTCGAAACTCCTCGTCATGTCTGTGATCATATCTGGGACTGCGAACTACCTTCGGTACATCAAAACACAAAAACTCATAATACCAGTCGTCATCGAACTTTAAGCGTGCGGACCCTACGGGTTCGAGAACTATGTAGACATGGCCGAGACTCGTCTCCGGTCAATAACCAATAGCGGAACATGGATGCTCATATTGGCTCCTACATATTCTACGAAGATCTTTATCGGTCAAACCGCATAACAACATACGTTGTTCCCTTTGTCATCGGTATGTTACTTCCCCGAGATTCGATCGTCGATATCTCAATACTTAGTTCAATCTCATTACTGGCATGTCTCTTTACTCGTTCTGTAATACATCATCCAGCAACTAACTCATTAGTTACAATGCTTGCAAGGCTTATAGTGATGTGCATTACCGAGTGGGCCCAGAGATACCTCTCCGACAATCGGAGTGACAAATCCTAATCTCGAAATACGCCAACTCAACAAGTACCTTCGGAGACACCTGTAGAGCACCTTTATAATCACCCAGTTACGTTGTGACGTTCGGTAGCACACAAAGTGTTCCTACGGTAAATGAGGGTTGCATAATCTCATAGTCATAGGAACATGTATAAGTCATGAAGAAAGCAATAGCAACATACTAAACGATCAAGTGCTAAGCTAACGGAATGGGTCAAGTCAATCACATCATTCTCCTAATGATGTGATCCCGTTAATCGAATGACAACTCATGTTTATGATTAGGAAACATAACCATCTTTAATTAACGAGCTAGTCAAGTAGAGGCATACTAGTGACACTATGTTTGTCTATGTATTCACACATGTATTGTGTTTATAGTTAATACAATTCTAGCATGAATAATAAACATTTATCATAATATGAGGAAATAAATAATAACTTTACTATTGCCTCTAGGGAGAACACTTATAATGCTACCGTCGATCTAAGCAAAATAAGATGCATAAAAGATAAACATCACATGCAATCAATATAAGTGATATGATATGGCCATCATCATCTTGTGCTTGTGATCTCCATCTCCAAAGCACCGTCATGATCAACATCGTCACCGGCACGACACCTTGATCTCCATCGTAGCATCGTTGTTGTCTCGCCAACTATTGCTTCTACGACTATCGCTACCGCTTAGTGATAAAGTAAAGCATTACAGGGCAATTGCATTGCATACAATAAAGCGACAACCATATGGCTCCTGCCGATTGCCGATAACTTCGGTTACAAAACATGATCATCTCATACAATAAAATATAGCATCATGTCTTGACCATATCACATCACAACATGCCTGCAAAAACAAGTTAGACGCGTCCTCTACTTTGTTGTTGCAAGTTTTACGTGGCTGCTACGGGCTGAGCAAGAACCGTTCTTACCTATGCATCAAAACCACAACGATAGTTCGTCAAGTTAGTGCTGTTTTAACCTTCTCAAGGACCGGGCGTAGTCACACTCGGTTCAACTAAAGTTGGAGAAACTAACATCCGCTGGCCACCTGTGTGCAAAGCACGTTGGTAGAACCGGTCTCGCGTAAGCATACGCGTAATGTTGGTCCAGGCTGTTCATCCAACAATACCGCCAAACCAAAGTATGACATGCTGGTAAGCAGTATGACTTGTATCGCCCACAACTCACTTGTGTTCTACTCGTGCAAATAACATCTACGCATAAAATCTGGCTCGGATGCCATTGTTGGGGAACGTAGTAATTTCAAAAAAATTCCTACGCACACGCAGGATCATGGTGATGCATAGCAACGAGAGGGCAGAGTGTGTCCACGTACCCTCGTAGACCGAAAGCGGAAGCGTTAGCACAACACAGTTGATGTAGTCGTACGCCTTCATGATCCGACCGATCCAAGTACCGAACGTGCGGCACCTCCGAGTTCAGCACACGTTTAGCTCGATGACGTCCCGCGAACTCCGATCCGGCAGAGCTTCACAGAGAGTTCCGCCAAAGACGACGGCGTGATGACGGTGATGATGTTGCTATCGACGCAGGGCTTTGCCTAAGCACCGCTACGATATGACCGAGGTGGATTATGGTGGAGGGGGGCACCGCACACGGCTGGGAGAGATCAACGGATCAACTTCTGTCTCTAGAGGTGCCCCCGGCCCTCGTATATAAAGGAGCAAGGGGGAGGCCAACTGGCCCTTGGGGCGCGCCAAGGAGGGGGGAGTCCTCCTCCTAGTAGGAGTAGGACTCCCCTTTCCTAGTCCAACTAGGAATAGGGAAGGGGGAAGAAAGAGAGGGAGAGGGAGAGGGAAAGAGGGGCTGCGCCCCCCTTTTTTGCATCTTATTTTACTTAGATCGACGGTAGCATTATAACTCATTGGTTACAATGCTTGCAAGGCTTTTAGTGATGTGCATTACCGAGTGGGCCCAGAGATACCTCTCCGACAATCAGAGTGACAAATCCTAATCTCGAAATACGCCAACTCAACAAGTACCTTCGGAGACACACCAGAGAGCACCTTTATAATCACCCGATGCCAGGACGTTTGGTAGCACACAAAGTGTTCCTCCGATAAACGGGAGTTGCATAATCTCATAGTCATAGGAACATGTATAAGTCATGAAGAAAGTAATAGCAACATACTAAACGATCAAGTGCTAAGCTAACGGAATGGGTCGAGTCAATCTCTAGAGGTGCCCCCCGATTCAATCGTACACTAATCATGCACACAAATGTGTACGATCAAGATCAGGGACTCACGGGAAGATATCACAACACAACTCTAAAACATAAATAAGTCATACAAGCATCATAATACAAGCCGGGGCCTCGAGGGCTCGAATACAAGTGCTCGATCATAGGCAGTCAGCGGAAGCAACAATATCTGAGTACAGACATAAGTTAAACAAGTTTGCCTTAAGAAGGCTAGCACAAACTGGGATACAATCGAAAGAGGCGCAGGCCTCCTGCCTGGGATCCTCCTAACTACTCCTGGTCGTCGTCAGCGGGCTGCACGTAGTAGTAGGCACCTCCGGTGTAGTAGTCGTCATCGACGGTGGCGTCTGGCTCCTGGGCTCCATCGTGCAGTTGCAGCAATCGAGTAGAGATAGGGGAAAAGGGGAAACAATGCAACCGTGAGTACTCATCCATAGTACTCGCCAGCAAGGAGCTACACTACATATGCATGGATATATGTGTAAAGGGCCATATCAAGGGACCGAATCGCAGAATGCCAGAATAAGAGGGGATAGCTAATCCGCCGAAGACTACGCTTGGCAGCCTCCGTCTTGCAAACATGTAGAAGAGAGTAGATCAAGTCCTCCAAGTAGCATCAGATAGCATAATCCTACCCGGCGATCCCTCCTCGTAAGCCTGTTAGAGAGCGATCACCGGGTTGTATCTCGCACTTGGAAGGGTGTGTTTTATTAAGTATCCGGTTCTAGTTGTCATAAGGTCAAGGTACAACTCCAAGTCGCCCTGCTATCAAGATCACGGCTATTCGAATAGATTAACTTCACTGCAGGGTGCACCACATAACCCAACACGCTTGATCCCATTTGGCGGACACACTTTTCCGGGTCATGCCCGGCCGCTGAAAGATCAACACGCCGCAGCCCCACCTAGGCACAACAGAGAGGCCAAAGACACCGGTCTAAACCTAAGCGCAAGACAGTGCAGGCCCATCGCCTACAAAGCACACCTGCATGTTGCGTATGCGGCCGGAAGTAGACCTAGCCTAGTGGCGTTCCAGTCCAATCCGGCACGCGCCGCTTAGTCGCTGACGTCACGAAGTGCTTCGGCTAATACCACGACGCCGGGATACCCATAACTACTCCCACGTAGATGGTTAGTGCGTATAGACCAAATGGCCAGACTCAGATCAAATACCAAGATCTCGTTAAACGTGTTAAGTATCCGCGAACGCCGACCAGGGCTAGGCCCACCTCTCACCCAGGTAGTCTCAACCTGCCCTGTCGCTCCGCCACAAAGATCCACTCGCGGGTGCTCCACCAAATTGACCCGACTTTAGTCTCCACATGTATCATGTATAAAGTATATAGTATACCCGTGATCACCTCCCGAGTGATCACGGCCCGATAGTATAGCACAATGCACGGACAAGAATGTAGGGCCACAGATGGAAATACTAGCATCCTATACTAAGCATGTAGGGTTGCGGTAAAGGTAACAATGAGTAGCAAGGACAGGCTATGCATCAGGATAGTTATAACGGAAAGCAGTAACATGCTACACTACTCTAATGCAAGCATTATAGAGTATAATAGGCGATATCTGGTGATCAAGGGGGGGCTTGCCTGGTTGCTCTGGCAAGAGAGAGGGGTCGTCAACTCCGTAGTCGAGCTGGGCAGCAGCAGTGTCGGTCTCGTAGTCTACCGGAGAGAAGAGGGGGAAGAAACCATGAATACCATGTAAACAGATGCATATCGATGCATGACAAGACAAGTAACGATGCTAGGCGTGCCCTAACGTGGTATGAGGTGATACCGGTTAAGGGGGGAACATCCGGGAAAATATCCCCGGTGTTTCGTGGTTTTCGAGCGAGGAGCCGGAGGGAAAGTTGCGAGTTCGATAGGTTAGGGGTGTGTATGACGAGCAGTGCGTGATCCGGATTCGCCTCGCTGCTCGAGCAACTTTCATGTTGAAAATATTTTAATCCGAAGTTACGGATTAAAAGATGTGATTTTCTAAAGATTTTATTAATTTACGGAATTTAATTAATTATTTAATTAATTCAAAAACAGATTAATGACATCAAGATGATGTCATGTCGACATCAGCCCAACAGAGTTGACTTGGTCAACTGACAGTGGGTCCCACCGTTAGGGATTGTTTAGCTAATTATCAGTAGTTAATTAGGGTAACTATTTATTTGGTTAATTAATCTTAATTAGTTAAACTAAACATGATTAATTAAGTTAATTATTTAGTTAATTAATTAATGAATTAATTAATTTTATTATTAATTATTTATTTATTATATATTTTTTAATAATTTTTTTTCTAATTCCTTTTTTTTCTAAAACCGTTCGGGGTGGGCCCCTAGTCAAGGGGTCTGGGCCTTAGCGGGCATGTGGTGCGTGGTGCGGGCGTGAGCCCGATCACACTGGGCGCCTGTGCGAGGCCACCGCAATGAGGGCGCGAGGGAGTGGAGCCTGCTAGGGAGCAAAACTCGGCGCTGCCACGGAGGTCGCAGGCGCTTGTGCCCTCAAGTGAGGCATGGCGCGGCGGACCCGGCAGGTCGCCAAGGCGGGAGGCTGGTAGCCACGGGCAGCGCCCGCACGGTGAAGCTCGACGGGTCCGGTGGTGGTGCAGTCGGGGAAGGAGAGGCGGGGCGGACGGTCCCGGCAGGGCGCCTCGGGGCGAGGTGCAGCTAGGAGAGGCTCGGTCGCGTCTGGGCGGTGTAAGCGAGGCGCCCAGGCGCGGTCGAGGAGCGCGGTGAGCCTGTGAACGGGTGGCGCCGAGGCCGTCGACATGGCGGGAGGGCGGTGACATGGCGACCTAGGGGAGAGGGGCGAAGGGGAGCTCACGGTGGGGAGTAGGGCACGGCAGCGGCTCGGTGGAGGTTGGGGAGGACCGGCGATCGCGAGGCAGCGACGGCGCGGTCGTCAAAGGGCGCTGGGACGGGCGGGCGGCGTCTGGGCCTTGAGCGGCGGCGCATGGGAGGGGCGAGGGGATCGGGAGTTTGCCCCGATCCAGATCCAGCGGGGGGGAGTGGGGGTCGGGGTGCGGTTAGGGTTTCGGGGGAATGGATAAGGGGAGGGGGGCGTGGCCGGTTGGGCCGAGGGGGATTTGGGCCGGCCCGTTCGGACGGCTGAGGCCAGCTGGGCCACTTGGCCCAGCAGGGGGGGCTTTCTCTTTCTTTTTTTTTGTTAGTTTAGTTTTCATTATTAATTCCTTTCTGTTTAAATTCATTTAAAAGTATTTAGGCATTTTATAAAAATGTGTTTACTTCACCACAATTACCTTTGTAATATTTGACAACCACCGAACATTTTAGTTTTAAGTTTTGAAAACTTTTATTGTTATCATTAACTTGAATTTGAATTTCGAACGGTTCCGAATTATTGTGAGGATAGCAACAGTAACCGAGGTGTCATGGCACGATTAGAGTGGGATTACTGTAGCATGATTATCCGGGCGTTACAAACAAGAGGGGAGAGTGTGTCCACGTACCCTCGTAGACCGAAAGCGGAAGCGTTAGCACAACGCAGTTGATGTAGTCGTACGCCTTCATGATCCGACCGATCCAAGTACCGAACGTGCGGCACCTCCGAGTTCAGCACACGTTTAGCTCGATGACGTCCCGCGAACTCCGATCCAGCAGAGCTTCACAGGAGAGTTCCGTCAGCACGACGGCGTGATGACGGTGATGATGTTGCTATCGACGCAGGGCTTTGCCTAAGCACCGCTATGATATGACCGAGGTGGATTATGGTGGAGGGGGGCACCGCACACGGCTGGGAGAGATCAACGGATCAACTTCTGTCTCTAGAGGTGCCCCCCGGCCCTCGTATATAAAGGAGCAAGGGGGGAGGCCAACTGGCCCTTGGGGCGCGCCAAGGAGGGGGGAGTCCTCCTCCTAGTAGGAGTAGGACTCCCCTTTCCTACTCCAACTAGGAATAGGGAAGGGGGAAGGAAAGAGAGGGAGAGGGAGAGGGAAAGAGGGGCCGCGCCCCCCTTTTTTGCATCTTATTTTGCTTAGATCGACGGTAGCATTATAACTCATTGGTTACAATGCTTGCAAGGCTTTTAGTGATGTGCATTACCGAGTGGGCCCAGAGATACCTCTCCGACAATCGGAGTGACAAATCCTGATCTTGAAATACGCCAACTCAACAAGTACCTTCGGAGACACCTGTAGAGCACCTTTATAATCACCAGTTACGTTGTGACGTTTGGTAGCACACAAAGTGTTCCTCCAATAAACGGGAGTTGCATAATCTCATAGTCATAGGAACATGTATAAGTCATGAAGAAAGTAATAGCAACATACTAAACGATCAAGTGCTAAGCTAACGGAATGGGTCGAGTCAATCACATCATTTTCCTAATGATGTGATTCTGTTAATCAAATGACAACTCATGTCTATGATTAGGAAACATAACCATCTTTAATTAACGAGCTAGTCAAGTAGAGGCATACTAGTGACACTATGTTTGTCTATGTATTCACACATGTATTATGTTTCCGGTTAATACAATTCTAGCATGAATAATAAACATTTATCATGATATGAGGAAATAAATAATAACTTTATTATTGCCTCTAGGGCATATTTCCTTCAATGCGGGTGTTGACCTTGTGAGCCTGCATGTGCGTTGAAAACATATCTTCGATCGCCTTCCATGCATGTGTTGCGGTTGGCTAATTGATAACCGCCACAAGGACATCGCCTATCAGCGTGCCAAGGAGCACACTAAGGACCTGCTGGTCCATGGCCATCCATGCCGTGAACTCTGGATTGATCATGGTCGTCTGCTTCCCTTCCTTGTCGGTGGTGGTGTTGGTTGCGGGCGGCACAACGACAGAGAGTTCAATGTAGTTCTGCAACTGTGCCCCCCGGATTGCAGAGAGGATCTACGCCTCTTAGAGGAGATGGTTTCCCCTGGAAAGCTTCTGGCTGACGGATTGCACAAGGGACGTAAAGAGGGAGAGGGACGGTGCAGAGGATGAGCTCGCCATGGATGAGATGGTTTGAAGCTAGATGCAATTTAGAGGAAGATGGCTCTGATACCATGTGAAATTGGTTAAGCGTATCTACCTCCATAGGAGGCCGCAGTCATCTATTTATATTGGGCAAAATGTTGCCAGCGATGTACATAGATTGGATCCTAGATGATCATGGGAGACAAGGAAAGTAGTTTAAATTTACAAAGAGAATTATATCTACATGTCTCCACTAGATCCTTCTAGCACTACAAAAAAATACACTTCCGTGATTATACGTGTTTGTCACAGTAGGTATCGTTTTTTGTCACGCATGTACATCCATGACAAATTTATGACAGAATCAAGATAGTCATACCTGTGCTGTCGTAGAAGTGTTCCACGACATTACCAAAATTATCATCACGGAAGTGTCCACTTCCATGACGATAAATCGCGCGTCACAGAAGTGCTTTCGTCAAGGGTGACCGACACGTGGCATCCACCGTAACGGAACGCCGTTAAGCTATCGGGTTGGGTTTTGGATCCGATAACCCGTTAACAGCCAGACCAATGGGGATTTTCCACATGTAAAATCATCATTGGCTGGAGGAGACACGATGTCAGTCCGGCGTTGGCACAGGTGTCACTCATCCAATGGGCGAGACGCGCCTATGATATGTTGACACGTGGACCGGCCCATTAAGTTTAAATGGGCCGGCCCAACTAAAGGCCCACAAGACTTTGCGGACCATAATGGGCCAGCCCAGCTAAAGGCCCACGAGATTTTGCGGACCATAATGGGCTGGCCCAGCTAAAGGCCCGTAAGATTTTGCGGGCCATAATGGGCCAGCCCAGGTAAAGGCCCACAAGATTTTTGTGTGCCATAATGGGCCGGCCCAGGTAAAGGACCACAAGATTCTTGCTGATCATAATGGGACGGCCCACTAAAGGCCCACGAGATTTCGCCGACATTAATGGGCGGCCCGACTATAGGCCCACAAGATTTTGAGGACCCTAATAGGCGGCCCATTAACTGGCTGCCATGTTTTGGGCCAAATGTCGCCCATATTTGATCTGGTCCATTAATGGCTCGCCACGCTCGGGCCTAATAGTGGCCCATATGAGATCCGCCCGTTAAAAGCCTACCATGTTACAGGCCAAATTACAGCCCAGATCAGGTCCGACCCTTTAAGAGGCTTTGGGTCAATTATGGCCCATATCGATTCGCCCATTAACCTGGACACTATGCTTTTGGGCCCACTTGCTAAAGGCCCACTTAGTAATTCGGCCTGATATTAGTTTTGGCATGTTAAGGGCCCGTTTAATATATCGGCCATATATTAATTTCGGCCTGTTAAAAGCCCGTCATATAGTTGGGCCTAACTACGGCCCGGTTTGCATCCATACCTTTCATGACCGATATCTGATTGGGCCAAACAAGGACCGAGACAATTTTGGCCTGTTCAAAGCCCGTGATTTGATTCGCACAATCATGGGCCGGGGTTCATTTTGGGCTGTTGCCGGCCAGTGAGCTGTTCGGCACGTTCAGGCCCAACCTACATCGTGATTGCATGACGGCCCGATTATGTACCGTAAATTTACGGTTTGGCCGGTTTACTGCGAAGACAGGATATATATACGATAAAATAAGCGCATCATCGTGAATAAGAAAAACCTAGACTATACAATAAAGAAAGTACGGCATATTACATCCAATGGGCATCAAAGTTCGCCACTATGATAATAAAGCACAAGCAGACCAGATTACATACACTTTGGGCATCAAAGATCGCCACCAGGTGCAAATAAACACGCCGACAAAATAATATACAAAACCGACAAAGACTTCAATAGAGTTCAAGAAAGGTTAGCCTATTTGGGAGCTACAACAGTGGCGGTGAGCAAGATGATGAGATTGCGCTTGTTCAATACTTATATCTTCCTCACTCTGAAAGATAAACAAGCAGACAGATGACAGGTTTTGCACATAAAAGTATCAGTGCTGACAATTCATCACATTTCTTACTAAAGAATAAAGTGACATAGTTTAAAATTGCATTAACACAATATAGTATTGTTCATGTCAAGACATGGCAGGAAATGACATTGTGAAGGAGTTGGCAGCTTCACGACACCACTGGATTACAGATCAAGAACTCATAAGTATCAATGGTTAGTGTGCTGTCAATTTATACCATTTCAGATTGGCAAAAAGAGACGGTTTAAATAATAGTAGAATGATATGACATTGTTCATAGTTAAGAAATTACAGAATATGACATTGTGCTGTAGTGGGTAGGTTCACCACACCACTGGATTATGGATGAAGAGCAAAAGCATACATGCAGTGCAAAACAAGATCACTTGCTCTGTATAGTTTAATTTACATGGTATGAAGAAGGAACTTGGTTGTAGAACTGAAAACTTAAATTGAGGAAGGAAAAACTTTTGTTTATGAACTACATAATAAACTTTAAACAAGCAATTTGATGCAAACACCAAAAATAAACAGCTGTTGTAGTCATGCCTAACCAAATATATACAACAAAGTTTGAAGGATTGAGATGGACAAACTTACATTATTGGTGAAGACAGGCTCTATAAAGGCATTGACCATGCATATGGGGGGGCAATTCAAGAAGTTTACCACGTAATCTTCTTCAAAAGCATTGCCTTTATTCTACATTTTGTTAAGAGTAAATATAGATGTGATAATATACGAAAAAATGGAGAATATTTAAGATAAGATGAAGAGTGATGCTACATAACCAAGTAGCTATAAATGTATGTGCAGCGATACGGGCAAAAGGTACAGCCAAGAGCAATGCACAGCTAAACTTCTTCAAGACCAACCTTATGGTAAGAGTAAATATAGATCCGATGTGTAGAAAATGGAGGGCAAAGGAAAATAAGCTGCAGAGTGATGGTACATGAACAACTACCTGTCATTATAAGTACACTGATAAAGGACATCATGTACTTACAAGAACAATGCAGAGCTAGCAAAACATTGGCATTATATATATTCTACACTAATGTAACCATTCATACAGATCAGATAATTTGGAGCGAACAATTGATAAGCAAGCTATCATACATACTGCTGTCACATAATGAACCAGGTATGTATGCAAGTATAGTGATACAGGACAACAGGCACTAACAAGAGCAAAGCAGCGGGCAGCATATTTGCGCTATCCTGTCTTTCTTGTCAAACTGGAATTCTTCTTCGAGCAGATTTCCTGCAAAAAAGATCTGTAAGGCACATGCGGAAAAGTAGAAGTTCAAATTGTCATGTGATTTCATAGACAGTACCTCATCCTGGAACGAGACCAGTGCATAACAAGGTTTTTCCATTCAATGTCTTCTGAATTTAGCACAGGAGACTTCACCGGAAATTCGTTTATAGACTTGCCATCGAAGTGTGATTTCCTCAGGTAACGTTGATACTGCTGCAATGCTTCCTTCAACAGCGCAAGCAAGCTTTGCTTGTCATGACTATCCAGATTGACCCTCACCTACTTACAACAATGTAATGTAAATCACTGATGTGTTCAATCAGCAGAAAATAGGAAAATAATCATCCTGAATTATAGCACTTACACGTAAGTGGGACAGGAAGATGTGAAAATGGTGTTTGTCTTCACTATAATCTTCCCATGATGGGAATATATGCATGTAGTCCCTAACAACATTGAAATCATTGTCTTTAAATCGGGAATAATCGAATGGGGTTCCAATCTGCAGGAATTGGTTGTCTCTGCAGTTGGGATAGGTCTTCGACGGTGGACTTGCTATACTTTTTCTTTGGGTGGGATTTTTTACGTGGTACGGCTGGTGCTATGGCAACTGAAATCGGCATACCTTTTGGCCGGAGTGCAAGTCCTATGTGGTGGGGCTAGTGGTGTAGCTAGTGAAGTATGGGTACAGTCACCGGAGTCGGTCTTACGCTTTTGTGTCACCGGGTTGTAGAGCCAATATAAGTGGGGTGCCGTCTGATTTCTCCGGCACCACCACGTTTTCAAGGACTTCTTTGGTGCTCCTTCAGGTTCGGCAATCACCCTCTTCCTTTCTGATGTCTGATGCACAAGAACAGCATTTGAGTGAAAAAACATGGTAGATGGAATATGTATTGATAATGGATGGGCATGGTATCTTGACATATATGATGAGTAAACTAAGCAAATGGCAGTGCTACAAAGTAGAGGAAATGCAAGACAACTTATGCAAGATACACGCAATCAATAAAACCTTGCCAAATTAGAACATGCACCTTGATGGGTGAACATGACAGGCCATCTGCCTTTGACTCCTCGAGGTTAGAATAGTCATTAGGATCATATTCTGAACAAGAATCTACAGGTGGGGAGCGTATGAGTTTCATTGCATCGAATGGCACTCAATGCCTTGGTGCCAATTTTGTAAGTCGTTGCGGTGTTCCACAATATTCTTACGATGCGCGGATTCTGATATTCACTATGATTACGTATAATACCTGAGAAGCATGAAAACATAAATAGTAGTGAGATTATCTTTGTAATGCAGAGGATATTCTAATATAGGGGCGCCCCTGTAAACCCTTGTGTGCTATCACCGGATTCTGATGAGAGAGACCATGTGTGGTGTAATATTGTTTGTGCATTAATATAATCTGGCACAAGTACAAAAAAATGGGCTCCAGAAGTAAGGATAGTTGGCAGATGATAGGTTCATAATATACTGTATAGAGTGTTTATTGCCAAACCATGATAACAAGAGCACACAACAACTAGGCAGATCGTAGTGTACATAAAAGGGGTACACCATAACCAAGATATATAAATCGGGAAAGTGGAACTGGCTGGAAATTACGGTGTTGTATTGCCGCTACTAATTGAAAGCCTATCGATCACGTACATGCCAGCTCTATCAGCTGTTGACTGCAGATGTCCCTGCTCCCCTTCCTGACAAGGAACATACTGTGCTTCCCATACAGAACACCGCACGGGCCGCCGACCGAACCACCGACCCCATCGCCTGTGTTCCTCCGCCACCCCCACCCCCGCCCCCACCCGTGTCGAGTTTTATTGTTCAACGAGGCCCCACCATCGCCCCCCACAACCACCGTCCCCACCCGAGCCCCTTCCTTCGCACCGGCGAACTTCGGCGAGCTCTGAGAAATCGACTGACCCAATTTTGAAATTTAGTCTACTGTGGAATATAAAAGGGGAAAACCATAAGCATTGCGAGTATAGTGTTTAGCGTGCCATGGCGAATCTGAAGGTGCAAACCGGACAAAGGCAACTTCGCTACCAAGACAAGAAATTAGAGTAAAGCAGTGGCGATCTATTTTCTTCCTGCGATAAATAAGTTGAGCAGATACGAAAGAGTACCGCCTATGGTGCATCGCCGTGTACGCATCTGGTGAGAATTTGACGGTGCTGCGGTAGCGATGGTTGTCGGTGGCATGGAAGCAGATCTAGGACAGTAGACGGTGGCGGCGGGGCGCGGTGGATGAGACGGTCGTAGGAGCGGCGCTGGCAAGGTGGACGATGCGGGGATGAAGCGAGAGGACGGGATGCAAGAATCCCGGTCCGAAGCCGTGGATGAGAGAGGTCGATCTCTTGTAATGGACGGCAAGGTCGGGTATCCGCTCCTGCATGGTGGAGGTGGCCGGGGGTGGTTGGGGTGGGGGACGGTGGCGGACGGTGTTGGGTGGGGTGGAGAGGGTGTTTTGGCGCCCACGGAGTACGAATGGGGAAAAGGGAGGTAGAGAGGAAGGGGGGAGCCATCTATTCAGGGCGCGTTTGTCTCAAATGCGAGGAAATTTACAAACCTAGCTCCCGTTTCAAATTTCTACTACATCACAGCAACATTAGTCGGTTGGGAATAGGATGGTAATCTCGCATACACCGAATATTTGCTAACGAGAGTTTATTTTTGGCGCCCACTGAGGGAGTCCTGGATTAGAGGGTGTCCGGATAGCCGGACTATAGCCTTTGGTCGGACTCCTGGACTATGAATATACAAGATTGAAGACTTCGTCCCGCGTCTGAAGTGGGGCTGGATGCAGAGGAAGGCCTCGCACATGACAATGAACGCCGAGATGTTGAGGATGAAATTCAGGGCCAGATCGTGGAAATCTAGGCCGTAGTAGAACATGAGCCCCCGAACAAATGGGTGAAGTGGAAACCCTAGTCCGCGGAGGAAGTGGGGGAGGAACACCACCCTCTCATGGGGGCTGGGGGTGGGGATGAGCTCCCCCTTGTTGGGGAGCCGATGTGCGATGTCGTCGGACAAGTATCCGGCCTTCCGCAGCTTTTTGATGTGCCCCTCCGTGACAGAGGAGGCCATCCACTTGCCTCCCGCTCCGGACATAGTTGGAGAAGGTTGAGGTGGGATGTGCGGACTTGGGCGTTGGAGCTCGAGTGCGCGGAAATGGATAAGCAAAGGAGGAAGAAGGCGTGTGTGAAAAGGTGGATCCTTATCCCCTTATATGGACGGACAAAGCTATGCGTCCCCACCGGCCTAAAAAATCGCTTATCTCCCAAGCGTCGTAATCAATGGCGCGGTTGGGTTACCCACGCCCGTATTGTTGAGAATCCCGGAATAAGGGACACGATCTCTGCTTTGACAAGACGTGCCAAGGAAACCGCCTCGCTAAACGCGCTGAGGTGGGACAGTAAAAATGATTCGAATAAAGGCTTGGTCGTGGTGTGATGTCACGCTGCGGAATACGTCAGCAGATTGAACTTGTATAAATATTATTCTCTCTACGGTGGTATGTGGAACTTATTTTGCAGAGCCGGACACTATCCTTGTGTTCAAAATCTTCTATGAAGTATTCGGAGGAGGGACCCGCCTTGCAATGCCGAAGACAATATGTGCGCCGGACTCGTCGTCATTGAAGCCTGGTTCAGGGGACTCTTGAGGGAGTCCTGGATTAGAGGGTGTCGGATAGCGGACTATAGCCTTTGGCGGACTCTGGACTATGAAGATACAAGATTGAAGACTTCGTCCTGTGCGGATGGGACTTCCCTTGGCATGGAAGGCAAGCTTGGCGTACTGGATATGTAGATCTCCTACCATTGTAACCGACTCTGTGTAACCCTAACCCTATTCGGTGCCTATATAAACCGGAGGGTTTTAGTCCGTAGGACGAACAACAATCATACCATAGGCTAGCTTCTAGGGTTTAGCCTCTCTAATCTTGTAACATCCCAAATTTTCAAATTTGGAATGTTATACATAGATCATCTTGCATATCATATTTTTATTGCATTGTTGGCTTGATCCTAGAAATCCTACACAACTCAAGGACCCACGGAGAGAGTTGGGGATTTCGTTATTTTCATATTTGAGTTTTCTCAAATTTTGAAAAAGGGATCATTTAATTTTATTTATTTTATCTTCAATTATTTCTACTGTCAAAATATGAGAGAGGGAATAAAATGACTTTCCCAAAATAAAGAAATAATGAAGATTTAATAAAAAAATCAAATAAGATTTTATTTTGGAGTTTTTCGCCTTTTTATTTGAATTTAGGAAAAATGCGCGTTTTTCGAAATTGAATTTAGGCCCCAAATAAATGTTCATCTAGTCCGGCTTGATTTTAGAAGCCGGGGAAATTTTATTTCGGGATTTTTGGTGTCCGTTTAGTATTTCCTTTTATTTTTCTTCTGCGCGGAACTATTTAGAAAAAACGCTACCGACCTTGGGCCGTGCTCGAGCGAGACTCCGCTCAGGGGCGCTAATAAATAGCCGCCGCCACCCCACCCGAGCCGCCTGACCCGCCCGCCTGACCCTGGCTGTCAGCCCACCCGCCTAAACCCTAACCTCCGCCGGCCCGCCGTCATTGCCGACCGCGGACCCCGCCGAGGTTCGCCGCCGCCTCGACTTCCGTGCCGCCGGTTTTTTAAATCCCGACGGGTTTTTCTTCGGTTTTTTTTGTTTTTTTAGTTTCGTTTTTTAGTTTCGTTTTTTTCCGGTTTAGGTTAATTAGCGAACGTTCGTTCGTTTGTTCGTTTTAACGAACTAGTTCGTCAGATTAGTTTAATTAACGAACGTTCGTTCGTTAACCCGTTTGTCGTTTTTCTTTTTCTCGGATTTATTTCGCGATTTTTCTGATCACGATTTCTGATCCGATTTTCGTTTTAGTATAACTTTTCGCTCGTTTATCGGAATCAGGCGATTCAAGCGCCTGGAGTTTCGTCTCGAAACCCTCTTTCCGAATAACCAACTTAAACAAGTTTTTGCTACTGTAAAATTTGACCTAGATCCAGATTAGTAAAATGAAGCTGTTTTCTTTCGCCGTTTGACTTTCGTTGCTTCGTTTGATTTGATTATTTTTGCAAACCGGAGTTCTTAAGTTGAACTATCTAGTTAGTTCTTTTATTTGAGTTTTACCTGTGCATTAGATGAGTACTTATTGTATGCTTGTTTGTTTGTCTGCGATAGAATACCCCGAGTGTGCCGCCTGTTACTTCGAGTCTCTAGGTTTCGCGGATCATCAGCAAGGCAAGTAACACTTTGATCATACCTCTTCTCATACCCAGTTTTATTGCATTAGATCAATCCTCAAACACTTGCATGATTAGGATCTAATTAAATTGTGGGTTATGGGAAGTAGTTGCGGTAGTACCTATTACCTATTTTATTTCAAACCCTTGGGAGTTACTTCTACGTTTGCTTATATGCCATGCTATGCTAGTAGACGTGGATTGGGTGAGTGTATCCATGACAGATGTGAGATTGTTAATTAATGGTTTATTTAAGGTGGCAACTTAAACACACATCTGGGTGGATTGAGGTACTGGTTTCCGTGGATTTGCCTGCTTTTTTTCTTGGACCGCCACCCTGTGCTCAAAGGGATCATAAGATTATTCATGCTAGTAACTTACGTGTGCAGCCACAAGCCATTATGGGCTCTGGCATAGTTGATTAAGTCGTGCGAACTCTTACGGGTAGACTAGAAGATGTAGGGGAAAGTAGGTGTACCGGTCTACCCTATGTAAGGTGCTAGCGCTTCCGAAAGACTATGTCTCGGTCATCTGTTTCTCAAACAACATGTAGTGCGAGAAATCCAACGGAGGCGATCGAGTCTTGTGGGGAAAAGTGCAAACCTACAGAGAGTGTATAAACTAATCATGGTTAGCCGTGTCCCCGGTTATGGACATCTTGAGTATCTAGTACTTGGATATCATGTGAATCTCATCATGTTACTTCTAATTAATATTGTTGGGTTTTTAATGAGTACTTTTTCATTGGGATTGAGAATGCTGTCAACCATTCTCAATGTTTAACAACCACCATGATAGTTAAACAAATTTATTCCTTTGCAGTAGGGAAAAATTGGCTTTACGCAAAACTGTAATCATAGAGCTTTCCACCAGCCAAATATGCATGTAGTATAGCTTATTCCATTGTTATTCTCTATGTGTTACATTGCCAAAGCATATTCCATGTCTTGACCCGTTTGGGCTGCAACGCTTTCATGTTGCAGACTATTCGAACTGACGAGTAAGGTGCTTAGGTCGTGGTTCTATACTCGGTGATACCGTTGGAGTTGATGGACTCGCTTATTCTTCCAAGCCTTCATTTGTTATCGTATTTAGATGGCCTTAAGCCATATTTATTTTGTTAAGTTCTCTCTTGAGACATTCGATTGTAATAAGTGTGTGATTGCTACTCTGTTATAAATCCTCCGAGTAATCGTGTGGTGTCAAGATTCTTGATCCAGGGATGACAACGAAACACGTAGATCGATCGCTTTGAGGTCCAGTCACGCAAAGATGGTATCAGAGCACACGCCGACTGTAGGACACGGCAACTAAGCTAAAGCCCTAGATCACTACTCTTTCTTCTCATTCTGACTCCTCATCTTCTCTATTCTTTAGGATGGCGGATGCAAGGAACAAGTTCACACAACCGGATGAAGACTCACCTTTTGGATATCACTTGAAGGAAGTCACTAGATACCTGAACATAGGAGTACCAAGTTTCACTGGAACCTACAATTCCACTTTACCCGAAGAAGAGCGCTGGAAGATTCAAGCTCAAGTTCCCGGAAGGACGTTTGCGGCAATCACGGAGCCCATAGAGTGTGTTTTCAATGCACCAACCTGGAGTCTGGGAAAGAGCATGGCAGCTCACATAACCATGGGACGCATTGGAGAAGTTTACAAAGAAGACTTCAAGGATACTATCTACCAGATTTGCGGGCGCCGAGATGAACAACGGGAGATAGTTGGCACTAAGAAGGATCGATCCATTGTAGCTTACATCCAGGAATTAAACCAACACATCCGACACCAGGAGAATCAGATGTGCGCAGATATGGAGGATCTGTAGAAGGCTATGACCAAGATCAAGGAGCTAGAAGAAGAACTAAAGGCCACTCGCAAGGACTACATGGAAGAGATTGTGGCTCTAGTGAGACAGATCGGCGACCTAAAGGAGAAGCTTGGAGTATTCATGGGAGGTTCAGCACCCAAAAGAGAAGGGGACGCATCCACTTGCCCGGATAATTATATCATCATCGACGACACCGACTCGGATCCCGACGACAGCGATGATGACTATGTTGATGAAGCTGGAGCAGATATCATGGAATCTTCAACAACAACAACAACAACAACAACAAAGAATAAAGAATAAAGAATAAAGAATAAAGAATAAAGAATAAAGAATAAAGAATAAAGAATAAAGAATAAAGAATAAAGAATAAAGAATAAAGAATAAAGAATAAAGAATAAAGAATAAAGAATAAAGAATAACAACAAAGAATAAAGAATAAAGAATAAAGAATAAAGAATAAAGAACAACAACAAAGAACAACAACAACAACAACAACAACAACAACAACAACAACAACAACAACAACAACAACAACAACAACAACAACAACAACAACAACAACAACAACAACAACAACAACAACAACAACAACAACAACAACAACAACAACAACAACAACAACAACAACAACCCACCACCACCAATTGACCATCCGACACGCTTTCTTAAGGCTGAATCCGCGGTGTTTTCCAAAGAGCACCGAGCCGATAGTAGCAGATGATTGGCTCCGCAAGATAGGGAGGAGTTGACCACTGCAGGATGTACGGATGGAGAAAGGGTGAAGTTTGCTGCACATCAGCTCGAAGGACCCGCATGACATGGTGGGAGAATTTTACAGCCACTTACCCAGTAGACACTGTCACATGGGATCAGTTTCAGCAAGCCTTCCGTACTGCCCATGTTTCAGCAGGAGCTATGGCCATGAAGAAGCGTGAGTTTCACAACTTACGCCAAGGAGGACGGACAGTTGGCCAGTATGTGGATGATTTCAGTAAGCTAGCACGTTATGCCCCAGATGACGTTGCTACGGATGCGACTAAGGTGAGAAGTTTCTAGAAGGACTGAATGATGAGCTGAGCATGCAGTTGACGGTAGCCACTTTCAATAACTACCAGGAGTTAGTAGATCGTGATCTTATGATTGAAGGGAAGCAGCAGCAGATTGACAATCGTAAGAGGAAGTATGGACAGGGGAAGTATAATTTTGGAGCTCAGCAGAAGCTACGCTTTACCCCGAAGCCAGGAGGGCAATTTCAGCATACTCACGGAGGAGGCAACTCGCACAATCAAAATGGCACAAAGAATGCAAACGGGAATGGAGGAAGCAATGGACAAAACCACACCAACCCGTCAACACCAACCAAGGTAGACCTGAGCCATATCACTTGTTTTAAGTGCCGTAAGACTGGGCATTATGCAAATGAATGTCCAGAAGCCCAAAATGGAAATGGCAATGGAAGCTCATGAAAGAAGCCGAACCCTTTCAACAGGGGACAGGTGAACCATGTTACAGTGGAGGAGGTTGAAGCTCAGCCAGATGCAGTAATAGGTAAGTTTTTGGTTAAGTCATTTACTGCAGTTGTTCTTTTTGATATTGGTGCATCGCATTCATACATATCAAGGGGATTTGTGGATAAGTTTAGCCTGCCCACTAGGACTCTTAAGACACCCATGCTAGTAAGCTCACCGGGAGCGGAGTATATGGCCAGTCAAGGATGTTTTCAAGTGCCATTAAGTATAGGGAGCCATGTTTTCCCAACGGATTTAATTATACTGGAATCCCAAGGTTTGGATGTAATTCTTGGTATGGATTGGCTGTCGATGTATGGAGGAAACATCGATTGCGCCAGTAAGACAATTTTGCTTACGACACCAGAAGGAAGGAGAATCAAGTATGTATCACGGCATGAGCCGAGGAGAGCACATGTAAATTCCCTTTCAGGAGTTGTGCATGAGGAAGTACCAGCGGTAAGGGATTTCCCCGATGTATTTCCAGAAGAGTTGCCAGGCATGCCACCGGATAGAGACATTGAGTTTTTGATTGAGCATTTGCCAGGCACTGGGCCGATATCCAAGAGACCGTATAGGATGCCAGCCCAAGATTTGGAGGAAATCAAGAAGCAGATTAAGGAGTTATTGGATAAAGGCTTTATTCGCCCAAGTTCTTCGCCTTGGGGATCGCCTGTACTTCTAGTGGAAAAGAAGGATGGATCATTAAGAATGGTTGTTGATTATCACGGATTGAATGAAGTAATAATCAAGAACAAATACCCATTACCGATGATCAATGACTTGTTTGACCAATTGCAAGGAGCTAAGGTGTTTTCCGAGATCGATTTGCGATCAGGGTACCATCAGTTGAAGATTCGAGAGCAGGATATACCTAAGACGGCTTTTACCACCAGGTACGGGCTGTATGAATATACCGTTATGTCATTTGGTCTGACTAACGCACCTGCCTACTTTATGAACATGATGAACAAAGTGTTTATGGAGTTTTTGGATAAGTTCGTCGTGGTGTTCATTGATGATATTTTGGTTTACTCGAAGAATGAAGAGGAACATAAGGAGCACTTGCGTTTGGTACTCGAGAAGCTCAGAGAACACCAGTTATATGCCAAGTTCAGCAAGTGTGAGTTTTGGTTGAAGGAAGTTGGATTTCTCGGACATGTTATATCCGGGGAAGGTATAGCAGTGGACCCCACTAAAGTTGCCACTGTGACAAACTGGGAAGCACCAACAACAGTTGGAGAGATCCGGAGTTTCCTTGGACTCGCAGGATACTACCGGAGATTTATTGAGAATTTCTCAAGGATTGCGAAGCCTATGACAGAATTGTTGAAGAAGGATACCAAGTTCATATGGACTGAGGAGTGTGAAGCTAGTTTCCAAGAGTTGAAGAAACGTTTGGTTACCTCACCAGTGTTAATTCTGCCAGATCAGACCAAGGATTATGAGGTGTATTGCGACGCTGCACGCCGAGGACTTGGAGCAGTGCTTATGCAGGAGGGAAGAGTTGTTTCGTAAGCTTCAAGATAGCTTAAGCCTCATGAATTAAATTATGCTACTCATGATTTGGAGTTAGCAGCCGTAGTGCATGCATTGAAAACTTGGAGACACTTTCTTATTGGGAACCATTCTGAGGTGTATACGGATCACAAGAGTTTGAAGTACATCTTCACGCAGAAGGAGTTAAATCTCAGGCAGAGGAGATGGTTGGAGCTTATTAAAGATTACAATATGAGATTGCATTATCACCCCGGAAAGGCTAACGTTGTAGCAGACGCGTTGAGCCGCAAGAGCCATATCAATACACTAATGACAGGAGAAATACCAAAGGAGTTAGCCGAGGATCTTCGTGAGCTATGTTTGGAAATAGTTCCGAGAGGCTATGTAGCAGCATTGGAGATTCAGTCAACTTTGATGGATAGAATCAGAGAAGCTCAGAAGACTGACAAAGAGATTGCCTCTATAAAGGAGAAAATGAGCGAAGGGAAGGCTAAGGGATTTCGTGAGGATGAGCACGATACCCTATGGTTTGAAGACCGTGTTTATGTGCCCAATGACCCGAAGATCAGGAAGTTGATTCTACAAGAGGCACATGATTCACCATATTTGATTCACCCAGGAAATACCAAGATGTATTTGGATTTGAAGAATACTTTCTGGTGGACCGGAATGAAGAAGGATATTGCAGAGTATGTAGCAGTTTGTGATGTATGTCAGAGGGTGAAGGCAGAACATCAGAAGCCAGCAGGATTGTTACAGCCATTGTCGATACTCGAATGGAACTGGGATAAACTAGGCATGGATTTCATCACGGGATTGCCCAGGACTCGTTCGGGCTATGACTCGATTTGGGTCGTAGTCGATCGTTTGACGAAGGTAGCTCATTTCATTCCAGTAAAGACTACCTATAGCAGTGCCAAATTGGCTAAGATATACATGACCAGGATTGTATGCTTGCATGGAGTTCCGAGGAGTATCGTGTCGAGATAGAGGAACCCAATTCACCTCAAAGTTCTGGAAGCAGCTGTACCGAAACTTTGGGCACCAGGCTGGAGTTTAGCACAGCTTTCCATCCGCAGACAGATGGACAGACCGAGAGAGTCAATCAGATTTTGGAGGATATGCTTAGAGCTTGTGCCTTGGATTATGGATCAAGTTGGGATGACAACTTGCCGTATGCGGAGTTTTCTTACAACAACAACTATCAATCTAGTTTGAAAATGGCCCCTTTCGAAGCCTTGTACGGAAGGAGGTGCAGGACCCCGTTGTTGTGGGATGAAGTTGGAGACCGCCAGTTGTTTGGACCGGATTTGATTAAGGAGTCTGAACGGAAAGTAAAGTTAATTCGCGATAGGCTCAAGGTAGCCCAGTCAAGGCAGAAGAGCTATGCGGATTCAAAACGCAAAGAGACAGAATACAAAATCGGAGACAGAGTTTATCTTCGTGTATCTCCGCTTCGAGGAGTAAAGCGCTTTGGAGTTAAGGGAAAGTTAGCGCCCCGATTTGTAGGACCATATCGTGTTTTGGAACGTATGGGAGAGGTGGCCTACAAGTTGGAATTACCTGACGGATTGTCAGGAGTTCATGATGTGTTCCATGTATCTCAGTTGAAGAAGTGTCACGCAGAGATGGCTGATATACCCCTAAGAGATACAGTGCCACTGGAAGCGATTCGGCTGAATGATGATTTGACCTATGAGGAGAAACCTGTTAAGATTCTCGAGTTTGCCAGTCGAGTTACTCGCAGCAACGTTATCAAGTTTTGCAAAGTTCAGTGGAGCCACCACACCGAGGAAGAAGCCACCTGGGAGCAAGAGGAAGATCTGCTCAAGGCCCACCCTCACCTATTTGCTAGCCAACTCGAATCTCGAGGGCGAGATTCATCTTAAGGGGGGTAAGTTTGTAACATCCCAAATTTTCAATTTGGAATGTTATACATAGATCATCTTGCATATCATATTTTTATTGCATTGTTGGCTTGATCCTAGAAATCCTCATAACTCAAGGACCCACGGAGAGAGTTGGGGATTTCGTTATTTTCATATTTGAGTTTTCTCAAATTTTGAAAAAGGGATCATTTGATTTTATTTATTTTATCTTCAATTATTTCTACTGTCAAAATATGAGAGAGGGAATAAAATGACTTTCCCAAAATAAAGAAATAATGAAGATTTAACTAAAAAATCAAATAAGATTTTATTTTGGAGTTTTTCGCCTTTTTATTTGAATTTGGAAATAATGCGCGTTTTTCAAAATTGCATTTAGGCCCCAAATAAATGTTCATCTAGTCCTGCTTGATTTTAGAAGCCGGGGAAAATTTATTTCGGTATTTTTGGAGTCCGTTTGGTTTTTATTTTTCTTCATGGAATTATTAAAAAACGAACCGACCTTGGGCGGCGCGAAGTGGACTCCGCTCAGGGCGCTAATAAATAGCCGCCCGGCACCCCCCACCCGAGCCCCCCACCCCACCCGCCCCTAAACCCTAACCCTAGCGCCATTGCCGCCGCCACGAGGTTCGCCGCCTCCGACTTCCGTGCCGGTTTTTAAATCCCACGGGTTTTTCTTGATTTTTGTTTTTTAGTTTCGTTTTTAGTTTCGTTTTTTCCGGTTTAGGTTAATTAGCTTAACGCTCGCTCGCTTGTTCGCTTTTAACGAACTAGTTCGTCGATTAGTTTAATTAACGAACGCTCGCTCGTTAACCCGCTTGTCGCTTTTTCTTTTCTCGGATTTATTTCGCGATTTTTACGATCGTGATTTACGATCCGATTTTCGCTTTTAGTATAACTTTTCGCTCGTTTATCGGAATCAGGCGATTCAAGCGCCTGGAGTTTCGTGTCGAAACCCTCTTTCCGAATGACCAACTTAAACAAGTTTTTGCTACGGTAAAATTTGACCTATATCCATATTAGTAAAATGAAGCTGTTTTCTTTCGCCGTTTGACTTCCGTTGCTTCGTTTGATTTGATTCTTTTTGCAAACCGGAGTTCTTAAGTTGAACTATCTGGTGAGTTCTTTTATTTGAGTTTTACCTGTGCATTAGATGAGTACTTATCGTATGCTTGTTTGTTTGTCTGCGATAGAATACCCCGAGTGCGCCGCCTGTTACTTCGAGTCTCTAGGTTTCGCGGATCATCAGCAAGGCAAGTAACACTTTGATCATACCTCTTCTCATACCCAGTTTTTATTGCATTAGATCAATCCTCAAACATTGCATGATTAGGATCTAATTAAACTGTGGGTTATGGGAAGTAGTTGAGGTAGTACCTATTACCTGTTTTATTTCAAACCCTTGGGAGTTACTTCTACCTTTGCTTATATGCCATGCTATGCTAGTAGACGTGGATTGGGTGAGTGTATCCATGACAGATGTGAGATTGTTAATTAATGGTTTATTTAAGGTGGCAACTTAAACACACATCTGGGTGGATTGAGGTACCTGGTTTCCAGGATTTGCCTGTTTTTCTTCGGACCGCCACCCAGGCTCGAAGGGATCATAAGATTATTCATCCTAGAAACTTACGTGTACAGCCACAAGCCATTATGGGCTCTGGCATAGTTGACTAAGTCGTGTGAACTCTTACGGGTAGACTAGCAGATGTAGGGGAAAGTAGGTGTACCGGTCTACCCTATGTAAGGTGCTAGCGCTTCCGAAAGACTATGTCTCGGTCATCCATTTCTCAAACAACATGTAGTGCGAGAAATCCAACGGAGGCGATCGAGTCTTGTGCGGAAAAGTGCGCAAACCTCTGCAGTGTGTATAAACTAATCATGGTTAGTCGTGCCCCCGATTATGGACATCTTGAATATCTAGTACTTGGATATCATGTGAATCTCATCATGTTACTTCTAATTAATATTGTTGGGTGTTTAATGAGTACTTTTTAATTGGGATTGAGAATGCTGTCAACCATTCTCAATGTTTAACAACCACGATGATAGTTAAACAAATTTATTCCTTTGCAGTAGGGAAAAATTGGCTTTACGCAAAACTGTAAACATAGAGCTTTCCACCGGCCAAATATGCATGTAGTATAGCTTATTCCATTGTTATTCTCTATGTGTTACATTGCCAAAGATATTCCATGTCTTGACCCGTTTTGGCTGCAACGCTTTCATGTTGCGACTATTCAGACGCATTTAGTAAGGTGCTTAGGTCGTGGTTCTATACTCAGTGATGCCGTTGGAGTTGATGGACTCGCTTATTCTTCCAAGCCTTCCGCTGTTATCGTATTTAGATGGCCTTAAGCCATATTTATTTTGTTAAGTTCTCTCTCTTGAGACATTCGATTGTAATAAGTGTGTGATTGCTACTCATATAAATCCTCCGAGTCTTGTGTGGTGTCGATTATCGATCCGTGGATGACACTGAGCACAGAGATCAGACTGTTTGAGGTCTGGTCGCTGCAGATCTCGTGGTAGATCTACTCTTGTACTACCCATATCATCAATATTAATCAAGCAGGAGTAGAGTTTTACCTCCATCGAGAGGGCCCGAACCTGGGTGAAAACATCGTGTCCCTTGTCTCCTGTTACCATCCGCCAAGACGCACAGTTCGGGACCCCCTACCCGAGATCCGCCGGTTTTGACACCGACACCCACCGTGTATAAATATGAATCAGGGAGGGAGTCGATTTCGGCCGAGGACACACTGTGTTTTGGCGCCCACCGTGTATGAATCCGGGTGAGAGGAGGTTACGTCACGTTTGGGTGAAGTTAAAAACCTACCCCTATCGAAACCTATAGAAATCCAGCAGATATGCTTTGCGTGGCAGGGATAGGCAGTAGTGATTTCCATCTCGCGGATTTTGGTTTCGGACGGTTACTGCGACTTTCCCCGCTTCGTTCAAATTTTGCAGAGTGCACGTTTACCATGCCTACTCAATTCGAATCCCGTTTGTATTCTATTTTTTTCGGGTGGGATCCATTTTCAATTGGAATTACATTCTATATACATCATTTTTTATATATACTTTCAAAAGCACAACAAAGAATTCTGCTCCTTTATATGTATAATATGATTTACAAATACAACGATCTCGAAATCTTAAGGTTTAATTCGAAAAAATTTAACCAAATTATGTTCTACTAAAATGTATGGATCAGTAATATCTACATATTAAATAACATATATGTGCGTGAATTCATATGAGTATGCATGTTTGATAGATCAATTTTGGTTCGAGTATGGATTACATGTATCATCTCGAATTCAAATATTTGAATCCCTTTTTTGTTCACTCCTTTCACGCCCATCTCTCTCGCATGCATGCTCCTTCAGGTAGCTATCACTCTCTTTTCTCCAGCTCATCCGCACGCTCACTTCATGTTTCTCCTATCCTCGCAAACATCGTCTCTCGACGTCTCCCTTGAGAAGTGTCACACTCTCCCTATCATTATACATTACACGGTTTTCATTATCTCTCACGTCTCTCTTTGTTCTCCGGTATCACTCGGTACCTAAGCTTTCTTTTTCACCGCCACACACACAGTCTCCACTCGTCTTTCACTTTGTCTTTCTCTCTTTGGGATTCTCTCACACAACCTATATGTCTCTACATATGACTCATACCACTAAAATTACTCTCTCTCTCTCCTGTAGACACAACATTTGTTGCGGTCTCCTTTTCGTCTGCATCCCAGACTGACATTATTCATTTGTTTACCGATCAGAGAACCCCGACTACCGTCCCCTCTCTCTCTCTCTCACAGACACACACACACACACACACAACTCCTGCTTCCACTCCCCTTCCCGACTACCGTCTCTCTCTCACACACACAAAACTCTCGCTGCACCTGACTCAGTATTTCTCTCACAAACATTTATCGACTAGCTAGCCTCTAGATAGGTTTATACACCCGCATACTAGTGCTTCCACCATCGCATACATGTCTCTCTCCCGCTCCCTGTATCTATGTAGATTTTTCTTCCCTTCTTGAGACACGCCCTATCGATCGTGCACACACACACTATCGCCTTATTTTAAGCTGATACCTATCGCACACACACTCCTTGTGTCTTTGTCACACATGGACTCCGTCCTCCTCCACTCTCCCTCTCTCTCACACACACATGGGCTTTTTGCAACAACTAGCAAGATGCCCATGCGTTGCACGGAACATCAAGATGCATTTGTATGAGTAGTTTATTTTGTGGGGGAAAAGGATGAACGAGGGAAGGCCTTATTTGCAACTGTGGAGAGGGGTGTGGGTATCTTTTTGCAAAATTGCCATAGTTTCCTTCCTATCCGTCAGATATAGATCAGACGGCCTATATTGCAGGATGGCAGGCACACGATCATCACCGACAATGCTTTTTATAAGAGTAGGGATAAGAAAATAGAGTTGGTGATGATGGTGGGCCTGCCATCCTGCAATGTAGGTCATCCGATTTATATCTGATGGATAGGAAGGAAAATATGGCAATTTACCGCACTCTTCACCACATTTGCGTATAAGGCCTTCCCTCGTTCATCCTTTTCTCCCACAAGATCTTGATGTTCCGTGCAGCATACTGAGCATCTTGCTAGTAAGAGTAGAAATTAGACATATACCACTTCTCGAATCTTGAAACCAACAACATTCCTCCCTTATCTCATCAAAACCGCCAAAGGAATATATTTTGGGTGAAACATAACATATTTTTAGTGATATACGATTTCAAAACTAGACTTTTTTATATCAAATCGGTGAATATGTATTAATCTACTTTTGATCGTGTGGCAACGCATTGGCACATTGCTAGTAGTTATTATAATTTTTGACACCGGACAAACGGTGGAGTACATATCTGAAGAGAAGAGGCGACGACGCAAATGGCCTCTCGCTGTCTCGCACACATGAGTGTTACGTAAAGGCGACGTTAACAAATAAACCCTAAAACCCTAGGTGCACAATTGCTGCATTCGCGGGTACCGGGTACGTGGTGTTGTACCTTTGCAGGAATAGTCAGCTCGCGTGATAATTTGATTCGTAGGAGTTGATGGTCGGGACCACAGGTGAACGAATTGGTGCGCGGTGGCTCGCCAGTTGCCACAGATCGAGTAGCCACGTTTAAAATATCGTTTTTAGCGGGGTTAAGAGTTCCGATTTTCAATGGTGCGTTATAAGTAGTAAGTAGTTTTTAGAATGATTGGTATGGAGCTAAAATGGAATTCATAGTACTACGTACCTCCTTGGCGTATGGTTGTATGGTTTTTTTTGTGATGGAGGTTGTATAGGTTTATGTTGCGAGATGTTGAACCTGGTAGTTCTAGGGCAAATACTATGGTTTAGATTTAGATGATGGTTTTCAGTAATGAAAATCGGAAGGGGAAACCCTTCTTTGATTAAAAAAACTACTACCTCCATTCTGGTTTACTAGTCCCCATCGTACTTTGGGTCAAAGTTTGTCGATGAATTTTACTGGTAAAATGTGAATGGAAAACGAGATTTTGTTATACCCAAACAAAAAAGGACCGGAGGGAGTGATTGCTCTGACACGGACGCGACCTCTCATAGCGCGGGCATTGAACCGGCGCGCCGGCCAAGAGGGCCGCACTTGCTGCAGGCCCGGCTAAGCACGCCTCCTCACCGCATGCAACCAGCTTAAGACTGCCCCGCCTGCCTTCATTGAATCCGCGCGTGTGCCGACAACACGTCCTTCCGCGAGCCGGCAGGCATTTTAGAACACAAAAAATGACTAAAATATAACTAATTTACGCATGGTCTTGACTTGTTGTGCTCGCACTGATAGCAGGAACTAGTAGAGGATTTTCTTTATTTATAACTCTCCTCACATGTTTTTGGCTTTGAAGTGAATCATGGTTGTGGACATTATGTATGAATGTGCAGATATCTGTGAACATGAGTTTTTTTTGAAGGTCTGTGAACATGAGTTTGATGTGGAAGTTTAACTTGGAATGTCGGGCTTGCGTGTGAACTATACCATGTCCAATGCTTCGTTTGTTATTGTTTGGAAAGTAATTGCTGTTATTACATGACCCCAAAAAAACATTTTGTGCCACATCAGTAGATGCACGGACATCACAACAGGCATGCTGACTGGATAAACATTTGAACCTAGCTATTATGAAGGAAATTTTGTATTGACAACAGTTTTAGATACCAGGAGATGCCTAGACTGCTCTGCATCTGCTAGCTTATTTCTGGATTCTTCCATCTCTTCTTTGGTTTGGGTGAAGAGAGCATCTGATTGCTCTTTTCGCTTCTTCAGGAACTCAGCTACATTCTCAAGGGCTGCTGCACGCTTTCTTTCAGCCTTCACTAATGCCACGAGGACACAAACAGCTGACGACTCCACCTGGCTTGTGTGTAATCCGCATCATCTGGGAATTTGCACCTTGTGTCTAATCCAGCATCATTAGGAAGCGGCACCTTGTGTGTAATCCACCTCATTTTGGAAACATGATCTCGAGGTTGACCATACTTCCCTCCTCGCAGAACTGCATCGACATGAAGTTACTTCTTTTTTAGATCAATACTCGAGCAACCTAGATCCATTTAGTAGAAGCCGGATAAGCGAGAACTCGGAGAAGTGAATTCAAAAGGAAAAAATAAATAAAACAGACTACAAGGTAAGAACACCCACTTCCTACATCAAGCTAAAAACGAAAGCATTAGGACGATTAAGACTCTTCTTATTACACATCGAAGAACACCACGCTTAAGAGAAACAGAAACTACAACGTATACACATCGAAGAACACGAGGCTACATGAATGTAATTGAAAGGGTGTTACTTACCAAAGCTCATTTTACAGGTTCGGTGCAGCTCCTCTTTAACTTGTCACGCTCCTTGAAGATGTCCCAAATATCCTGTGTTTGGTCTTCATTGATCCTCTGCATGTTCGCATTCGTGGTTTTAAAATCTCAACATGGCAAGAAAAATATACTACTAGTAATACTCGTGCATCTTGTGGGCAACATTAAAGCACTCGTCTGCCATGTTAGAGCATCTCCAACAGAATCGCAACGCGCGGCGCTTTAAAAAGCGTTTACAGTGCTGAGATCGAGAAGTAGATACTAGAGAGTAGAGGATAGTTCTCAGCATAGATAGATAAAAAAAGATAATTCAACTACTCCTCGTCGTCCGACTCCTCCTCGGTGATGTCCTCCTCCGACGCCCCGATCAGAGGCGTGAAGATACCGACCATCGTCAGGATTGAGGCAACGTTGCTCCTAGCCTCATGTTGAATTGAGCGTCCGCTTTTCGCCTACGCTTGTCCTCGTGATAGGCGGCTCGCTCTGCCCTCCTCTTATCCCTCTCCGCCCTCCTTTGTGCGTAGAACTCGCGCTCGTTGATGATGCCATGCGGGAAGTGTTGGCGGCACAGCGCCATGGCTTCCTCGTCCATCTCGGCGATGCCGAGACGGTGCTCCCGCCTCCGGCTGTCGCGATGATCCTCGTCGGTGCTAAGCCGCGGCAGAGGCGCGAGCTCCTGCGCCCGCTCCCGCGTCGGCACGTTGGGGAAGTTCAATGTTCTATGAGGCCACCGGAGGCGCCACACCGCCGCGTCGTACGCGCGGGCGGCCTCGTTGGCGGTGTCGAAATTGCCGAGGCCGAGGCGCATCCCGCGGAACCGGATCTCAGCGGAGAAGCCGCCGGAGGGGCGCGCACGGACGCCATGGTATCCCCAAGTTTCCCGGCGAGGCGGCGACATGGTGGCGCGGCGGTGACATGGTGGCGCGGCGGCGGCGAGGCGAAAAAGAGCGGGGAGAGAGCGGTGGCGAGGCACAGAGCGGGGAGACAGCGGTGGCAAGGCACAGAGCGGTGGGAGGGAGTTGGATTTTATAAAGCGCGCCGGATGCCGTGCGCCAAAAGTAGCGCACGCCCGACCGCCATTTCCCGCGCGCGCGCGATCCTTTCCCGACGTCTCTGCTATCTCTACTCTCTTCTCTACTGTTATATTTATTTTATATTTAATATTTAATTTTTATCTCTACTTCCTTTACTGTCTACTTTTTTTCTCTATACTTTTTTTCTTGCAATATAGGCCATCCGATCTATATCGGCGATGATAGGAAGGAAACAAATGGGAATTTTGCAAAACATACCCATACCCCTCTCCAGATTTGCAAATAAGGCCTTCCCTCGTTCATCCTTTTCTCCCACAAGATAAACTACTCATACAAATGCATCTTGATGCGTGCAACGCATGGGCATCTTGCTAGTTCTAAAAATCTTTCCATCATTTGCCACACTACTGGTTGCAGATGAAAAACCTACCAAGCACAGTAGCGATAAAGGAGCGACAGCGCAATTACAAGTTGATATTCTGTTGGACAATGGAGGCTATAACCAATTACTTTTACGGGAACAATAGCACCCATGAAATTTGAAGGGTAGGTATGAACAAAATTGAACTGCACATGTCCTGCTAAGTGATTCAATACACACATTACCAATCGAGGAGGAGAACGATGGTCGCGGCGGCCTCTGTGAGTCATGGTCGGCAACGGGAGTCAGTTCATTGTCCACGACGGTGGTACTTCTGCGCTTGGCGTCGGCTTCCGGGAAGCAGATCCAAGACCGTGGAAGATGATGCTGGGGAAGAGGCTCCGTGTACGACAAGGACGGTGGACCAGCTCCAGTGCGGCGTACGAGGTCGTCGATGAGGCAGATGCACTGCGGTGGACGAGTGCGCCGATGTAAAGGGGAGGAGCACGAAGGCTGCGGTGTCATGGAGAAGTCTATTTTGCGGTGGGGATAGACATTGGGGAGTATTCTGGTGTACTACTCTGGCTGCCGGGGTGGGGTTGGCTGGGTAGGGTGAACCTGAAGTTACAAAAGCAGCCCCCTACCAAGCGTCATCCTTAGGCATGTTCTGAAGGCTATGATGGTAACTTCCCACTACTCGAATCAGGGTCGCGGGAGATTTTCCCGCCGACCTCAAAATTTTGTGACACTGGACTCCCCGTGTGGCGTGTTGAGTGATTCGGCTAAGCAACTAGCGAGTAGTAGTAGTAAACTCTGCATATTAGGTTTGAATCAAGTCAAACTTCCTAAAGTTTGACCAAGTTTATAGAAAATATAAACATTTACCATAACAAATATGTATGATGTGAAAGTACATTCAATAATGAATCTAATGGTATTTATTTGTTATTGTATATGTTAATATTTTTTGTTATAAGCTTTCCGAGAGTTTACAAAACTTGACTTTGACCAATGCTAATACGTGGACTTAAATAAAAACGGAGGGAGTACACATTTGTTTTCTTAGTTTGTAGTGAACTAATCATTTGTTGAAATTGTGAAATAAATATATTAGGCTATTGACTTGAATGTAATGGTCTATACAATTCAATAGTTACAATCATTGTCGAATCCCAAGATGTATACAAGGTCTATAATACTTCACAACATGCTCAAACTCACATAATCCCAGTCAAATGAGAATCTAAATGCATTTCATAGTTATTACTTTGTAGGATGCAACAAAAACAACCATAACTCTACATCGACCATTATAGAAGCAACATTTTGACATATCCCAATGTGTAAATGAAACGTGCAGAGAGAGCCTTTGAAGATGGAGAGATAGGGCGGGAAAGATTGTATGTATGTGGACGAGAGAGAGTAGGAGACAAACCTAACGAGACAGAGAGAGAGAGAGAGAGAGAGAGAGAGAGATAGAGATAGATAGAGAGAGGAATAAGTTAGGTATGTGAGAAAGATGGATACATGTAATATACATGAGATGCGTGTGCATCAGGATTCTGTATACGTGGAAGGAGAAGAGACAACATGTTTGACGAGAGAGCTGGAAAAACATGGACGAGAGGGGAAGGATATCATGGGTTAAGGGATTGACAATTTTGTGCGGGGGAGAGAGGGATTGGTAATTTTGTGCAAGAGAGAGAGAGAGAGAGGTGGGGGAGGAGTCGGTCAGCCGTCGTCACATCACCTCGCCTTCCAAATGACCCCGCATTCTCTAGCGCGGTGTGGTCACCGTCTTCGATCTGCTCGATGCCCTCTTTGAAGATTGAGGTGTTGTGCATATTGGGGTGCAAAGAAGCACAAGTGAGAGTGGTCGCCTTATAACCTTGGATGGGGATGAATTGTGTGCTCGGGGGAGTGTGTGTGTGTGTGTGTCAGATATTGAGAGAAAACAAACCTAAGGAGAGAAATTGGTATTCACGAAGAGATTGTGCGGGCCTTGAGGTGGGCAGGGGGCGGGTGAGGGTATCAAAATGTGCTGCGTTGATGCATGTGTTGCATGCGACCGCATGAGGGACGGATGAATCGAGAGGGATGGTTGTTGTGTTACGGATGCTCCTCTCTCTGTCTCTCTCTCTCTCCCTCTCTCTCTCTCTCTCTCTCACACACACACACAAGTAAACTAGAAGACCGTTCTCTCATGTATATACAACATATCGGCATCTATCTATGTCTCACTCATGCATGATCATTTGCACATTCACACCTCTCTATGTCTCAGATCACGCACACCGCTCTCCACATTGCCCTTCTGCCACAACAAACATATGGACACATACACACGTTCTCTCTCAGTCACACACACAAAATCAGTATTAAAAAACTAGGGCGCACCTAAAACGTCCAAATCCAAATAAACACGAACTGGAGCTAAATTCAAATATATGGAAATATTGCAGCGTCAAGAACTTTCACAGGAAAAAAAAGTTGAGTAATATTCGAGGATTGTTTTCACACACACAAAAAGGTTCGGTGGATGTCCTTCGAGCACGACATGGTGACGCACCGTTCGATCGACCGCGCGGCCGCGGTTCACGCGCTTGCACAGGATTCCGTATCGTGGCTGTGGTACTAACTAATAAAAGCGCTGCCTAAGTCTAATGTTTACGTGTACTAGTACGGTTTTCTTTTCAGTTTGACCAACCTTATATATAAAACTAAAGTAAGCTCACACACGCGCACTCATCAATATGCCACCGCCGCCGTTGCACATGCTGGCTCCCACCTGCTCCGGCCAACAATTTCTCGCCCATCACCGCCGTGTCGCCGCCATCCCTATGCCATGAAGCCGAAGGCTCGCCGGCTCACGTCGTCTGCAGTCCCTCCTTGCGATGCCGCCGCGCTGCCAAGCACGCGAGCAGCTGGTGGAGCCGCGTCTATGCACGCAGCGTACGAAGAGGAGGACGAGCGCGTGCTCCAGCACGCCGGCGAGGAGGAACTAGCGTGTCATTGTCGTCTCCGCCCGCGCGGAGGAGGCGCGCATGGTGGCTGTCACGGCAGAAGCTGGTCGCGCGCGCGTCGATCCTGCAAGCCCGGTGCGGACGCGGAATCTACCTTCGAGACCTTGAATGCCACGTGGATCCTGCAATCTCAAGGAGCAATTTGGGTCAGTCGACTCATGTGAGCCGTTTGATGCAACATGGATGCCTAGAAGATCTTCCTCCACCTCTTCTGTCGTCTTCTTCCTTCGCTCCGTCAAACTTCTTTCACAAATCGACTGACCCAAATTATACTACTAGTACGAACGTATTAAGTACAGTAGGAACAGGAAGATACGGCAAAGAGTACCAACAAAGAAGAAGAACAAGAGTAAGACATAGTACTAGTACTCAGACGTACTAAAGAGTTCAAATAACGAGAAAGAACATAAACATAGTTCTGCATTGGGGCCTCGACAACACACCCTTCAAAATAAACTAAGCAACTAGTCCACTTGACACTCTGAGAGAACCAGCATGAGCGGCAAGATCGCCACCTACTTGGAGTCCGGGTCCACGTTTTCGACTTCGTCCTCGTCCCTCTTCCTCTTCCTCTTCGCCGACGCTTCTTTGCTTGAATCGGACACTAGGTTCTGCTTCTTCATCCAACCCTTGTAGATATTTAAACAAATGTAGGCATCCATTGCTGCGTACAGGATGTGATCTTCATCTAATGTCTTTGACTCCCATGCATGATGAAACTCGTGATGAGGTTTCTTCAGTTTAGCGACCGAAGGATCAATCATGGCTGCCGACACTGTCAGGATTGAAGGTTGAGAGGAGGACACCAGGCATGCCTTCTAGAGAACGAAGGACTGGCCTACAACGAGACCTATCCGACGCAGGACATCTGCCGTTCTTAAAGCCTACGAGAACGAATTTCACTCTTTTGTCCTTGAGGAAGTTCTTAAAATCCTGGCACTCAACGTCGGCACGGCATATGTGGTAGACCAAGCAAACGTTATGTACGCAAACCTGGATCACGTCGGGCTTCTTCCTCTCTTCGTCCTTTAGATCCTTCTCTCATCCTGTGATTGTGGTGTACTCAACATCTAGCCCAATGACCCACTCATCTGTTGAACTGTTGAACATGCGTGAGAAGCGAGCAAGCCATGCTTTCACCGTCTCGGATCCACATGTGTACATGACGATGAACTGATCGCCGGTGATGGCTCTAACCTGGTACTCAGCGACCATGGAGATTTGGGAGGCCATGGATTTTGGAGGAGGGTTAGGAGAAGTTGAACTGTTGTACCTCGCAAAAAACTGGAGCGAACTAATGTGAAAGGACGAGACGACCGGGAGCGAACTGTTGTAAGGTAGAAGACGAGAACGAGTAGGGCGTGCGAACGGCGTGGGGTTGCTGGCTTGCCCGGTGGATAAACGGCTGCAAGCCCCCAAAGAGTTCTCGAGAACTATGCAGGACCCACTAGATGTCATGTCTATAGACCCATAACGTAGGCCTGACGGTATAGCTTCTGCCTGTTCGCACGCCATGCCGGCGCGTGGATGTAACTTCACTTAATTCCGTCAAACGTCATGCCTCCCACGACCTTCGCCTCCTCATGGCAGTCGCACCCTTTGAGACTTCGACCGGCTATAAATGAGCAATTTTTTGCCTTTTTTAGACAAGCAATTTTTTGCCTACTCCGCATGCATGATACTCCCTCTGGTCCTTTTTACTCATGTCAACCGTTTGCAAAGTGTTTGACCAAATTTATACTTTTTTTTTAAAACCACCTTATCTTAATTAACCAGCCACACCAGTACACTCATTCGATACAATATTCACCACACAGGGTGGTACATTATTTACAAGAATATCATCTAATCTATTGTCAAAGCTATACTTAGCGATTAAGTGTGCCACCTTATTGGCCGAACAACTAATCTTTGACAATTGAAGATTGTTGATCAACTTCGAGATGCTCAACGCTCTCATCTTCAGGTCACGCATAGCAGACATGTCATAGTCCCCCTATGCAAGAGACGCTACCACAAAAGCGCAATCAGTCTCTAAAATTATAGGATTATGAAGAGAAATACCTATGTAGAGACCGGCAATGCAAGCCCTAAGCTTCGCTTCCTCCACGCTTTGACAGGCATCAATGAATTCCCACGACCAAATTTATACTAAAAATATCAATATCTACAATAATGATTATAATGAGTATAAGAACTACGTTTTATAATGAGTGTAAAAATATTGATTTGACATTGTGAATGTTGACACATTTTTCTATAAGTCTGCCGAAAGTAGAGGTACATTTACTTCAGACAAAACTTAAATGCACAATTCAAACTAGTTCCTCCGTCCAGGTGCGTGCCATGTCCTATCTTGTCATCACAACAAGGTTAGCTATTAGAGTACCACTACATCCCTTCTAGTTTAAAGGGCTCGATTCAAAATTTTCACCTACTCTTAGCAAGATAGTAGAGGCGGTGGAATAGTTTTTGAAGTCTGCAAAAGTACTCAACTAGTCTTTGTCGTTCTTCACAAAAAATGTGTTTACCAATGCATGCATGAACACTAGTTACTCTAACCCCCCTCTCTGCTTTAATTATTTGCCACATCAGCATGTTTGCTATTCCCGTGTGCATGATACCAGCTAAGATACCACCTGATACGTCTCCGTCGTATATACTTTTCCAAACACTTTTGCCCTTGTTTTGGACTCTAACTTGTATGATTTGAATCGAACTAACCCGGACTGACGCTGTTTTCAGCAGAATTGCCATGATGTTGTTTTATGTGCAGAAAACAAAAGTTCTCGGAATGACACGAAACTCCACGGGTTGTCTTATAAAAATAATAAAAATCCTCGCCAAAGATGAAGACCAGGGGCCCACACCTGCCCACGAGGGTGGGCGCGCCCCCTCAGTAGCGCCCCTACCTCGTGGGCCCCCCTGGAGACCTTCCGACGCCAACTCCAACTCCATATATTGGCTTTCGGGGAGAAAAAATTAGAGAGAAGAAATCATCGCGTTTTTATGATACGGAGCCGCCGCCAAGCCCTAATCTCTCTCGGGAGGGCTGATCTGGAGTCCGTTCGGGGCTCTGGAGAGGGGGATTCGTCACCGTCGTCATCATCAACCATCCTCCATCACAATTTCATGATTCTCACCGTCGTGCGTGAGTAATTCCACCGTAGGCTTGCTGGACGGCGATGGGTTGGATGAGATTTATCATGTAATCGAGTTAGTTTTGTTAGGGTTTGATCCCTAGTATCCACTATGTTCTGAGATTGCTGTTGCTATGACTTTGCTATGCTTAATGCTTGTCACTAGGGTTCGAGTGCCATGATTTCAGATCTGAACCTATTATGTTTTCATGAATATATGTGAGTTCTTGATCCTATCTTGCAAGTCTATAGTCACCTATTATGTGTTATGATCCGACAACCCCGAAGTGACAATAATCGGGATACTTATCGGTGATGACCATAGTTTGAGGAGTTCATGTATTCACTATGTGCTAATGCTAAGTTCAGGTTCTCTATTAAAAGGAGGCCTTAATATCCCTTAGTTTCCATTAGGACCCCACTGCCACGGGAGGGTAGGACAAAAGATGTCATGCAAGTTCTTTTCCATAAGCATGTATGACTATATACGGAATACATGCCTACATTACATTGATGAATTGGAGCTAGTTCTATGTCACCCTATGTTATGACTGTTACATGACAAACCGCATCCGGCATAATTATCCATTGCTAATCCGGTGCCTACGAGTTTTCCTTATACTGGTTTCCGCTTATTTACTTTCCCTTGCCATCTTTGTTACAATCACTACAAAATACCAAAAATATTTACTATTGCTTGCACTACTCTTTTGTTACCGTTGCCACGACTATCATATTACTGTGCTACTAAACACTTTGCTGCAGATACTAAGTTTCCAGGTGTGGTTGAATTGACAACTCAGCTGCTAATACTTGAGAATATTCTTTGGCTCCCCTTGTGTCGAATCAACAAATTTGGGTTGAATACTTTACCCTCAAAAACTGTTGCGATCCCCTATACTTGTGGGTTATCAAGACCTTTTTCTGGCGCCGTTGCTGGGGAGCATAGCTCTATTCTTTGAGTCACTTAGGATTTATATCTGCTGGACACTATGAAGAACTTGAGAGACCCTAAGACAAAATTTATCCCTCAACTACGAGGGGAGGTAAGGAACTGCCATCTAGCTCTGCACTTGATTCACCTTCTGTTATGAGTAAGCTAGCGACACCTAAACCTGCTTCTGCTATTCGTTCTGATATGTCTTATGTTATTGATGATGCCACTTTTGCTATGCATGATACTTATGATGAAACTACTTCTATGCTTGATACTACTGTGCCCCATGGTGAATTCCTAGATGAACAAATTGCTAGGGTTGGAGAGAAAGAAATTATTGAATCTGAATACGATGATGAAAGTGATGATGAAAATATGCCTGCTATTCCTGAGGGTTATGTTTTTTATATGGAATCTTTTGCAGCTATTTTTGCTTCTAAGGATAGATATGAACTTAAGAGGCTGCTAACTAAATAGAGTAAAGAATCTCTTAGAGACAGAATGAAACCCGACCCTGCTTTTGCTACTTCACCTATCTGTGTTCCTGATAAGGATTATGAATTTTCTGTTGATCCAGATATAATTACTTTGGTCGAATCTGATCCTTTTTATGGCTATGAATCTAAAACTGTTGTGGCACATCTTACTAAGTAAAATGATATAGTTGCCCTGTTTACTAATGATGAGAGATCGCGCTACTTTTATATACTCAAAATATTTCCGTTCTCATTAAAGGGTGATGCTAAGACATGGTTTAATTCTCGATCCTGGTTGTGTGCGTAGTCCCCAGGATATGATTTATTACTTCTCTGCCAAATATTTCCCTGCTCATAAGAAACAAGCTGCTTTGAGGGAAATATACAACTTCGTGCAAATTAAAGAGGAGAGTCTCCCACAAGCTTGGGGGAGGCTTCTCAAGTTACTTAATGCTTTGCTGATCATCCTCTTAAGAAACACGAAATACTTGATATCTTTTATAATGGACTAACCGATGCTTCGGAGATTACGGATAGTTGTGTTGGTTCTCTTTTCAGGAAAGAACACCGGATGAAGCTGAAATTCTATTGAATAATATGTTGACAAATGAAAATAATTGGGCACCTCTGAGCCAGCCCACAGGCGACTCTGCTCCAATTACTGTGCCTATTCTTAAACCAACTCCGAAGAAGAGAGGTGTTATATTTCTCAGTCCCGAAGATATGCAAGAGGCAAAGAAATCTATGAAATAAAAAGGTATTAAAGTTGAAGATGTTAAGAATTTACCTCCTATTGAAGAAATACATGGTCTTAATTTACCGCATGTTGAAGAAGTATATGATCTCAATTCTTTATTCACTGAAGAACCTCCTGATCCCGATATCCCGGCTACGTAGTAAAGGTAAATTCTCTCTATAGATATGATAAAGCTGAAGTCCCTCCTCCTAAAATTGCTTGTCAGTGCTTGGATGAGTTTGATAACTTTATGTTTAAGCAAGACGACTTCAATGCTTATTTTGGTAGACAATTAAAACAAGATGCTTATATGATTAAACGCTTGGGTGATTATATGGCTAATATTAGAGGTGAACTTAAACTTGTTAGCAAACATGCTTCTATGGTTACCACTCAAGTAGAACAAGTACTTAAAGCTCAAAAAGAAGTGCTTTGATGAAATGAATAGTAAGAAAAATGATTATGTTGTTAGAGTGGCTACTAGAACTGGTAGAATGACTCGGGAACCTTTGTATCCTGAAGGCCACCCTAAGAGAATCGAGCAAGATTCTCAGATAAATAATATTGATGTACCTGGTTCTTCTAAAAGGAAGAAAAAGAAAATGATAGGACTTTGCAAACTTCTAATGAACCTATTGCTGAACCACTGAGAATCCAAATGATATCTCTATGTCTGATGCTGAAACACAATCTGGTAATGAACATGAACCTAGTGAAAATGTTAATGATGTTCATGATGATGCTCAAGCTAGTAATGTTAATAATGTAGAAGTTGAACCTGTTGTTGATCTTGATAACCCACAATCAAAGAATCAACGTTATGATAAAAGAAACTTCGTTGCTAGGAAACATGGTAAAGAAAGAGAACCATGGGTTCAGAAACACATGCCTTTTCCTCCGAAACCATCCAAGAAAAAGTATGATGAGGATTTTGAGCGCTTTGCTGAAATGATTAGACCCATCTTTTTGCGTATGCGATTGATTGATATGCTCAAAATGAATCCTTATGCCAAATATATGAAAGATATCATTACCAATAAAAGAAAGATACCGGAAGCTGAAATTTCCACCGTGCTTGCTAATTATACTTTTAAGGGTGGAATACCAAAGAAACTTGGAGATCCAGGAGTACCTACTATACCATGCTCCATTAAGAGAAATTATGTTAAAACTGCTTTATGTGATCTTGGAGCCGGTGTTAGTGTTATGCCTCTCTCTTTATATCGTAGACTTGACTTGAATAAGTTGACACCTACTCAAATATCTTTGCAAATGGCTGATAAATCAACTGCTATACATGTCGGTATTTGTGAGGATGTGCCTGTTGTGGTTGCAAACGTTATTATTCTAACGGACTTTGTTATTCTTAATATTCCCGAGGATGATAGTATGTCTATTATTCTTGGAAGACCTTTCCTTAATACTGCAGGGGCTGTTATTGATTGCAACAAAAGCAATGTCACTTTTCATGTTAATGGTAATGATCATACGGTACAGTTTCCGAGGAAACAACCTCAAGTTTATAGCATCAACTCTATTGGAAAAATTCCATCGATTATATTTGGAGGTTTTGAATTTCCTCTCCCTCATCAAGAAGAAATATGATATACTTATTATAGGGGATGTGCATATCCCCGTTGAGGTAACATAGTGTTATTCGATATTTCTCCGGTTCCATGTTAATCGGAATGAGCTTGTTAACAAGACCTGATCAACCTTGTTAGTGGATTCCTTTTGATGAGCATGAGATGGATGAAACTAGAAGCACAACCTTCTGTACCCTCTTTATATTTTTCTGTTATTTAGTCGAAATAAAGTAAAACTAGTATTTTTTCTGTCTATTTCTTGATTTATCTGTGCAATATAAAAAAATATCCCGAAAATAAAAGTCCTCAGAATGCCATGCGAATTTAATATGATTTTTTCGGGAATATTTGAGGATTTTTAGTGCAAAAATTACCGCGGGGGGAGCAGCCACCTGGCCACGAAGGTGGAGGGCGCGCCCTACCCCCCTGGGCGCGCCCCCTGCCTCGTGGGCCCATGGTGGCCCTCCTCCACTTATCCCTGCACCCATCTTCTTCCTCTGCCTCACACAAACCCGAAAAGCCAACTCAAGCATGAGTTCCAGCCACTTTTGCTGTGATTTTCGATCTCCTTGCTCAAAGCACCTCCCGCAAATATGCTTGGGGAGATTGTTCCTTGGTATGTGACTCCTCCATTGGTCCAATTAGTTTTTGTTCTAGTGTTTTATTCTTTGCAAATTTGTGCTGCATAGGTGACCATGTTCTTGAGCTTGCATGTCAAATTTATATGGTTCCAAGTAGTTCTAATGCTTGATATAGGCTCTAGGCACTTGTAGGAGTAGTTGCTATCAATTTTATTGAAGTTGGTCCACTTTTGTTTGAAGTTACTAAAAATTTCAGAAATTTTTTCAGAGGAAACAATATGTTTAGGAAGATGTTCCAAGGTGGTTCTTCAAGGAAGCAAGGTCCCAGGCTTGCAATGCGTGATGCTGACGAAGAACCACCAAGAGACGCTCTTGTGAGGCCCTGTGAATGGCCTTCGGAATTTTTTTTGGATCAAGCGGGAATCAAAGAAGAATTTAGCGCATATTTGCGTAATGCCGGTCTTGAGGACTTTGAAGTTGACAAATGCCCCCAGTATCATGATCTCACAAGTTCATTTGTGAGGAGGTTTGAGTTTTCATCTTCGCGTAATTCGCCTTCAGTCATGTTTGACCTTTAGGACAAATCTTATACCATGGACTTAGAGGATTTCACTTTTGCTTGCAAACTTCTATCTTGGGGTAGTGTCAGGGATCCCCCTAAATCTGAATTTAGAGACTTTCTTGCTAGAATAATTGTGGGGGAATCTAGAGATATAACACAAGCCACTATAGGGAGCATTCACTTTCCTGCTATACATTATTTTGCTCTCTTCATAGGTAGATGCATAAATGCTAAGGATTAAGCATGTCACATGTGTGCCCCTGATCTCAGCATTCTCAGAAGTGCTGTGTTAGGAGACCAATCTCATCATATGGGAGCCATTGTAGCTCGTAGGTTGCATCATAATAGACATAACAGAGACTTCTTTGGAGGAATTTATGCAACCCGCTTAGCTAATTTTCTTGAGATAGACATTCGTGAGGGTGATATGGAGTTACCCCCTACTTATTTAGATTTTGATTCTATGGTTTCCCACCAGTTTGTTGAGAGGACTGAACCACCTCTCGATGTCGACTAATCTTTAACAAACGGCATGTTGTCCATATTACTCTTCCTGCTCCTGCCTTCTTTGATTCTCAGACAAAAGGAAGATATATTATTACCAGAGAGGAGGCAGATGAGTATGAGAGAAGAGCGGAGGCGGCTCGACGCCACGCTGCAGCTCAGGAGGCGATAGCCGCTGCATCGCAAAGATGACCCTTACACCTAATTTACGGGTATCCGCCAGGCTATCCCTGGCAATAGACCAACTTAGGCCAAAAGCCTAAGCTTGGGGGAGTACGTATTACTCACCGGCATTACATTTATGTTCACACACAGTCATTTCTATATGTCGGTGCTCATACTCTTTCACTGTAATATCCATGCTAGTTTATTTTCTTTTTCCTGCTTTCTTCTTGTGTGTTTAATAAACCTTAAGAAAAACAAAAAAAAATTAGTAGTAGTTTATTTCTTTGCTGTAGTAATTAAAAAGAAAACCCAAAAATATTTCCCGTTCTTCTTTTGCTTGTTGGGAGCTTTCCCGTGTAAATAATTTTTATTTCTTTTCTTTTCTTTGGGGGTCGATGGGAGAAGACCATGATTAAATTATTGAAGTGGCTCTTATATGCTTTATTGTTGATTTAACCAAGAGCCCATATTGCCTTGTCTTCTCCTCGTTTATTGAATGCTCGCATGATTCGACTTAGTCCAATGCACGTGCACTCTTATTATTATTCACACCGTTCGGTCGTGCAAGTGAAAGGCAATTATGATCATATATGATGGACTGACTGAGATGGGAAAAGCTGGTATGAACTCGACCTCTTTTGTTTTTGTAAATATGATGATTCCATCGTTCCTGATTCAGCTTATTATGAATAAACATGTTTGCAATGACAATTAGAGATCATAGTTGCTTGTGCCATGCTTGATTAGCTACGAGTTATAATGGTTTACCTTGCGTGCCAACATGCTATTAAAATGGTTGTGATGTGGTATGATGGGGTGGTATCCTCCTTTGAATGATTTAAGTGACTTGACTTGGCACATGTTCACGCATGTAGTTGAAACAAATCAACATAGCCTTCACGATATTTATGTTCATGGTGGATTATATCCCTCATGCTTGTATTCAATGTTTATTAATTTTAATGCATGTTCATGACTGTTGTCGCTCTCTAGTTGGTCGCTTCCCAGTCTTTTGCTAGCCTTCACTTGTACTAAGCGGGAATCTCGCTTGTGCATCATATCCCTTAAACCCCAAAGTTATTCCATATGAGTCCACCATACCTTCCTATATGCGGTATCTACCGCCGTTCCAAGTAAATTTGTATGTGCCAAACTCTAAACCTTCAAATAAACATTACATTTTGCATGCTCGAATAGCTCATATATCAACTAGGGCTGCCCTTATCTTCCGTGTTAGGCGGGTTATTCTCAAGAGGAGTGGACTCCGCTCCTCACTCACGAGAAAATGGTTGGTCACCGGGATGCCCAGTCCCATGCTTTATGCAAACTAAATCAAAATAATTGCAAACAAAACTCCCCCTGTGACCCGTTGAATGTTGGAGGCACTCGTTGTTTCGAGCAAGCCATGGATTGATGCTTGTGGAGGAGGGGGAGTATAAACTTTACCATTCTGTTTGGGAACCGCCTATAATTTGTTTAGCATGGAAGATATCGTCATCTCTTAGTTGTTATGTTGATAATGAAAGTATGCCACTCAAAATAGAAATTATCTCTATTTCAAAACTGAGCTCTGGCACCTCTACAAATCCCTGCTTCCCTCTGCGAAGGGCCTATCTATTTACTTTTATATTGAGTCATCACCTTCTTATTAAAAGCACTAATTTGGATAAAGACACAGCTGTCATTTGCATTCATTATTGTTAATTTATATCGGGTATGACTATGATTGGATCTCTTTTACAATGAATTACAATGTCTAGTCAGTCCTTGATCTTTGAAGGTGCTTTGCATTTATGTTTTGCGGTCTCAGAAAGGGCTAGCAAGATACCATCTTGTTATATCATATTATGATTATTTTGAGAAAGTGTTGTCATACGAGATTTATTATTATGGCTTGCTAGCTGATTATGTTATTCATATGAGTAAACATGAGACCTAGGATTTATTGCAAATGTGGTTAGTTATGATCTTTGCTGAAAACCTGAATGCTGGCTTGACATAGGTACAAAAACAAGAGCAAACAGAGTTTGTAAAAGTTTTTCTTTTTCTTTTTCGGTTTGTCAACTGAATTGCTTGAGGACAAGAAAGGGTTTAAGCTTGGGGGAGTTGATACGTCTCCGTTGTATCTACTTTTTCAAAAACTTTTGCCCTTGTTTTGGACTCTAACTTGTATGATTTGGATGGAACTAACCCGGACTGACGATGTTTTCAGCAGAATTGCCATGATGTTGTTTTATGTGCAGAAAACAAAAGTTCTCGGAATGACTGAAACTCCACGGATGTCTTATAAAAAATAATAAAAATCCTCGTCAAAGATGAAGACCGGGGCCCACACCCTGTCCCACGAGGGTGGGCGCCCCAGGCGCCCCTACCTCGTGGGCCCCCTGGAGACCTTCCGACGCCAACTACAACTCCATATATTGGCTTTCGGGGAGAAAAAAATCAGAGAGAAGAAATCATCGCGTTTTATGATACGGAGCCGCCGCCAAGCCCTAATCTCTCTCGGGAGGGCTGATCTGGAGTCCGTTCGGGGCTCCGGAGAGGGGATTCGCCGCCATCATCATCAACCATCCTCCATCACCAATTTCATGATGCTCACCGCCGTGCGTGAGTAATTCCATCGTAGGCTTGTTGGACGGTGATGGGTTGGATGATATTTATCATGTAATCGAGTTAGTTTTGTTAGGGTTTGATCCCTAGTATCCCTATGTTCTGAGATTGATGTTTCTATGACTTTGCTATGCTTAATGCTTGTCACTAGGGCCCGAGTGCCATGATTTCAGATCTGAACCTATTATGTTTTCATGAATATATGTGAGTTCTTGATCCTATCTTGCAAGTCTATAGTCACCTATTATGTGTTATGATCCGACAACCCCAAGTGACAATAATCGGGATACTTCTCGGTGATGACCATAGTTTGAGGAGTTCATGTATTCACTATGTGCTAATGCTTTGTTCGGTTCTCTATTAAAAGGAGGCCTTAATATCCCTTAGTTTCCATTAGGTCCCCACTGCCTCGGGAGGGTAGGACAAAAGATGTCATGCAAGTTCTTTTCCATAAGCACGTATGACTATATACGGAATACATGCCTACATTACATTGATGAATTGGAGCTAGTTCTATGTCACCCTATGTTATGACTCTTACATGACGAACCGCATCCGGCATAATTATCCATTGCTAATCTGGTGCCTACGAGTTTTCCTTATACTGGTTTCCGCTTATTTACTTTCCCGCTGCTACTTTTACAATCACTACAAAATACCAAAAATATTTACTATTGCTTGCACTACTCTTTTGTTACCGTTGCCACCACTATCATATTACTGTGCTACTAAACACTTTGCTGCACATACTAAGTTTCCAGGTGTGGTTGAATTGACAACTCAGCTGCTAATACTTGAGAATATTCTTTGGCTCCCCTTGTGTCGAATCAACAAATTTGGGTTGAATACTTTACCCTCGAAAACTGTTGTGATCCCCTATACTTGTGGGTTATCACCACCATTATGGCCAGCCTTAATCATCGCATGCAATAATTTAGTGCACCTTGAAATATGAACATGCGTGGGGCGTGTATGTTTTTAATGACTTGAGACTATACCTAGCCCGGCATGCAAGATGACTTATTATGCACTGTTCCCCATACCTGCAGGAAGCCCGTTCGTCTCCAAATCTTTTCCTCTCCATGTGAGGAAACAATATGCCTGCCAAACTCTCCTTCTCCCTCCGGCGGTCCTAGCACTCCACCCCGTGTGAAAAAATCTTCATGCATGACTCTCCTCCCCCCACGCTCGTCCAATTCGTTGTGACCAGCAATATTTCCACCCCTTCGCTCCCCCGTAATTTACTCCAACAAATATGCCCACGTAGCTGTTACGTAACTGCAGGTGCATTGGGTCACTGACATATGGGGCCAACAAGGGTCTGGCCCACATGTCGATGGCATAGCTGAACCTGCGATTAAGCTCGATGCAGCTCGATCCATATTTTACGAGGGTGTGCCATTGCTGCGCTATAAATCATCTGCGCCTCCCACGACATCGCTATCTCCTCCCCCTCACGTTCACATTCATCGCTATCTCCTCCCCCTCCATCTCACGTCGACCACCATGGGATCGCCCCTTCCAAGCCCTAGGAGCCCATCGCTGCAGCGCGCGGACGGTCACGCATCGCCGTTCCGTTCCTCGCCGCCACTAGTCAAGGAGGACGCATCGGTGTTCCGCTCCTCGCCGCCACTAGTCGAGGAGGACGCGTCGACGTTCCGCTCCTCGCCGCGACGCGACGCATCGCCGTTCCGTTCCTCGCCACCACTAGTCAAGGAGGACGCGTCGGCGTTCCGCTCCTCGCCGCAACGCGTCGGTGTTCCTAATCTCACCAGCACGCGCGCCGGAGGACGCGTCGGCTCCCCGCTACGAGGAGAACAGAGCGCCGCCCGCAGAGCCCCCCAGACTTGAGGAGCTTTGGAAAGAAATGGATGTCGCCCTTGTGGGAGGCTTTGCCTCGAGCAGAGCGCGCCAAAATAGAGGCGGAGAAGAAGGCCGAGGAAGAGAAGTGCACCGCAGAACAAGCTGCCTGGGAGGCCTATGTCGCGTCCGAGAGAGTCAGGCAATTGGCTCTTTGGCAGGAGGCTCGTGCGAGGGCCGTGAGGGTGGCGGAGGACGCTCGTGCCGACGCCCTGAGTGCAGTCGGGCCCAAGCGCCTCATCTACGCTTGGCGGTACGTGGATCGGGTGCACGCTTCCAGCGAGGAGGAGTACCTGTTGGCGCCGGATCACCACACCGGTGAGCTCGCGCTCGCCCGCCGGCAAGCCTCCAATCAGCACCTTGTGAGTTGCGAGGCTGAGGAAGAGGCGTTGTCTCGGCGCGCTGGGAAACGGCCGCGCACCAGGGCACTCGTGGCACACCGCAAGTGCTCCTGCGAGCGTCGTGGCTTTTAGGAGGATTATAATTTTTGTTTCATAAGGGATCTCATTAGTTTTGGGACGCAAATGATAAATCCCGAACGTTCAGGAATTTTTAGCGTCCTTAATTAAGTATGTAAAAGGGAAAGTTTGGAAACCTTGTGTATTCGTACGCATTTTGCAAGTACGTGCATATAGCACAAAATTTACTATATACTATCGCACTACACGTCTCTCTCGATATATGCTTGCAGACTGTGCTACTCCCTCCGTCCAGGTCAATAAGTCATCTTTGGTTGTGCACCGTGACCAAGAAGGAGGGGAGACTTATACACCTAGACGGAGGGAGTACTACTATTACTTATGTACGTGCAAATGCACGTTTTAACATTACGATGTGGTTTTTGTAAAAGTAGAAAAACATCACTAGTCAAGATTGTGAAACGATTCAATGCAAAACAAATGCAAAAATGCTCGTTTGGTTGTTTACTTTTAGCTTCCTTCTCTGTGGTTATTTCTCTGTCGTACTTTGTACAGAGTATCTCACAGTTGGAAAGGCATGCAAATTCCCAAACCGCTTCCTACACCCTCATGGTCGAATTTTTTGCCTAACAAGTTGTGCCGTGCAATTGGAATTCCAACTTGAGTACTACTACTAGTAGGAGTACCAGGGGCCGATTCTTTTAGGCTTCTAGATTAGTAATCCCATAACTACTATCTCCGTCACGGTTTATTGGTCCCCATTGTAACTGTGTCAAATTTTGATCATAAATTTAACTAATGAAATGTTAGTGCATGTCACATGCACTACTCCATCCGTCTAGGTGAGTAAGTCATCTTAGGCTGTGCACCGTGACCAAGGAGGAGGAGAAAACGAGAAACATTAATGTTTATTTGCTAATTAATAGTATTGCATGCAATGAACTAACCACTACATGTGGTGTTTGATATCTCAAGTCATTAAAAGTATGCACACTCTTTATCTCTTATTGGTTGATATGTCAAGAAACAAGAAACGAGGTAGAAGTTAATGCACCGCGCCTAAGTGTTTTGGGATTATTTGGTTTTCGTAAGATGACTTACACACCTAGAAGGAGGGATTACAATGGTGAGGAATAAATCAGTTAAATCTTTGGTCAAAATTTAGCACAAATTACAATGGTGAGGAATAAACCAGGACGGAATAGTAGTTTAGAAGCCTAAATAAATGAGTGAGGCGCCTTATTGTTACTCTCCACTGTGACTAGTCTTGTGGGAAAAGCTGGGGAAGCCGCCAAAAGAACTGGCCCTAGGATTAGTAGCTAGGGATCGAGTGTGCGAGATGAACTGGAGAAAGTAAATGCAGAGAGATGAAATGCAAAAAAGACGGAGGGATGTGATGGTTCCTTGTCCGTTTATTTTACCAGGCCACTTATTACTGGGAGTGGTTGGGTTTTGTGATATGACTTTCTTTGTCGCGCCACGAGCGGGGTGAGAGGTGAGACTCCCGTGCAGCGCCGCCCTCTACACTAGTACTACTACATCGGTCGTGGTTTATCCCCCATTGAATTTGATTGAAGATTTAACTAACAAAATGTTAGTGCATGTCAACAAAAACAATATCGTTGGATTCGTATTTGAACATAGTTTTCAATGATATAATTTTAGGTGGCATGCATCATCATTTATCTTACTATATATAATGTTAGTTCAATTTTTGGTCGTACTAATCTATAGTAAGGTGCCCGTATGCGTTGCATGTAAGAGTGAAATGCATTGATCGGGGAGTTGTTTATTTTGACAAAGGATGTGGGGGGTCATCTCATGTGTAACGAGTATCGATAGGTTTGTTGGGATATTATTTAATCTCTAGAGCTCACAAACATCCGGGTGAAATAGATAAAAAGTATTTTTGCAAACAAAAGCGTTCAACTGTTCAACCTGCATCCAAAACTTGTGAAGAAATAACTCTTATTGTGCTTTGCAGGAAATGATCTTCAAGAATTAGTTTTTGAGTATCCATTGTTATACATGTTGGCTCTGAGATGACATGGCACTTTCTTATAGCCAACATTTGGCTATACTATTTAAGTATTTACCATGCCCTTATACACCTAGGCGGAGGGATTAAATCAGGATGACTTGGCGAGGCGGAGGATATGTAAGAAATGGTTCATCATAAGTCTTTCACCGATGCGTAGTAAAAATTCATACATGGAAGATTCTAGACTAAACCATAAATGGATACACTTTTATTCATGCGCGATACTCCAATAGAGCAAGATCATGCATGGAAGTCTCCACATGCTTAGACAGCGGATTACATTGAGCGAAGACTAATGATCAACATTTAACTTGAAAATGCAGATGTCCAGGTGAACCTCCTTGGAGTCCCCGTGCACATTGTTGGAGTTCAAATAACACCATGGGTTTTCCATGTCGACGTCGGCGGGAAGGTCCCAGCTCGGCAGAGTCCAAGTATGCTTGGCGTAGCTAGTGTCGCCGCACACGTACCTCCGAGGGGTAGTAATAGTGACCACGCACGCGTACATAGGCCTCGTGTGTCGATGTCGTGGCGCCGCCTCGACGCACACTACAGAGATGTGGCGATGGCCTGCGCGGGACTCACCAGTGGCCACGATCAAGAGGAAGACGTTGCCGTCCTCCTCCGATACTAGCAGGCGGCGCTGATCCTCCAGCGACTCCGGCACGGTGAATGGGTAGCACGCCGTGCACTTGATGTTCTTAGCCAAGGGCGATGGTGATTGCCGCCGCGCCTACGTCGGTGATGCACGATGTCCGCCGGCGAGCCCCAAAACGGCACCGGTCTCTCATAGCAGTAGACGATGGGCTCCATGGAGGCATCGACCAGGCCGTCCATGAAACGGGAGTGGCTGTAGGGGACGTTCCGCCAGTTGAATATATGAGCAAGTTACTACGAGATTTACTACAAAATAAATCATGATGACTATAACAGAGATTAAACTAATCATGCGGACTAACATAGTAGATGAACAGATCAAATCTAGGACACAGACTAGAAACATGAATTCTACCATGATTTCAAACAGGAAGGACAGAAACACATACGGTGCAACAGAGCAGCACCATTGGCGTTGAGGTTGTCGCCCATGTCGTTGAGGAAGAGGTCGCCGAGGTCGGGGAAGAAATCGTCCTCGGTGAAGTCGTCGCTGCTAGCAGTCGCGAGTGCGCTCCCAAATTTCAACAAATACCACCGAATGGAGCGCAGGAGGGAGTGGTTGTAGGGGACGTTATGTCACGAATGGAGCGCAAGAGTAGCCCACGAAGCAGTAGATGGTGCTCCTCCCTAGTCTCTATTCTTATCTCTATCTCTACTGCTCTTCTTTGTTTTTTATAATATACTGGTTGTAGTTGTCGAATCAAATAGTATTGTGCTATCCACTGCAGCCCGGCTGAACACGCCTCCTCGCCTCCATCAAACCCCTCCATTAAACCCGCATGCAAACCGAGAAACCTACTCCGGCCAGCAGGAGGAAATTTGCCGGTTGCCGTTGGAGAATAATAGAGTCACGTCCAATCCATTTGAGTTAATTGCGTGTATGATTCTCCCTCTATAAAAAGTTGTTTGCATCCTTAATCTTGTATTCTAAGTACTCTGTGGGTTCCACTGTCAGTACAGTGTACATGACTTGCAGGTTGGCTACAGATTCGTACAGAAAGTTAAAAAGAAACAAATCCATGACTTGCAGGATTGGAGTTAGCAACGATGGCGGTTCGTAGTCGTTCCACGCTCGGGCATTGAAGTTTGTAACTATTTTAGATTAGAACATACTACTCCTCCGGTGCTAGTAGTAGAGCAGAGTCCTACTCCACTACTACTCTACTCAAGCAAGTTAGGGCATAGTAGCAGTCTTGTAGGAGTACCGATCTTGTGATCACTCAAGCAAGTTGTCCGACTTCAATATGACCCTACGCTGCTGGTATGTGTCTCGTGAAGTCAAGCGGCATCTTTGTAGTCATCATCACCTGTCCACTTCCCACAGCACATATTCGTTTCTCCATCTTTGTCCGCTCTTCCATCCCCGCTAAGGCGCCTCCCCCCTCGTCCGAAACCCAAGCACTAATAATGGCAGAACCGAGCAGCGTCCGCCGAAAGAGTGGCTGGAATTCGCTCCCCATAGAGGTAATCAAGCTCATTGTTTCGCTTGTGTACAATCTCAGTACCATGCCGCTCGCCGCGTGCTCGTCGGGGCTGTATCGTTTACTCAAAGCCCTCAGGACGGAGATTTTTAAGCCAGCTCCTTGCTTGCTGATGCCACCTGATCTTCAGAAACGGCATGTCACGCAGCATAACGATCGTAGGGTGGCGAGCATCAACCCCCTTGACTGCGATCCGATCCCCGTCAGCCTCAACTACATTAACGGTATGTCTTGGTCGGCATGAACACGTCTTGGATGATGCTCGTCGACGGTCGCGGCATTTGGATGCTCGTGGAGGTCTACACCGGGCGATTGATCCCCTTCCTTCGATTAACATGACCTTTGCTTTGGCACATGCCCAGAATACTCGAAATCTTACAGTAGCCAACATGATACCAAGTTTGATTTGCTCAAGGTTGTAATCTTCCAAGTGCCCACAAGATCTGCGAATTATAAAGACTTCAGGCTAATTGCGTTCTTCAACCGCGGTCTCACCTATCTGACAGGTCACTGCGGTAAGTGGATAAATCTGCACGTCCATCGCAGGATCATACATCCTCCATGGTTCTCTGATGCCATTGAACACAAGGGCTTCATTTATGTTGTCGACTCCTTCTATGGCTGGACATATTGCTGGCCTACTCCAGTCATCGCTACAAACGGCTGTTACAGCAGTATGTTACTTTCCTATGATATCATGATGGCTTGCTTATATTACTGTCAACATTTGCTGAAAAAATATTCATGCTCATAACATGCTGTTCTTAAGATGGACTAAATCAAGAGCCCTTTTTTATTTGACTCCAACTTGATATGATGTTGTAGGCCGCCTGGTGTCCCTACCCTTCCTAATCCCGGAACCTTTCAAAGAAAAGCGGCATGGCAGTTGCAGGTGGTTCCTGGCTCGATCAGACGATGGCGAAAGATTGATGATCGTTCGCATGTAGCGGACGTGTTGTTTCGCGGAATACAATCACAGTCACTGCGAGGTCTTTGAGCAGGATCCCAGCTTCTCTGGGCCTTCAAGAATTTTTGAATGGAGGCTGGTAAGCAGCCTTGGTACACGCTCTCTGTTTGTTGGACTGAATTATCCGATTAACCAGGAGATAACCGACGGCAAGGATCATGATGGCAGCGCAGTTTCGTTCATCAGGCAAAACTATGTGTACACAGTGTACCATGCGTCTCTGCATGCACCATACCCTGATATGTGCCGCCACGCTCTGCAGCCCAAAGTAGGAGAGAGGGTTGCAAGTATCAGACTTGACTGCTGGTGGAGTTTCCCCGTCAGCACCCATCTGGTTCAAGCCGTCGCCAATCTCCACAGCTTAATAAATAGTAACGTCTAACTGAGCCAGTTAGTTAGATGCATACACTTGGTGCAGTAGGATCTTTATTTAGTTTGATGCATACACTTGTTCTTTTTTGGTAGCCCTTTTGTAATGATGGCTAATGTTTGGTTTGGAAGAGAGAGCTGCGTCTTCACTCTTCCGCCTACTTATCGCTTCATTGCACCCCAGCCACAGTTCTTCTGCCGCTGTTTTCAATGTACAATCAGTAGTATATTTAGATGCATTGGTTGAATAAATGTGTTGTTAGAATGACAAACACAATGTTTTGGAAGTCGTTGCACGGTTCGATCCTTTAGTGCCCCGTACCGTATGTAGCGCATACTATTTTTCGTACGGAACACATTTTCCACTTGTTGATAACATGCAGTCCACTCATGAAGGCCCAATAGAGAAGCCCATAATTAACTAGAAGGGAGGCTCTCACATGAATCCGGCCCAGGTAAATGCTCATGGTCCCCTAAACATAAATAAGTAAATAAATAAATAAATAAAGCTAAATGCTCATGCACCAGTTCTTTGGGAAAATAGGTAGCCCAGTATTTCTTTTTGAAGAATACCCAAGCTAGGCCTATTTGTTTTCTCCGAATTACTGGGCTGTAAATCTCTCAAGACGAGGAGGGATGCATTCCGGCCTGGCTTAAGAGTATGGTCAATGTCTCCTAAAAGTAATATCAAAAGGGGTTGAAAATTCCAAAAAAATATAGCAAATGGGATATAAGTTTATTTTTTTGTTTTTGTTCTTCACTGATATCTTATCGTATTTCATTGGATTTAACATGACATAGTACTAATTTATTTTTAAATTTGTTTTAGTATGGCTATTAATTTTGGATTAAGAATATTTTGTTCCCCGGCAAAAATGTGCGAATTTTCAAAATTTCCCACATATTTAGTTAAATTTTTACCTAATCTTGACGGAAAATGGCCGACAATTCTAAAAATGGAAAACAGGCTGCAATAAATTCCATATGAATTAGAAAATGAGTAGAAATTATAAAAAAATAGCAAATGGGTTGTACACGCCACAGATTTCGAGGTGACTTGTTTACATAAGGCTTTGTCGGTGAACACACGATTCTAGCAGCGATTAGTGTTGGATGTCCATCCAACGACGTCTTCTTTAATCTCGATCTTCCTGCTCCAATTTGCCTAAACTAGCGCCCGGACTGCCTGCTCCCTCCTCTTGTGGCCCGCTGTGATGCCGCGCAAGCTTCCCCGGCCCATCCTACTCCCTCCGCTGGCCTGGCCGCAAGCAATCAACTGCCTCCTTATTACGCGAAAAAAATGATTCCTCCCACTGACATCTGGGGCGCACCGGTCGGGAGGCTGATCTGTGGGCCTACTAAGTTGACGCGTACGCAGGGCTTGTCAACTTAGTCAACAAACGATTCTAGCAGTAGTAACCGTTGGATTTGAATCGAACGGTCCTGCTGCTTCTTCAATCTCTGCTCTTCTTGCACCAGCCGCCCAAACCAGCGCCGGGGAGACCGCCTGCTCCTGTCTCCAGTGGCCGGCTGTGCTGCCGATGAGGCCTCATCGCCCCCTACTATTCCCACCGCTAGCCAGGCCCTGCGGCGACGGCAGCCTCACACCGCAGCCGAACCAGTGAACCCTCGTACTCCTCTCACTACTAGGGAAAAGCCTATACGAGTAATCTTACCGGTGGCTCCTCAAAATACGACACTCATCGCTATTTAGCGGCGGTAGCGTGATAGCAAAATCTTGTTCTTGAAAGGAAAATAGCGATGGCGTCCACACCAAACCAGCGCTTACTGCTCTAATTGCCATGACTTCGCAGCCCAGACTAGTTATAGCGGTAGCACCCTATAGTGAACCGCGCCATCGCTATAGAAGTTAGCAGCGGCTTCTAAGAAAATCGCCATCGCTACGATCAGCCCACAAGTTTAGTCCCACCTCGCTCATGACAGGTGTTTACCACCTTAAATATGTTACTACGAAACTATCACAACCAGTTGGTCTTCACCGAACTCTATGTGTAGACTCTTGCGCGCAATATGAGTCCTCTCCAGTTCCTACCGGAGTGGACTCATATTGACAATTCAGATTGTACACAAAAAGATCATTGATGGCCAATGTATTTTTTTACGCGTGCTTAGACTTAGCAGTAGAGTTTTTCCGTAAAATGCGCTATAGCTACATTAGCTATAGCGCGGTTCCTAAAGTGCGCTACTGCTAGTTCGACTTAACCCCGCTCAAAATTTCATTAAGTCCTCCTCCCCCTATTCCCTACTCCTCTGTCACGCCCGAGCCCGAGCCTGCCCTCACCGCCGCCGCCCGAGGCCGCCCTCAACCTCACCGCTGCCGCCCGCCGCCGCTCTCGACCTCACTGTCGCCGCCGCCTCCCCCACTCCCTCCGCTGTCGACCTCACCGCGCCGCTCTTGACCTCACCATCGTCCGACGCCACCGAGGTACTCCCTCCTTCCGTGCCTCCTCCTCCCACCGCGCCCTCCTCCCTCCTCCTTCCACTGTGCCCTCCTCCCTCCACCTGCGGCCGCCCCCTCCCTCCTCCTCCGGCCGCCCGCTCCCCTCCTCTCTCCTCCCTCCCTCCCTTGTCTCTGTTCTTGCAAATCGTAGGTGTTTTGAATAAAATAGAAGTAAGAAAATTTAGGGCAGTATGATTAATAGTAGTTGTAGTTGAACTATTTTAGCTATAGTTCAACTAGTTTAGTAAGTAAATTAATAAACTAGTTGAACTAGTTGAACTAGTTGAATTAATAGACTAATGTATTTTTAGTAAGATAATTAATATAACTAGTTGAACTACTTTATTTTTAGAAAGAACTAGTTTTTTAGTAAGATAATTAATATAACTAGTTGAACCACATATTCTATTTATAGTAAGTTTATGTTGAGTAAGAACTAGTTGAATTAATAAAACTAGTTGAACATGGCCGAGTTGTTCTTATTTTTTAGTTTAAGCACTTATTCGGGATGTATTAGTGATAACGTATATGGTTTTGCTTTTGCGAAATCAAGGAGCCCCTCCATCATCCCCGCGCCGTCGTCCCGTCACACCGACCCTCCGACATCGAGGTGAGACCAGCCAAATATCCATGTATATCTTTTGTTGCTCAAATAGGATAGTGGTTGCCAAGTGGCCGTTCATGTTTAGTTTACACCTCCGAGTGGCCTATGTTTTGCGGGAGTGTTGATTAATTTCCGTTCCGCAAATTTCAGCGCTCGATATGTCCTTTTTAGCAAAGGTCATGCCGGATTTTTCAGGCCTATGTTTTTAGTACATATATTTAATTGTACAAGTTTAATCTTTCTATTATGAACGTAGGAAATGTCGTACTTTCGGACGATGACAGTCTCCGGGAGTGCAAATGGTGCCACGACGATCGAGGTATGTGCGACAGGTTCGTTGAGCTGGACGAAGATCGGCGCTTCAACATTAAGCTCGAGGAGACCTTCGATGTTGAAACGGTACGCAACAACGACAAGAGTTTTTTTTCGTAATTAAGCATGACTTCAACTATTTCAACATCTAATTTTCATCTTTTACAATTCGACTAGCTTATCCCATGCCATGCAAGACGCTATGTCTTGGAGAGGATGGGTTTTGAAGACCATTAAAATTTTGAAACAAAGAAAATACACCTAAGGACCCATCATGATATGGATTTTGAAGTAAATCTGTACAATGCTCAGAGCGTAACCCATTTTGGTTGCCAAAATTGGGAAGCACTTTGCAAAATGTATGGTTTTTATGAGGGTATGATTGTCACCATGGATCTTGGTGATCGTGACATCGAGCAAGACAATATGGACATTTGGGTCCTTGTTGATACGCTTCCAATTCTACCGCAATGTGAGTTTCTCAAACATAGTTATTAACTAATTTATATTGTTTATTTCAAAATAGTTGACAGCTTATTTCCATTGTGACTTATTTTGAATCTTCAAAGAAAGTGCAGAAGATGGTAGACAAAACCCACTACGATGGTGGCTCCAAATTAACTTATAAGGAGAAAAATCATCGATCGCATTTTGTACTTTCTTTGAGAATTACAATACCTATTATCGAACTCCTCCAAATTATGGTGAATACGTGCCACTAGTGTAATGCGTGTTGAACCACGATAACTTCTATGGAGATACCACAGTAAGATTTTTTACTATTACGACATCCGTGCATTTTTGCATACTTCCAAAACTAGTACATCATTGCTAACTACGAAGTTATTACTATGTTTTTCAACAGAAAATCCCGATGGATTGTGTGCCTCATCGATGTATTACAATGGTCGCCTTGAAGTTACGAACATACAGCCAGGTCATCCCTACGGATCTCACTGCATATCGGATTTCTAAAACCGATGAACACATGCTAATCAAAGAATGGAAAAAATGTTTGGACATTCGCAAGGAGGTTCTTGGAAGTAACATTAAGCAAAAGGCAAGAATTGGAGGCAGGATAATCTCCATTCTCCATAATGGAGAGTCGGGGCTATCTTGTTTTTGCTAGTTTACCTTAGAGAATATAGTAGGTCCTAAGAGAATGTAGTAGGTCCTATGAGGTACAATATGTTTATTATGTGATACAATGTGTTAGAGTTGATGATGAGGAGTACTTGTGATTACGACTAGTGACCAATTTGCTATGTGATGTCTCACCGATGAAAAGCGATGATCTTGAGGAGGTGTTATATGACAATGATGTATTATGATGATAAGTTGTTAATGATATGATAATGATGATACAATGTGTTTGGGTGAAAGAAGGCGGATTAGTTTCAAGTGGATGTCCATCCACTTGAAACTAGTCCACGGTTGTTTCACCTACTCATTATGATGTAAAAACAGTCTCTAAATTCTTGTTGTATGAAAACTTGTGTAAAGGTGTATGAAATACAACATGAAATAAAAAAGAAATAAAATACTAAATAATAGTAGTAGCGGCGGGAAAGGAGGAGCGCTACTACTAATTACCAGCAGCGGGCTCGGGAGAAAGCGCTACTACTAGATCATTTTAGCAGTAGACGGGTCGAGGCGGCGCTCGCTAAGCTTTAGCTGTAGTGCCTTATCAGTAGCGCTCCTGGCTGCGCTACTGATAGGCCTAAAACCCGCGCTGCTGCTAGGCTTTTCCCTAGTAGTGTCTCTGCGTGGGGATCCACTGCCGCATCTTCCCCGGCTCCGCGTCGTCCCCTTCCTAGGCCTCACAGTCGTCCACCGCCTTGGTGCTCTCGGTGCAGTGTGGACAACGTGGTCAACGACATTCCATCGGAAGAGTACTGTACGTGGAGAGGCTGACAGCTGGGTCCACGGCCACAGCCCAGTTTGTTTGTGATTTTCCAAGTAAGTCGCTTTGTCAAGCCTGTTGGGCTGCAAATCTTTCAAGACGAGGAGAGCTTTCATTGGTGGCGAGAAAATTGCCCATCAGTAATGAGAAATGGGCTGTACATTTTTAAAACACATCAAACCGGCAATTAGTTTCAAATATTTTTTTTCTTTCAAGATTTTAAATTACATTAATTTTTATGCGTGGAGAATTTGTTGGATTTTATATTGATATACATTTATTTTTAAAATCAGTTTCAAAGGTGAGTCGAAATTTCAGGATTAAAAACAGTTCGGACCGCACCGAAATATGCAAAAAAATTATAATTTTTTAACCGTGGCCACAATATGGACTGTAATGCTAACAAAAACAATTTGGGCTCCAAAAAAACCTTAATAATTAGCAAATTGGCTGTAAATTATTAGAAATAATGGCAGATGGGTTATATGCTATTTTCCACAGATTTGAAGCTTTCCTAAAAAGGTTGGCCTTTAGCGATGTTGTTGGATGGCCATCCAACGGCCGTCGTCTTCTTCAATCTCTGCTCTTCTGCTCCGGCCCGCTCAAACAAGCGCCGGGACTGCTCGCTCCCTCCTCATGGTGGCTCTGCTGCCCAGTGAGCCTCACCGCCCACCGTACTTCCATCGCTGTCCTAGCCATCCCTCTACTCACCCACACTGCTGTTATTCTCCGTGACGGCATACGAACCAAGAAACCCTCGTGCGGTCGTACTCCCCTCAGCGTGGGAAACAAGCTGCCGAGTCTTCCACGCCTCCGTGTCGTTTCCTTCCTAGGCCTCGCCGTCGTCCACCGCCTGGTGCTCTCGGCGTGACCTGGTCAGCGTGGTCAACGACCGACATGCATCTGAAGTGGGTATGCGTGGAGAGGCCGACAGCTGGGTCCACGGCCGCACGCAAGGAAATGCCTCCTTATTACGTGCAAAATAATGATTCGTCCACCTGACATCAGGGACCCACCAAAAGGGCCTCTGTATTTCGCGAAAAAAACGTTACCGTCGCTGAAAGCTCAGACCCACCAGCTATATCTTCGCAAGCAAGGAAGTGCCTCCTTATTACGCACAAAAAAATGAATACTCCCCATGCTAGCTGGGACCCAGTATAGTGGCAGGCTGACTTGTTGGCCTACTAAGTTGACGGGACGGAGGGCTTTGTCAACTTAGTCAATATGCACGATTCTAGCTCCAGTGACCGTACGATGTCCATCCAACGACTGTAGTGCTTCTTCAACCTCTGTTCTTCTTGCCCCAGCCGCCCAAACCAGCGCCGGTCGTGCCTCATGCTCCTGCCTCCCATGGCCGGCTGCGATGCGGCGAAGGCATCACCACCCCCTACTACTCCCACCGCTGGCCAGGCCATCCCTATACTCACCCACACCCCTTGTTATTCTGCGGTGACGGCAACCTCACACCACAACGTACTAGTGAACCCTCATACTCCTCTACGCGTGGGCATCCACTGCCGCGTCTTCCCCGGCTCCGCGTCGTCCCCTTCCTAGGCCTCGCCATCGTCCACCACCCTGGTGCTCTCGGCGCGGCGTGGTCAATGTGGTCAAGGAACGGCTTCCATCGGGCGTGGACTGTACGTGGAGAGGCTGACAGCTAGGTCCACGGCCGCAGCAAGGAAGTGCCTCCTTATTACGTGAAAAATAATTATTCCTCCACCTGACAGCGGGGACCCACCGAACGGGCCACCGCATTTCGTGAAAAAAGGTTTTCCCCCTGACTGCTGGGACCCACCAGCTACATCTTCGCACGCAAGGAAGTGCCTGACAGTCGGGACCCACCTGGTCGAAGTGTACGTAGCATTGTCATTCTGGTTGCGAACGTGTACATACATATATACTGGTGGATGTAGAGGCGCGCACGTGTCGTAGTAGAGGCACGCACGTAGCATGTACACGTATGTACAGCGGCCAGGGTGCAAGAAAGAAAATACGGCCACGTATGTGTACATACGGGCGGGGTCTCGAACGCCTATTCGCGCATACGTATGGCCAGGGCTCGTGTACATGGCTGGGTCGGAACAAAGAAACAGCGTCATCGTCGTGTTCATGGGGAGGCAACGGGATGCGTCGTGTTCATGGGGAGGCAACGGAATGTGTCGTGTTCATCAGGAGGCAACGGAACGCGTGGGAGCAACCGGCTGGGTTGGAATGGAATGCGTGGTCGTGTTCATCGGGAGGGCTTGGACGGAACATGCGATGGAAACGAGGCCTGGCATACCGCAAAACGGAGGAAACGGACCTCCTACGGTCGAAACGGGGGTCCTGTTGATCGGGAGGGTGTGGCGTACCATAAGCAGACCAACGGACCTCCTATGGTTGAAAGCAGGGTCCTGTTGATCGGGAGGTGTGGCGTGCCGCAAAAGCAGATTTAAACGGACCTCCTACGGTCGAAAGCAGGGGTCATGTTCGCCGGGAGGGTGTTGCGTGCAAAAAGCAGGACTCCATAGGACCTTTGTTCATCTCCACTGTCGACCTCCTCCAGCCTCCACAGGCTACCGTCGACCTCCTCCAGCCTCCACGGGCTCCTGTTCATCCAGCCTCCACCGCGCGCTACTCCACCGGCTACTGTTCAACCACCCCTCCACCATCTACTGTTCATCCAGCCCTCCACACCACGTGGTTCTGTTCAACCACCCCTCCACGGGCACCCCTCCACCGTCTACTGTTCATCTAGCCCTCCACACCACGGGGTCCTGTTCATCCAGAGGCAACGCCACCGCTCACTTTTCATCCAACCCCCATAGCGCTCCTTTGTTCATCCAATCGATCGGCTTGATTAGCGGCAGTAGGGAAGGAATCGCTCGATCGGGTTCGATTAACAGCCATCGATCTATCGCTCGGGTTCGATAACACGTAACTGCGGTCTGTCGCTTCGGGTTCGATTAGAGCCCAACGCCTCGCTTCGGGTTCGATTAGAGCAAGCGCCTACGCACACAGCAGCGCCGCGTGTCACGAGAAATGCGCATCGCTCGGCCCCCGACCTCCCACCGTAACCGGGAACTCCCCAAAATTTTCCTCGCCCTCGCTTCTACCACGGTTTTTCCGTCATGGACGGCCCAAAGAATGTCATGCAGCTGCGTCTCCGGCCCGCCCAGGATGAAAAGCCCATTTTACATCATAATTTTTGTCATAGAAGTAGGAGCCCACCACATCTATGATGATACCGGGTTTTGTCACAATTATCGTCATAGAAGTGTCATATGTATGACAGAAAAAAAATTGTTCGGCCAAAAATGTCACGGATGTGTCTTTTTTTTGTAGTGTAGGATGCCGTATAGGCCAAGTTTACATGAATACATCTATCTATATCTATTCTAACAAGTTTGAGGTGGCCCAAGCGGAGGAGGCGGTGGAGCAATAGGCCATCCTCGACTCCATCCTGACAGAGCTCGAGGTAGCAGCAAACCTTCGCTACCTTCTCAAGGTGGATGCGGAGCTGGAGGGAATCCTTGCCGACATGGAGTTCGATGAGTCGGAGCTGCGGGCCGTGACCAACGACTAGGAGGCCGGTCCGTCCGACACCGCTGACACGGAGGTCGTTGACATCTCCGACTACGAATAGTATTAAGGTAGTTGCACATGGCTCTTTGGTTTAAAGAATTTATTGACCAAAATGTTTAGGAGTTTACCTTAGGAACATTTTCTGTATACGGAGTTTGGTTACTATGTTGCACAGTTAATTATATGATTTTTTCCTACGCATAACAATGCATACAATTTCAACAGATTTAAAATTTACTTTGTTTCTATGATAACTACAACAAACAAGTCGTTCAAGAAAATTAAAGTGTTTTTCTTTGGTTCGACCAAGCAACTTCTGTATTACTTAAGTTTTACATTTTCAGTTTATATAGGATTAATTCCACATGTCATGATGTGTTCCTATTTTTAGCTGTTATTTTTCTTCATTTCTTCAATCATATGAATTAATCATGAAGGCGATGTACACGTAGTACTTATTTGTTTGGACTTTTGGAGTAGATTTTCCATATATATATATATATATATATATATATATATATATATATATATATATATATATATAAGCTTAAGTATGAGAGAATGAGGTTGTTGAACCTATCATGCCACAGCTTGAAGCGACTTTTAATCATTTAGACCGAAGCACCCAATAGGCTTTCACCCCGGTTTATATATAAATCACCAACAACGTTCATACAAGAGATCAAAGGGTGATAGAAAATAAATAAGAGGTAGGTTGGGCAACAACACAAAGCATGCCATAAGACGAAAAGAAAAGAAGATACACGACTCCTCGACGAGGACGAGGCAACCGCTAGGGGGGCAAAGCGAGATGTTGGCCAACCTCATGAAGACCATCAAGCATGCTTCCTAGCTGGTCCCTGCCCCACCGACTAAATAGCGGGTGGCACTGCTGTAAAAATGTGAAAATTTTGAACATATAATCAGAAGCATGTCGTAAGAAGACTCGCTCGATAGCCATCTTGTTATGAATAGCCCATAAGATTCAGGTTAGAGGTGCCTCCTCCTACCGGTACGCTGAGGCTAGGCCTCCAAGAATTTGCCCAGGTCCGAGTGGCAGGCCTCAAAGCCTCACGGACATAATTTCAAAGGAACCAGGTGGCAGCCCTTCCTACTTAATAGAAAGTACATATATTGTCATTGTAGAACCACACCATCCAAGTCTGCACATCAAGTTTGTCACCACAAACCAGCCCATAACTTCTTCTATCACAATTCAAAAATGCTACCGAACAGACATACGTACTAAGAACTTTTGGAGGTGCTAAACCTATAACCTTGTGTTGTCAATGCATTCAAAACCCTTTCAACTTTGTTTAGCTATAAAAATTATAAATGTATTAAAAAGGTTGTGGTGTCAATATACATCATTGTTTATGTGTATAATTTCCACTCTAGACCACCGAGATCGAGAAAAATTACTCACACCAAAATGGTAAAATATAAGAAAACGAGACAAGGAGGATATACATGCTTTGTGTGTTATTTGTTCAAAGACAAATCGAATGGGGGCCTAAGGGTGATGCCTTTATTAAAGGTGGTTGGAAAAATTGGTATAGGCCTGATGCATTAGACAAACATGAGGGTGGTATTAACAGCATTCACGACAAAGCTCAAGAGAAGTACAATTTATTTGTGGCACCCCAACCATCAATTGATAACATTATGGTGAGGGTATGTAAAGAGGATTTATGTATGTACAAGGCTAGGCTAACTTATTCACTTAGATGCTTGAGGTTCTTTTGAACCAAGGATTGGCATTTCGTGGACATGATGAGAGTGAAGAAGCTAGCAATAGGGGGAACTTTCTTGAACCTCTTAAATGGCTTTCGGAAAATGACGAAGAAGTTAATATGCATGTTTTGAACAATGCTCCTGGGAACTGAATCTTGATTAGTACAAAGATACAAAATAAAATAAATGAATGTTGTGCGGTGCAAACAACTAAAAGAATTATTGAAGATAATGGTGATGACCACTATGCAATCCTAGCTGATGAGTCTAGTGATGCATCTCATAAAGAGCAACTTGCTCTCTTCATACGATTTTTTGACAAATCGGAAGAGGATGTGAGAGGTTCCTTGGAGTTGTTCATGTTGCCAATACAACTTCATAGTCACTTAAGGATGCAATTCAAACTTTGCTTAAAGATCATCATTTGATTCCTAGTCAAATACGTGGGCAAGGATATGATGGGGCTAGCAACATGAAAGGGGAGATTAAAGGGTTGAAAACATTGATCATGAAAGAGTCACCCCCTGTCTATTACATCCATTGTTTTGCACATCAACTTCAATTGATTCTTATAGTTGCGGCAAAGGACAATGAACCATGTTTGTGGTTCTTTTATCATGTTTTTTACTTGCTCAATATTGTTGGAGTTTCTTGTAAGCGCCATAACATGCTTCGAGATGTTAGAGCTCAAAAGGTGTTGGAAGCACTTGAAATGGGTGAGATTGAAAGTGGAAGTGGGCTAAATCAAGAGATGGGTCTAAACCCGGCGACACTCGTTGGGTGTCTCATTTTAAAACCATTATGCTCATTGTTAGCATGCATTCGACAATCCTTGAAGTACTTGATGCTATTGGAAAAGATCCTTCACAAAAAGGTCAGTGGACAAGAATACGTGGAGTTGCTTAAGCCTTTGAATCATTTGACTTTGTTTTCAATCTTCACTTGATGCTTGTTATTCTTGGCTATACATATGAGTTGTCCAAATCTTTGCAAAAGAGAGATCAAGATATTGTTAGTGCAATGACACTTGTTAGTTTGGCAAAGAGTAGAATTCAACACATGAGGTCTCATGGTTGGGAAGAATTTCTTGCAAAGCTAACCTTATTTTGCAACAAACATGACATTCAAGTTCCTTTGTGGGAGGATACTTATGAGCCTAGTCGAAGATCTCATCGGTATTATGAAGTACAAACAAATGATGGTCGTTATAGAAGGAAAGTATATCTTGGTGTCATTGATCAAACCATTCAAGAGCTTGACAGTCAGTTTGATGAGGTTAATACGGAGTTGCTTATTTGCATGTCGGCTTTGAATCCCCTCAATTCATTTGCTTCCTATGATGCACTCAAGGTAATGAGACTTGCTGAATTCTATCCCATGGACATATATATCAAGCACAAATTTGATAAGGCTAGAATTTCAACTTGCTAATTTTATTGATGATATGAGACAAGATGATAGGTCTAGAAATGCAAGTAATATTGGTGAGCTCTCTATTAATCTGGTTGCAACAAAGAAGCATGTTCTTTATGATTTGGTCTACTTACCCATCAAATTGATATTGATTTTACAGGTGGCAACGGCGAGTGTTGAAAGAGTATTTTCAGCAATGAATCTAGTGAAAAGTAAGTTGAGGACTAGTATGAGTGATGATCGCTTGAATGATTGCTTGGTGACATTTATTGAACGAGATGTGTTCATGAAAGTACGTGAAGATGACATAGTTGATGCTTTCATGGCAATGCAAAAGCGAGAGTTACCTAGTGATGTAATTTTCTACCTGTGCTCCTTTCATGTAAGACTATTCGTATTGTAATTGAGCATATTTGAGATATATTTTGTGAACTAAATTGTTGTGAGATTTGAATTGAGCTATTCATGTTGTTATTTTGCCATATTTTGTCTGACACTTGGATTAGGTGGAATTAAAAATTAGAGTGTGCACACCCTTCATTTTATTGTTGGGTCCGCCACTGTGTGATACTAACATCTTGTTTGGCAATTCACATAATAATCTAATAATCTCCGTTAAAACTAAGACTCAAAAATTAGACTTACCATAGAGATGGATAAATTTCTCATATTTTTAGATTAACCACTACACTTACATAGCGATGGATAACTTTACTATCTATTTTTCTGCAAGTTATATCGAAACAGGTAACCACAAGGAAAAGCAGTTCAATCGAAACGAAGATTATTCACATAATATATGCCAAATGCAACCTTATAGACAGGAGACCATAAGGGCAACTAACTAAAATTGGCTAGTGCATTTACAATTCTGCAAGCTTATTATCCTTGAACATCTGAAGCTGCGATGTAAGTATAATTCACCATACCGTAAACCCTAGATCTCGGTTAAATACGTAATATTAATATAAATAGCGTGAGGCATCCGCTTGATATAATATGGTTAATTCAAATACAAATAAGTATATAAGGAAGTGAAAACACTACACAAATATATTTCATGGATCAAAGCAGCAGCCTCGTGAGCTTATTGAGTGAGATAAATAGTATCTGTAGTAGGTAGAACGAGATAGGACACATCTATGAATCAATATATTCTTGTCTCAGTTATAAATTCCTTCTACCAAACAAACGAGCAAATCACAATGAGGCGACACATCCTATGCCTACTCCCACAAGAAACCGCCCAGTGCATCAACGTCCAAAGCAATCAAAATTCTCTTTTGCGCCATGATTATCTCGACTATGCTTTGCACATGCATAAAATTAAAGAAAGCGCCACCGGCCATCAAGGAAGTGCCCTTAAATAAATATATAAGCGTTCCACGAACAAGCAGAAGTTGAGATGGCAGCATGTGTAAATAATTCCTCACAGCAACGAAAGTGAAGTGAAATATTCCTCTCATCAATGAGGTACACATATGCACTCGCACTAGTGGAAAAACAGGCTTCCGTCCAGCCCCATAAGTCGCGAAGCTGTAGGAACCGCGACTAATGGGACCTTTAGTCGCGGTTCTGGAGGTGAACCGCGACCAAAACTGGGCCCAGGCGCTCGGTGGCCAGCTGGTGCCGTGAGGGGCTTTAGTCGCGGTTGGCAGGACAACGCGACTAAAGGCCTTTCGGGCACCTTAAGTCACGCTTGCTGTGCCAACCGCAACTAAAGCCCTCCCTATATATACCCATCCAAAGCCAACACTTAGCCATTTGGAGCCATTCTCTTCACAAGTGGGTGTAGGTTTGCTTTTGGTTCCTCTTATGCACATAAGGTGTTTGATGAAATGCCCCAAGAGCATGAAACAAACATGACATGAAGTGTTGGAGCCACACTCTTGATCGCGGATAGAAACTAGATGAACCTTAGAAGTTTCAATATGCATGTGTGTAGTTCATTGTTTAATTTATATTGTTTGTAGCTAGTTAGTTTAAAAAATGCATGTTGTTTAATTATATATTTTATATTATAATAATGCAGATTAATCGGCAATGGATGTACGTTACCCGACTCTCCGGCGAGTTCACTACGGGTTTGAAAGATTTCCTCGTAGTGGCTAATGCGAACAAGCGGGGGGGTTTTGTTATCTGTCCATGTGTTATATGTAAGAATGAGAAGGGTTACTCTTCCTCAAGAGTTGTTCACATGCATCTGCTTCAGAAGGGTTTCATGCCAAGCTATAATTGTTGGACCAAGCATGGAGAAAGAGGGGTTATAATGGAAGAAGATGAAGAAGGGGATGATTTCATCGATGAAAGCTATCTTGCTCATTTCGGTGATACTTTCATGGAGGATGCTTTGAAGGTGAAGGGAAGGTGAAGAAGAGGCACGTGATGATCCGTTGATGATCTTGGTCGGACCATTGGCGATGCACGGAGACGCTGGCCCGAAAAGGAGAGGGAGAATTTGGATCGCATGTTAGAGGATCACGCAGAAAGGCGCTGTACCCGGATGCGATGATGGTCTGAAAAAGCTGGGCTGCTGCTGGATTTGCTGAAATGGAAGGCGAGAAGGCGGTGTAGCTGACTTCGGCATTTGAAAACTTGCTGAAAATGTTGAAGAATATGTTTCCAAAGGATAACGAGTTGCCCGCCAATGACGTCTGAAGCAAAGAAGGTTATACGCCCTCTAGGTTTAGAGGTTACGAAGATACATGCATGCATCAACGTTGCATCCTCTACATGGTGAATACGAGAATTTGAATGAATGCCGGTATGCACGCATTGCGTTATAAGATCGAGGCGATGACCACGGTAGCGATGTTGAGGGCCGTAAACCGTGAAGAGGGTTCCCGCCAAGGTGATGTGGTATGCTCCTATAATACCACGGTTGAAACGTCTGTTCAGGAACAAAGAGCATGCCAAGTTGTTGCGATGGCACAAAGAGGACCGTAAGTCGGACGGGGAGTTGAGACACACCGCAGATGGAGCATAATGGAGAAAGATCGACGAGATGGTTCAAAGATTTTGCGGTGGCGCAAGGAACATAAGATTTGCTCTAAGTACGGATGGCATGAATCCTTTTGGCGAAAGCGAGCTCAGCCATAGCACTGCCCGTGACTCTATGCATCTACAACCTTCCTCCTTGGTTGTGCATGAAGCGGAAGTTCATTATGATGCCGGTGCTCATCCAAGGTCAAGCAACCCGGCAGCGACATCGATGTGTACCTAAGGCCATTAGTTGATGAACTTTACAGCTGTGGGGTGGTGTCCGTGTGTGGGATGAGCACAAACAAGAGGAATTTGACCTCTGACGTTGCTTTTCGTAACCATCAACGATTGGCCTGCTCTTAGTAACCTTTCGGAATGTCAAATAAGGGATACAATGCATGCACGCATACTGCTTACATGAGACTGAAAGTGTACATTTGCCAAATTGTAAGAAGAACGTGTACCTTGGGCATCGTCGATTTCTTCGAAAATTCATCCAAGAAGAAAGAAAGGCAAGCATTACAGCGGCAAGGCAGATCACCGGCGAAGCTGCGGAGCGACTGCTTGGTCGAGGTATTTGATATGGTCAAGGATTTGAAAGTCATCTTTGGAAAGGGTCTGGCGGACAATCAGTTCGAAGGGAGGCGGCGAACGCAGCCATGTGGAAGAAGAAATCTATATTCGGGAGCTAGAATATTGGAAAGTCCTAGATGTCCGCTCTTGCAATCGACGTGATGCACGTTCTGAAGAATATTTGCGTGAACCTCCTAAGCTTCTTGGGCGTGTATGGGAAGACAAATGATACAAAGGAAGCACGCAGCGGGACCAGCAACGCGTTTGAAAGACCACGATGACCGGCATCCGGAATGGTTTCAAGGTCGTGCGACTACGCTCGACCAAAGAAGAGAAGGTCATCTTTTTGAATGCCCGAAAGCGGTATGAAGGTTCCGTCTGGATTCTCGTCCAATATAAAGGGAATAATAAACATGGCGGAGAAAAAGTTCCAAAACCTGAAGTCTCACGGCTGCCACGTGATTATGACGCAATTGCTTCCGATTGCTTTGAGGGGCTCTGCCGAAAATGTTCGAGTAGCCATTGTGAAGCTATGTGCATTCCTCAATGCAATCTCTCGGAAGGTAATCAATCCGAAGTTCTACCAGTTCTGTAACGATGTGATCCAATGTCTTGTCGGTTTCGAGTTGGTGTTCCGCCATCCTTCTTCAATATTATGACGCACCTCCTGGTTCACCTAGTCGAAGAGATTTTCGTTCTCGGTCCTGTATTTCTACACAATATGTTCCCCTTGAGAGGTTCATGGGAGTATTAAAGAAATATGTTCAGTAACCGTGCTAGGCGAAGGAAGCATCGCCAAGGGCTATGGAAATGAGGAGGTAATTGAGTTTTGTGTTGACTTTGTTCCCGACCTTAAGCCGATTGGTCTTCCTCGATCAGCGGCACGAGGGGAGACTAAGTGGAAAAGGCACGATCGGAATGAAATCAACGATATGTATGGAATGACCATTCTGCATTGAAGCACACCACCTTTATCTTGACCAATTCCAGCTTGGTGGCTCCGTACTTTGAGAAACACAAGAATATTTTACGTTCGACAACCCGGGAAGCTGAATCTGGATTAGGAAGGCCCACATGGAGACTTTCGGCAGTTGGTTGAGAAAACATTTAATGAATGACAATGATGTTGTAGATCAGCTGTACATGTTGGCCAAGACACCATCTTCGACTATAACGACTTTCCAAGGGTACGAGATAAATGGGAATACATTTTACGATCGCCCAAGATAAAAGAGCACCAACCAAAACAGTGGTGTCCGCTTTGATGCAAAGAACCGAGAATGGGCAAGAGGTCACATATTATGGTTACATAGAGGAGATATGGGAACTTGACTATGGACCCTCCTTTAAGGTCCCTTTGTTCCGGTGCAAATGGTTCAAGCTAACAGGAGGTGGGGTAAAGGTGGACCAGCAATACGGAATGACAATGGTGGATTTCAACAATCTTGGTTACCTTGACGAACCATTCGTCCTAGCGAAAGATGTCGCTCAGGTTTTCTATGTGAAGGACATGAGTAGCAAACCGAGGAAGCGGAAAGATAAGAAAAGCGATCGATTACATCATGCGATGATCCAAAGCGCCTACATTGTTCTTTTTCGGGGAAAAGAAACATCGTGGGAGTGGAGGACAAGACAGACATGTCGGAAGATTATAATATGTTTGCTGAAATTCCGCCCTTCAAAGTGAACACCGACCCAAGCATTAAGTTAAATGATGAGGATGCTCCATGGATACGGCACAATCGTAAGCAAGCGAGGGACTCAAGGGAAGAAATGATGTGTAATAATTTATTGTACCAAACTTTGTTGAATGGATCATGTGAATTATATTACCCGTGATGTGTTTGGTGTCCATTTTCGAATGATTCGAGATACCACCGATGATACATGAAATTTGGAGTGATTTAGTCATACTCCTGCCTAGGCGTATAATATGCATACCGTAGTCTTCATAGCCGCCGTTGCGTTGTCTTGGTGGTAGTCGCCTTCTAAGTTGCCGCCATAAATAAATCATCGTAAATCATTTCTTTGTGATGTAGTCCATGACGCTCTGCAGAGTCCGCCATACCACCATAGCCGACGGCCGGCCTCGTGGAAGTTCGGGAGGCGGAACCGTCCTCCTCATACCGGCGGCGCCCTCTCACGCCGATTGATGAAGAAGGCGTCCCAAGTATGCTTGGTTATCGGGATGCCGTGGGATTCATCCGCTGCTCGGCGTGGTCGAGGTAGTAGTGGTTCGTGATGGCCGCCCGGTATGATACCACGAGGGACGGGAGGGACCGGCTGCCGCGGCCGGGTAAACTCCGGCCGGTGGGGAGCCTTGGTAGCCCGGTGGACAAGGGTAGTTCGGCGCAAAGCTCCTCCACCTATTGGTAGGTTAGAGTGGAGTGCGGTGGAAGCCATGAGAGAGTGATGAGAGATTGTAGAGATGTGATAATGCTGGCCAAGCCGGGCTACATATATGTAGTGAGAAATGGCGGGAAAAAATGGGAGCGGGAAGGCAGGCGGGGAAGAAAGTGGCGGGAAGAAAGAGGCGGGAAGACAGGGAAGAAATGGCGGGAAAACCCTAAACTCATGGCGGCCTTTAGTCGCGGTTGGGCAAAGCGACCAGCGACTAAAATAGCAACAATAAGTATTTTGTTGTAAGTAGAAACAAAATAAAATAAATAAAGCAACAAAGAAAACAAAAAAGTGTTTTCAAATTTGAAAACTAATGGCACTAACAGAAAGTTTATAATTTTTCTAAAACTAAAAGCAAAAAGAATTAAAAAATAAAGCAAAAACAATAAAAAATAAATAATAATGCAGAAAACAAAACAAAAACTGGAAAAAATAGTGCCGCCCTCTTGGACCCCCACGGCTGAATACGACTAGAAACCCTACATGGGCGGTGATTCAGGCCCGCAGGAGGCCAAGTAGGGCCCACAGGCACATAGCTAGTGAATGATTAGGCCGAAGCCTGCAGGTTGAGAGGAGCTCGAGAGGGTGGGCGCGGCCGGCGCTTATAAACCACTCTCGAGGCTCTCTCAACTAGCAGTGGGACTAAACTTTTGGGTGAGGCAGCACAAGGCCTTTAGTCATGGTCGCCGAGACCGGCCCGCGACTAAAGGTGAAGTGAGCATAAAAAACCGCCAAAAGACCTTTAGTACATGGTTGGGCGAGGCGACCAGCGAATAAAGGTACCTTTAGTCGCGGGCCTCGTAGCCCACCGCGACTAAAGGGGGCTATAAATACCACGCCCGATCTATTCTCGTCTTCTCCGATCGGTTCGTCTCTGCCCGCGCCCTCGGCGCGCCGCCGTCGCCCTCGCCCCGTCGCCGGGACTGCCCGTCCCGCCTCTCCTTCGTCGGTCCTCCCAGCGCGCCGCCGCCCTCTCCTTGGTGAGCTCCCCATCGGGCCCCGTCCGCCGTCTCGGCCCCCTCCGAACGCCCGCCCGTCCGTCGCCGCGCCCACCTACGCATGGCGGCGCTGTCGCGGCTCCCGCACGTCGATTCTTGGCGCTCGCCGGACCGGCCACTTCCCTCCGCCTGCCCGCCTGTTCGGCCGGCGCCATCGCGACCCTTGGCCGGGAGCTCGTCTTCGGCTCCCTCGCCCGGGCAGGCTACGGCCTCGGGCATGGGCACCACACCCGCTGCCCGCTAAGCGCCGGCGCCCGTTAAGGCCCCCGGCCCAATGACAATTGGGGCCACGCCTGAAACGATTTAAAAAAGGAGAAGAGAATTTAGAAAATAAATAAATAAATATATTAATTAATTAATCAGTTAATTAAATTAATTAACTTAATTAATTGTGTTTAGTAAACCTAATTAAATAACTAATATAACTAATCTGTTAATTAATCTAATTAACTTGGTTAATTAGTTAACAGACAATTTAATTAATTACATTAATTCTAAAAATGATATAAAACTTTAAAAATTAATATAAAATAATCCGTAACTTCGGATGAAAATACTTTGTACATGAAAGTTGCTCGAGCGATGAGGCGGATCCGGATACGCAGCCCGTTCGTCCGCCACACATCCCTAGCATAGCAAACACGTAACTTTCCCTCCGGTTCATCTGTGCAAAACGCGAATCACCGGGGATACTTTCCCGGATGTTTCCTTTCGCCAGATGCGACCCTCTGCCGCGTTAGGGCACACCTAGCACAGCGTATTGCCAATTACGCTTTGTGATGCTTTGATTGCTCTATTATTTATTGTGTTCCCCCGTTACTTCTTTCCCAGAGACCCGAGGCTGCCGTGACCCCAAGTTCGACTACGGAGCACCCAGTCTCGCGCTCTACCGCGACACCCTCTCCCACCCTTCCTCGCCCCTCCTTTTGCCACCGCCCTTCGCCACCGCCACCGCCACCCCCTTCTTCACTTAATTAATTTGTTTTACTACATGTTTTCGGGGTGACATAATGGCGGACGATAGAGCTGACCGATTATGGACAACTATGATCCGGACGGTGAAGCACATATGTTCGGCATCATAAACGGCGATATTCAATATGTGCCGACGGAGAAGAAGAAGATGATATCTCTTCTTATCTGAACCTTGACGGTGAAGATGAAGGGCGCCGTCAAGAAGAAGATGTCAAGAAAGCGTCGATAAGCAGCGATCTTCAAATGGAAGTAGCAACCACCTCCGTGGCCGAGGTATATATATACATTGAGCCTCACGGTGATACAAACTAAGCGATTTGAATAAATATGTGTACTAACGCAGCGACTCTCTTTCTTATTTTAGCCCTCGGCGGATCGTGAAACAATCGATGCGTCGTCAAAGCGTGGCGCAACCAAGACGATGAAACAAGGAGAAACATGCACCATCGAGGTTGTCGACGGTGCAACCGGCGAGCTGGAGCCCCGCAAGAACGCCACCAAGTTTGTCGCCCAATGCGGAGCCATTGTTAGAGACAACGTCTCGATCACCGTCGAGAGTGGAATGAGCCAAAGAAGGCACGAATTGATGGTTTCACTTTTGTCGATAAGAGAACAAAAAAAAGATTGCTTCAAGAAGCTTATGGAACATTTCGTTCTACCTCCGGAATACAACAAATTCGATGAGGAGGGTAACAAGATTGAGGAAAACAAGGAGAGGAGGAGGCTAGTCAAACAGTTCGCTCTTCATAAGATGGCCGACGCATTCCGGAAATTCAAGCAAAATCTAGCCCGTGACTTTGTCAAGCGAGAACAAGACTCCGGTTCAAAGGACAATATGAGAAACTGAAACATGATTGGCCAGAATTTGTGAAGCAAAAGAAATCGGAGCAGTTCATTGAAATATCGAAAAAAATAAGGAAAATGCGGCTAAGAAGGAGTACAATCATGTTATGGGGCCGGAGGGTATCGCATTTTGGTGCCTAGGTTGGAGAAGATGGAGAACGAGATGAGGGCGCGAGGAATCCGTCGAATGCGGAGGGATGGGACCCAAGGGCCAAAAGCTGGTGGTACGGGCATGGGGGAACGCTGAACCGGAGACAGGGGAGTGTGTTTACCGGGCAAATTAATTAAACCCACCCAAGCCCTTATTGACGCAATGAAGGATGCTCAACAGGGAAGATCAAGTTCAACAGAGAGAACGACGCTGACAAAAGCCCTCGGGAATCCCGAACACGGAGGGCGATGTACGAGGCATGGGGCACATTCCGTGGAAAATAGGGTTCCCCGAGCGATGACCCGTCTGATTCTGAAGCCGTAAGAGAAAGATGGATTGGGAATCGGATGTTGTGGCGCGGTTGGCATCGGAAATGGATGTGATGAAGAAAACCATGAGTGTACTAGTAGCGAAAGAGATGCAGCTCGGGTGCGACATGAAGATCATCCAGCGGATCTCGGAAGCCAGCGGCGGAGAAGCAGCGTGGCTTCCACGGAGGCCCACCGGCTGGTGCGAGATGCCGACGATCGAAATTACTGCACGGAGCCTCCGGTGGTCGAAATCTTGCACGGAGCCTCACGGTGGTCGAAATCTTGCACCGGAGCCTCCTCGCTACCCGTGGGCGATATAAAGGAGATGAAAGAATGTCATCTGTATTATCCTATCGGGAACATGTCCATGAAGGTAGCCATCGGCGATGCTTTACCATGTTTACTGGAGCACTCCACCACAACAACCCCATTCAAGATGGCTATGCTCGTGTCACGGTGGAGGACATAGTCCAAGGGTTTGAGGACACAGAGATTGACATTGCTACACGAAGGGGAGAAAAGACTTGGAGATGTCAAGCGCCATTTTATTCTATGGCAAAAGAAGTTTATCAAGTTTCGAGGCGAGGCGCCAAGGACAACAAGTCCACCCCCTACGGTGGTGGTGGTGGCGGTGGCGGTGGTGGTGGTGGTGGTGGTGGTGGCGGTTCACCTACACCTCCGTCACGTCGGCCGCCGCCGCCCCGATCCTAACGTCCGGCGGGTGATCACCGCCGCCCCGATCCTCGTCGGCGGGTGATCGACGCCGCCCCAATCCACCTCCGACAAAGAAGCGAAGCGATCTGGATTATTAACTTGGGACCCTTATGTACCTAAGACCACAAAGGTATCGGAGCCATCATGAAGCCTCTCCCCACAAGGCCTTGGGAACGTAGTGCCGAGGAAGTCGGCAGCTGACATGGCTGCTCATTATGAGAAATGGAAGGCGGACTGCAAGAAGAAAAGAGAGCCCGAGCCCAAGCGGTATATTCGATGAGCAAAAGAAGTGGGCTAAGTCATTTTGAGCACACCGTCCCAAGCCGAAGAATCTGCCTAACGACTATGCACGTGAACTTGAGGCAGGCACTCATGTTCAACGAGAACAAAGAGCGGGAGAAGGCGAAAGTAAAATAAGCGGAAACAAGTTGCCCATTTCGGGAACAAAGTAAACAATCGATTGCCCGCTTATAGTGGAAGCCTTCTGTCCGGATGACCCGAGATCATACAAGCTGCGACAAAGACATGGATTGACCGTAACGAGTGCGGAGAACAAGCGGCCAACTTAGGTATTACTCTTCGTGAACTGTTAGGCCTTGATGAGGCGCCCGATGAAGGAGGTAGTAATTACATATGTCAAGAATGGGCCTCTCGTCGAGCTGCTGCAGAAAATGATCTACCTCCACAAATGAAAGGTCTGCTGAATTGGTACAAGGGTTACATAAAAAATAAAACGCCAAAGAATATATTTATGCGGAAGTTAGACATGAGCATCACTTCAAACATTACTATGTACAAATTGAACTGAGTGAATTGTTCCGACTTTTCAATCTGCCTTGAGCTCGACAAATCTATCATCGGTTGCTACGTTACGTAAGTGATTTATTAATTTCTACCCCATCTCGTTCATATTGCCTGCACTATATATATGTCCTAACTATATTGTTGTGTCCGCTATTATACATGCAGAATGAAGATTAAGGAATGCGAGTAAGGAACATCCATGATGTTGGGTTCATTGACCCACACATCGTTAATGGACATGTGTTGGAGCGTCACCCCGCCGACGTGGAGGCAGACACTGTGGCGGTTTCTTACAAAGCAGGAACTCAAAAGTGATATTCTATTTCCTTACCATTTTGGGTGAGTGTTTACATCTTGAGCACATTCTCTTTTGTTTACTCCATGTGCATGGTATGTGGCGGCTAATCGATGAGTTATGCATGACGTCTTGTGCATGTATCGTGTCCGCATGAGTTCCACTTTGGATTCTGCTAGTAATTAAAGTTAACACCTCAGAATGTCTCGTCCACGACTCTCACGAATATGGATCCAAAGCTTTGGGCCGACATGAGAAGAATGTTGCGAAGTAATTATTTTCATTCATTTGCGCTCTATATCGATCGGCCTATTTCGTTCATTTCCTAATATCAAGTAACTAATAACTCTCTTGTTCATTTAATTTTCTTTGCCTCGTAGGGTTTGGAGACGGTTCGTAGATACAAAGGTCGGTGAATTCAAAAAGAGCTAGAATTCAAAATGTTAAAGCCTAAGAATCTTTGGGGATATTCAGCCACGGAGACCAATCTATGTGGATACTATGTTCGTGAGAGGATCCGAGATACACCTCTGAGCGGGTTCCGAGTGATACCAATGCTCGGAGGAATAGCCTCCGGATGATGCTTAGTCCGTAAGCTCGCTTCCGACCACTTCAAGAGGAACTAGCTGGATGGTTCAACAGGAAGTCCTCCATCCTAAAGGAGAACACTATTACGAGGACGTAGAACTTTATATGCATTAAATCATGTATGGAAACTTGTTCAAAATTGTATATGGTCATCCGATGATATTGAATATATATTGTATATTCCTCTTGAATTCTTTTTGGTTCTAATTTCAAATTTATTTGAAATTGTACATTCATATGCATGTATGTAGTATCGTAGAATATATGAAACTCCTTCAAAATTAAAATAAAGCACAAAAGAAATAAAACAATACAAATTAAACAGAAAACAGGTTTAGGGGGGGCTAAAACCCTAAACCTGTGGCGGCCTTTAGTCGCGGTTGGCGAAGAACCGCGACTAAAGGTCCTCCGCCCCGACGGCCGCCTGGCGCCCACGTGGACGGGCCGTTAGTCGCGGTTCTTAAGCAGCCAGGACTAAAGGTGGGGGGCTTTAGTCGCGCTTATTTGGTCGCGGTTGCGCAACCGCGACTAATGGCAGTTGCGAACCGCGACCAAAGACCTTTTTTCCACCAGTGTCGAGTACATGTACACGAAGTCCACAGTACGAGCTATATAAATTAATAAGTTCCAACTGTTCTAGTTATTAGACCAGCTTCATCAACTCATCCAATTTGCCCGTGGAGGACAAATGGAAGAGGATTAAAGCAATGTAGGCACAAGTTCAAGATGAAAAGCTTGCATCGAATTAATAATTAGGATAACAGGACCGCCCCATGCATAGACCAAGCTCAAGGGTAACCCTGGCGATCACATCTGGCGCAACTCCAGCATTTGGAAAGCATCATATATGCATATCTACTAGGCTAGCTAGCTACTAATTAATTATGTGTATCTGAAGGAGTTAATTAGTCAGGGGTTGTTGGGCATTGTGGAAGGGGAGAGGTCTTGCAATAGCGCGTAGTGGTGCTGCTGGAGAGTTCCCGCCATTGGATGAGAGGTTGGATGATGATGGGGAGGCGGTGGCACGCTCAGCAGGTGCATGTTAGGGCTTGGGTAGGGCATGCGCATCATGCTCATCAGCTCTGGGTGGAACACCCCCGGCAGCATGAGGTGCGGCGGCGGGAGCCCGTGGAATCCGGGGGGCATGAAGAGGTGTGGCGCTTCCCGGAGGCTGGCGGGGCTGTGGTGCGTGTGCTGCCCTTCGTGCGTGGTGATCACCGTCGACGGGTCACAATGCGACCGCTCCACCCGCTTCTTCACGCCGCACTTGGGCGTCGTGCACCGGTAGTAGCTCCTGCAAGACGTTGCCATTTACATTACGTTATCACGGCGGTTCACACTGAGCTTCATGCATGCAACTGGGCGTACCTTGGATAAGGGCTGTTCTTGACGGCCTTACGGCGTATTTGCGCCAGCGGTAGCCGTCCTCCAGGTGATCGACCTCGCTCTTGGTGAGGAAGGAGGCAGGGGCAGCCGCGGCCTCTTCTCGGCTTTCTTTTGGGTGTGTTAGTCCTGCAGCGGCAAAGTAATCAATCAGTTAGGTTCATCGCAAAATAAAAATAAATAAGCACAGAACAGGCACTGATCCAACAGGGCCTAGCTTAGCTAGGTCAATCAATCTATCGTGATTTGTCCGGAAGCACTATATGTAGCTAACTATGTCGCGTAGATATATATTTCATGGAACGGTGCAGCCCATGTCTATATAGTTATGCCGAGAATGATCAGTGTTGTAGATCTATAGTAAGTATAACAGATAGGGAGTGTTGTAAGTTAGCTAGTTAGATATATATACCTACTCTCGTAAAAAAAGAAGATATATATACCTACAGATCACATGTCATGACAAGATCAGCCTGATGTAATGCAAAATTTAGGAAATTTATACTAATGGCCTTGATGCTTTTGGAGATTATATTACATTTTTGGATCTTTTCTAAAAGGGGGAGAGATCTTTATTTTGGGTCTTCAAAGACGAAGCTATCTACTTGGTCAAAGTTTGAAGCTACGGCACGCATGCGCAACAATTGATTAATTCTAAGGAAGATCTCTTCTAGAGTGTACGTCGATTGTCTTTTAAATTGAATACCACACGATCTATAAAGTTATCTTGGACCAAAGCAATAAGAAGCATATAAGACGACAAAAGTGTGCGTCAGCTTGGGGGCTAACCGGATCTAATCCATGATGAACTATAAGAACCCTAATGAAGCAAATCGTAGCAAACCCTAATGTTCACATCACGTAATAGACAAGGCACAAGCACAATGGGGCAGAACGAAAGAAAATCCAAGTAATTAAGCAATAGTAGGACCAGATCTATCACTGTATGAACACATCGCATAAGCTCACGACAAAAGGAATCGGCGAAGCAAGAAATCAAGGCGATTCACACAGCAGATCAGCATCAAATTGGCGAAACCTACGCTGTCTTGGAACTTTCCCCATCTTCATGGTCCTTCCCATCCTCCTGGTCATCCGCCTCCTGCGCCCGGCCCTTCTTGCTCCGGCGAGACTTTCCCTCACCGTCCCCGCCTCCGGACGAGAAAGATACCGATGAGTTGGGTGTTAGCAGCGCCGCGCTTTCTCCAGCAGCGCTGCCGGTGCCCTGGCTCTCTTGGTCATGGCTCCTAACGTCGACCGACAACTCGTGCTTGGCCGGCACGTCGAGATGCCGAGCTAGCCCGGCGGGGTCCAACAAGAACCCCTGCAGGTAGTTCGTGATGCTCGAGTACGGCGCGATCTCGTCGGCGCGTACACCACCGCCGACGCCCTCGGGCTGGTTGAAGAAGAAGCTCTCCATGTCGTCGTTGCTGAGCTCGTAGCCGCCGGCGCCATCGTAGCGGGTGAGTTGGCCGTGGCCATGCTGGTGGTAGAGGCCATGACGGCCCTGATCCCCTACCCCGCCACCACCGGAAGACATGATGAGAGAGTGGGAGGTAGCTAAGTGTGTAAAGAGAGGAGAGGCGTGGAAGTGAGGAGGAGGGTTTCAGCTTGCACCTAGTCTCGCCTTCCCCTCTTCATATTCATTTTTAATTGCAAAAGCGTGCAAGGATGATAGGCGCAAGATACGACTTTTGTTGAATGGAATATATAATTTTCAGTGGGTGCGGGGGCAAGGCGATCTAGCTAGTACTACGTATTCTAGTGTGATGTGTAGAATCAGTCAATTCCTAATGTGTCTACTGTATTAGTGATATCTCCTTGTTTAAGATTCTGTTTGCATTTATCCATCTGGGCGTATCCGTCAGAACAACCTGTCGGCATATAAAATGAACTGCAGATTTCGTTTTTTAGGGGCATATTACGGCAGGTTACTGCTGAATGATCGAGATACTTGATTCGAACTGGATGTGATTTAGTGTGCTTAAATCCCGCGTTTGGACAGACATGGAGTACTTTGTTTTCCTCTCTTTTTTGGGAGGAGAAGGGCAGATACTACTTGCAGTCCTCTATGGTCTAGCTGGTGTTGCAGCCAAGAATTTTGACACAAACGTGTGGCTTTACCCAGTAGTACAACGCTCTCGTTCTATAATTCCACGTGCATATATGCGGGTACCATTTTTGAATTAATGGTCGCATGCATACTTGTATAGCGTTGTGGAATTGGAGCTTATGAATGTACTGCCTGTCCGGGGTTTTTTTTCCGTATTTCACTAAACTTTGACCTTAGATTTGAGTAGCAAAATATAAGTTGTATGACATACAAATTATATTGGTGTATTCGTATTTGAAAGGAGTTTTCAACGATATTATTTTTGTTACATATAAATATACTCCCTCCGATACAAAATAAGTGTCGTGGTTTTAGTTCAAAATTAAATGTATGGTCAAATTTTGACCCAAAATGCCATGTGACTAATAAATCCTGACGAAAGTATAGTACATACATACGACATTCAAGTTACTCTCTCTCTCTCTCTCTCTCTCTCTCTCTCTCTCTCTCTCTCTCTCTTCTATGGAATATGGACAACACTTTCATGAAGTACTATACATAACCGTACATAGTGCAACTGACCTCCTGGATGGATAAAATAGTCTGATGAAGTTAGCAAACCATGTTCTGTTGTCTAAATCAAACATGTATATACGGGTTTTGTATTTTTTTTCTTCTTCGAAACAACGAGCCTACCCTAGACTATTTCTATTAAAGAAACAACCCCAGTACTACAAGGTAGCAAATGAAACAACACCAAACGGGAAAGAAAGCCTCTGAAGGCAACAGAAGCAAAAGTCGCTGATTACTACTGCACACAGGCAAAGTCAACCAACCACACACACACACACGAGGGTGAAACTGCTCTAAAAGTTCAAAACAGGTTTTCACCATGCTACTTATTACATCATGCCCAGTGAAGAAAAGCTTATAGCTAAATGAGACTCCCAACACCACTCAGCTTCAAACCCTCCCGCCCAAAGGGTTCCATCCATGTCTTCTGTTGAAGATTTCTTGCAACACCTCTCTGGTCCTTAACGCACCATCTTCAGTTATGCATCTGTCTTGGCTTTTCTATAATATTCTCCAAGAATTGATCAGGAAGGAACAAAATTTGTAAACCATAGAGGAGGGATCATCATGAAATTTCTTATCAAAGCATGCTATATTCCTAGTTTTCCAAATTGTCCAGCAGATATTAACCCCCCCCCCCCCCACACACACACACAATAAGTACCATTCTTCTTTGATTTCCAAGAAACACTGTAACCAACTTTCCAACATATTTGAAACACCATCAGGAGGTCTAGTCAAGTTAGAGACACAGATCATCACCTGCCAGACAAATCTGGCAAGGCTACACAGGAACATAAGATGATCAATATTCTCTCTGAGGCCACATAAATGGCATTCTTCCTTGCCACCCAATCCATCCACTTTTGATGAGATTGTCTTTAGTTAAAATGCTATTTTGGTCATCACCTACAAAAAAAAATCCCTAATCTTTAAGGGAATTCTCAATTTCCAAATCCCTCTAAACCCAACCAGGGGAGAGGATTTGAGAAGCACTTATTGTTCCTTCACCACAAATTTGTTCTTGTTGTTCAGCAACCAAATGACTTTATCCTTCTCATCCACAAGCTCAACTTGATCGACGAGCTTTTTTAACTCTTCCCACTGAGCCAAATACTCTCCATGTAAAGTTCTCTTGAAGGTAAAGCTATCCCAACCAGCTTCCTTAACAGTTTTAATAGTAACTAGCTTGGTAAAAGTGATGTTGTATAATCTGGGAAATATCTCCGCTTGATTTTTATTTCCTAGCCAAAGATCTTCCCAAAATAAGGTCCTAGCACCATCACCTACCACCCTTTCTGGTCAGGCTAACAAAGATTTCTTTGACTTTCATCAACCCCTGCGAGAAGTGAGAATCATTGTTGCCACAACTCACTGCAGACAATGTTTGACCAGCTAGCATTTGTTATGCGACAACTCTTGCCATAAACCTTTAGAATTTTCAAGCTTCCACAACCATTTCATCAGCAAGCATTTGTATTTCAACTGGCAGACAATGTTTCCGTTTTGTATTGCTTTACTTGCTAGCTGAAATACAAATTTGTCTCACTTGTCGTGCATGTTCTGACATGTATATACATAGCACGATAGGGATTTTAAATAGCTACATACAAATTTGTCTCATTTGTCATTAACGCATGTTGTCCCACTTATCGTGTACATGCATGCATATATATTTTTGGATTCTATATACGAATACGGAATAAGAATTATAGGATTTATAATAAACAGGTGAAAAGGGAAGGTGTAAACTCATTCTCACCAAAGGGTTACCGCCGGACATGCAGAAAATTAAATTGCATGACGACTCCTGGACCGTCTAGTGGTCTCCTCTAGACCTCACCTCCAATCCCTTTTCTACATATAATCTTCTGAGTCGATGCTGTCTCTTTAGCAACAATTAGCTCGCTAGAATTGTTTGGTACAATAAATATTAACTTAGGAATTTCGCAAGAAAATAATTACTAATTTAGGCATTTCGCAAGCTAAATTTGGTCAGGATTCCAGTAAATGCAGTTGTATTACGTTAGAACCGAACGGGAGCTTATACAAGATGCAGCCGGAGGGAGAGAGAAGGGTCGGCGTAGGCAGTGGACACCTGGCCCATCCAAAAGGACCGAAAAGACGGATCCTCCGTCAACAAAACAAGGCACCCGCTTTTAAAACGGGCGGCGCCGCGGCCCACCTAGTTGGAGGATCTCTCACGACACCTCCCGAGCCTGCCTGCATGCTGATGCTGGCGAGGAGGAGCATGTATGACGGTGATGCTGACCCGTCACACCACGAGCGGCGCCCGGTCGAGCAGCAAAGCAAAGCACAAGCTAGCGGTCGTGGCCGCCGTCCGTCACGAGCGCGCGGCGCGGCCAAGCGTCTCGGCGTCGGTAGCACAGCTCGGTCAAACTTCCACGCTCCGGATCTCAGCCGCTTTCACAGCCAAATCTGCCCGTGCGGCTCCGCACGTGTGCCATTGCCCCTGACATGGTACGCGCCACCGCCCCGATCCGCTCGTCGAAACCCGAATCACATGGAGCCCGCGTGGTGCCGTGGAGTCCTGGCGAAGTTGTACCGGGAGGGGAGGAATCATCGGCGGTAGCACGTCACCGGCGTGCGGGGCCATGGCCGGCCGTGTGAACAGGCGTGCGCTTTGTGGCGCCGCGATAGTATGTACGGCTTGCGTCCAGATTTCGGGGTATTTTGTTCGTGCGTGCGTGCGTGCGGGTTGCGGGGCGGTGGGTGGTGGGCGTCGGCAGACGCAGGTGGTGTGGGCTGGACCGATGCGATGCGGTGCGGTGCGCGCGGGATGGACGCAGAGTGGAGGAAGTGGATGCGATACGTACGTGGTGCTGCGGAGACCGGCGGCGTGAGCGTGAGGAGTTTCCGTCCGCGTGCGCTAATATTTTTTGGGCGATTTCGTCTCATTCATGTTCCCGGTGTGTCGATCGCTTGTCGCTTCGACCGAGGACAGCGTGGTTGGTCTGTGACTTGGACGGGCATGGACGTATGGTCACGGTCCTCACAAAAGGAAAAAGGGTTTTCTTTATGGTATAAAGAAAAGGTCAATTCGTTCGGAAAGGTAGGGTGAGTGAATATGTGCGTGCCCCCACCGAGCTAATTTGGGCGTGCATGATTCCGTAGGTTCAGGTGCATGCATGTCAGCATGTGGTCAGGCACGTCACCACGTTACTACGGTGCGATGTGATCGCTGAGCTGAAAATCCTAGTTGGAGAGCGGGTGAATCACTGATTGTTGACGAATCGATTCTCGACTTCTCGAAAATTTGCAAGTGCACCAACATACGCATTGAGCTACTCAGCGGTCTTTGTATCACCTAGACTAGAAATGTAAATTTGAACTTCGGCCCAGATGCAGCAACAATCCTGACCACACGTCCCTTACATTGAGTTATCTGCACCTGACTGTTGCCATGTTTGCAAATTTCTCTAAGTTTTGTCCATATCTAAGAGCGTCACCAACCTGACCCTCCAAACCCACCCACCCTCCTCGCTCCCTCCGTCCCGTCCCCTCCGTCTATATATTCGGGTGGACACCGCAAACAGTGTCTCGATAAAAAATCGTCGCCTAAGTGGCGCCTCCCGTACCTAGCTCATATGGCGAGCCTGCCCTGACACCCCTCAACCCCATTCCGTATGTGTGGTGGATTTGGGACTGCCCAACGCATCCGTCGCTTCAGATTCGACACGTTAGATTGTCAAAGTTAAATCCGGTAGATCCCTCAGGGTGCCCTAAGTTAGGTTACTCGGTGTGATGGTAACATGACACATGATTTTACCATGGTTCGGCCTCTATAGAGGAGATAATACCCTACGTCCTGATTGTGTTTTATTGTGTTGGAGTGTATCCAAAGTACAAAGTACCGAGAGGTTGTAAGTTGTCTATGAGCCTGGCCACTCGGTTTACGTACCACACCGAAGGATCCTAGGGTACATGGATCTTAGCCGGCTACGTACAGAGAGGTAGATACCTCTATGATTCCAACTTCTTGTCTTGCGTGTCAAGCCTCTTGGAATCTTTATGTGATGCACCATGACCCGCCCAAAGTGGCCCAAGAGAAACCGGCAAGGGGTCCTCGGCCCGGCCCACCGGGCCAAAAACGTCATGGTGAGAGGGATAAGGTACCAATGACAACCCTGAGGGCAATCCTCATCTTCTCAGCCACTGTCGCAACCTCTTGGAGTCGGGCCTCCGCGTCATCATTCTGGATCTCTGGTAGCAGAGCTCCAAAAGGTAGACAGAAGGCATATCAAAGAAGAGGCGACCGAAAAGGTTAAAGAACACTCACGTCAATCCTAAGGCATGTACCCTTAGCAACAACTTCCAAATTTTGGCAGTTCTGTTGCGCCTCAGCAACCTGCGTAGCCACCTCCTCGCTCTCCCGCTGAAGTGGGGTGACCTTCTGATCGGCCTCCCGGGCCACATCAGCCTGCTGCGTCAGTTTCTTCTCCGCGGCCTCTAGATCACAATGAAGCAAGCCCCGGCGGTCCTTATTCTCCTCCAAGTCATTACAAAGGGAATAGCAGGCCTCCCGCTCCTGCTGAAGGGCGGCCTCCCGCTCCTGCTGAAGGGCGGCCTCCAGCTCACATTTGGAGGACAACACTACCTCCAGCTGCTTCTTGGAAGCCTCCTCTGCCTCTTCTGCCTTCTTACGGGCCTGGAAGGCCTCATCCAACTCCCTGTGGAGGGGTGTCGTCTCTTCTGGGGCTACACAAGGGAAAACATTGCAAAACCCCTTCAAGTCAAATAAATCAACAGACAGGGTTGCACTAGGTACAAATCCAAAAGTGATGACTTACAGGAGGCATCATCCTTGGTACGTTGCAAGGCCACCAGCCTTCTGCTAAAGAGCCCCCAACCGCTCCTCCAGCTCCGAGACCTGCGCGGCAAGGCTGCGATTATCCTCAACGAGACCCTAAATAAGGATGGAAGGATACCTGCTTATAAAAAGAGATATGCGGAACCAAGCATGGCTATCGGACTACCACCATACTTGGTCCCGGGGGCTACTATAGAGGCAACACACACCTTGAAGTTGGGCTCCACAGATAGCCCCGCCTCCTTCAGGACCGGCCAAAGGCGCTTCAGTGCCTCATCGGCAGCCCCCAAGGGCGATGCAACCTCTGCAGGGACCTCTGATGCGAAGCCCCCATGCAGTTATGAAGGGACCTCCCGTGGTGGGTCGGCCAATGATAACCACAAGTATAGCGGATCAATTGTAGTATTTTTTGATAAGTAAGAGTGTCGAACCAACGAGGAGCTAAAGGTACAATTAATATTATCTCAAGTTTTATCGACCACCAATACAACTCTACGCACTCCAACGTTTGGTTTACCTCCAAACAAGTAATAAAACTAGAAGTACATTGAAGGTGAAGTTGGATAGGTTTGCAAGATAATAAAGAACGTGAAAATAAAAGTTAGGTGATGTTTTAATAAAAGTACAATCAAGTTAGTATAGCGAGTGTGGAAAAGTGGTGGTAGGATTTATGGAATTGCCCCTAAGCAATTGGCTAAGTTACTAGACCAATAGCAAGTTTTTATGTGGGAGAGGTCACTGCTAGCATGTCATCCCTTACTTGGAATTCTATGCACTTATCATTGAAACTATTAGCAAGCATCCGCAACTACTCCGGGCGTTTTAGCGCATCTGTTGGAAATATGCCCTAGAGGCAATAATAAAGTGGTTATTATTTCATTTCCTTGTTCATGATAATCGTTTATTATCCATGCTATAATTGTATTTACCGTAAACTCAAATATATGTGTACATAGACAACAACATGTCCCTAGTAAGCCTCTACCGGACTAGCTCGTTGATCAAAGATGGCTATGGTTTCCTAGCCATAGACATGATCTGTCATTTGATAATGGGATCACATCATTAGGAGAATGGTGTGATGGACAAGACCCAAACTATAAACGTAGCATATGATCGTGTCAAGTTTATTGCTATTGTTTTCTGCATGTCAAGTATATGTTCTATGACCATGAGATCATGAAACTCACTAACACCGAAGGAATACCTTATGTGTACCAAACGTCGCAACACAACTGGGTGACTATAAAGGTGCTCTACAGGTATCTCCGAGGGTGTCTGTTGAGTTGGCATGGATCAAGACTGAGATTTGTCACTCCGTATGACGGAGAGGTATGTCAGGGCCCACTCGGTAATACAACGTCACAGTAAGCTTGCAAGCAATGTGACTAATGAGTTAGCCACGGGATCTTGTATTACGGAACGAGTAAAGAGACTTGCCGGTAACGAAATTGAACTAGGTATAGGGATACCGACGATCGAATATCGGGCAAGTAACATACCGATGGATGAAGGGAACTATATATGGGAATAGTTGAATCCTTGACATCGAGGTTTGACCGATAAAGATCTTCGTATAATATGTAGGAACCAATATGGACATCTAGGTCCCGCTATAGGTTATTGACCGTAGAGTTGTCTCGGTCATGTCTACATGATTCTCGAACCCGTAGGGTCGCACGCTTAACGCTCGGTAGCGCTAGGGTAGTATTGAGATATTAATAGTGGAAAGTCCAAAGGTTGTTCAGAGTCCCGGATAGGATCCGGGACATCACGAGGAGCTCCGGAATGGTCTGGAGGTAAGATTTATATATGGGAAGTCATATTTTGGGCTCCGGAAAAAGTTCGGTTTTTGGTATTGTACCGGGAAGGTTCTAGAAGGTTCCGGGGGTTCCATCATGGGGCCCAACAACATAGGAAGGGCCCACATGGACCAAGGGGTGGGGCTACATCCCACTTAGGATGGCTGCCCCATTCCCCAAGGTACATGTTGTTTAAATCTAGAGATAAGGTCTTATCTCTAAATTTAAAGGGTTAAATCTAGAGATAAGATGTTATCTCCAAGTTTAAAGGGATTTCAACCTTGTGGTCGACCCTTGATGGGTTTTTGAGGCCCTCCCCTGCCCCCTAGCCTATATATAGATGGGGGAGGCGCATGGGGGCAGCCAACCCTTCACCCTTACCCATTGCCTCTCCCAACTCCTCTCACGTTTCACCGGTACGCGCTTGGTGAAGCCCTGCCGGAGTTTCGTTGCCACCACCACCACCACACCGTCGTGTTGGTTCAGATCTCATCTACTTCCTATCGCTCGCTCGCTGGATCAAGCAGGAGAGAACTCCACCGAGCCGCACGTATGCTAAACTCGGAGGTGTTGTTCGTTCAACACTTGATCGAGAGTGCGTGGACAGATCGTGATTGGATCGCGAAGACGTTCGACTACATCAACCGCGTTTCTTAACGCTCCTGCTTAGCGATCTTCAAGGGTATGTAGATGCAATCTCTCCTCTCGTAGTTGTTCATCTCCTTGATCGATCTTGGTGAGCGTAGGAAAATTCTTGTTTCCCATGCAACGTTCCCAACAGTGGCATCATGAGCTAGGTCTATGCGTAGATGACATCACGAGTAGAACACAAAGGAGTTTGTGGGCATTGATATTCAGATTGCTTCCTTCCTTGGTCTTTTCTTGATTCGGCGGTATTGTGGGATGAAGCCGTCCAGACCAACTTTACATGTCCACGTACATGAGGCGGTTCCATCGACAAACATGTGACTTTGTTGCATAAGATGGCTGGCGGGTGTCTGTCTTTCTCACCTTAGTTGAATCGGATTCAAACAAAGGTGGTCCTTGTAGAAGGTTAAATAGCAACTTGCATATCATTGGTGTGCCTTTGCGTAGGTAAGATCCGTTCTTGCTAGATACCCATAGCAGCCACGTAAAACATGCAACAACAATTAGAGGACGTCTAACTTGTTTTTGCAGGGTATGTTGTGATATTATATGGCCAAAGACATGATGAAATATATTTGATGTTTGAGATGATCATGTTTGTAATAGTTTATATCGACTTGCATGTCGTGCATACAGCAACCGGCAGGAGCCATAAGTTTGTCTTTAATTATTGTATGACATGTGTGTCGATCATTAAGCGCTATGTAATGCTTTACTTTATCGCTAAGCGGTAGCAGTAGTAGTAGAAGCATGGTTGGCGTGACTGTTGGAAATATGCCCTAGAGGCAATAATAAAGTGGTTATTATTATATTTCCTTGTTCATGATAATTGTCTATTGTTCATGCTATAATTGTGTTATCCGGAAATCGTAATACATGTGTGAATACATAGACCACAACATGTCCCTAGTGAGCCTCTAGTTGACTAGCTCGTTGATCAATAGATGGTTACGGTTTCTTGACCATGGACATTGGATGTCGTTGATAACGGGATCACATCATTAGGAGAATGATGTGATGGACGAGACCGAATCCTAAGCATAACACAAGATCGTGTAGTTCGTCTGCTAAAGCTTTTCTAATGTGAAGTATCATTTCCATAGACCATGAGATTGTGCAACTCCCGGATACCGTAGGAATGCTTTAGGTGTGCCAAACGTCACAACGTAACTAGGTGGCTATAAAGGTACACTACAGGTATCTCCAAAAGTGTTTGTTGGGTTGGCACGAATCGAGACTGGGATTTGTCACTCCGTATGACGGAGAGGTATCTCTGGGCCCACTCGGTAATGCATCATCATAATGAGCTCAATGTGACTAAGTAGTTAGTCGCGGGATCATGCATTACGAAACGAGTAAAGTGACTTGCCGGTAATGAGATTGAACGAGGTATTGGGATACCGACGATCGAATCTCGGGCAAGTAACGTAACAATTGACAAAGGGAATTGTATACAGGATTGATTGAATCCCCGACATCGTGGTTCATATGATGAGATCATCGTGGAACATGTGGGAGCCAACATGGGTATCCAGATCCCACTGTTGGTTATTGGCCAGAGAGCTGTCTCGGTCATGTCTGCATGATTCCCGAACCCGTAGGGTCTACACACTTAAGGTTCAGTGACGCTAGAGTTGTTATGGGAATCAGTGTGCAGTTACCGAATGTTGTTTGGAGTCCCGGATGAGATCTCGGACGTCACGAGGAGTTCCGGAATGGTTCGGAGGTAAAGATTTATATATGGAAAGTCCTATTTTGGCCACCGGGAAATGTTCAGGATTTTTCGGTATTGTACCGGGAAGGCCCACCTGCACGGGGGGACCCACATGACCGTGGGTAGTTGGGGCAAGGCCCCACACCCCTGGTCAAGGCGCACCAAGATTGTAACACCCCGGATGTAACTTTCCATATTTGTAACTCCAATTCTTGCCATTTTCGGCATTGTGATATGATATTCCCTCCGTGGTTGGGTTTTTGTCTTTTGTTTTGCATTTTGTTTTTGTCATGCATCTCATATCATGTCATCATGTGCATCTCATTTGCATACGTGCTCGTCTCATGCATCCGATCTTTTTCCCCGTTGTCCGTTTTGCAATCCGGCACTCCTATGTCCCCCGGCGTCCCCTTTTACATTTTTCCGTGAGCGGGTACTAAACTTTCTCGGAATGGACCGAGGTTTGCCAAGTGGCCTTGGTACACCACCGATAGACCACACTGTCAAGTTTGGTCATTTGGAGCTCGTTTGGTACTCCAACGGTTAACCGCACTCTCGCAAAGGGCTCTTTTAAGTTGCAGCCCAACACCCCTCCAAAACAGCCCAATAACCCATCTAAGTCACTTCCATGTCCATCGCCGTTCGATCAGGATCGTGTGGGCCAAAACTACACTCCATTTGGAGCTTCCTAGCTCCTTCTACCTATAAAAACACCCCTCCTCCCGAAATCTCGGGTCATTCCACCCCTAACCCTAGTCTTCTTCCTTTGCCTTGGACACGTCCGTCCGGCCGGACAAAAATCCGCCGCCGCCGCCCAATCGGGCGCGCCATCCACCCGGGCGGCCCACCACCGCGCCTCCACCGGCGGGCCCGCTTTGGCCGTGGCCTCCCTCCGCCATGGGCCGCCTCGGCCTCCGCTCCGCGCCATGCGCCTCCGCGCCTCCGGCCCGGCCGACCCGCCCGCCGCCCGGCCCCGCCTCGGCCCCCGCGCCGGCCTCTCCTCCCTCCGGCCGGAGCTCCCGCTCCGGCGATGGATCCGATCTAGATCCAAACGAGGGTTGACTTCTTCTCCCCCGAAATTTCCTCCAAGTCATTATTCTGTGATTATTTTGTTGCATTTTCATCATGCCATAACTTTGCACCTGTGGCTCCGTTTTGGGCGTGTAGCACACCAAAATGTTCGCCGCAAAGAGTACATCATTTCTTCTCATTGCATAATTTACATTTGAGCTCATATTGATGCCCGAAATGCTGTTGTAAGAGGGCTATGTGATGTTAGTTTCTGTTTCTTAACAGAACATGCACTTTTGTCATTTTTGCCATGATTGATGTGTGCATCCTATGATTTTGAGTCATACATGTGTTTTATAATATGACATGCCATCTTTACAGGGGTGTATGCCATGTATTTTTGTGATCTCTGTGGTGACTAGCACAAGCATGCAAACTAGGCTTCATGATGTTGCTGATTTCAGCCCCTGTTTTGCTGATATTTTTATGCCATGTTAACTTGATGCTACCGAGAGATCCATGCATATTTTGAGATACTTCAGTAAGGATGTTTTGAACATATGGTTATGCTCTATCCATCCATGCCCTTGTTTGCAATTATGGAGTGCCATAGATTGAGCCAATCGAGCTCTACTTTTGCTATAAAATGTTTCCTGGCAGATTGTTTACATGTTATTCAATTTTGCCAAGGTTGTTGTAGTTGATCCGTGTATGCTATGATGTTGTGCTTTCCATGTATAGCTTCTACGCCATGTCTTCTTGACGTATGTATGCTTAGTTTATCATGAAATGCTCTGTAGTGAGTGCATCGAGCTCTTAAACATGCCTACTTGTTATCTGTTTTTGTCATGCCCTGTTGCTGAATCTGTTAACGAAACTTGCTATGTTGACATGGGTGCTATTGCATTTTCTGTTCCCTTTTGGCTCATGGTCAGTAAGGTACTTTTGTTCTATGCTTTGAGTAGATTCATGCCATGCCTTGATTTGCTATTATAAGTTCCTGTAGCATGCTGTTTGCTTGCTCTGAACATTGCTTCCTGATGCTGATTCTGCCATGTTCACTAAGTCTGTGAAGCTGATATATTTTGCACTTTTGCCATGCTTGTTTGGACCTGTTATGGTGTGATTTAGCCGTAGCTCAGTGTTCATATTTTGTCAAGAATCTTGAGTAGATCACTGCCATGTGCTTTGTTTGCATGTTTGGGTGCAGTAGCTTAATTTCTTGTTGCTCGCTAAGTGGTATCATGCTGTTAATGGCAGATTTGTGCCATTCTTGTTTTGCTTGTCATTTGCAAATCGTGCATCCGATTCCGGTGATCCTTATATCGATTTCAACCGAAATCATCTCACCTTTCCAGCGGCGTACTTTGTTTGCCAAGTTGATTCCTGGTTCATCATTTTCCTTCCGGAGCACGCATACGCATTGCATATCACATCTCGCATATCATGCCATGTATTGCATCATGTTGCTTGTGCATTGCACCGTGATTTATTGTGGTTCCTTTGTTTGTGTTCTTGCTTTGGGTAGAGCCGGGAGGCGAAATACGTGAACGAGGAACCTGTTGAGAACGCTTACGAGGATCAAGCTTTCGACAACTCTGAGAACTTTGCAGGCAAGATGACCATACCCTCGAAATCACTTTTATCTTTGCTTGCTAGATGCTCGCTCTTTTGCTATGCCTATGCTACGATGCCTATCACTTGCTTATCATGCCACCCATATTGCCATGTCAAACCTCTAACCATCCTTTCCTAGCAAACCGTTGATTGGCTATGTTACAGCTTCGCTCAGCCCTCTTATAGCGTTGCTAGTTGCGGTGAAGATGAAGTTTGTTCCTTGTTGGAACATGGAGATGTTGTTCCTTGTTGGAACATGTTTACTTGTTGGGGATATCACAATATATCTGCTATAATTAATGCATCTATATACTTGGTAAAGGGTGGAAGGCACGGCCTTATGCCTGGTGGTTTGTTCCACTCTTGCCACCCTAGTATCCGTCAAACCGGTGTTATGATCATTGAATTATGCGATCCATACACGGTTGGGTGATTTATGGGACCCCATTGACAGTTCGCTTTGAATAAGACTCCTCCAAAGAAGGCCCAACTTTGGTTTTACCATTTGCCACCTAAGCCTTTTTCCCCCGGGTTTTCGCGAGCCCGAGGGTCATCTTTATTTTAACCCCCCGGGCCAGTTCTCCTTCGAGTGCTGGTCCAACTTGAGCGATGTCCGGCGCCCCTTGGGCAATCAGGGTCTATGCCAACCCGACGTCTGGCTCATCCGGTGTGCCACGAGAACGAGATATGTGCAGCTCCTATCGGGATTTGTCGGCACATTCACGGCTTCTTTGGTCTTGTTTTATTGCTATCGAAATGTCTTGTAGTCCGGGATTCGAGATCGATCGGGTCTTCGGTAGAAGGAATATCCTTCGTTGACCGTGAGAGCTTATTATGGGCTAAGTTGGGACACCCCGTAGGGTATTATCTTTCAAAGCCGTGCCTGCGGTTATGAGGCAGATGGGAATTTGTTAATGCCGGTTGTAGAAAACCCGAAGTTGACCTTAATTAATACACATCAACCAAGGCGTGTGTAACCGTGATGGTCTCTTCTCGGCGGAGCCCGGGAAGTGAACACGGTGTTGGAGTTATGTTTGACGTAAGTAGTTCAGGATCACTTCTTGATCGCTACTAGCTTCACGACCGTGCCTTGCTTCTCTTCTCGCTCTCTTTTGCGAATGTAGCCACCATACATGCTAGTCGCTTGCTGCAGCTCCACCTCACAACTCTGTCCTTCCTATAAGCTTAAATAGTCTTGATCTCACGGGTGTGAGATTGCGAGTCCCGTGACTCACAGATTCTACCAAAACAGTTGCAGTGCCGACAATGCCGGTCAGAGATGGCGCAACCGAGCTCAAGTGGGAGTTCGACGAGGAACGTGAGTCGTTACTATGTGTCTTTTCCTGATGATCAGTTGTGGAGCCCTGTTTGGACGATCGGGGATCTGTTTTGCATTTGGGGTATATTCTTTTATTTTGGTTCCGTTGTCTGACCTTGAGTGTAATCTGGATGATGGATGTTTATTTATGTTTTGTGTGTAGTGGCATTTGTAAGCCAACTATGTATCTCTTTCCCTTATGTATTACATGGGTTGTGTGAAGATTACCTCACTTGCAACATTGCTTTCAATGCGGTTATGCCTCTAAGTCGTGCTTCGACACGTGGGAGATATAGCCGCATCGAGGGCATTACAAAGATCCCCCCTTAGAAGAAATAAGATCATATCTCGAAGGGATAAGATCAAGATCCCTAAAAAAGGGGGATAACAATCGATGGGGATGGGAAATGATGGGATTTCTTTCCCCCACCTTTGCCAACGCCCCAATGGACTTGGAGGGCAAGAAACCAGCCCCCTCCACCCCTATATATAGTGGGGAGGCGCATGGGAGCCGCACCCCTTCCCCTGCCATAGCCTTCTCCCTCACCAACACCTCCTCCTCCATAGTAGTGCTTGGGGAAGCCCTGCTGGAGAACTGCAAGCTCCACCACCACGCCGTCGTGCTGCCGGAGCTCTCCCTCAACTTCACCTCTCCCCTTGCTGGATCAAGAAGGAGGAGACGTCCCCGGGCTGTACGTGTGTTGAACGCGGAGGCGCCGTTGTTCGGCGCTTAGATCGGAATCAACCGCGATCTGAATCACTGCGAGTACGACTCCTTCATCTGCATTCTTGTAGCGCTTCCGCATCGCGATCTTCAAGGGTATGAAGATGCACTCCCCTCTCTCTCGTTGCTAGTCTCTCCATAGATTGATCTTGGTGATGCGTAGAAATTTTTTAATTTCTGCAACGATCCCCAAAAGTGGTATCAAAGCTAGGTCTATGCGTAGTTTCTATGCACGAGTAGAACACAAGTTGTTGTGGGCGTCGATTTTGTCAATTTACTTGCCATTACTAGTATTATCTTGATTCGGTGGCATCGTGGGATGAAGGGGCACGGACCGACCTTACACGTAGGCTTACGTGAGACAGGTTCCACCGACTGACATGCACTAGTTGCATAAGGTGGCTAGCGGGTGTCTGTCTTTCCCACTTTAGTCGGATCGGATTCGATGAAAAGGGTCCTTATGAAGGGTAAATAGAAATTGGCATATCACGTTGTGGTTTTGGCATAGGTAAGAAACGTTCTTGCTAGAAACCTATAGCAGCCACGTAAAAACTTGCAACAACAATTAGAGGACGTCTAACTTGTTCTTGCAGCATATGCCGTGTGATGTGATATGGCCAAAAGGATGTGATGAATGATATATGTGATGTGTGCGATTGATCATGTTCTTGCAATAGGAATCATGACTTGCATGTTGATGAGTATGACAATCGGCAGGAGCCATGAGTTGTCTTAATTTATTGTATGACTTGCGTGTCAATGAAAACGCCATGTAATTACTTTACTTTATCGCTAACCGTTAGCCATAGTAGTAGGAGTAATAGTTGGCGAGACAACTTCATGGAGACACGATGATGGAGATCATGGTTTCATGCCAGTGACGATGATGATCATGGCGCCCCGAAGATGGAGATCAAAAGGAGCAAAATGATATTGGCCATATCATGTCACTATTTGATTGCATGTGATGTTTATCATGTTTTTACATCTTATTTGCTTAGAACGACGATAGCATAAATAAGATGATCCCTCGCTAAAATTTCAAGAAAGTGTTCCCCCTAATTGTGCACCATTGCCAAGGTTCGTTGTTTCGAAGCACCACGTGATGATCGGGTGTGATAGATTCTAACGTTCGAATACAACGGGTGTAAGCCAGATTTACACATGCAAAACATTTAGGTTGACTTGACGAGCCTAGCATGTAGAGACATGGCCTCGGAATACGAGAGACCGAAAGGTCGAACATGAGTCGTATAGTAGATACGATCAACATGGAGATGTTCACCGTTGATGACTAGTCCGTCTCGCGTGATGATCGGACACGGCCTGGTCGATTCGGATCAAGTATCACTTAGATGACTAGAGGGATGTCTATCTGAGTGGGAGTTCATTAAATAATTTGATTAGATGAACTTGATTATCATGAACTTAGTCTAAAATTGTCTTTACAAATCTATCTTGTAGATCCAATGGCCCACGCTAATGTTGCCCTCAACTTCAACGCCTTCCTAGAGAAAACCAAGCTGAAAGACGATGGTAGCAACTACACGGACTGGGTCCGTAACCTGAGGATTATCCTCATAGCTGCCAAGAAAGCATATGTCCTTGAAGCACCGCTAGGTGACGCACCTGTTTTCCCAGCAACTCAAGACGTTATGAACGCCTGGCAGTCGCGTAGTGATGATTACTCCCTGGTTTAGTGCGGCATGCTTTACAGCTTAGAACCGGGGCTCCAAAAGCGTTTTGAGCAACACGGAGCATATGAGATGTTCCAAGAGCTGAAAATGGTTTTCCAAGCTCATGCCCGAGTCGAGAGATATGAAGTCTCCGACAAGTTCTACAGTTGTAAGATGGAGGAGAATAGTTACATCGTGAGCACATACTCAAAATGTGCAGGGTTGCACAACCGCTTGTCTCAAGCGGAGTTAATCTCCCGGATGATGCGATCGTTAATGAGAATCCTTGATCGCTTCCACCTAGCTACAAGAGCTTTGTGATGAACTTCAATATGCAGGGGATGGAGAAAGCCATTCACGAGGTATATTCAATCTTTGAAGTCGTGAGGTGGAGATCAAAAAGGAACATCAAGTGTTGATGGTCATTAAAACCACTAGTTTTAAGAAAGGCAAGGGTAAGAAGAACTTCAAGAAGGACGACAAGGGAGTTGCCGCTCCCGTTAAGCTAGTTGCCGGGAAGAAGCCAAAGAATGGCCCCAAGCCCGAGACTCAGTGATTTTATTGCAAGGGAAACGGTCAATGAAAGCGGAACTGCCCCAAGTACTTAGCGGATAAGAAGGCCGGCAATACCAAAGGTATATATGATATACATGTTACTGATGTGTACCTTACCAGCACTCGTAGTAGCTCCTGGTTATTTGATACCGGTGCGGTTGCTCATATTTGTAACTCAAAACAGGAGCTACGGAATAAGCGGAGACTGGCGAAGGACAAGGTGACGATGCGCGTCGGGAATGGTTCCAAGGTCAATGTGACCGCCCTCAGCACGCTACCTCTACATCTACCTTCGGGATTAGTTTTAAACCTCAATAATTGTTATTTAGTACCAGCTTTGAGCATGAACATTGTATCTGGATCTCGTTTAATGCGAGATGGCTACTCATCTAAATCCGAGAATAATGGTTGTTCTATTTATATGAGAGATATGTTTTATGGTCATGCCCCGCTTGTCAATGGTTTATCTTATTGAATCTCGAACGTGATGTCACACATATTCATAGTGTGAATGCCAAAAGATGTAAGGTTGATAATGATAGTCCCACATACTTGTGGCACAGCCGCCTTGGTCACATTGGTGTCAAACGCATGAAGAAACTCCATGCAGATGGACTTTTAGAGTCTCTTGATTATGAATCATTTGACACGTGCGAACCATGCCTCATGGGCAAAATGACCAAGAATCCGTTCTCCGGAACAATGGAGCGAGCAACCAACTTATTGGGAATCATACATACTGATGTGTGCGGTCCAATGAGCGTTGAGGCTCGTGGTGGTTATCGTTATGTTCTCACCCTCACTGATGACTTAGTAGATATGGGTATGTCTACTTAATGAAACACAAGTATGAGACCTTTGAAAAGTTCAAGGAATTTCAGAGTGAGGTTGAGAATCAACGTGACAGGAAAATAAAGTTCTTACGATCAGATCGTGGAGGGGAATATTTGAGTCACGAATTTGGCACGCACTTAAGGAAATGTGGAATTGTTTCACAACTCACGCCGCCTAGAACACCTCAACGTAATGGTGTGTCCGAACATCGTAATCGCACTCTATTGGATATGGTGCGATCTATGATGTCTCTTACCGATCTACCGCTATCATTTTGGGGTTATGCTTTAGAGACTGCCGCATTCACTTTAAATAGGGCTCCGTCGAAATCCGTTGAGACGACACCATATGAATTATGGTTTCGAAAGAAACCTAAGCTGTCATTTCTGAAAGTTTGGGGATGCGATTCTTATGTCAAGAAACTTCAACCTAAAAAGCTCGAATCCAAATCGGAAAATTGCGTCTTCATAGGATACCCTAAGGAAACTATTGGGTATACCTTCTACCTCAGATCCGAACGCAAGATCTTTGTTGCCAAGAATGGATCCTTTCTAGAGAAAGAGTTTCTGTCGAAAGAAGTAAGTGGGAGGAAAGTGGAACTTGATGAGATGACCCCTCTCGAACCAGAGAGTAGCGCAGCGCAAGAAAATGTTTCTGTGGTGCCTGCACCGACTAGATAGGAAGTTAATGATGACGATCATGATCAAGTTACCACTTGAACCCAGAGGGTCCACAAGGACATGTTCCGCACTGCAGTGGTACGGCAACCCTGTCTCCGGAAATCATGTTGTTAGACAATGATGAACCTTCGAACTATGAATAGGCAATGGCGGGCCCGGATTCCAACAAATGGCTTGAAGCCATGAAATCCGAGATAGGATCCATGTATGAAAACGAAGTATGGACTTTGACAGACTTGCCCGTTGATCGGCAAGCCATAGAGAATAAATGGATCTTTAAGAAGAAGACTAACGCGGATGGTAATGTGACCATCTATAAGGCTCAGCTTGTCGCTAAGGGTTATCGACAAGTTCAAGGGGTTGACTACGATGAGACCTTCTCACCCGTAGTGAAGCTGAAGTCCGTCCGAATCATGTTAGCGATTGCCGCATTCTATGATTATGAGATATGGCAAATGGACGTCAAAACGGCATTCCTTAATGGTTTCCTTAAGGAAGAATTGTATATGATGCAGTCGAAAGGTTTTGTTGATCCTAAGAATGCTAACAAGGTATGCAAGCTCCAGTGCTCAATCTATGGGCTGGTGCAAGCATCTTGGAGTTGGAACATTCGCTTTGATGAGATGATCAAAGCGTTTGGGTTTACACAGACTTATGGAGAAGCTTGTGTTTACAAGAAAGTGAATGGGAGCTCTGTAGCATTTCTCATATTATATGTGGATGACATACTATTGATGGGAAATAATATAGAATTCTTGGAAAGCATAAAGGCCTACTTGAATAAGTGTTTTTCAATGAGGACTTTCGAGAAGCTGCTTACATATTAGGCATCAAGATCTGTAGAGATAGATCGAGACGCCTCATTGGTCTTCCGCAAAGCACATACCTTGACAAGATATTGAAGAAGTTCAATATGGATCAGTCCAAGAAGGGGTTCTTGCCTGTATTACAAGGTGTGAGATTGAGCACGGCTCTATGCCCGACCTCGGCAGAAGATAGAGAAACGATGAGTATCATCTCCTATGCCTCAGCCATAGGGTCTATTATGTATGCCATGTTGTGTACCAGACCTGATGTGAACCTCGCCATAAGTTTGGTAGGGAGGTACCAAAGTAATCCCAGCAAGGAACACTGGACAGCGGTCAAGAACATCCTGAAGTACCTGAAAAGGACTAAGGATATGTTTCTCGTTTATGGAGGCGACGAAGAGCTCGTCGTAAAGGGTTACGTCGATGCTAGCTTCGACACAAATCTGGATGACTCTAAGTCACAAACCGGATACGTGTATATTTTGAATGGTGGGGCAGTCAGCTGGTGCAGTTGCAAGCAAAGCGTCGTGGCGGGATCTACATGTGAAGCGGAGTACATAGCTGCCTCGGAGGCAAAGAAGGAAGCGATGCGGATGAAGGAGTTCATCACCGACCTAGGAGTTATTCCCAATGCGTCGAGCCCAATGACTCTCTTCTGTGACAACACTGGAGCTATTGCCCTTGCCAAGGAGCCCAGGTTTCACAAGAAGACCATGCATATCAAGCGTCGCTTCAACTCCATTCGTGAACATGTTCAAGATGGAGACATAGATATTTGTAAAGTGCATACGGATCTGAATGTCGCAGATCCATTGACTAAACCTCTTCCACGAGCAAAACATGATCAACACCAGAACTCTATGGGTGTTCGATTCATCACAATGTAACTAGATTATTGACTCTAATGTAAGTGGGAGACAGTTGGAAATATGCCCTAGAGGCAATAATAAAGTGGTTATTATTATATTTTCGTATTCATGATAATTGTCTATTGTTCATGCTATAATTGTGTTATCCGGAAATCGTAATACATGTGTGAATACATAGACCACAACATGTCCCTAGTGAGCCTCTAGTTGACTAGCTCGTTGATCAATAGATGGTTACGGTTTCCTGACCATGGACATTGGATGTCGTTGATAACGGGATTACATAATTAGGAGAATGATGTGGTGGACGAGACCCAATCATGAGCATAGCACAAGATCGTGTAGTTCGTCTGCAAAAGCTTTTCTAATGTCAAGTATCATTTCCTTAGACCATGAGATTGTGCAACTCCCGGATACCGTAGGAATGCTTTGGGTGTGCCAAATGTCACAACGTAACTGGGTGGCTATAAAGGTACATTACATGTATCTCCGAAAGTGTCTGTTGGGTTGGCACGAATCTAGACTGGGATTTGTCACTCCGTATGACGGAGAGGTATCTCTGGGTCCACTCGGTAATGCATCATCATAATGAGCTCAATGTGACTAAGTAGTTAGTCACGGGATCATGCATTACGAAACGAGTAAAGTGACTTGTCGGTAACGAGATTGAACGAGGTATTGGGATACCGACGATCGATTCTCGGGCAAGTAACGTACCGATTGACAGAGGGAATTGTATACAGGATTGATTGAATCCCCGACATCGTGGTTCATCCGATGAGATCATCGTGGAACATGTGGGAGCCAACATGGGTATCCAGATCCCGATGTTGGTTATTGAACAGAGAGCTGTCTCGGTCATGTTTGCATGATTCCCGAACCCATAGGGTCTACACACTTAAGGTTCGGCGACGCTAGAGTTGTTATGGGAATTAGTGTGCAATTACCGAATGTTGTTCGGAGTCCCGGATGAGATCCCGGACATCACGAGGAGTTCCGGAATGGTCCGAAGGTAAAGATTTATATATGGGAAGTCCTATTTTGGCCACCGGAAAATGTTCGGATTTTTCGGTATTGTACCGGGAAGGTTCTAGAAGGTTCCGGAGTGGGGCCCACCTGCATGGGGACCCACATGAACGTGGGTAGTGGGGGCAAGGCCCCACACCCCTGGTCAAGGCGCACCAAGATCCCCCCTTAGAAGGAATAAGATCATATCCCGAAGGGATAAGATCAAGATCCCTAAAAAAGGGGGATAACAATCGGTGGGGAAGGGAAATGATGGGATTTCTTTCCCCCACCTTTGCCAATGCCCCAATGGACTTGGAGGGCAAGAAACCAGCCCCCTCCACCCCTATATATAGCATGGGAGCCGCAACCCCTTCCCCTGGCGCAGCCCTCTCCCTCCCCAACACCTCCTCCGTAGTAGTAGTGCTTGGCAAAGCCCTGCCAGAGAACTGCAAGCTCCACCACCATGCCGTCGTGCTGCCAGAGTTCTCCCTCAACTTCTCCTCTCCCCTTGATGGATCAGGAAGGAGGAGACGTCCCCAGGCTGTACATGTGTTGAACGTGGAGGCGCCGTTGTTCGGTGCTTAGGTCGGAATCAACCGCGATCTGAATCGCTGCGAGTACGACTCTTTCATCCGTGTTCCTGTAACGCTTTTGCATCGCGATCTTCAAGGGTATGAAGATGCACTCCCCTCTCTCTCGTTGCTAGTCTCTCCATAGATTGATCTTGGTGATGCGTAGGACAACCCCGATGGCGACACGATGATGGAGATCATGGTGTCATGCCGGTGACGATGGAGATCATGCCGGTGCTTTGGAGATGGAGATCAAAAGCACGAGTTGATGGCCATATCATGTCACTTATGATTTGCATGTGATGTTAATCCTTTTATGCATCTTATTTTGTTAGGACGACGGAAACATTATAAGGTGATCCCTCACTAAAATTTCAAGATAAAATTGTGTTCTCCCCAAGTGTGCACCGTTGCGAAAGTTCGTCATTTCGAAGCACACGTGATGATCTGGTGTGATAGACTACGTTCGCATACAACGGGTGCAAGCCAGTTTTGCACATGTGGAACACCTGGGTTAAACTTGACGAGCCTAGCATGTACAGACATGGCCTCGGAACACAAGAGACCGAAAGGTTGAACACGAGTCATATAGTAGATATGATCAACATGGAGATGTTCACCATTGAAACCACCTCATTTCACGTGATGATCGGACTTGGGTTGGTGAATTTGGATTGTGTTACACTCGGACGACTGGAGGGATGTCAATTTGAGTGGGAGTTCTTAGGTAATATGATTAATTGAACTCGTTTATCATAAATAATAGTCTAAGTTATCTTTGCTAATTTATGTTGTAGATCAATGGCTCATGAAGTAGCTCCCATGAATTTCAATGTGTTCCTAGAGAAAGCTAAGCTGAAAGATGATGGAAGTAACTTTGTGGACTGGTCCCGTAATCTAAGGATTATTGATACGTCACCGTCATATCTACTTTTCCAAACACTTTTGCCCTTGTTTTGGACTCTAACTTGCATGATTTGAATGGAACTAACCGGATTGTATTTGTTTTCAGCAGGCTTTCCATGGTGTTATTTATGTGCAGAAACAAAAGTTCTCGGAATGACCTGAAACTCCACGGAACATCTTTTTGGAAAATATTCAAAATACTAGAAGAAAAATCCCCGTCAGGGGGCCCACACCCTGTCCATGAGGATGGGGGCGCGCCTGCCCCCTGGGCGAGCCCCCCTGCCTCGTGGGCCCCCTGACGCTCCACCGACCTCAACTCCAACTCCATATATTCGTGTTCGGGGAGAAAAAAATCAAAGAGAAGGATTCATCGCGTTTTACGACACGGAGCCGCCGCCAAGCCCTAAAACCTCTCGGGAGGCTGATCTAGAGTCCGTTCGGGGCTCTGGAGAGGGGAATCCGTCGCCATCGTCATCATCAACCATCCTCCATCACCAATTTCATGATGCTCACCGCCGTGCGTGAGTAATTCCATCGTAGGCTTGCTGGACGGTGATGGGTTGGATGAGATCTATCATGTAATCGAGTTAGTTTTGTTACGGTTTGATCCCTAGTATCCACTATGTTCTGAGATTGATGTTGCTATGACTTTGCTATGCTTAATGCTTGTCACTAGGGCCCGAGTGCCATGATTTCAGATCTGAACCTATTATGTTTTCATGAATATATGTGAGTTCTTGATCCTATCTTGCAACTCTATAGTCACCTACTATGTGTTATGATCCGGCAACCCCGAAGTGACAATAACCGGGACCACTCCCGGTGATGACCATAGTTTGAGGAGTTCATGTATTCATCATGTGTTAATGCTTTGTTCTGGTACTCTACTAAAAGGAGGTATTAATATCCCTTAGTTTCCATTAGGACCCCGCTGTCACGGGAGGGTAGGAAAAAATATGTCATGCAAGTTCTTTTCCATAAGCACGTATGACTATATTCGGAATACATGCCTACATTACATTGATGAATTGGAGCTAGTTCTGTGTCACCCTATGTTTTGATTGTTACATGATTAATCGCATCCGGCATAATTCTCCATCACCGATCCAATGCCTACGAGCTTTTCACATATTGTTCTCCGCTTATTTACTTTTCCGTTGGTACTGTTACAATTACTACAAAACCCAGAAATATTACTTTTGCTACCGTTACCGTTACTTCCATATTACTTTGCTACTAAATACTTTGCTGCAGATACTAAGTTATCCAGGTGTGGTTGAATTGACAACTCAACTGCGAATACTTGAGAATATTCTTTGGCTCCCCTTGTGTCGAATCAATAAATTTGGGTTGAATACTCTACCCTCGAAAACTGTTGCGATCCCCTATACTTGTGGGTTATCAAGACTATTTTCTGGCGTCATTGTCGGGGAGCATAGCTCTATTCTTTGAGTCACTAGGGGTTTATATCTGCTGGTCACTATGAAGAACTTGAAAGACGCTAAGACAACAATTTATCCCTCAACTACGAGGGGAGGTAAGGAACTGCCATCTAGCTCGCACTTGATTCACCTTACTGTTTTGAGTAAGCTTGCGACACCTAATCCTGCTTCTGCTATTCATTCTGATATGTCGCATGTTGTTGATGATGCCACTTCTGCTATGCATGATACTTATGATGAAACTACTACTATGCTTGATACTACTGTGCCACTTGGTGACTTTCTTGATGAACAACTTGCTTGGGTTAGAGAGAATGAAATTATTGAAACAGATAATATTGATGAAAGTGATGATGAAGACTCTCCCCCTAATAAATATGAATTGCCTGTTGTTCCTGAGGGTTATGTTCTGGAAAAAGCTACTGCTAGAGCTATTTTAGCTTGCAACGATAGATACGAGCTCAAGAGGTTATTAGCTAAATGGAAGCAACAATTTGTTAATGCTAGAATGAAACCTGACCCTGCTTTTGCTACTTCACCTATCTGTGTTACTGATAAGGATTATGAATTTTCTGTTGATCCTGATATAATTACTTTGGTTGAATCTGATCCTTTTCATGGCTATGAATCTGAAACTGTTGTGGCACATCTTACTAAACTAAATGATATAGCCACCCTGTTCACTAATGGTGAGAGAACTCGCTACTTTTATATCCTTAAAATATTTCCGTTCTCATTAAAGGGTGGTGCTAAGATATGGTTTAATTCTCTTGATCCTGGTTGTGTGCGTAGTCCCCAGGATATGATTTATTACTTCTCTGCTAAATATTTCCCTGCTCAAAAGAAACAAGCTGCTTTAAGGGAAATATATAATTTTGTGCAAATTGAAGAAGAGAGTTTCCCACAAGCTTGGGGGAGGCTTCTCCAATTACTTAATGCTTTGCCTGATCATCCTCTTAAGAAAAATGAAATACTTGATATCTTTTATAATGGACTAACCGATGCTTCCAGAGATTACGGATAGTTGTGTTGGTTCTGTTTTAGGAAAGAACACGGATGAAGCTGAAATTCTATTGAATAATATGTTGACAAATGAAAATAATTGGACACTTCTGAGCCAGCCTCTGAGCCTATTCCTAAACCAACTCCGAAGAAGAGAGGTGTTCTATTTCTCGATCTGAAGATATGCAAGAGGCAAAGAAATCTATGAAAGAAAAGGGTATAAAAGTCAAGATGTTAAGAATTTACCTCCTATTGAAGAAATACATGGTCTTAATTTACCGCCTGTTGAAGAAACATATGATCTTAATCCATCACCTATTGAAGAAACTCATGGTCTTGATAACCCAACACAGGTAGTAAAGGTAAACTCTCTCTATAGATATGATAAAGCTGAAATCCCTCCTACTAAAATTGCTAGCCAATGCTTGGATGAGTTTGATAACTTTATGGTTAAGCAAGAAGATTTCAATGCTTATTTTGGTAGACAATTAAAACAAAATGCTTATATGATTGAATACTTGGGTGATTATATGTCTAATGTTAAGGGTGAACTTAAACTCATTAGTAAACATGCTTCTATGGTTACCACTCAAGTAGAACAAGTACTTAAGGATGATGAGGATTTTGAGCGCTTTGCTGAAATGATTAGACCTATTTTTTTGCGTATGCGATTAACTGATATGCTCAAAATGAATCCTTATGCTAAGTATATGAAAGAAATTGTTACTAATAAAAGAAAGATACCGGAAGCCGAAATTTCCACCATGCTTGATAATTACACTTTTAAGGGTGGAATACCTAAGAAACTTGGAGATCCAGGAGTGCCCACTATACCATGTTCCATTAAAAGAAAATATGTTAAAACTGCTTTATGTGATCTTGGAGCCGGTGTTAGTGTTATGCCTCTCTCTTTATATCGTAGACTTGATTTGAATAAGTTGACACCTACTGAAATATCTTTGCAAATGGTGATAAATCAACTGCTATAATTGCCGGTATTTGTGAGGATGTGCTGTTGTGGTTGCAAAGGTTACTATTTTAACGGACTTTGTTATTCTTGATATTCCGAGGACGATAGTATGTCTATTATTCTTGGAAGACCCTTTTTGAATACTGCAGGGGCTGTTATTGATTGCAACAAAGGCAATGTCACTTTTCATGTTAATGGTAATGAGCATACGGTACACTTTCCGAGGAAACAACCTCAAGTCCACAGTATCAATTCTATTGGAAAAATTCCATCGATTACTTTTGGAGGTTTTGAATTTCCTCTCCCTACTGTCAAGAAGAAATATGATATTCTTATTATTGGGGATGTGCATATCCCCGTTGAGGTAACATAGTGTTATTCAAAATTTCTCCGGTTCCATGTTATTCAGAATGAGTTTGTCAACAAGACTTGATCAACCTTGTTAGTGGATTCCTTTTGATGAGCATGAGATGGATGAAACTAGAAGGCACAACCTTCTGTACCCTCCTTTTACTTTCTGTTATTTAGTTGAATTAAAGTAAAAATAGTATTTTTCTATCAGTTTTCTTATTTATCCGTGCAATATAAAAATACCCCGAAAATAAAAGTTCTCCAAATGCCCTGAAAATGGAATATGATTTTTTCTAGAATATTTGAGAATATCTGGCACTGAGAACACAGCAGGGAGAGCAAGCACCTGGCCACGAGGATCCAGGTCGCGCCCCCTGCCTCGTGGGCCCATGGTGTCCCCCTCCACTTATTCCTGCACCCACACACTTCTTCTTCCTCCCAAAAAATTCACCATCCAGCTCAAGCACGAGTTCTAGCTCATTTTGCTGCGATTTTCGATCTCCTTGCTCAAAGCACCTCTCACAAAACTGCTTGGGGGATTGTTCCTTGGTATGTGACTCCTCCATTGGTCCAATTAGTTTTTGCTCTAGTGCTCTATTCATTGCAAATTTGTGTTGCCTAGGTGACCATGTTCTTGAGCTTGCATGTCAAATTTATATGGTTCCAAGTAGTTCTAATGCATGATATAGTCTCTAGGCACTTGTAGGAGTAGTTGCTATCAATTTTGTTGAGCTTGGTTCACTTTTATTTGAAGTTACTAAAAATTTCAGAATTTTTCAGAAAATAATGAAGAGATTTTTGAGGGGCTCATCGAGCTGAAGCTCGAAGGAAAAGCAGAGTGAAGAAGCACAGAAGCCCAAATATAATTTGCCTCGCACCGAGGAGGTTCGGCCGAGTGAATGGCCTTCTGATGACTTCTTGAGAGAATCCGGGATTTATGATGATTTTTATGAGTTGGCTGAGAATGCAGGCCTCACCGACTTCCTCCGCGACCAACGCGAACAGTATCTCTTACTCACCAATACTTTTGTGCAAAACTTCTACTATTATCCCAAGGAATCACCTCCTTCAGTAGAGTTTCATTTATATGATGTGGTTAAGAAGATGCCACTAGATGAATTTTGCAAGGTTTGCAAAATACCTTTTGACGGTAGTTTAGAGGAACCACATCGTAAAGATGTGGACGGGTTTATTGACACTATTACTGTGGGGGAAACCAGGAAGGTTTCCGATGCAAGAATCACTAGCATACATTTTCCTGTTTTACGCTACTTTGCCATATTTGCTAGTCGTTGCTTAATTGGCCGCGGAAACTGTGGAAACCTCAGTGTTCCTGATATTATCATTTTGTTCCGTGGTTTATTCTGCGATAACACTGTTAGTATGGGCGGTATTATTGCTAAACGGTTAAGTTTGAACCATACAAAGGGCCCCATCTTTAGAGGTATTTATGCTTCATGCCTTGCTGCACATTATAACATACCTATTAGGCACTATGAAAAAGAAGAAAAATTGCTGCCCAATGCTTATTTAGATTATAAGAGTATGATAGCGCATGACTTTATTGTTAAGAATAGGGAAGGGGCTCTTAAATACAAATTATTCTTTGATAAACATCACCCTAAGACTATTACCTTGCCTGCTCCCTCCTTGTTTAATTTATCTACATGTCCGTATCTTGTTCCGTTGGCGGACATTCACGCCTACCGGAACCCTACACCAGCCACGGAGCCGGAACCGCAATTTGAACCTCCGCGATAGTCTAATTACCAGTGGGATCCGGAGATGATTTCCAACCAGTGGCAGTCAGAGTCTTCTTCATCTCAGTACGACCCCGACTACAATTATGGATATCCGCCAGGCCATCCGTGGCAATAAACCAACTTAGGCCAAAAGCCTAAGCTTGGGGGAGTACGTATTTCCCACCGACATTACATTTATGTTCACGCACACTCATTGCTAGATGTCGGTGCTCATACTCTTTCACTGTAATATCCATGCTAGTTTATTTTCCTTTTTCTTTCTTTCTTCTTGTGTGTTTAATAAACCTTAAGAAAAACAAAAAAAAAATTAGTGTAGCTTTTAGTTAGTTTACTTTTCTTGCTATAGTAGTAATAACTAAAAGAAAACCCAAAAATATTCCCCGTTCTTCTTTTGCTTGTTGGGAGCTTTCCCGTGTAAATAGTTTTATTTCTTTTCTTTTCTTTGGGGGTCGATAGGAGAAGACCATAATGAAATTGTTGAAGTGGCTCTTATATGCATTATTATTGATTTAACCAAGAGCCCATATTGCCTTGTCTTCTCCTGTTTATTGAATGCTCGCAGATTCCAGCTTAGTCCAATGCATGTGCACTCTTATTATTTTCACATCGTTCGGTCGTGCAAGTGGAAGGCAATTATGACGATATATGATGGACTGACTGAGATGAGAAAAGCTGGTATGAACTTGACCTCTCTTGTTTTTGTAAATATGATTATTTCATCGTTCCTGATTCAGCTTATTATGAATAAACATGTTTGCAATGACAATTAGAGATCATAGTTGCTCGTGCCATGCTTGATTAGCTATTAGTTATAATGGTTTACCTTGCGTGCCAACATGATATTAAAATGGTTGTGATGTGGTATGATGGGGTGGTATCCTCCTTTGAATGATTTAGTGACTCGACTTGGCACATGTTCACACATGTAGTTGAAACAAATCCACATAGCCTTCGTGATATTTATGTTCATGGTGGATTATATCCTACTCATGCTCGTACTCAATGTCTATTAATTTTAATGCATCTTCTTGACTGTTGTCGCTCTCTAGTTGGTCGCTTCCCAGTCTTTTGCTAGCCTTCACTTGTACTAAGCGGGAATACTGCTTGTGCATCCAATCCCTTAAACCCCAAAGTTATTCCATATGAGTCCACTATACCTTCCTATATGTGGTATCTACCTGCCGTTCCAAGTAAATTTGTATGTGCCAAACTCCAAACCTTCAAATGAAATTCTGTTTTGTATGCTCGAATAGCTCATGTATCAACTAGGGCTGTCCGTATCTTCCATGCTAGGCGGGTTATTCTCAAGAGGAGTGGACTCCGCTCCTCACTCACGAGAAAATGGCTGGTCACCGGGATGCCCAGTTCCATGCTTTATGCAAACTAAATCAAAACAATTGCAAACAAAACTCCCCCTGGGACTGTTGCTAGTTGGAGGCACTCGTTGTTTAGAGCAAGACATGGATTGATGCTTGTTGGTGGAGGGGGAGTATAAACTTTACCATTTTGTTTGGGAACCGCCTATAATGTGCATAGCATGGAAGATATTGCCATCTCTTGGTTGTTATGTTGACAATGAAAGTATGCCGCTCAAAATATTATTTATCTCTATTTCAAAACCGATCTCTGGCACCTCTACAAATCCTTGCTTCCCTCTGCGAAGGGCCTGTCTATTTACTTTTATGTTGAGTCATCATCCTCTTATTAAAAGAGCACTAGCTGGAGAGCGCAGTTGTCATTTGCATCCATTACTATTAATTTATATTGGGTATGACTATGATTGGATCTATTTTACCATGAATTACAATGTTTAGTCAGTCCTTGATCTTTAAAGGTGCTCTGCATTTATGTTTTGCGGTCTCAGAAAGGGCTAGCGAGATACCATCCTATTATATCATATCATGGTTGTTTTGAGAAAATGTTGTCATAAGAGATTTATTATTATTGCTCGCTAGTTGATTATGCCATTGATATGAGTAAACATGAGACCTAAGAGTTATTGTGAATGTGATTAGTCATAATCTTTGCTGAAAACTTGAATGCTGGCTTTACATATTTACAACAACAAGAGCAAACGGAGTTTGTAAAAGTTTTTCTTTATCACTTTCAGTTTGTCAACTGAATTGCTTGAGGACAAGCAAAGGTTTAAGCTTGGGGGAGTTGATACGTCTCCGTCGTATCTACTTTTCCAAACACTTTTGCCCTTGTTTTGGACTCTAACTTGCATGATTTGAATGGAACTAACCCGGACTGACGTTGTTTTCAGCAGAATTTCCATGGTGTTATTTATGTGCAGAAACAAAAGTTCTCGGAATGACCTGAAACTCCACGGAACATCTTTTTGGAAAATATTAAAAATACTAGAAGAAAAATCCACGTCAGGGGGCCCACACCCTGTCCACGAGTGTGGGGGCGCGCCCCCTGCCTCGTGGGCCCCCTGACGCTCCACCGACCTCAACTCCAACTCCATATATTCGTGTTCGGGGAGGAAAAAATCAAAGAGAAGGATTCATCGTGTTTTACGATACGGAGCCGCCGCCAAGCCCTAAAACCTCTCGGGAGGGCTGATCTGGAGTCCGTCCGGGGCTCCGGAGAGGGGAATCCGTCGCCATCGTCATCATCAACCATCCTCCATCACCAATTTCATGATGCTCATCGCCGTGCGTGAGTAATTCCATCGTAGGCTTGCTGGACGGTGATGGGTTGGATGAGATCTATCATGTAATCGAGTTAGTAATGATAGGGTTTGAACCCAAGAATCCACTATGTTCTTAGATTGATCTTGCTATGACTTTGCCATGCTTAATGCTTGTCACTAGGGCACGAGAACCATGAATTCAGATCTGAACCTAATATTTTTTCATGAATATATGTGAGTTCTTGATCCTATCTTGCAAGTCTATAGTCACCTACTATGTGTTATGATCCGGCAACCCCGAAGTGACAATAATCGGGACCACTCCCGGTGATGACCATAGTTTGAGGAGTTCATGTATTCACTATGTGCTAATGCTTTGTTCTGGTTCTCTATTAAAAGTAGGCCTTAATATCCCTTAGTTTCCATTAGGACCCCGCTGCCACGGGAGGTAGGACAAAAGATGTCATGCAAGTTCTTTTCCATAAGCACGTATGACTGTATTCGGAATACATGCCTACATTACATTGATGAATTGGAGCTAGTTCTGTGTCACCCTATGTTATGATTGTTACATGATGAACTGCATCCGGCATAATTCTCCATCACCGATCCAATGCCTACGAGCTTTTCACATATTGTTCTCCGCTTATTTACTTTCCATCGCTACTGTTACAATTACTACAAAACCCAAAAATATTACTTTTGCTGCCGTTACATTACTTCCATATTACTTTGCTACTAAATACTTTGCTGCAGATACTAAGTTATCCAGGTGTGGTTGAATTGACAACTCAACTGCGAATACTTGAGAATATTCTTTGGCTCCCCTTGTGTCGAATCAATAAATTTAGGTTGAATACTCTACCCTCGAAAACTATTGCGACCCCTATACTTGTGGGTTATCAATTATCCTCACGGCTGCCCAAAAGGCTTATGTCCTTGATGCACCATTGGTGCGCCACCCCCTCCAGCGACTATGGACGTTGTGAACGCCTGGCAGTCGCGTGTTGATGACTAATCAATAGTTCAATGCGCCATGTTGTATGGCTTAGATCCGGGACTTCAGAGGCGTTTTGAACGTCATGGAGTATATGAGTTGTTCCAGGAATTGAAGTTTATCTTTGAGAAGAATGCCCGGATCGATAGGTATGAGACCTCCGATAAGTTTTGTGCCTGCAAGATGGAGGAGAACGTGTCTGTTAGTGAGCATATACTCAGAATGTCTGGGTACTACAACCGTCTGGCTGCGTTGGGAGTTTAGCTCCCACCAGAGGCTGTCACTGACAGAGTTCTTGAATCGCTACCACCTAGCTACAAGAGCTTTGTGTTGAACTATTACATGCAAGGGATGAACAAGTCAGTCTCCAAGCTGTTTGCGATGCTGAAAGTCGCTGAGTCGGACATCCAAAAGGAGCATCAAGTGTTCATGGTGAATAAAACCACTAGTTTCAAGAAAGGCAAGGGAAAGAAGGGAAACTTCAAGAAAGGTGGCAAAGCAGTTGCTCCTCCCATGAAGAAACCCAAGCCTGGACCCAAGCCAGAGACTGAGTGCTTCTATTGCAAGGGAATTGGCCACTAGAAGCGGATCTGCCCCAAGTATCTAGCCGACAAGAAGGGGGCCAACGTCAACAAAGGTATATATGATATACATGTTATTGATGTGTACCTTACCAACTCTCGTTGTAGTGCCTGGGTATTTGATACCGGTTCCGTTGCTCACATTTGCAACTCAAAACAGGAACAACGGAATAGAAGGAGGCTGGCGAAGGACGAAGTGACGATGCGCGTGGGAAATGGTTCCAAGGTTGATGTGATCGCCGTCGGCACGCTCGCTCTTCAATTACCATCAAGATTAGTGATGTACCTGAATAATTTTTATTTAGTGTCTGCGTTGAGCATGAACATTATATCTGGATCTTGTTTAATGCGAGACGGTTACTCATTTAAATCAGAGAATAATGGTTGTTCTATTTATATGGGTAATATCTTTTATGGTCATGCACCCATTGTGAGTGGTTTATTCTTGTTGAATGTCGATAGTGATGATACACATGTTCATAACATTGATGCCAAAACATGTAGAGTCGATAATGATAGTACCACTTTCTTGTGGCAGTGTCGCTTAGGTCATATTGATGTTAAGCGCATGAAGAAACTCCATGCTGATGAGCTTTTGGAGTCACTTGATTTTGAATCACTTGACACATGCGAACCATGCCTCATGGGCAAGATGACCAAAACCCCGTTTTCCGAAACAATGGAACGGGCAAGTGACTTGTTGGAAATCATACATACTGATGTGTGCGGTCCGATGAGTGTTGACGCGCGCAGTGGATATCGTTATTTTCTCACCTTCACCGATGACTTGAGTAGATATGGGTATGTTTACTTAATGAAGCATAAGTCTGAAACGTTTGAAAAGTTCAAGCAATTTTAGAGTGAAGTTGAGAATCATCGTAACAAGAAATTAAATTCCTACGATCCAATCAAGGGGGAGAATATCTGAGTTATGAGTTTGGAAATCACTTAAGACAATGTGGAATTATTTCACAGTTGACGCCACCCGGAACACCACAGGGTAATGGTGTGTCCGAACATCATAATCGTACCCTATTGGATATGGTGCGTTCTATGATGTCTCTTGTCGATCTGCCACTATCATTTTGGGGTTATACGTAAGATACAACTACATTCACTTTAAATAGGGCACCATCTAAGTCCGTAAAGATGACACTGTATGAACTATGGTTTGGCAAGAAACCTAAGTTGTCGTTCCTTAAGGTTTGGGGCTGCGATGCTTACGTCAAAGGCTTCAGCCGAAAAAGCTCGAACCCAAAGCAGACAAATGCATCTTCATAGGATACCCAAAGAAGACGATTAGGTATACCTTCTATCTCAGATCCTAGGGCAAAGTGTTTGTTGCTAAGAACGGGTCCTTTATCGAGAAAGAGTTTCTCTCGAAAGAATTGAGTGGGAGGAAGATAGAACCTGATGAGGTTGTTGAACCTTTACTTCAACCAGTGAGTAGTGCAGTGCAGAAACATGTTTTTGTGACACCTACGTCAATTGAAGAGGAAACTAATGATGATGATCATGAAGTTTTGGATCAAGTTACTATCAAACCTCATAGGTCGACAAGGATACATACTACTCCTGAGTGGTACGGTAACCTTGTCTTGGAGGTCATGTTGTTCGACAGCAACGACAATGAACCTACGAGCTATGGAGAAGCGATGGTGAGCCCGGATTTCGACAAATGGTTAGAGGCCATGAAATCCGAGATGGGATCCATGTATGAAAACAAAGTATGGACTTTGGAGGTATTACCTGAAGGGCGAACGGCCATTCAGAATAAATGGATCTTCAACAAGAAGACGGACGCAAACGGTAATATCACCGTCTATAAAGCTTGAATTGTGGCAAAGGGGTTTTCACAAGTTCAAGGAGTTGACTACGATGAGGCTTTCTCACCCGTAGCGATGCTTAAGTACGTTAGAATCATGTTGGCAATAGCTGCATTTTTCGATTATGAAATCTGGCAGATGGATGTCAAAACAGCGTTCCTTAATGGTTTCCTTAAGGAAGAGTTGTATATGATGCAACCGGAAGGTTTTGTCGATGCTAAAGGTGCTAACAAAGTGTGCAAGCTCCAGCGATCCATCTATGGAACTATGCAATCATCTCGGAGTTGGAATATACGCTTTGATGAGGTGATCAAAGCATATGGTTTTATACAGACTTATGGTGAAGCCTGTATTTACAAGAAAGTGACTGGGAGCTCTGTAGCATTTCTAATATTATATGTGGATGACATATTGTTGATCGGAAATGATATAGAATTTCTCATATTATATGTGGATTACAACTCTTCTTTAAGAAATCCACTAAGAAATGTCTTCCTCTTGAAGATCCATTTATTCTTAATGGCTTGCCGATCATCGGGCAAGTCCACCAAAGTCCACACTTTGTTCTCATACATGGATCCTATCTCAGATTTCATGGCCTCAAGCCATTTATCGGAAACTGGGCTCATCATCGCTTCCTCATAGTTCGTAGGTTTGTCATGGTCTAGCAATATGACTTCCAGAACAGGATTACCGTACCACTCTGGTGCAGATCGTGCTATGGCTGACCTACAAGGTTCGATAGTAACTTGATCTGAAGTGTCATGATCATTATCATTAGCTTCCTCTCTAGTTGGTGTAGGTATCACGGGAACGGTTTTCTGTGATGAGCTACTTTCCAATTGGAGAGAAGGTACAATTACCTCATCAAGTTCTACTTTCCTCCCACTCACTTCTTTCGAGAGAAACTCCTTCTCTAGAAAGGATCCATTCTTAGCAACAAATATCTTGCCTTCGGATCTGTGATGGAAGGTGTACCCAACAGTTTCTTTTGGGTATCCTATGAAGACGCACTTCTCCGATTTGGGTTCGAGCTTATCGGGCTGATGCTTTTTCACATAAGCATCGTAACCCCACACTTTAAGAAACAACAGCTTAGGTTTCTTGCCAAACCACAGTTCACACGGTGTCATCTCAATGGATTTAGATTGTGCCCTATTTAACGTGAATGCAACTGTCTCTAATGCATAACCCCAAAACGATAGTGTTAAATCGGTAAGAGACATCATAGATCACACCATATCTAATAAAGTATGGTTACGACGTTCGGACACACCATTGCGTTGTGCTGTTCCAGGTGGCGTGAGTTGTGAAACTATTCCACATTCTTTTAAATGAAGGCCAAACTCGTAACTCAAATATTCACCTCCATGATCAGATTGTAGAAACTTTATTTTCTTGTTATGATGATTCTCCACTTCACTCTGAAATTCCTTGAACTTTTCAAATGTTTCAGACTTGTGTTTCATCAAGTAGATATACCCATATCTGCGCAAAACATATCTGAAGGTCAGAAAATAATGATACCCACCGCGAGCCTCAACACTTATCAGACCGCATACATCGGTATGTATTATTTACAATAGGTTAGTGGCTCGCTCCATTGTTCCGGAGAACGGAGTCTTAGTCATCTTGCCTATGAGGCATGGTTCGCAAGCATCAAATGATTCATAATCAAGTGATTCCAAAAGTCCATCTGCATGGAGCTTCATGCGCTTTACACCAATATGACCTAAACGGTAGTGCCACAAATATGTTGCACTATCATTATGAACTTTGCATCTTTTGGCATCAATATTATGATATGTGTATAACCATGATCGAGATTCAACAAACCATTCACATTGGGTGTATGACCATTGAGGGTTTTATTCATGTAAATAGAACAACAATTATTCTCTGACTTAAATGAATATATATTGCAATAAACATGATCCAATCATATTTATGCTCAACGCAAACACCAAGTAACATTTATTTAGGTTCAACACTGATCCCGAAGGTAGAGGGAGTATGCGATGGTGATATTATCAACCTTGGAATCACTTCCAACACACATCGTTACCTCGCCCTCGGCTAGCCTCTGTTCATTTTTTAACTCCTGTTTCGAGTTACTAATCTTAGCAACTGAACCGGTATCAAATACCCAGGGGCTACTATGAACACTAGTAAAGTACACATTAATAACATGTATATCGAATATACCTTTGTTTACTTTTGCCATCCTTCTTATCCGCCAAATACTTGGGGTAGTTCCACTTCCAGTGACCAGTCCCTTTGAAGTATAAGCACTCAGTTTCAGGCTTTGGTCCAGCTTTGGGCTTCTTCCTGGGAGTGACAACTTGCTTGCCATTCTTCTTGAAGTTCCCTTTGTTTCCCTTTTGCCTTTTTTCTTGAAACTAGTGGTCTTGTTAACCATCAACACTTGATGCTCTTTCTTGATTTCTACCTTCGCCGATTTCAGCATCGCGAAGAGCTCGGGAATCGTTTTCATTATCCCTTGCATATAATAGTTCATCACGAAGTTCTAGGAACTTGGTGATAGTGACTAGAGAACTCTGTCAATCACTATCTTATCTGGAAGATTAACTCCCACTTGATTCAAACGATTGTAGTACCCAGACATTCTGAGCACATGCTCACTAGCTAAGCTATTCTCCTCCATCTTGTAGGCAAAGTACTTTGTCAGAGGTCTCATACCTCTCGACATGGGCATGATTCTGAAATACCAATTTCAACTCTTGGAACATCTCATATGCTCTGTGGCGTTCAAAACGTTTTTGAGGTCCTGGTTCTAAGCCGTAAAGCATGGTGCACTAAACTATCAAGTAGTCATCATACCGAGCTTGTCAAACATTCATAACATCTGCATCTGCTCCTACAATAGGTTTGTCACCTAGTGGTGCATCAAGGATATAATTCTTCTTTGCAACAACGAGGATAATCCTCAGATCATGGATCCAGTCCGCATCATTACTACTATCACCTTTCAACTTAGTTTTCTCTAGGAACATATCAAAAATAAAACAGGGGAGCTATACACGAGCTATTGATCTATAACATAGATATGCAAATACTATCAGGACTAAGTTCATGATAAATTAAGTTCAATTAATCATATTACTTAAGAACTTCCACTTAGATAGACATCCCTCTAGTCATCTAAATGATCACATGATCTATATCAACTAAACCATGTCCGATCATCACATGAGATGGAGTAGTTTTCAATGGTGAACATCTCTATGTTGATCATATCTACTATATGATTCACGTTCGAACTTTTGGTCTCCAGTGTTCTGAGGCCATGTATGTACATGCTAGGCTCGTCAAGTTTAACCCGAGTATTCCGCATGTGCAAAACTGTCTTGCACCCGTTGTATGTGAACATAGAGCTTATCACACCCGATCATATTGTGCCGTCTAAGACGCATTTAACCGTCATAACGGTGCATACTCAGGAGAACACTTATACCTTGAAATTTTAGTGAGGATCATCTTATAATGCTACCACCGTGCTAAGCAAAATAAGATGCATAAAAGGTAAACATCAAATGCAATCAAAATATGTGACATGATATGGCCGTCATCATCTTGTGCCTTTGATCTCCATCTCCAAAGCACCGTCATGATTTCCATCGTCACCGGCTTGACACCTTGATCTCCATTGTAGCGTCGTTGTCATCTCGCCAACTATTGCTTCTACAACTATTGCTAACGCATAGTGATAAAGTAAAGCAATTACGTGGCATTTGCATTTCATACAATAAAGCGACAACCATAAGGCTCCTGCCGGTTGCCGATAACTTTTAAAAAACATGATCATCTCATACAATAACGTATATCACATCATGTCTTGAACATATCACATCACAACATGCCCTGCAAAAACAAGTTAGACGTCCTCTACTTTGTTGTTGCAAGTTTTACATGGCTGCTACGGGCTTCTAGTAAGAACCGTTCTTACCTACGCATCAAAACCACAACGGTAATTTATCAAGTTTGTTGTTTTAACCTTCAACAAGGACCGGCCGCAGTCAAATTCGATTCAACTAAAGTTGGAGAAACGGACACCCGCCAGCCACCTTTATGCAAAACTAGTTGCATATCTGTCGGTGGAACCGGTCTCATGAACGTGGTCATGTAAGGTTGGTCCGGGCCACTTCATCCAACAATACCGTCGAAACAAAATAACACGTTGGTGGTAAGCAGTATGACGATCGCCGCCCACAACTCTTTGTGTTCTACTCGTGCATATCATCTACGCATAGACCTGGCTCTGATACCAGTGTTGGGGAATGAAGCATGCAATTTCAAAAAAATTCCTACGCTCACGCAAGATCTATCTAGGAAATGCATAGCAACAAGAGAGGGAGAGTGTGTCCACATACCCTTGTAGACCGAAAGCGGAAGCGTTTGACAACGCGGTTGATGTAGTCGAACTTTTTCTCGTTCCGACCGATCAAGCACCGAACGTACGGCATCTCCGAGTTCTGCACACGTTCAGCTCGATGACGTTCCTCGAACTCTTGATCCAGCAAAGTGTCGAGGGAGAGTTTTGCCAGCACGACGGAGTGGTGACGGTGATGGTGAAGTGATCCGCGCGGGGATTTGCCTAAGCACTATGAAGATATGACCGGAGACGTAAACTGTGGAGGGGGGCGTCACACACGGCTAACAATTGTTGGTGTGTGTTCTAGCGGTGCCCCCGCACGCACACACACACACACACACACACACACACACACACACACACACACACACACACACACACACACACACATATATATATATATATATATAGGTTGGGGGGAGGAGAGGCAGCCAAGGGGGCGCCCCAAGTAGGAGGAATCCTACTTGGGGTCCTCCCAATCGGCCTCCCCCGTTTCCTATTCCTATTCGGAGTAGGAAGGGAAGAGGGGGAGGGGGGATCCAATTCCCTTTTTCCTTTTCCAATTTGGCCAGCCCATGTGGGGGGTGCACTAGTCCCTTTGTGGCTGGTGTGTTTCCCCTCTTGGCCCATTAGGCCCATATAGTTGTCGGGGGGTGCCCGGAACACCTTCCGGTGACCCGACATGTACCCGGTACCTCCAGAACACTTCCGGTGTCCGAATATCATCGTCCTATATATGAATATTTACCTCTCGACCATTTGTAGACTCCTCGTCGTGTATGTGATCTCATCTGGGACTCTGAACAACATTCGGTCACCGAGAGAGTCCTGGATTAAGGGGTCCTCGGGCGTCCGGGCTATGTGACGTGGGTCAGACTAATGGGCCATGAAGATACAAGAAAAAAAACTTATTCCCATGTCCGGATGGGACTCTCCTTTACGTGGAAGGCAAGCTTGGCGTTCGGATATGAAGATTCCTTCCTCTGTAAACCGACTCTGTACAACCCTAGGTCCCTCCGGTGTCTATATAAACCAGAGGGTTTCGTCCGTAGAGGCAATCATAATCATACATGCTAGACATCTAAGGTTTAGCCATCACGATCTCGAGGTAGATCAACTCTTGTAAACCCCATATTCATCCAAGATAATCAAGTAGGAAGTAGGGTATTACCTCCATCAAGAGGGCCCGAACCTGGGTAAACATCGTGTCCATGTCTCCTGTTACCTTCGATCCTCAGACGCACAGTTCAGGACCCCCTACCCGAGATCTGCCGGTTTTGACACTGACATTGGTGCTTTCATTGAGAGTTCCGTTGTGTCATCATCAGAAGGTTCGATGGCTCCATCGGTCATCTATAACAATGTTGCCCTAAGGGAGGTCTTTCTCCCTGGCCAGATCTTTGTGTTCGGCGGCTTCGCACTGCGGGCCAACTCGCTTGGCCATCTAGAGCAGATCGACAGCTACGCCCCAGGTCAACAGATTAGTTTTGGAAATCTGGATTATGTCGCCGATATCCGAGGAGATTTGATCTTCCAATGGTTCGCGACCCCAACCTCTGCTCTGGCCTTAGATCCGAGGCGCATCACCAGGTCCGAAGACGGGATTTCCGAGCCTGCCGGACTCTCTGCGGCTACTGAGCCTAGTATGGGAGAGCCGTAGGAAGTAGTGGCATTGGCAATCATCATGAAGCCGGACTCTTCTCTGAACACTGTTTCCGATCCCTTAGAGTCAGCATCGTGTGAGCTCAGCCATGGAGTTTCCTTCATGCCGTACTCCACAGACTCTCTTCTCCCTGGCCAAACCCCGCCTTTAAGCGAGGCTCTGGACTTAATGTGATCCCTCATCATTCTAGAGGGGCAACGTCCGAACTACGCCCAGCCCGGACTATGGGCTAAGAGCGGGGAATTTTACGCCCCACCCACCACCCACTTCATAGCCACTGTCGAGGACTTAACCGACATGCTCAATTACGGCTCCGAAGACATCGACGGTATGGACGATGATGTCGGAGAGGAGCATGCCCAAAACCCGCCGTGTACCGGACGCTGGACGGCCACCTCTTCATATGACGTGTACATGGTGGATACACCCAAAGAGGGTAATGGTGATAACGAGAAAAATCCAGTTGAGGATACACCTCCTGAGACACAGCCAAAGCGCTGACGTCAGCGGCGCCGCTCTAAATCACGCCATGGAAAAGACAGCAATACCGGCACTGGAGACAACAATACTCCGGATGACGCCGAAGACCAAGAAGACCCCGTCGAGCCAACCTCCGAACAGGACGATTGGGAAGACGGGCAAATTGGCCCTGATGAACAGGCTGTAAACGAAGACTCGGAGGATAGTAATTATCTTCCACTCTCCGAGGATGAGGTGAGCCTCGGCAACGAAGACTTTATCGTGCCTGAGGAACCCCTTGAACAGGAGCGCTTTAAGCGCTGGCTAACAGCCACTGCAAAGAGCCTGAAAAAGAAGCAGCAACAGCTTCAAGCTGACCAAGATCTGCTCAACGACAGGTGGACTAATGTCCTCGCAGCCGAGGAATACGGCCTCAGGCGCCCAACCAAGAGTTACCCGAAGCGTAAGCTGCTACCTCAATTCGATGACAAGGCGCTGGAGCCCGTACCATCAGCGCGTAACGCGGCCGACCGGCCACCACGTGGCCGTGACAAAATGGCAACTCAAGCCGAACACCAGCCCATACTACCTCGCTGTAAAAGCAGAGACACAACAGCTCGGGGATATACATACGACCTACGGCAGGACTTGGAGAATCGAGCAGGTCAGACCAGATTGATGTACGGATCGCGGGGCGTGCCCCGATGCGCGAGGATGGCTATCTAGCCGGGCGCGACAAGCATAACCACGTCCGGGCCGAAAACTGCACACGGACTCCATCCGAACTGCGTCGCGACTTGGCCCGATATAGAGGCGCCGCACACCCCCTCTGCTTCACTGACGAAGTAATGGAACATGAATTACCAGAAGGGTTTAAACCCGTGAATATAGAATCATATGATGGAACAACAGATCCCGCAGTATGGATTGAGGACTTCCTCCTCCATATTCATATGGCCCGCGGTGATGATCTTCATGCCATCAAATACCTCCCACTAAAGCTCAAGGGACCAGCTCGGCACTGGTTAAACAGCCTACCAGAAAACTCCATTGGCAGCTAGGAGGACTTGGAAGATGCCTTCCATGACAACTTCCAGGGTACATACGTCTCACCTCTGGATGCCGATGACTTAAGTCACATTGTTCAACAGCCCAGAAAGTCGGCCAGGAAATTCTGGACCAGGTTCCTAATTAAAAAGAACCAGATCATCGACTGTCCGGATGCCGAGCCCTAGCAGCCTTTAAGCATAGCGTTCGCGACGAATGGCTCGCCCGGCACCTTGGCCAGGAAAAGTCGAAGTCCATGGCAGACCTCACGGCACTTATGACCCGCTTTTGCGCGGGCGAAGATAGTTGGCTAGCCCATAGAAGCAACAATGCAAGCGAACCTGGCACTTCTGAAGCCAGAAATAGCAATGGCAAGCCCCGGCGCAACAGGCACAAGCGTCGGAACAACGGTGACAATACAGATGACACGGCGGTCAACGCTAGATTCAGTGGCTCCAAGTCCGGACAGTGGAAGAAGCCATTTAAAAGAAGCAATCCGGGCTCATCCAGCTTGGGCCAAATCCTTGATCGACCATGTCAGATCCACGGCACCCCCGATAAACCCGCCAATCCTACCAACATAAGCTATTGGGTCTTTAAACAAGCCGGTAAGTTAAATACCGAGAATAAGGAGAAGGGGTAGCCAAGTGAGGATGACAACGAGGAGCCCCGTCCACCGAACACAGGGGGACAGAAGAAATTTCCTCCCCAAGTCAAAACGGTGAACATGGTATACGTCACTCATATCCCCAAAAGGGAGGGCAAACGCGCGCTCAGGGACGTCTATGCGATCGAGCCAGTCGCCCCAAAATTCAATTCATGGTCATCCTGCCCGATCACTTTCGATCACAGGGACCATCCGACCAGTATCTGTCATAGCGGCTCAGCCGCACTAATCCTCGACCCAATCATTGATGGATTTCACCTCACGCGAGTCCTCATGGATGGTGGCAGCAGCCTTAACCTGCTTTATCAGGACACAGTCCGCAAGATGGTCATCGACACATCAAGGATCAAGCCCACAAAAACTAACTTCAAAGGAGTAATACCAAGTGTAGAGGCCCGTTGCATGGGCTCAACCACATTGGAAGTCATCTTCAGATCGCGGGACAACTTCCGAAGACTTGATCTTCGACATCGTCCCCTTCTGAAGTGTCTATCACGCATTGCTCGGACAAACCGCATTTGCTCGCTTCAATGCGGTGCCACAATATGCCTATCTCAAACTTAAGATGCCCGGACCATGCGGTGTCATAACAGTCAACGGAAACACGGAACGCTCCCTTCGTACCGAGGAGCACACCGCGGCCGTGACAGCGGAAGTACAGGGCGGCCTTATCAAGCAGAACATCAATTCGGCGGCCAAGCCCCTGGACACTATTAAACAAGTCCGGACTACTCCACAGCATGACAGTCCAGCTCGTCAGGAGTTCGACTAGCAATTCGGCCTCCATCTCAGTCCCGACCGAATTGCGGCATACATACCATGCGTACATAACTACGCACTAAAAATAACATGGGCAAAGACGAAGGCTTAACTCGATCATGTTCCACAATACGGCTCGACCTTATCTGGGCACTCATAATTTCCCTTTTCTCCCTATCCTTTTCAGGTTTCTTTTTCACAGGCCCCTCACGACGACCTGATCGTCGATTCTTTTGGAAGATAAAACATACCAAGGAGGCAAGCAGCATAGACGCGTGGCAGAATATCTAGATGATCTTCTTCACGATCACTTTGCCTATTTTCAGGACCCGCACGCAACTTCCCCTTGGTCTCGGCATGTTAAATAGCCCTGTTTCTTATCGCATTATTTGTACAAATACCCTTTGACGTATCAATCAGATTACAATGGAAACAGTTTGCGGCCCAACATATGTGGCACTGGCTTACTCCTTCATTATATTTCACTATCTTTATCGACTGCACCTGTACACTTTGGTACGACTTAACTCGCCAGGGGCTCCATTGTGCTCCTTACGTTTGCAACAAGTCCGAACACTTTTTACAGTATAACTCGGCGCCCCAAATATAGCATTATATGCATCGGCTCCGAATCATGTCTTTGGTCAATAGTTGGGTTGCCCGGCTCCTGTGCTTGCTACCTTACGTTCCGTCTTATCGGCTAGGGTAGTAAAGGGAGAACTACTGCGATTGTGTTTCTGTTTTATCTGGATAAACACCTCAGTAGAGAAAGCCGAAAACCGACTGTCATGATGCGGCGAGAGCTGGTCAGCTATTCGGTGGCTAAACATAAATCTCTTGCGATTTCTTCCGCATTATGTGACAGATCGGCCTCCACCCGATCAGGTGTCTACAACGCCCTAGTCCGGATAAACAAATACTAACTAGGGGCTACGCCTACACTCCTATTGTCAAACTCCTATGGCTAAGTGAGGGTGATAAAGCCACATATTCCGATTGCCTGGTTCGGTGCACTAAACACCTCCTTCAAGGACCAAACTCTTGGGTCAAGTGTGTTTAGGTTCCAACCCAAACACCCCCGTACTACCTACGTGGGGGCTGAAGCCGATGACTGGCCAACTCTCAGATTTAATAAACAGCCGCACGGGAGGAAATATTAAAAAAAACAACAAGCAATATATTACATATAGGCTTTGTTCCATAATACAGGACTGGATAACATGAATACATTCATTCAAAGATAATGTCCTTCGCACACTGGCCCTCTACAATGCGGGATCCTTCCAGGACATCATCAAAATACAGCTCGGGCGTGCGGTACTCTTTGCCCACAGGCGGGCCCTTGGTCGCAAGCTTGACGGCATTCATCTTCGCACACTGTACCTTGACATGGGCGAAGGCCATCCGTGCACCTTCAATGCAGACCGACCGCTTTATGGCATCAAGCCAAGGGCAGGCATCGACCAGCTGCTTCATGAGCCCGAAGTGGCTGTTGGGCATGGCTTCTGCAGGCCATAGACGGATTATAAAATCCTTCATGGCCAATCCGGCCACCCTATAAAGTTCAGTCAGCTGTTTCTGCTGATCGCTAAGGGGCACCGGATGCTCTGGCGCAAGGTATTGCGACCAGAACAGCTTCTTGATACGTCTCCAACGTATCTATAATTTATGAAGTATTCATGCTATTATATTGTCCATCTTGGTGTTTAATGGGCTTTACTATGCACTTTTATATTACTTTTGGGACTAACCTATTGACCCAGAGCCCAGTGCCAGTTTCTGTTTTTTCCCTTGTTTGATGTTTCACGTAAAAGGAATATCAAACAGAGTCCAAACGGAATGAAACCTTCAGAAAAGTTATTTTTGGAAAGAAAGCAATACGGGAGACTTGGAGTGCACGTCAGGGGATCAACGAGGAGAGCACGAGGCAGGGGGGCGCCCACCCCCCTGGGACGCGCCCTCCACCCTCGTGGGCCCCTTGTGGCTCCCCTTACCGACTTCTTTCACCTATATATTCCCAAATACCCTAAAACCTTTGGGGAACAGAATAGATCAGGAGTTCCGCCGCCGCAAGCCTCTGTAGCCAGCAAAAACCAATCGGGACCTGTTAAAGCACCACGGAGGGGGAACCTCACCGTGGCCATCTTCATCATCCGGCGCTCTCCATGACGAGGAGGGAGTAGTTCACCCTCGGGGCTGAGGGTATGTACCATTAGCTATGTGTTTGATCACTCTCTCTCTCTCTCTCTCTCTCTCTCTCTCGTGTTCTTGAGGTGATACGATCTTGATGTATCGCGAGCTTCGCTATTGTAGTTGGATCTTATGATGTTTCTCCCCCTCTACTCTCTTGTAACAAATTGAGTTTTCCTTTAAAGTTATCTTATCGGATTGAGTCTTTAATCATTTGAGAACACTTGATGTATGTCTTGCGTGGGATAACCGTGGTGACAATGGGTTATTCTATTGATTCACTTGATGTATGTTTTGGTGATCAACTTGCGGGTTCCGCCCATGAACCTATGCATAGGGGTTGGCACACGTTTTCGTCTTAACTCTCCGGTAGAAACTTTGGGACACTCTTTGAGGTTCTATGTGTTGGTTGAATAGATGAATTTGAGATTGTGTGATGCATATCGTATAATCATACCCATGGATACTTGAGGTGACATTGGAGTATCTAGGTGACATTAGGGTTTTGGTTGATGTGTGTCTGAAGGTGTTACTACAAACTCTAGGGCTGTTTGTGACACTTATAGGAATAGCTCAATGGATTGATCGGAAAGAATAACTTTGAGGTGGTTTCTACCCTACCATAATCTCTTCGTTTGTTCTCCGCTATTAGTGACTTTGGAGTGACTCTTTGTTGCATGTTGAGGGATAGTTATATGATCCAAGTATGTTATTATTGTTGAGAGAACTTGCACTAGAGAAAGTATGAACCCTAGGCCTTGTTTCCTAGCATTGCAATACCGTTTACGCTCACTTTTGTCATTAGTTACCTTGCTGTTTTTATAATTTCAGATTACAAAAACCTATATCTACCATCCATATTGCACTTGTATCACCATCTCTTCGCCGAACTAGTGCACCTATACAATTTACCATTGTATTGGGTGTGTTGGGGACACAAGAGACTCTTTGTTATTTGGTTGCAGGGTTGCTTGAGAGAGACCATCTTCATCCTACGCCTCCCACGGATTCATAAACCTTAGGTCATCCACTTTAGGGAAATTTGCTATTGCCCTACAAACCTCTGCACTTGGAGGCCCAACAACGTCTACAAGAAGAAGGTTGCGTAGTAGACATCAAGCAGTTTCTGGCGCCGTTGCCGGAGAGGTGAGTGCTTGAAGGTATATCTTTAGATCTTGCAATCGAATCTTTTTGTTTCTTGTTTTATCACTAGTTTAGTTTATAAAAGAAAACTACAAAAAATGGAATTATGGGTGCCTCATATGCTTCATATTTTTAATATCTTTCGTGAAAACGATGGTATGGAAAATTGTGCTCAAGTAGTAGAAGAAGAAATCTATAAAATGTTTGGCACTAAATCTTTGTATGATGAGCATGATTGCAATGTTGTTAGTATGAATTCCTTGAATACCCATGATGCTAATGATATGCAAAGCCACAAGCTTGGGGATGCTATGTTTGATGAACATGATATGTTTAGTCCCCCAAGTTTTGATGAGGCAATTTATTACGATGATAGCATGCGTCCTATTTATGATGATTATTGTGATGACACGTATGCTATAAAGAATAAAGATAACCATGAACTTGTCATCATGATTTTAATTTTCAATTGGATTATGCTTCACATGATAGTTATTTTGTTGAGTTTGCTCCCACTACTATTCATGAGAAGAAATCTACTTATGTGGAGAGTAATAAAATTTCTATGCTTGTGGCTCATGAAAAAAATGCTTTATGTGCTGGTTATATTGTTGAATTTATTCATGATGCTACTGAAAATTATTATGAGGGAGGAATATATGCTTGTAGGAATTGCAATAATATTAAGTTTCCTCTCTATGTGCTTAAAGTTTTGAAGTTATGCTTGTTTTGCCTTCCTATGCTAGTTGATTATTGTTCCCATAAGTTGTTTGCTCACAAAATCCCTATGCATAGGAAGTGGGTTAGACTTAAATGTGCTATTCATATTCTTCATGATGTTCTCTTTATGTTTCAATTCTTATCTTTTATGTGAGCATCATTGAAATCATCATGCCTAGCTAGGGGCGTTAAACGATAACGCTTGTTGGGAGGCAACCCAATTTTATTTTAGTTTCTTGATTTTTGGTTCTGTTTAGTAATAAATAATCCATATAGCTTCTGTTTAGATGTGGTTTTATGTCTTAATTAGTGTTTGTGCCAAGTAGAACCTTTGGGAAGACTTGGGTGAAGTCTTTATGATCATGCTGTAACAAACAGAAACTTTAGCGCTCACGAGATTAGCTTCAACCTTTTACTGGAGAGTGATATTTAGTTGATTCTTTTTGCAGATGATTACTAGACAAATTCCTCAGGTCCACCAATTTATTTTATAATATTTTGAGTTACATAAGTATACGTTTGATACAGATTACTACAGACTGTTCTGTTTTTGACAGATTCTGTTTTCATTGTGTTGCTAGCTTATTTTGATGAATCTATGGCTAGTAAAATAGTTTATAAACCATAGAGAAGTTGGAATACAGTAGGTTTAAAACCAATATAAATAAAGAATGAGTTCATTACAGTACCTTGAAGTGGTGTTTTGTTTTCTTTTTCGCTAACGGAGCTCACAAGATTTTCTAAGTTTTGTGTTGTGAAGTTTTCAAGTTTTGGGTAAAGATTCGATGGACTACGGAATAAGGAGTGGCAAGAGCCTAAGCTTGGGGATGACCAAGGCACCCCAAGGTAATATTGAAGGATAACCAAGAGCCTAAGCTTGGGGATGCCCCGGAAGGCATCCCCTCATTCGTCTTCGTTCATCGGTAACTTTACTTGGAGCTATATTTTTATTCACCACATTGTATGTGTTTTGCTTGGAGCGTCATTTTATTTTCTTTAGCTTTGCTTGCTGTTTGAATAAAATAACAAGATCTGAAAGTCTTAAATGTTAAAGAGTCTTCACATAGTTACATAATTATTCGACTACTCATTGATCTTCACTTATATCTTTTTGGAGTAGTTTGTCATTTGCTCGTGTGCTTCAATTATATCCTATGAGTAAATGGTTGAATGAATTGAATATCATAAATCTGAAATTATATATTTTTAATATGCTTATCCCATGGGGAGTAATGACTTTACATATAAGAAGTATAGGTGGTAAATTTTTTGAAGGTTAGCAAACATTGTATTGGTCACTTGAACAATTCATGAAAGAATACTGAAGGAAGAGAGATTTCACATATAAATATATTATCCTGGACATCTTCTATGATTGTGATCCCCATTAATTATTTTCAAACCTGAGCAAATTAGTTGAAGTTGGACAAGAAAGACAACATAATGAGTTATGCTTGGGTATATTTGTATAGAAGTTATATTGTTATGGATCCTCTAACATGTGGTGCTTGCTATTTAGAATCCTTTGCTAGCCAAAATATCTGTACTAAGCAGGAATACTGCTTGTGCATCCAAATTCCTTGAACGAAGTTTCTTCCATGAGTGTCCACCATATCTACCTATATGCGGTATTTACCTGTCGTTCCAAGTAAATTTGCATGTGCCAAACTCTAAACCTTCAAATAATAATCTGCTTTGTATGCCCGAATCGCTCATGTAGAGACTAGGGGCTGTCAGTATCTTCCATGCTAGGTGGGTTATTCTCAAGATGAGTGGACTCTGCTCATCATTCACGAGAAAAATGGCTGGTAACGGGGATGCCCAGTCCCATGATCAAAAGATCGAAATCAAATCAAAAATAATTGCAAACAAAACTCCCCCAGGATTGATGTTAGTTGGAGGCACCCGTTGTTTCGGGCAAGCCATGGATTGATGATTGTTGGTGGAGGGGGAGTAAAATCTTTACCTTTCTATTTGGGAACCGCCTATAATGTATGTAGTATGAAAGATATTGGGAACTCTTGGTCGTTATGTTGACAATGAAAGCATACCTCTCAAAATTATTTTCATCTCTGTTTTTTCTTCGAGCTCTGGCACCTTTGCAAATCCACTTCCCTCCTCGAAGGGCCTATCTTTTACTTTTATGCAAGAGTCAGTAGTATTCCTTCTCATTCCAACCTACTCTTTAGTTCGCAAGCATCATGTGATGGAAAGATCTAGGCATATATGGCCATTCAAATATATTTGAGCATGAATTATTACTGTTGACATTACCCTTGAGGTAAAAGGTTGGGAGGCGTAACATTAAGCCCCTATCTTTCTCTGTGTTCAATGAATACTATTTGTTCTAAAATATGCTTTGAGTGGTAGCAATCATGGAAGACTAAATGATAGTTGAGTATGTGAAGTTTGCTAAATCAAAGCTCTGACATAGACTCTTCCTGGAAATAAGATGAATTGTAATTGTTTGATGACTAATAACACGGTTTGTTAGTTTTCAAGAAAGTGTGTGATCTATACTTTAACATGTGAATAGCTTGTTACTTGATCATGAAAAGTTCTATGAGTTGAGCTACTGTTATGACATATGATGATGCTAGAAAAGGTGATTGAAATTATCATTGATCAAACTTTGCACCTGCTAGCATTCACACTTCATAAATTATTTCTTTTATCATTTACCTACTCGAGGACGAGCAGGAATTAAGCTTGGGGATGCTGATACGTCTCCAACGTATCTATAATTTATGAAGTATTCATGCTATTATATTATACATCTTGGATGTTTAATGGGCTTTACTATGCACTTTTATATTACTTTTGGGACTAACTTATTGACCCAGAGCCCAGTGCCAGTTTCTGGTTTTTCCCTTGTTTCAGTGTTTCGCATAAAAGGGATATCAAACGGAGTCCAAACGGAATGAAACCTTCGGAAAAGTTATTTTTGGAAAGAAAGCAATACGGGAGACTTGGAGTGCACATTAGGGGATCAACGAGGAGAGCACGAGGCAGGGGGGCGCCCACCCCCCTGGGGCGCGCCCTCCACCCTCGTGGGCCCCTCATGGCTCCCCTTACCGACTTCTTTCGCCTATATATTCCCATATACCCTAAAACCTTCGGGGAAAAGAATAGATCGGGAGTTCCGCCGCCGCAAGCCTCTGTAGCCACCAAAAACCAATCGGGACCCTATTCCGGCACCCTGCCGGAGGGGGGAACCCTCACCGGTGGCCATCTTCATCATCTCGGCGCTCTCCATGACGAGGAGGGAGTAATTCAACCTCGGGGCTGAGGGTATGTACCATTAGCTATGTGTTTGATCACTCTCTCTCTCTCTCTCGTGTTCTTGAGGTGATACAATCTTGATGTATCGCGAGCTTCGCTATTGTAGTTGGATATTATGATGTTTCTCCCCCTCTACTCTCTTGTAACAAATTGAGTTTTCCTTTAAAGTTATCTTATCGGATTGAGTCTTTAATGATTTGAGAACACTTGATGTATGTCTTGCGTGGGATAACCGTGGTGACAATGGGTTATTCTATTGATTCACTTGATGTATGTTTTGGTGATCAACTTGCGGGTTCCGCCCATGAACCTATGCATAGGGGTTGGCACGTTTTCGTCTTAACTCTCGGTAGAAACTTTGGGACACTCTTTGAGGTTCTATGTGTTGGTTGAATAGATGAATTTGAGATTGTGTGATGCATATCGTATAATCATACCTATGGATACTTGAGGTGACATTGGAGTATCTAGGTGACATTAGGGTTTTGGTTGATGTGTGTCTGAAGGTGTTACTACAAACTCTAGGGCTGTTTGTGACACTTATAGGAATAGCTCAATGGATTGATCGGAAAGAATAACTTTGAGGTGGTTTCTACCCTACCATAATCTCTTCGTTTGTTCTCCGCTATTAGTGACTTTGGAGTGACTCTTTGTTGCATGTTGAGGGATAGTTATATGATCCAAGTATGTTATTATTGTTGAGAGAACTTGCACTAGTGAAAGTATGAACCCTAGGCCTTGTTTCCTAGCATTGCAATACCGTTTACGCTCACTTTTATCATTAGTTACCTTGTTGTTTTTATAATTTCAGATTACAAAAACCTATATCTACCATCCATATTGCACTTGTATCACCATCTCTTCGCCGAACTAGTGCACCTATACAATTTACCATTGTATTGGGTGTGTTGGGGACACAAGAGACTCTTTGTTATTTGGTTGCAGGGTTGCTTGAGAGAGACCATCTTCATCCTACGCCTCCCACGGATTGATAAACCTTAGGTCATCCACTTGAGGGAAATGGGAAATTTGCTACTGTCTTACAAACCTCTGCACTTGGAGGCCCAACAACGTCTACAAGAAGAAGGTTGCATAGTAGACATCACTTCTCCGTTGAGCTCCCCTCTTCGGCTCGGAAGAACTCCGCAGCTTCAGCAACACTGCGAGGCAGATCCGCAAACGCTCCTGGAGAACTCCAAATCCGGGTTAGTAAGAGGTACCTTTCCTTCACAAATTTGCTCTGCATAATAAAGGCCTTACCCGCCGCAATCTGCTTGGCCTCCTGGATTTCTCGGAGGGCGCCCTGGGCTTCAACCCGGGCCTCTTGTGCGCTTTGGCGGGCCTTAGCAAGTTCGGACTCTTGGTCTGCAATCTTGCGCTCCAAGGACTTGCACTTCTTTATGGCGTCCTTGAGCTCCTGCTGAACCTCCCCGACGCTTGACTCGTGTTTTTTGCGGGCGGCTTGTTCCTTCTCTGCTTTCTTCCGAGACTCAGCCAGCGCGTTCTTGAGGGACTCCACCTCGGCCGCAGCTCCTATGAAACATCATAATAACATGATCAAAACAAACAATTCATATCATTTTAGATCTGAACAGGCCATCGCATACCTTGCTTGTCCTCTAGTTGTTTTTTGACACGGCCGAGCTCCTCATCGGCCTGCTCCAGACTCTGCTTCAGTTTGGAGACTTCGGCAGAATGGGAGATCGCAGCCAGCATCGACGCCTGCTTATTCAGATAGACATACATGATTAGTCTCCTACGAAAATTATTCGATCCTCTGTCCGACCTTTCTTTTTGAAAAACCGGCAGAGTCTCGAAACCCTCTTATGCGTACTCGACATTCTTTTTTGCATAATTACGTCACATACCAAAAAGCACATTAGAAGGTCGACGCGGGCTTGATGGCCGATTCGCTCTTAGTAGAATGAACCCTCTCAACCACTGTACCCATAAGGATACGGTGCTCTTCTACAATGGAAACACCTTGAAGCGCTTCCAGTAGAGTATCCGGTGCCTCTGGATGGACAGAGGTCACCGGCGGAATAGGTGCACCTCCTTCTTTCGAAGGAGGCTGCTTACCTGATTCCGGAGCCGTATGGGCCTCTGGAATAGTATTTGGCTAGGGGCCGAATTGGGTATGGCCCCCATCACCAGTTTTCCAGGGGGTCTGCTCCCCGATGTGTCCGGTGGCCGAGGCATCACCCTCTGGCACCACCTCGACGGCCTCATGTACCTCTCCCTAGCCTAGGAGGGTCCTTAGGGACAATACCTCGGCGTCATCCGTAGCCTTGGGGGAGGAGGCCGGAGGAGGTGACTCGCTGTCCATCAAATTTGTATCCAGCGAATTCCCCGAAGATGAGGATCGCTGGAGGTGGGTATGAGCCGGACTGCAGCGCATGATTCAACATGTTAAAACCATGAAGTAAAGGAGCTGGATATATGTGTGCATAAGTGCCCGTGAGTACTTACGATTTGGCCAGGGGCTTCTCCCTAGGATGCCACTCAGGGCTGCTATCGGTGTCCGATTCGGAATTGTCCGCAAGGGAGACCCTCCCTTTCTTGGACACCTCTGCCTCTGCCTCCAGATCCATGGAGGCCGCCCTTTTCTTCCTCCTCCCCCCCCCCCCCTCGGGGGAAGAATTGCTCTCCTCCTCCTCCTCGTCGTTCTCAGCGGGGGAGTGGTTTTCGGTGTCTTTGGATGTTGCGTCCGAAGTGCCTTTACGGCGGAGGCCCCTTCTTGCCTCATGGCCCTTCTTCTTGGCCTTCTTCTCTGGTGCCTTGTAGGGCGCCGGAACCAGCATCTTTGTCAGAAGTGGGATAGTTGGGTTTTTAGGCAGCGGAGCCGGACACTGGATCCGCTCTGCCTTCTTTATCCAGCCCTGAAAAGATAAATGGAGAAGCTTAGACATCTTCCTTGAATGCATAGGTAGAGGATACACCTTGAAATATGAAGAACTTTCTGAATTGGCGGGATGAGTCAGGTTATAGCCGCGGTCCTCGATCGTCTTCGGCCAAGACTGATTGGCCTTGAAAAGCACCTTCCAGATACCTTCGTGCGTGGCGCCGAAGAATTGTCGCAAGGTCTGGTGCTTGGCCGGATCGAACTCCCACAAATGGAAAGCCCGGCTTTGGCAGGGAAGGATCCGGCGAAAAAGCATCACCTGGATCATGTTGACAACCTTGATGTTCTTGTCCACCATGCTCTTGACACGCGTCTGCAGCACTGACACCTCGTCCAACGACGCCCAGTCCGGGCCCTTGTTTAGACACCAGTGGCCCAGGTGGTGTCGCGGGGCTCTGTGACGTAGAACCACTGTTGTTGCCACCCTTTGACGATCTCCACAATGTTGCATGTGGGCCATGTGACGTTGGACAGTTTGCTCACCATGGCACCTCCGCACTCAGCATGTTGACCATCCACCACTTTCGGCTTGACATTGAAGGTCTTTAGCCATAATCTGAAGTGGGGTGGGATGCGGAGGAAGGCCTCGCACATGACAATGAATGCCGAGATGTTGAGGAAAGAATTTGGGGCTAGATCGTGGAAATATAGCCTGTAGTAGAACATGAGTCCGCGGATGAAGGGGTGAAGGGGAAAGCCTAACCCACGGATGAAGTGGGGGATGAATACCACCCTCTCGTTGGGCTCTGGGGTGGGGACGATCTGCCCCTTGGCCGGAAGCCGGTGGGCGATTTCCTGGGCCAAGTACCCCGCTTCCCGGAGCTCCGTGATGTTCTCCTCCGTGACGGAGGAGACCATCCACTTGCCCTGCTCTCCAGATCCGGACATGGTCGGAGTGCTTTTTGGGGGTGGAAAGGATGGAAGCTTGGGTGCTGGAGCTCGAGAATGGACGGGCAGAGAGGAATAAGGCGTGGGTGAAAGAGTGAATCCTTATCCTCTTATAAAGGCAGCAAATATCAAGCGCCTCCCCACTCGCCTTAAAACTCGCCTATTCCCCAAGGGTCGTGCGGATGACATGGTTGGATTACCCACACCCGTATTAATGAGAATCCCGCGATAAGGGGACGCGGTCTCTGCTTCGACAAGACGTGCCAATGAAAACTGCATTTTGAAACATGGAGCGGGAGGCTAAAAAACGGTTCAAAATAATGACTGGGCAGGGATGTAACGTCTCGCTACAAAAATTGTCAGTAGATGGGACTTTTGAACTATTATACTCTTTGCGGCTGTATGTGGTGCCTGTTTTGCAGAGCCGAACACATTTTCTGTGTTCAAGGACTACTTTGAAGTATTCGGAGGAGGAACCCGCCTTGCAATGCCGAAGACAATCTGCACGCCAGACACATCATCATTAAGCCTGGTTCAGGGGCTACTGAGGGAGTCCTGGATTAAGGGGTCCTCAGGCTTCCGGGCTATGTGACGTGGGCCAGACTAATGGGCCATGAAGATACAAGACAAAAGACTTCTTCCCGTGTCCGGATGGGACTCTCCTTTACGTGGAAGGCAAGCTTGGCGTTCGGATATGAAGATTCCTTCCTCTGTAAACCGAATCTGTACAACCCTAGGTCCCTCCAGTGTCTATATAAACCGGAGGATTTCATCCGTAGAGGCAATCATAATCATACAGGCTAGACATCTAGGGTTTAGCCATCATGATCTCGAGGTAGATCAACTCTTGTAAACCCCATATTCATCCAAGATAATCAAGCAGGAAGTAGGGTATTACCTCCATCAAGAGGGGCCGAACCTGGGTAAACATCGTGTCCCTGTCTCCTGTTACCTTCGATCCTCATACGCACAGTTCGTGACCCCCTACCCGAGATCTGCCGGTTTTGACACCGACAGTCACCAAATCACATAACTCATATATTACAAAAATCATCGGTGAACGTTAAGCGTGCGGACCCTATGGGTTCGAGAACTATGTAGACATGACCGAGACACCTCTCCGGTCAATAACCAATAGCGGAACCTGGATGCTCATATTGGTTCCCACATATTCTACAAAGATCTTTCTCGGCCGAACCGCAATGACAACATACGTTATTCCCTTTGTCATCGGTTTGTTACTTGCCCGAGATTCGATCGTCGGTATCTTCATACCTAGTTCAATCTCGTTACTGGCAAGTCTATTTACTCATTCCTTAATGCATCATCCCGCAACTAACTCATTAGTCACATTGCTTGCAAGGCTTATTATGATGTGCATTACCGAGAGGGCCCAGAGATACCTCTCTGATACTCGGAGTGACAAATCCTAATCTCGATCTATGCCAACCCAACAAACACCTTCGGTGATACCTGTAGAGCATCTTTATAATCACCCAGTTACGTTGTGATGTTTGATAGCACAGAAGGTATTCCTCCAGTATTCGGGAGTTGCAGAATCTCATAGTCAAAGGAATATGTATATGTCATGAAGAAAGCAATAGCAGTAAAACTTATCGATCATTATGCTAAGCTAACGGATGGGTCTTGTCCATAACATCATTCTCCTAATGATGTGATCCCGTTCATCAAATGACAACACATGTCTATGGTTAGGAAACTTAACCATCTTTGATTAACGAGCTAGTCTAGTAGAGGCTTACTAGGGACACAGTGTTTTGTCTATGTATCCACACATGTATCAAGTTTCCGGTTAATACAATTCTAGTATGAATAATAAACATTTATCATGATATAAGGAAATATAAAATAACAACTTTATTATTGCCTCTAGGGCATATTTCCTTCAATTCGGACACCGGAGGTGATTCGGGTGTACAGGGTACATATCGGAGTACCGGGGGGTTACCGGAACCCCCCGGGGGATTAATGGGCCTTATGGGCCATAGGAGGGGAGCACACCAGCCCACAAGGGGTGGCGCCCCCCCCTCCCAAGGAAGGAGGCCTAATAGGAGAAGGAGGAGGGGGTTCGCCCCCCCCCCCCTCCTCTTTCCTTCATCCCCCCTCTCTGCCCTTTTCCTCCTTTCGGTAAAAGGAAAGGGGGCGAATTGGAATAGGGCCCCCAAGTAGGATTCCTCCTACTTGGGGCACCCAAGGCAGCTCCCCTCCCCCTCCCACCTATATATGGGGAGGCGCCTGGGCTACACACCAACAATTGTTAGCCGTGTGCGGCGCCCCCCTCCACAGTTTACGCCTCCGATCATATCTTCGTAGTGCTTAGGCGAAGCCCTGCGCGGATCACTTCACCATCACTGTCACCACACTGTCGTGCTGACGGAACTCTCCCTCGACACTTTGCTAGACCAAGAGTTCGAGGGTCGTCATCGAGCTGAACGTGTGCAGAACTCAAAGGTGTCATACGTTCGATGCTTGATCGGTCAGAACGAGAAGAAGTTTGACTACTTCAACCGCGTTGTCAAACGCTTCCGCTTTCGGTCTATGAGGGTACATGGACACACTCTCCCCTTCTCGTTATTATGCATCTCATAGATAGATCTTTCATGATCGTAGGAAATTTTTTGAAATTGCATGCTACGTTTCCCAACAAACGCACTTCTCTGATTTGGGTTCGGGCTTATCAGGTTGAAGTCTTTTGACATAAGTGTCACAACCCCAAACTTTAAGAAACGACAACTTAGGTTTCTTGCCAAACCACAGTTCATACGGTGTCATCTCAACGGATTTAGATGGTACCCTGTTTAGTGATGACCCACAAGTGTAGGGGATCTATCGTTTTCCTTTCGATAAGTAAGAGTGTCGAACCCAACGAGGAGCAGAAGGAAATGACAAGTGGTTTTCAGCAAGGTATTCTCTGCGAGCACTGAAATTATCAGTAATAGATAGTTTTGTGATAAGATAAATCATAACGGGTAACGAGTAATAAAGTAAGTAAGGTGCAGCAAGGTGGCCCAATCCTTTTTTTAGCAAAGGACAAGCCTGGACGAACTCTTATATAAAGCAAAGCGCTCCTGAGGACACATGGGAATTGTTGTCAAGTTAGTTTTCATCATGCCCATATGATTCGCGTTTGTTACTTTGATTATTTGATATGTGGGTGGACTGGTGCTTGGGTGCTGCCCTTCCTTGGACAAGCCTCTCACTTATGATTAACCCCTCTCGAAAGCATCCACAACTACGAAAGAAGAATTAAGGTAAACCTAACCATAGCATGTAACATATGGATCCAAATCAGCCCCTTACGAAGCAACACATAAACTAGGGTTTAAGCTTCTGTCACTCTAGCAACCCATCATCTACTTATGACTTCCCAATGCCTTCCCCTAGGCCCAAATAATGGTGAAGTGTCATGTAGTCGACGTTCACATAACACCACTAGAGGAAAGACAACATACATCTCATCAAAATATCAAATGAATACCAAATTCACATGATTACTTATAACAAGACTTCTCACGTCGTCAAATGGGGAACAAACGTAACTACTCACAAAGCATATTCATGATCAAGATCAGAGGAGTATTAATTATCACTAAGGATCTGAAAATATAATCTTCCACCGGATAAACCAACTAGCATCAACTACAAGGAGTAATCAACACTACTAGCAACCCACAGGTACCAATCTGAGGTTTTGGGACCAAGATCGAATACAAGAGATGAACTAGGGTTTGAGAGGATATGGTGTTGGTGAAGATGTTGATGGAGAATGACCCTGTGGCACCCCAGCTCAAAGAAACTGGAACGCCCCGTATTCCAACCCAGAGATCGAGGAGAAGTCTTCTGGAATACGGCACTGCTTAACGTAGAACAAATCAACTCTTTATTACAGTCTATATGGATACAAAGGATTACATCGCCATGGAGACACTACGCCTACCACGGTTGCTCCATGCAAGCAGCAGAATAACACAAAGCAGCGAAATAACTCTAGCAGCAGAACAACAACGACAGTGATGAACTTCACTCCGCAGGGACTCTGGCTGGAACGCTTATCCTAGCTCGCAAACAAGGAATCCACGGCAAAACAAGCAATCAAATCCAGCATGACCTGCAATCTGGCATGACACGCCAGGTCAGTACATTGAATGTACTTGCAAGCTCACAACAACCAAGAGCAATCAAGACAGACAACATCATGGCAATTACAGGTTACTTAGCAATGATGACACTATCAGAACAACATGATACAGCTAGAACAATACGAGCATGGCACAAACATATGAAAATGATGATACTAACATGCAACACGGTGATCATCTCACACTCACAATCAAACTCTTCTCATCATCGAACCAGGGTTGTTATTAAGCACATTATTATTATTATTACTGTTGACCCATAATGTGACCAACTACGAACTGGGCCCTTATCCACGGGCGTGGCCATTGATAGATTTAATACACACTCTGCAGAGGTTAGCACAACGTACCCACACCACAGAACCCATGGCCTCGCACTCCCATTCGGGTGGACCAACGGCGTTCCGACAAAATGGATCTACTGCCATGACACTCTCCCGGACACTCCGACCAACTCCCCTTTGGGCTAAGTCATGGGTGGCCCCGTGCCTACCAAAGGCATCAACGGCCACCGTCGTGGCAAAACAAAACGGTCCCAAACGGGGACAAGCCAGCTACAACAACTACGGGCACACAAGTCTTATGCCGTCCTACCCGGCCAAGGTAGCGCCCGCACATAACCTTCCCTCGTTGGAGGCATCGACGAGAGGCATGACAGTAGACCCAGTTAGTACCTCCCCATAAAAGGTAAATGTGGTTGCACTGGTCAGCTCGATGTGGTGGCACCATGACTCAGCCAACAGTTGTTCAAGTTCATTTAAGTCCAGTTAAACTTGAATGCAAAGGATGCTGAGCCATAGTAAAATAACATGATGCAACTACAATGCATGAGCATGGTATCAACATAATCATGAGGGTGCAACAAATCAATGAGCATAACAACAACATTAAAACATTTATCCGAATGAGCATGGCATACTGACTAGCATGAATATCACAAGTATAACACTACTCATACATAACATGACCACTAGCATCAACAATAAATACCATGCAAGAACACATCAATAACATTACCGGGTAAGCACTTAACCAACTAACAGCAAAGGAACAGTGCATACCAACGGTACTCGGTAACCGACAATGGTCATGCACCGAGGAACATGACCAACCCAACATGCACTACTAGCAAGCATGAACATATGAAAGTAATACTAGCAAGTAGAACATGATCACCAGGAGCATATGAGCATAGCATGAAAGTAAACACAGATCCATAAGCATCACCGAAACAACGATAATCGTATCAAAAACAAGTAGACATTTATTAAATATTCAAGTTGAAAACCATGGCTACTGCATGTCCATCATGCAAGTGGGTGTTGTGGCTTGCCTGGGGATGAAGGAGGCTCCGGGAAGAGGTGCAGAAAGATCACGTAACGAATCGTCGGAAAAGTTTCTCTCTCGAAAGGGGCTGATTAGGGGCAAGGGAAATATGCTCATTTTCACTGTGTGAACACATTATGAAAATGATATCAACATGACGGGCTCAAAAAGACGAAGAACTGGCTTTGGAATCACCTCAATCGGAGTTACGTTCGCAAAGATACGAGAGGGGGAAGTCCAGGGACTAATCTGTAAAGATTTCTCCACAACCAGGTCCCTGGGCTGAAAAACAGAAAGCGCATTTAGAGGAATATGCCTTCAGAGCAGAGAAAACGCATTTCTAACCGGAGCTAAATGGAAATATGCCTTCTCTTAAAGAAAACGTATTTTCGGAAAAGCGTCTTCACTTAACTGAAGTGGCGCGGCGGGGTCAACGTCTGTGTGGCTGACGGGTGGGGTCCGCGGGAGGTGGGGCCCGCCTGGCCCGGCTCCTTCTTCTTCCTCTCGTTCTCCCGAGATGTAGAGGACAGCAGCGCACGCCGGCGATGGTCCCCGGTGACACGGGTGGACTCAGGCGACGCCCCGGCCACCTGTGGACTCGGCGTGGACCGCCGCATCCGCTGGTGCAGGACACGGCCACCAGAGATCAACGAATCAAGCGGGGCTTCGGCTGCGGCGGACAGGGCTTCGGTCAATCTTGGGCGCGCGTCAATAGGCCACCGGAGGAGTGGGAGAAGGGCGGGGGAGGGTCGCCGGGCATAGGAGGTTTCACTGGTGGTGGCTAGGGGAAGAGTAGGGCTCTGGTTCGGACGAATTTAAGCAGAGGTCGGCGGCGAGGCTCCGGCCATGGGAGGGGCAGGAGAGGTTCTCCGGCTCGGGGAAGAAGTGGGGCGGGGTCCTTGGAGTGAGGGGAGGGCGATGGAGTGCTCGGAGGAGGCCGGGGCTAGCTTATATAGGCGGGGTGGGGCGGTTCGAGCTCGGATGCTACCGCTCGCGTCCGACCGAGGCTCTGCCAGCCGCAGAGGTCACGGGGGGCATGGGAAGGCGACGAGGGAGAAGCCGACAAGCAGCAGAGTGTCACGGAGACGAGTAGCACTCGGGGACACGAGGAGGAAGAGGACACCGAGGGGAAGACGACGTGGTCACGGGCCGAATCAGGCGGCAACGGTGACGGCTCACCGGGGAAACAAACGGAGGGGGAGATGGCTCCAGGAGGATGATGATGGCGTGGGGAACACGCTAGAAATGCCCGTGCGCGCTGAGACACCAAGCAGAGGAGGGGCCCAAGCAAGAAAGGCAGCTCTGGGCGCGGCGATGCACCTTAAAGCAGTGGTCACTGCAGCAGTGGCATCAAGAAGACTCCAGAGGCTGCCATGAAATGTCTAGTGATTAGTCCCTGCATCACTGAGCCTGAGGGAGGTGATGGATCAAGCAGAGGGGCTCTGGATCGATGGGATTACTTCACTAAAGTTTGTTGTATCAAACTGACTCAGGTTACACTGATCAACAGCGAAGAGCTTGGAGCCAAATTAGTTGTCTGGGGTGTTTATGATAGGAAAAACAAGAATCATGTGAAGTTTGGAGGATTTGGACCACTAATTAACATAGTTGCTTTACAACTAATTAATCTGGTCAAGAATCAAAAATAGGAAGAAGCACTCACTAGGAGTGATGAATTAAGCTGAAAATGGACAAGGCAGGGTGATTTGATCATATGAGAGTGCTATAAAAATTTCATGCCATTTAGCCTAGCCAAAATGGTACTTCCTTTATCAGCACCTCTCTGGACAGAAACTTCGAAAAAATCCTGAGGGAAAATGGCTAAATGAAATGATCCCAAATTTTGCGGAGATAGGTTAAATGGGTAGGATAAGGCCTAGGAAAATTTACAGCCATAATGGAGCAATATAAAATATACTTGCTTCACTAACTGACAATTTGGACAGAAACAAAGAATTGATGCTCAGCTCACATGGATGCTTTGCATGAGCTAAAATCTTGAGGAGGGCTTTGATTTGATGCTATTAAGGACCATGAAAAATTTCAACTCAATTGGGTTAACCTAGCTAGTACTTCCTTCACAACCAATTCCCTTAGACAGGAACTTTGAAAAAATTTCTCAGGAATATTTACTAGGCAAATTAAGTTGAATTTTGTCATGAGGCAATTATTTGGACATGAAAATATGTCCAAAAAGTTTGGGGTTAATTGGGAAAAGGTAAATGGCACTTGCTTCACAATCTGCCACTCAGGATAGAATAGGAAATGAATAATTGAGCATGATGAGGAACATGGCAAATGAAATATTTTGCCATATTTGAGGAAGATATGACCCAACAAAATTTATGAGAATTATTTGGGAATTTTAGGAGTGATGGAAATATAGATTGCTTCACAACCTAGGGCAAAAAGGATTATTCCTTAAAAAGAAAAAGGAATATTCCCTAGAAAAGGAATATTGGGGTTGGTCCAATATGGAAATGGCATGGTCTTGGGGTGGATAGGGGGATGACAAGCCACTCTGGAAAGAAAGAAGAGGTAATCCTCTTAAGTTTCCAGACCACATAGCCACGGAAAAAGAAAACTCAAGCAAAATCCACAGAAAATCAAAAGAGAAAGGAAGGGCCAAAAATCAGGCTGTGACAGACCCCCTCTCGATGAGAGGATCGATGGCGATGATTTCCCCGTCCCAAAGGGATGTTTCCCCGGCAGAATAGCTCCGCTGGAGCCCTAGATTGGTTCTGCCCAGGTTCCGCCTCAAGACGGCGGCGCTTCGTCCCAAAAGCTTCCTTCTAATTTTTTCTAGGTCAAAACACACCATATAGCCAAAGATGGGAACCGGAGGCCTACCAGGGGGCCCACAAGGTCGGGGGGGCGCGCCCTCCACCCTTGTGACTGGTTGGTGGGCCCCCTCTGGTACTTTCTTCACCCAATATTTTTTATATATTTCAAAAAAATGCTCGGTGAAGTTTCAGGACTTTTGGAGTTGTGCAGAATAGATCTCTAAAATTTGCTCCTTTTCCAGTCCAAAATTCCAGCTGTCGGCATTCTCCCTCTTCATGTAAACCCTATAAAATAAGAGAGAAAATGCATAAGTATTGTTATATAATGTGTAATAACAGCCCATAATGCAATAAATATCAATATAAAAGCATGATGCAAAATGGACGTATCAACTCCCCCAAGCTTAGACCTTGCTTTTCCTCAAGCGAAAGTTGATATCGATAAATATGTCCACATGTTTAGAGATAGAGGTGTCGATAAAAAATAAAAATACGGACATGAGGGCATCATGTTTATCTTTAGAACAGCAACATATAATGCCACATAATTTCTAATGCTAAAGTAACAATTCGTTCACAAGGTAAAGTATGAATAAGAAACTTTATTGAAAACTAACAAACTATGATCTCAGTCATTGAAGCAATTGCAATTTATCGTAACATTGGAAAGAGTTAATTCAAGAGCTTTTCAGCAAGTCCACATACTCAACTATCATATAAGTCCAATTACTTATGGGTCTAAACTTTCAATCGGACACAGATAAAGATAGGGGCTTAGAGTTTCGCCTCCCAACCTTTTACCTCAAGGGTAATGTCAACAATAATACTTTATGAAAACCTACATCCGGGTGGATAATATATCCGGATCTCTCCAACACATAGAGCTTGCCAAAGGGAAAAAGCGTAAAAAAGAAATGTGATGATCACCATGACTCTTGTATAAGGGTAGAAGATAAAAGTAAAAAATAGGCCCTTCGCAGAGGGAAGCAGAGGTTGTCATGCGCTTTTATGGTTGGATGCACAAAATCTTAATGCAAAAGAACATCACTTCATATTGCCGCTTATGATAAGGACCTTTATTATGCAGTCCATCGATTTTATTTCTTCCATATCACAAGTTCGTATAAAGCTTATTTTCTTCACACTAATAGATCATACATATTTAGAGAGCAATTTTTATTGCTTGCACCGACGAAAACTTACTTGAAGGATCTTACTCAATCCATAGGTAGGTTGATACGTCTCCAACGTATCTATAATTTTTTATTGTTCCATGCTGTTATATTATCAATCTTGGATGTTTTATAATCATTTTATAGTCATTTTATATCATTTTTTGGTACTAACCTATTGACATAGTGCCAAGTGACAGTTGATGTTTTCTGCATGTTTTTTACATCGCAGGAAATCAATACCAAACAGAGTCCAAATGCAACGGAACTTTACGGAGATTTTTTTGGACCAGAAGACACCTCATGCGCCAAGGCTGCGCCTGGGGGTGCTCCGAGGAGAGCGCAACCCACCAGGGCGCGCCAGGAGACCCAGGCGAGCCGTGGTGGGTTGTGCCCACCTCGGGTGCCCCCCAGACCGCCTCTTTGCTCCATAAATACCCCAATATTCCAGAAACCCTAGGGGAGTCGACGAAAATCAATTCCAGCTGCCGCAGAGTCCAGAACCACCAGATCCAATCTAGACACCATCATGGATGGGGTTCACCACCTCCATTGTTGCCTCTCCGATGATGCGTGAGTAGTTCTTAGTAGACCTTTGGGTCCGTAGTTAGTAGCTAGATGGCTTCCTCTCTCTCACTGAATTCTCAATACAATGGTCTCTTGGAGATCCATATGATGTAACTCTTTTTGCGGTGTGTATGTTGGGATCGGATGAACTTTGAGTTTATGATCAGATCTATCTTTTTATATCCATGAAAGTATTTGAGTTTCTTTGATATCTTTTATGCATGATTGCTTATAGCCTCGTATTTCTTCTCCGGTATTTGAGTTTTGTTTGGCCAACTTGATCTATTTATCTTGCAATGGGAAGAGGTGCTTTGTAGTGGGTTCGATCTTACGGTGCTTGATCCCAAAGGATGTAAGGGGAACCGACACGTATGTATCGTTGCTACTAAGGATAAAACGATGGGGTCTATCTCTACATAGATAGATCTCGTCTACATCATGTAATCGTTCTTATTGCATTACTCCGTTTCTCCATGAACTTGATACACTAGATGCATGCTGGATAGCGGTCAATGTGTGGAGTAATAGTAGTAGATGCAGGCAGGAGTCGGTCTACTAATCTTGGACGTGATGCCTATATAATGATTATTACCTGGATATCGTCATGAGTATTTGAAGTTCTATCAATTGCCCAACATTAATTTGTTTACCCATCGTTTGCTATTTTTCTCGAGAGAAGCCACTAGTGAAACCTACGGCCCTCGGGTCTCTTACTCATATTATTTGCCTTTGCGATCTATTTTATTTGCCTTTCATTTTCAGATCTATTAATCCAAAAATACAAAAATACCTTGCTGCGTTTTATTCTTATTTAATTTATTTGGCGTTCGATCTATCAATTTACTACAATTTATCTCACGTCCGTTTGCCTATCTTGAGGCGCCGCTACCCGAAAGGGATTGACAACCCCTTTTACACGTGGGGTTGCGAGTAGTTGTTATTTGTGTGCAGGTGCTGCTTACGTGTTGTTGCTTGGTTCTCCTACTGGTTCGGTAACCTTGGTCTCGTGTGACGCCCCCGACTCAATCGTACACTAATCATGCACACAAATGTGTACGATCAAGATCAGGGACTCACGGGAAGATATCGCAACACAACTCTAAAACATAAATAAGTCATACAAGCATCATAATACAAGCCAGGGGCCTCGAGGGCTCGAATACAAGTGCTCGATCATAGACGAGTCAGCGGAAGCGACAATATCTGAGTACAGACATAAGTTAAACAAGTTTGCCATAAGATGGCTAGCACAAACTGGGATACAGATCGAAAGAGGCGCAGGCCTCCTGCCTAGGATCCTCCTAACTACTCCTGGTCGTCGTCAGGGGGCTGCACGTAGTAGTAGGCACCTCCGGTGGAGTAGGAGTTGTCGTCGGTGGTGGAGTCTGGCTCCTGGGCTCCGACATCTGGTTGCGACAACCAGAAAGAAGCGAAAGGGGGAAAAGGGGGGAGGAAGCAACCGTGAGTACTCATCCAAAGTACTCGCAAGCAAGGAGCTACACTACATATGCATGGGTATATGTGTAAAGGGCCATATCAGTGGACTGAACTGCAAAATGCCAGAATAAGAGGGGGATAACTAATCTCAGCCGAAGACTACGCTCAGCAGCCTCCGTCTTCTTGACATGTAGAAGAGAGTAGAGAAGTCCTCCAAGTAGCATCGCATAGCATAATCCTACCCGGCGATCCTCTCCTCGTAGCCACAGTAGAGAGGGACCACCGGGTTGTATCCGCACTTGGAAGGGTGTGTTTTATTAAGTATCGGTTCTACTTGTCATAAGGTCAAGGTAAACCTCCAAGTCGTCACATTACGAAGATCACGGCTATTGAATAGGTTAACTTCCTGCGGTGCACCACATAACCCAACATGCTTGATCCCATTTGGCGGACACACTTTCCTGGGTCATGCCCGCCGCGGAAAGATCAACACGCCGCAGACCCACCTAGGCACAACTGTGAGAGGTCAGACGCCGGTCTAAACCTAAGCGCCGCAGTGCAGGCCCATCGCCCTTAGCACACATGCACGTTGTGTGGGCGGCCGGAAGCAGAACTAGCACCCTTAATACAAGATCAGGCTTACGTTCCAAACCGGCGCGCGCCGCTCAGTCGCTGACGTCACGAAGGCTTTGGCTGATACCACGACGCCGAGTGCCCATATCTTCCCCACGTAGTTGGTTAGTGCGTATAGACCAAATGGCGGACTCGAGATCAAATACCAAGATCTCGTTAAGCGTGTTAAGTATCCATGACGCCCGACCAGGCCAGGCCCACCTCTCTCCTAGGTGGTCTCAACCTGCCTGTCGCTCCGCCACAAGTAACGATCGAGGCCGTCGGGAACCCAGGCCCACCTCTCTGGGATGGAGCCACCGTCCTTTCAAATTTCCCCCATCTCCGAACAGTATCACGGGTAATGTACTAGTGTAAAGTATATAGTATATGCCCGTGATCACCTCCCGAAGTGATCACAGCCCAGTAGTATAGCATGGCAGATGGACAAGAGTGTAGGGCCACTGATGGAACACTAGCATCCTATACTAAGCAGAAGGATAGCAGGTAAAGGTAACAACAGTAGTAGCAAGGGCGAGCTATGCAGCAATATAGGATTAACTGGAAGCAGTCAGATGCTACACGACTCTACTGCAAGCCGTAGAGAGAAGAGTAGGCGATATCCGGTGATCAAGGAGGGCTTGCTGGTTGCTACGGCAAGAGAGAGGGTCGTCAACTCCGTGAGTCGTCTTTAGCGTGGCAGCGGCGTCGATCTCGATGTCTAAGCGGAAGAAGAGGGGGAAGAAACAATGAATACAATGCAAACAGATGCATAACGATGCATGACAAAGCAATGTGTGATGCTAGGTGTGCCCTAACGCAGTATGAGGTGATACCGGTGAAGGGGGGAAACATCCGGGAAAGTATCCTCTGTGTTTCACGTTTTCGGGCAGAGGAGCTGGAGGGGGAAAGTTGCGACTTTGATATGTTAGAGGTGTGTGACGGACGAACGGGCTGCGTATCCGGATTCGTCTCGTCGTTCTGAACAACTTTCATGTTGAAAGTATTTTCATCCGAGTTACGGATTATTTTATATGATTTTCTAAAGATTTAAACATTTTCTGGAATTTAATTAATTATTTAAATCCAACATTATCCAGAATTGTAAATGGTGACGTCAGTATGACATCATGCTGACGTCAGCAGTCAACTGTGTAGTTGACTGGGTCAACTAAGTGTGGGGCCCACATGTCATTGGTTGTTTGATTAGCAGGCTAACTAACAGGGTCAATTAGTTTAATTAGTGGTTAGGTTAATCTAATCTGGTTTAATTAGTTTAATTAATTCTTTAATTAATTAATTAATAATCATTTTAATTATTATTTATTAATTCATTTCTCATTTTTTTATTTTCGTTCAAGGGGGTTGGGCCCCGTTTATGCATGTAACCTGAAGGCCTTAGCGGGCGTGTGGGTTACGGGCGCTGGCGCCCAGCCCGATCGGGCATACGCCTAGATCAAAGGGGGAAGCCACCGGACACGGGCGAGGCAGCCGCCTCGGCGGCGATGGCGAGGCAGGCGAAATGAGGTGTGGCGGTGCAGTGGGAACCGAGGGCGAGAGGAGGCGAGGTGGCGTGGCCGAGACGGCGCCGGGCGTGGGGCGGTGGCGCTGCCACGGAGTCTGAGGCACGATGGTTGTGACGAGCACGGGGACGATGCACGGTGGCGGAGACGATCAGTGTGGGCGAGCGAGCCCGCAGTCTTGGGCGGTGTCTTGGCGTGCGTGAGGAAAAGAGGAGGAGGCCGGGGCCTCACCATGGTCGTAAGGGACTAGGCAGCGGGGGTCGATGACGAGGCAGCGGCGGGGCGGCGTGCGTCGAGGTCGGGGGGGTCGATGCGGCCCGGCGAGGAGGAGACGAGGAAGAGGATGGCCAGGCGGCTCTGCGAGGTGGCTCCGATGACGGCAGGGTCCAGCAACATCGGGGCTGTGGGTGACGCGGTCGGCTCGGGCGAAGGGCGAAGGGGTCGGAGACGGACGGCGCCGGCGAGGGGGCTTCGGCACCGAGTAAAGAGCGAGCCCCCGATCTCGATCCAGATCGGGGGGAAGAGAGCGAGGTGGAGTGGGGGGAGTGCGTGGTGGTTTTGGGTTAGGGTTTCGGGGATGGGGGGATAAGGGAAGTGGGGTGCCGGTTTGAAATTTGGTGGCCTTTGGCAGCTACTGAGCCATTCGGCCCGAGGGGAGGGTTTCTTCCTTTTTCTCTTTTGTTTAAGTTTTTGTTTTTATTTATTTTCTGTTTATTAGCTTCCTATTTTATTTACTATTTATATTTGTTTTATAAAATATATAAGTAGTACCAAAATTAGTGTTTCAAAATACCCCGATGCCACAAAAAGTTTGGTGACAAACTAAAACTGTTTAGTATTTTATTAATTGTAAAAGGCATGTAATTAATTGTTTTTGCTACTGTCATAATTATTTTAGAGCCTTTAAACACTTCTTCAGAGTTTGGTATCGCCACCACAATTACCTATGATTTATCCGACACATTTAGGACAATTTTGTTTTAGCGTTTCAAAACTTTTGTTGTTTGCTTGATTTTGAATTTGAATTTGAATCGGTTTCGATCTAACACGAGGTTAGCAACAGTAACCAAGGTGACGTGGCATCGTTAATGCGGGATTACTGTAGCCTAATTATTCGGGCGTCACAATTCTCCTCCACTACAAGAAATCTCGTCCCGAGATTTAAGAGGGGTGCAAGGGGAAAAGTTTTGGTTACGAAATTCTGGCGAGTGTTCCCAGTCTTGGTTGCTCTTCTCGAAGAGGTCGATCCATTACATTGATGTCTTCATTTCTCTACTTCAGGTCATCATGATCAAGTCGTCATCCTTTCTTCGGGAATTCCATCGTACTTACGATTAGGTAACGGGGCAGATCAGCAACGACAGAATGCTATAAGGGTAATAATCTGGGATTAACCCATGAATGAGCCTATGAGTACCTCTCGAGTCGAACAAATAAACCACATCGAGAGTAAAGTTCGAAGGTACAATATGGAGTTTCAAGTGGCCAGGCAATCATTCAATGCCTAGTCAGAAGGTGAAAGGGTTCCGGGCAACGTGAATAATTATTGCGTCTGATACCAAAATAGATCTCTAGGAATGTGGCTCGTGAATAGCATACGAAGCCAAGCGCGAGGATTAACTTTGGAAACAGGGTGTACAGGAGAGTCAAGTTTCGATCCTGTGGAACTGTGGGTTATGGGCCCACCATGTGGGTTAAAAGCAGGAAGGCGCTAACATTTGCATGGTCAAGATAGCAAGGTATGTCAGAGGATAGCCTGTCAGTTTCGTTGGCAACAATGTTGGTACCAAGGGCGAGGGACGAAGAGAACCATTTTCCTGATCGTTGAACGAGGCGGACCAATAGGCAAAGTTCTCGTCCATTGGTGGTTACCGGAATATCATCAACAAAAGTAACAGGGTCTTACTGACCGAGTTGTACACCACGGTGTTTACATAAGCAGGGAGATATTACTGTTGATGCCATATTGATCACAGAAAGGTTAAACAAAACAATGGAAAGGAAAATATGTTTATCAGATTAAACAAAACAATGGAAGGGAAAATGTATTTAAACACATATTTCAGGGGTATATCCTTCCCAAGGACAAGCGGAGCATGATATCCATGACAGGATATTATGTAGAAAATCCTCTAGGTGAGGGGAGAGAAATTTCATGACGTTATCCATACAACAGTGTTTGGATAATTGAGCAGGAAACATTTAGCATTGGGCTTCAAACGTTCTTGTTGAAAATCACAGTACAACCGACATGCTTCAAGATAGCATTGACATGGTCATCAGGTGAAGATCAGATTTGGAAACACAAAGGATCCATCAGGAACAACTTATAGAATAAGTCTTATAATTTCCTCATGGAGAAATGGATAATCTTGCTAAAAAGGAAACTATAACAATAGGGCCTCCGGCCAGAGGTGCTAGACATGACATTATCTTACCGGGCCATATACGAAGACCAATGTTATAACTTTTGGAAATATGTTCCAACCATCATATCTGACCGAGATTCAGATTTGATTGGTGTCAGGATACCTCAGACTCAGGATGCCTGAGAAGAAAAGGTGCAAAACAAATTGACGAGATGTCATTGTAAGATTCTCGGGAATCGAACTATGTGAGCGAGTTCCGAAACAAGAGTTCATCATTAAACCAAGGAGAGGAAGAGGATGTGGCTGATGGACTCAACGACAATTCATCAAGATTTCCAAAGGATGGATTTCCACAATTAAATATTGAACGAAAATGCACCTGGAAATATGGACCAAGTAGGACGTTCAAAGTTAGAATGGTGATTCGATAACGAAACTATCGGCCATTCACTTCAAAACAATAGGGTTGCTAGAGATATCAAATTCCCACAACAGAGTTCACTCAACACGGGGGCCAAGAAAAGAATGGTGATGGTGAGAAGCATCACTGTAACAAGAATTTCTTAAGAGGTGGTGAAATCCTCACAACTTTTTTGACATAAAAGATGGTAATACTCCAATGTAAAGAAGAACAATGCTGGGTAGCAACGAACTCAAGGTATAACACAAAACACGAACAAGTTTGTGTCGGAGGGAAGGCAATAAAGTGGCCGATGATAACACGACTCATTGAGGGCAAGGATGGTATTTCTCTTCATGAATCCGATTGATATCCTGGAAGAGCTCCTAAGGTTGATGATGATCACGACACATTTGTCGAGAGATTTCATGAAGATGTAATCAATCAATGATTTACATCGAGTCAAAGGAATGATGAAGCGAAAGGTTATTGGAACCATGGGTACGACACAAACTCAAAATCAAGTCTGTTCAAGGAGAAATGATATGATGAGGAAGATCACGGAAGATTAGCTTACCATCTAAATCAGGTACTCGGAAAGAGGGGCCAGGTAGCACAGTTAAAAAGTTGCACGATAATGATATAGCCGATCAGGCTAGCAATGACTTGAATGATTAATAAACTCATAAGCAATGAAGAATACTTAGAGTTATTGAATCTAAGAGCGGAATTGATTCACTTATCAATGTTCTCGGTTGACGACAACCCAGAACCCAGGAAAATTGGAATCGGTGAGAAATAACAGCTGATGAAGAACCCATAAGAAGTTATGTAGTTCCATGATATTCTCGTGGTACCAGAGGGTATACTCAAGGGTAGAGCGGGATAGAGGTTGGACAAGTGAAATCATTTGCATAAGTCAAGCACTTAAACTTGTCCAAGAAATCGGAAAGAAGAACAATATGGTCGAGACCACGGTCGCAAAAGACTAAGCATAGATAAGAGAAGAAGTTATAACAAGGGGATTATTATTACTACGAGAAGCTTCCATGAAAGTTCCACCTCGGGTCCATGGGCATGAACACAAAGTTCAAGGTCGACTCCCACTTCTCCAAAGCATAACCTTACATTCACTTCTTGTTTAGATAATGGCATTAGTGTTGAAAGTTTTACCTGGTGAAATACCAGATGAGTATGACCCTGAAAACTTCCGAGTCCACACATATTAAGGAAGGCATAGATTCAACCCATCAGGGCATCTTACAAACATATACCACAAACTTCGGGGTAAATAATACAAGCTCGAAAGTATAGCATTGTTCAAAAGCAGATGATACAATGTACCAAAGGCATTATATACCCATGGAAAGGCTCTCAAGGTTATTCAATATGAAGGACATTGTCGGATAAAATCCAACAAAGGAATCGATGGTCCACAAGGGATCTGATGTGAGCATCGGTACTCAACCAGAGGAAGAAGAATGCACGGGCATCATATTATAGAACATCTGAATAATTTGATGCTTAAATAACAAAGGAATTACGGTTTCCAAAACAAAGGATCAGAAGCAGTCGCTCTGATCAAGGATGGATAAGTTGGATAGACCAGAGGCACAATTGACGACAAATAGTTTGGTCGAGAACCAGCTCATATTCAAAAATGATGTCTGAGCCCGAAAGATAATTTAGAAGGGTTGATAGATGATTGTGTGCATCCGCACACATGTTGAATCAATAGGATCAAAATGACGGTGTCAAAAGATACTAGTGAATATTGTTAGTGATATGGGAACATCCATAATGTAAGCATACAAGTATTTGTAGAGCAATAGTTTGAAGAGGATGCTCAGAAGGTCGGTTAGTATTTCAGAGTATCTTATGAAGCCTACGAACAACTAGGGATGAACAGATACTCAATAAGTGCGAGGAATTTTCAATAGGAGTATTCATGTGGTAAAGAACTGCAACGCAGTAAGCTTAAAGGATTTTCGGAACAACGGAGAGGAATTTAGGGCATCTTGTAATAACAAGAGCAACTGAGGATGAAGGTATGAACGACAAATGTAGCTAGTTATCCATAAGGGTATATCGGTGGTAGGGGATTGTAAAGTCGGTGGGCACAAGGGTCTCGGGAAAACCTCGGAGAGTATCTTCGGAATCTTACGGTGCGACAAGCGATCATCTTGAGTGAGGGCTCTCCGGAGAAACTATTGTCGAGAACCTAAAGTTAGTCCTTTTAGAAAAATCATTTAACCCGAATAGGGGAGAGATTAGAAGCCCAGGGTAAAGATCGAGGAGTAAAAGATCCTAGTACCACCCAATGGCGACGTGGGCCCGTAAGCCGCACAGCCATGTTAGTAAAAAAAACTTTTTCAATGACTAGACTCAACTTCGGCCAAGGAGTTGGAAAGGGGGATTCCTACAGGAAGTCGGCTCTGATACCAACTTGTGACGCCCCCGACTCAATCATACACTAATCATGCACGCAAATGTGTACGATCAAGATCAGGGACTCACGGGAAGATATCACAACACAACTCTAAAACATAAATAAGTCATACAAGCATCATAATACAAGCCAGGGGCCTCGAGGGCTCGAATACAAGTGCTCGGTCATAGATGAGTCAGCGGAAGCAGCAATATCTGAGTACAGACATAAGTTAAACAAGTTTTCCATAAGATGGCTAGCACAAACTGGGATACAGATCGAAAGAGGCGCAGGCCTCCTGCCTGGGATCCTCCTAACTACTCCTGGTCGTCGCCAGGGGGCTGCACGTAGTAGTAGGCACCTCCGGTGTAGTAGGAGTAAATCGTCGATGGTGGCGTCGGCTCTGAGGCTCCGACATCTGGTTGCGACAACGAGAAAAGAAGGAAAGGGGAAAAGGGGAGGAAGCAACCGTGAGTACTCATCCAAAGTACTACGCAAGCAAGGAGCTACACTACATATGCATGGGTATATGTGTAAAGGGCCATATCAATGGACCGGACTGCAGAATGCGAGAATAAGAGGGGATAACTAATCACGTCGAAGACTACGCTCGGCAGCCTCCGTCTTGTAGCATGTAGAAGAGAGTAGATCTGAAGTCCTCCAAGTAGCATCGGATAGCATAATCCTACCCGGCGATCCTCTCCTCGTAGCCACATTGAGAGCGACCACCGGGTTGTATCCGCACTTGGAAGGGTGTGTTTTATTAAGTATCTGGTTCTAGTTGTCATAAGGTCAAGGTACAACTCCAAGTCGTCCTGTTATCAAGATCACGGCTATTCGAATAGATTAACTTCCTGCAGGGTGCACCACATAACCCAACATGCTTGATCCCATTTGGCGGACACACTTTCTGGGTCATGCCCGACGCGGAAGATCAACACGCCGCAGCCCCACCTAGGCACTGTGAGAGGTCGGCCTCGGTCTAAACCTAAGCGCCACAGTGCAGGCCCATCGCCTTAGCACACCAAGACGTTGCGTGGGCGGCGGAAGCGAACTAGCCCCCTTAATACAAGAGCAGGCTTACGTTCCAAACCGGCGCGCGCCGCTCAGTCGCTGACGTCACGAAGGCTTTGGCTGATACCACGATCCCGAGTGCCCATATCTTTCCCACGTGTTGGTTAGTGCGTATAGACCAAATGGCCAGACTCAGATCAAATACCAAGATCTCGTTAAGCGTGTTAAGTATCCGCGAACGCCGACCAGGGCCAGGCCCACCTCTCTCCTAGGTGGTCTCAACCTGCCCTGTCGCTCCTCCACAAGTAACAGTCGGGGGCCGTCGGGAACCCAGGCCCACCTCTACCGGGATGAGCTACCTGTCCTTTCAGCCCCCATCTCCGAACAGTATCACAGGTAATGTACTAGTGTAAAGTATATAGTATATGCCCGTGATCACCTCCCGAAGTGATCACAGCCCAGTAGTATAGCATGGCACACGGACAAGAGTGTCGGGCCACTGATGGAACACTAGCATCCTATACTAAGTAGTAGGATAGCGGTGTAAAGGTAACATTGAGAGTAGCAAGGACAGACTATGCAGTAGTATAGGATTAACTGGAAGCAGTAACATGCTACACTACTCTAATGCAAGCAGTATAGAGAAGAATAGGCGATATCTGGTGATCAAGGAGGGGGGCTTGCCTGGTTGCTCTGGCAAGAGAGAGGGGTCGTCAACTCCGTAGTCGTCTTTGGGTAGCAAGGCGTCGGTCTCGGTGTCTAGCGGAAGAAGAGGGAGAAGAAACAATGAATACAATGCAAACAGATGCATAACGATGCATGACAAAGCAATGTGTGATGCTAGGTGTGCCCTAACGCGGTATGAGGTGATACCGGTGAAGGGGGGAAACATCCGGGAAAGTATCCCCGGTGTTTCGCGTTTTCGGGTAGAGGAGCCGGAGGGGGAAAGTTGCGAGTTTGATATGTTAGGGGTGTGTGACGGACGAATGGGCTGCGTATCCGGATTCGTCTCATCGTTCTGAAAACAACTTTCATGTTGAAAGTATCCGAGATACGGATTATTTTATATGATTTTCTAAAGATTTAAACATTTTCTAGAATTTAATTAATTATTTAAATCCAACATTATCCAGAATAGTAAATGATGACGTCAGCATGACATCATGCTGACGTCGTGATCAACTATCTTGATTATTTGGGTCAACTAAGTGTGGGGCCCACATGTCATTGGTTGTTTGATTAGCAGGCTAACTAACAGGGTCAATTAGTTTAATTAGTGGTTAGGTTAATCTAATCTGGTTTAATTAGTTTAATTAATTATCATTTTAATTATTATTTATTAATTCATTTTTCATTTTTTTATTTTCGTTCAAGGGGGTTGGGCCCCGTTTGTCTGTGGCACAGAGGCCTTAGCGGGCGTGTGGGTTACGGGCGCTGGCGCCCAGCCCGATCGGGCATACGCCTAGATCGAAGGGGGAAGCCACCGGCCACGGGCCCGGCGAGGCCGGCCGCCTCAGGCGGCAGTGGCGAGGCCAGGCGAGGTGAGGTAGCGCGCGGGCGCGGTGGGGGAACCAGGGGCACGCGAGAGGAGGCGAGGTGGCGTGGCCGGACGAGGACGGCGCCGAGCGTGCGGCTGGCGCTGCCGCTGGAGTGCAGAGGCACGATGGTTGGGCGAACGCGAGCATGTGACGGCACGCGGGTGGCGGACGATCGGGGCGCGGCCGAAGCGAGCCCGGGCGCAGGCGGGCGCGGCGTCGCGAGGGAAAGAGGAGGAGAGGCCGGGGCCTCACCGCGGGTCGTAGGGACTAGGCAGCGGGGGTCGATGACGAGGCAGCGGCGGGGCGGCGTGCGTCGAGGTCGCGGGGGTCGATGCGGCCCGGCGAGGAGGAGACGAGGAAGAGGATGGCCAGGAAGCTCTGCGAGGTGGCTCCGATGACGGCAGGGTCCAGCAACGTCGGGGCAGTGGGTGACGCGGTCGGCTCGGGCGAAGGGCGAAGGGGTCGGAGACGGACGTCGCCGGCGAGGGGGCTTTGGCACCGAGCAAAGAGCGAGCCCCCGATCTCGATCCAGATCGGGGGGAAGAGAGCGAGGTGGAGTGGGGGGGAGTGCGTGGTGGTTGTGGGTTAGGGTTTCGGGGATGGGGGGATAAGGGAAGTGGGGTGCCGGCTGGGCTGGTGGCCTGCTGGCTAGCTGGGCCATTCGGCCCAGGGGGAGTGGGGTTTCTTCCTTTTTCTCTTTTGTTTAAGTTTTTGTTTTTATTTATTTTCTGTTTATTAGCTTCCTATTTTATTTACTATTTATATTTGTTTTATAAAATATATAAGTAGTACCAAAATTAGTGTTTCAAAATACCCCGATGCCACAAAAAGTTTGGTGACAAACTAAAACTGTTTAGTATTTTATTAATTGTAAAAGGCATGTAATTAATTGTTTTTGCTACTGTCATAATTATTTTAGAGCCTTTAAACACTTCTTGAGTTTGGTATCGCCACCACAATTACCTATGATTTATCCGACACATTTAGGACAATTTTGTTTTAGCGTTTCAAAACTTTTGTTGTTTGCTTGATTTTGAATTTGAATTTGAATCGGTTTCGATCTAACACGAGGTTAGCAACAGTAACCGAGGTGACGTGGCATCGTTAACGCGGGATTACTGTAGCCTAATTATCCGGGCGTCACAATTCTCCTCCACTACAAGAAATCTCGTCCCGAGATTTAAGAGGGTGGAAGGGGGAAAGTTTTGATTCTGAAATTCTAGCGAGTGTTCCCAGTCTTGGTTGCTCTTCTCGAAGAGGTCGATCCATTACATTGATGTCTTCATTTCTCTACTTCAGGTCATCATGATCAAGTCGTCGTCCTTTCTTCGGGAATTCCATCGTACTTACGATTAGGTAATGGACGCACATCTCGTCACTGAGGGAAATACCTACCATCGCTGTGTTGCATCATCCCTTCCTCTTTGGGGAAATACCGACGTAGCTTCAAGCCGCATCAAAAGGAATTTCTGGTGCCGTTGCCGGGGAGGATCTTCAACATATACCAGGTTCCTAATCACAAATCTCATCTCCTCGCAATTTACATTATTATTCGTTTTCCTCTCCCCCACTCCACAAAAATTTGCTGTTTTATTCGCCCTCTTTTTCGTTCGTCGTTTTCTCGTCAGATCTATCCGTGTTTTCGCTTCCTACTCTTAATGGCTAGCGTTCCTACTCCTCCTTTGTCACCAGATTTTGAAGTTCTTTACTTCAAACAAAAGCAAGGAGAAAATTTGAAAGATGCTTGGTATAGGCTTATGGAATCTTATCGTATTTGCAATTTAAAGGGGGGCGCTAAGATCTTGCTTCGTAATTTCTACATAGGATTGGCTTTGCATCATAGACAACTCCTAGATTTTGCCGCTAAAGTGAATTTTATTGGGCTTGATGCTAATGTTGCCTATGAAATTTTAGAAGGAATTTTGGGAGTTCCACCTCAAAAGAAGGGATTTTTCAGCCCTGAGGGAGTTCAAATGTTGGACAAACTTGGTTTTTTACATAAACATATGGTTGAAATACAGAAATATAATGAACCCCTCAAACACCTCAATGGTAGTATCAATCACACGAATACCTTTATTACTCTTTGCAACAAGCGATTGGTTATTTTGGATCTAAAGATGGTTTCTTTTCTGGAGAATTTAGGGAAGCGTAAAGAGCCTCCCGGGTTTGAGAAAACCCTTACAAAAGTTGCCAAAACTACGGAATACAAAACTTAGATCATTGCTTTATGCCTAGCTAAGGGCGTAAAATTATAGCGCTTGTTGGGAGGCAACCCAATGAATAAAATTTATTTTTGCTTTTTGCTTTCCGTTCTTGAGTGTTTGCACAATTATGCTACTGTTATGGTTGTGTTTTTTGTGTTCCAATTAGTGTTTGTGCCAAGTAAAGCCTTTAGGATCTTCTTAGGTGATAGTTGTTTGATCTTGCTGAAAAACAGAAACTTTTTCTCTCACGAAAACAATTCTCATTTTTTACCAGAGCGTGACAAAATGCCAATTATTTTTTAAGTAAATTAATATACAAATTTCTCAGGTCATCCTAATTTTTCAGAATTTTTGGAGTTTCAGAAGTATTCGAAATAGTCGATTGTTACTGCATCGCTCTGTTTTGACAGATTCTGTTTTCTTTGCGTTGTGTGCTTGTTTTGATGGCTCTATGGCTTTATTTGATGAGTTTTTGCCATAGAAAAGTTGGAATACAATAGATATAATACAAAAAAAAATATGAATTGGTTTGATGCAATACTTATAGTAGTGATTTGCTTTCTTTTACTAATGGATCTCACGAAGGTTTTGTTGAGTTTTGTGTGATTGAAGTTTTCATGTTTTGGGCTATCTTACGATGGATGAAGGAATAAGGATTAAGAAGAGCCTAAGCTTGGGGATGCCCCAGCATCCCAAGCTATTATCCAAAAGAGAGCAAGCAACTAAGCTTGGGGATGCCCCGAGTGGCATCCCCTCTTTCTTCTAACGACCATTGGTATTTTATTCGAAGCTATATTTTTATTCGTCACATACTATGTGTTTTGCTTGGAGCGTCTTGTATGATATCAGTCTTTGCTTGTTAATTTTTTGTTTTAAGTCTTGATTCCTTGCTGGACACACCTATTTGAGAGAGCCAAAATTATGTCATGACTTGTTAGAATTGCTCTCTATGCTCCACTTAAATTTTTATGAGCCATGGACTTGCTCTAGTGCTTCACTTATATCTTTTTGAGCACGGTGTGCTTTAGTATTTTTGAAGAAACGCTCTCTTGCTTCACTTAGATTTATTTGAGAGTTAGTAAAATTTTCAAGAAATTCTCTCTTGCTCCACTTAAATTAATTTGAGAGAAAGAAAAATTATGCTCATGATCTTCACTTATATTTGTTTGAGATTATCAAAAGCAACATATGAAAATTAGTTCCAAAGTGATAGATATCCAAGAAGGATATAATAAAACTTTCATGAAGATCATTGGACAAAATAAACTTGATTCTTAGTAATAGTTTTGAGATATGATGATGTGATATGTGAGTTATGTTGATGAGTAATTATGCTTTAGTAAGAATATTGGTGTTAAGGTTTGTGATTCCCTATGCAAGCACGAAAGTCGATAATTATGCAATGAAATAATATCCTACTTGTGGTGCATTATTCGGTGTTAATTATGCTTAATGCTCACTTATGAGATTATTCGTTTCTTGGTTGGTCGCTTCTCAATCTTTTGCTAGCCTTCATTTTGCACTAAGTATGATCTCTACTTGTGCATCCAAAAACCTTTAAACTAGTTTTGCCACATGAGTCCACAATATATTATCTACCTATATGCGGTATTCTTTTGTCGTTCCAAGCAAATTTGTATGTGCCATCTCTAGTTTTAAAAATAAACTTCTCTTTTGTGTGTTCGTTTTGCTCGCGGAGCGGTGAGGGGTGGCTAATATTTTCCATGCTAGATGTGTTATTCTCACGATGAGTGTTTATTCACTTGTCATTGCACGAGAGTAAGGCAAAGGTATTAGGGATGCCCAGTGCCAAAATGAAAAATGAATTTACTTTATGTTGTCAAATAATAAATTCCTTGGAAAGTGTTGGTATGGAAGGCAACCGTGGATACGGCTAGCCATGGAAAGTGAAAGTATGGTTGAAAAAGGAATAAACTTTATTTTCTGTTTGGGAACCGCCTATGGTATATCTAGCATGGAAAGTGTTGGGAACACTAAGTCGTTTTCGTTGGTGGGAAGGATACACCTCCCAAAATGTTTTTGTCTCTCAATTTTTCGCTTTGAGCTCTGGCACGTCTACAAATCCCTACTTCCCTCCGCAAAGGGCCTTTCTTTTACTTTATGCAAAAAAATTCAGTCTCCGTCTTCTCTTATAAAAGCACCAAGTAGGAGGAAATATGATCGTACTTGAGTATTCGGTGTAGCTAATATGCGAGTGTGTTTCATGAATGGATCAATGATTGAGCATAATGGGCTAGAGATAACTTATTTTAGCGTTGATACTTTGAAAGACATGGTTGCTTGTTGATATGCTTGAGTATTTAAATTATCATGTCAAAACTAGACTATTGCTTTGAACAATATAAAAGTCCAAATGTCCATGCTATAAAGAAAAGAATATGATATGACATGATAGGAAGCATTCCACATCAAAAATTATGTTTTTATCACTTACCTACTCGAGGACGAGTAGGAGTTAAGCTTTGGGATGCTGATACGTCTCCAACGTATCTATAATTTTTGATTGTTCCATGCTGTTATATTATCAATTTTGGATGTTTTCTAATCATTTTATAGTCATTTTATATCATTTTTGGTACTAACCTATTGATATAGTGCCAAGTGTCGGTTGCTGTTTTCTGCATGTTTACTTACATCGCAGGAAATCAATACCAAACGGAGTCCAAATGCAAGGAAACTTTACGGAGATTTATTTGGACCAGAAGACACCTAACGGGCCAAGGCTGCGCCTGGGGGTGCTCCGAGGAGAGCACAGCCCACCAGGGCGCGCCAGGAGGCCCAGGCGCGCCCTGGTGGGTTGTGCCCACCTCGAGTGCCCCTCGGACCGCCTCTTTGCTCTATAATACCCCAATATTCCAAAAAACCCTAGGGGAGTCGACGAAAATCAATTCCAGCCACCGCAGAGTCTAGAACCACCAGATCCAATCTAGACACCATCACGGATGGGGTTCACCACCTCCATTGGTGCCTCTCCGATGATGCGTGAGTAGTTCTTTGTAGAACTTCGGGTCCGTAGTTAGTAGCTAGATGGCTTCCTCTCTCTCGCTGAATTCTCAATACAATGGTCTCTTGGAGATCCATATGATGTAACTCTTTTTGCGGTGTGTTTGTTGGGATCGGATGAACTTTGAGTTTATGATCAGATCTATCTTTTTATATCCATGAAAGTATTTGAGTTTCTTTGATCTCTTTTATGCATGATTGCTTATAGCCTCGTATTTCTTCTCCGATATTTGGGTTTTGTTTGTCCAACTTGATCTATTTATCTTGCAATGGGAAGGGGTGTTTTGTAGTGGGTTCGATCTTACGGTGCTTGATCCCAGTGACAGAAGGGGAACCGACATGTAAGTATCATTGCTACTAAGGATAAAATGATGGGGACTATCTCTACATAGATAGATCTTGTCTACATCATGTCATCGTTCTTATTGCATTACTTCGTTTCTCCATGAACTTACACTAGATGCATGTTGGATAGTGGTCGATGTGTGAAGTAATAGTAGTAGATGCAGGCAGGAGTCGGTCTACTAATCTTGGACGTGATGACTATATAATGATCATTGCCTGGATATCGTCATGATTATTTGAAGTTCTATCAATTGCCCAACAGCAATTTGTTTACCCACCATTTGCTATTTTTCTCGAGAGAAGCCACTAGTGAAACCTACAGCCCCTGGGTCTCTTTCTCATATTATTTTCCTTCGCGATCTATTTTATTTGCCTTTCATTTTCAGATCTATTAATCCAAAAATACAAAAATACCTTGCTGTGTTTTATTCTTATTTATTTTATTTGGCGTTCAATCTATCAATTTACTACAATTTATCTCATGTTTGTTTCCCTATCTTGAGGCGCTGCTACCCGAAAGGGATTGAGAACCCCTTTTACACGTCGGGTTGCGAGTAGTTGTTATTTGTGTGCAGGTGTTGCTTACGTGTTGTTGCTTGGTTCTCCTACTGGTTCGATAACCTTGGTCTCATCACTGAGGGAAATACCTACCGTCATTGTGCTGCATCATCCCTTCCTCTTTGGGGAAATACCGACGTCGCTTCAAGCCGCATCATAGGTATGGTGGACTCTCATGGCAAAACTGGTTTAAGGGATGTTTGGAAGCACAAGTAGTATCTCTACTTGGTGCAAATAATTTGTCTAGCATGAGAGGAAAAGGCATGCTCAACATGTTGGATGATCCATGACAATACAACTTCTATTCGGATATAAGAAAACATAACCTATTATGTTGTCTTCCTTGTCCAACATCAACCTTTTAGCATGTCATTTTTTAATGAGTGCTCACAATTACAAAAGATGTCCAAGATAGTATATTTATATGTGAAGCCTCTCTTTCTTTATTACTTCCTATTAATTGCAACAATGACCAAAACTATGTTTGTCAACTCTCAACAACTTCTATTCATCATACTCTTTATATGTGAAGTCATTACTCTCCATAAGAACAATATATGAGCTTTTTATTTCTTTCTTTTTATTTAATTCCCTCAAGATCATAGCAAGAAAGCAAAGCCCTCAACTCAAGACTACTCTTTGTTATATATCTCACAGACTTGATTACATAGATAGAGATCGAAGCAAAACTCAAAGCTAGATCATACTAAAAACTTTATTCTACTAGATCAAGATATAACCAAAAGGATCGAAATAAGAAAAGCGATAAAGGTAAAGGTGTGATGGTGATACAGCACCGGGGCAACTCCCCCAAGCTTGGCAGTTGCCAAGGGGAGTGCCCGTACCCATGTACTTACGTCTCTTTCTTCGGAGGTGGTGATGTGATATTCTTGGTGATGATGCCTCTTAGGATATGATTCTCTTCCTCGAGCTTATTAATTTGCTGCTTAAGATACGTTACTTCTTTGCGAAGTTTACCCGTGTCGGGTGAGATACCCGACTCTCCCCGACCGACTCTTGCGGAGACATCTCGCTCTAAAACTGCTGCAGAAACAACTCAAAACGAAAACAGAGGATTTTGTCGTGGTACGGTGGTCAAAACCTTCGGGAGATTATATAGTGAATTTTTACCGACCAAAAGAAGTATCATGCAAGAAAACAGAGTCCGGAGGGCACACGAGGTGGCCACAAGGACGGGCGGCGTGCCCAGGGGTAGGGCGCACCCTCCACCCTTGTGGTGGCCTCGTGTCTCTTTCGGACTACTTTTAATTTTCCTAATTTTTTAAATATTCCAAAACGGAGAAAAATTATCATTGGAAACATTTTGGAGTTGACTTACCATACCACATACCTATTCCTTTTCGGAGTCTGAAACGTTCTGGAAAGTGTCCCTTATGTACTCCTCTGGGGTTACGGTATCAATAATATTGGTCTCAACATTTATGGGAGTACCTGAGATATAATGTTTGATTCTTTGACCGTTTACCACCTTCGGATTTGTGCCTTTGGCATTGTTGATTTTGATGGCACCAGAACGATAGACCTCCTCGATAATGTAGGGGCCTTCCCATTTAGACAAAAGCTTTCCTGCAAAAAATCTTAAATGAGAATTTTATAGCAAAACATGATAACCTACATTAAACTCACGCTTTTGTATCATTTTATCATGCCATCTTTTAACTTTTTCTTTAAACAACTTGGCATTCTCATAGGCTTGGGTTCTCCATTCAACACGTGAGCTAATGTCAAATAGCCTCTTCTCACCGACAAGTTTGAAGTCATAATTGAGCTATTTAATAGCCCAATATGCCTTATGTTCTAGCTCAAGAGGTAAGTGGCATGCTTTTCCATAAACCATTTTATACGGAGATATACCCATAGGATTCTTATAAGTAGTTCTATAAGCCCATAATGCATCATCAAGTTTCTTAGACCAATTCTTTCTAGACCTATTAACAGTCTTTTGCAAAATTAATTTGATCTCCCTGTTTCTCAATTCTACTTCCACTAGACTGAGGATGATAAGGATATGCAATTCTATGGTTAACATCATAGTTAGCAAGCATTTTACAGAAAGCACCATGAATAAAATGTGAACCACCATCAGTCATTAAATATCTAGGGACTCCAAACCTCGGAAAAATAACTTCTTTAAGCATCTTTATAGAAGTGTTATGATCAGCACTACTAGTTGGAATAGCTTCTACCCACTTAGTAATGTAATCAACAGTAACTAAAATATGAGTATACCCGTTAGAGGAAGGAAAAGGTCAAATATAATCAAAGCCCCAAACATCAAATGGTTCAATAACAAGTGAATAGTTCATCGTTCCTGAGGTCTACTAATATTACCAATTATCTTGCATTCATCACAAGACAGGACAAACTTACATGCATCCTTGTAGAGAGTGGGCCAATAGAACCCGGATTGCAATACCTTATGTGCAGTTCTATCTCCAGCGTGGTGTCCTCCGTAAGACTCGGAGTGGCACTTGCGTAGGATCTGTCCCTGTTCATGCTTAGGTACACAACATCTAATAACACCATCTACTCCTTCTTTATAAAGGTGTGGGTCATCCCAAAAGTAATGTCTTAAATCATAGACAAACTTTTTCTTTTGCTGGTATGTGAAACTAGGTGGTATAAATTTAGCAAAAATATAATTCGCATAGTTAGCATACCATATAGTACTACGAGAAGCATTTATGACATTTAATTGTTCATCAGGAAAGCTATCATCAATAGGTAGTGGGTCATCAAGAACATTTTCTAACCTAGACAAGTTGTCTGCAGCGGGGTTCTCAGCTCCCTTTCTATCAATAATATGCAAATCAAATTCTTGTAGCAAGAGAACCCATCTAATAACTCTAGGTTTAGCATATTTCTTTTCCATAAGATATTTAATAGTAGCATGATCAGTGTGAACGGTTACTTTGGAATCAACAATATAAGGTCTGAACTTATCACATGAAAATACAACTGCTAAAAATTCTTTTTCAGTAGTAGCATAATTTCTCTGGGCACTCTCTAGAGTTTTACTAGCATACTGAATAACATTCAATTTCTTATCAACTCTTTGTCCCAGAACAACACCAACAGCATAATCACTAGCATCACACATAATATCAAAGGGTAAATTCCAATTAGGAGGCTGAACAATAGCTGCAGAGATCAAGGCTTTCTTATGTATTTCAAATGCTTCTACACATCATCAAAAACAAAAGGAACATCTTTTTGTAAAAAATTAGTGAGAGGCCTAGAAATTTTAGAGAAGTCTTTAATAAATCTCCTATAGAAACCAGCATGACCAAGGAAACTTCTTTTATCTTTGATATCTTTAGGGCACGACATTTTTTCAATAGCATCTACTTTAGCTTTATCAACTTCAATACCTCTTTAAGAAATTTTATGGCCCAAGACAATATCTTCATTAACCATAAAGTGGCACTTCTCCCAATCAAGACAATATTAGTTTATTCACATCTCTACAAAACTCGATCAAGGTTGCTTAAGCAATCATCAAAAGAAGTTCCGTAAATGGAGAAATCATCCATGAAAATCTCAACAATCTTTTCACAAAAGTCAGAGAATATAGCAGTCATACATCTTTAAAAGGTAGCAGGTGCATTGCATAAACCAAAAGGCATACGTCTATAAGCAAAGGTATCAAAGGGGCAAGTAAAAGTGGTTTTCTCTTGATCCTCTTTTGACACAGGTATTTGAGAGAAACCAGAATAACCATCTAGAAAACAAAAGTGAATATGTTTGGATAGTCTTTCTAGCATTTGATCAATAAAAGGTAGAGGGTAATGATCTTTTCTAGTAGCTTTATTCAATTTGCGAAAATCAATTACCATTCTATAACCTGTAACATTTCTTTGTGGAATCAATTCATTCTTATCATTAGGAACAACAGTAATACCTCCCTTCTTAGGGACACAATGAACAGGGCTTACCCATTGACTATCGGCAATAGGATAAATTATACCTGCCTCCAGAAGCTTTAGTATTTCATTTCTTACCACTTCTTTCATCTTAGGATTTAATCGTCGTTCATGATCAACAACTAGCTTGGCATCTCTCTCCAATTTTATTTTGTGCTGACATAGAGTGGGGCTAATGCCCTTAAGATCATCGAGAGTATATCCAATAGTGGCACGTGCTTCTTCAGAGTTTTCAATAATTTCTTTTATTCATGCTCTAAAAGGTTAGCACTAATAATAACAGGATATATCTTCTTTTCATCAAGATAAGCATGTTTCAGAGTATCAGGTAATTGTTTAAGCTCAAACACGGGATCACCCTTAGGTGGAGGAGGATCTCCAAGGATTTCAACAGGCAAATTGTGTTTCAAAATAGGTCCCTGATTAAAGAATACTTCATATATTTCCCTTCTTTCATTCATAAACATATCCTTTTCATGGTCTAGCAAATATTGTTCTAAAGGATCATTAGGAGGCACGGCAATAGAAGCAAGACCACTAATTTCATCCTTACTAGGCAATTCTTTATCGTGGGGTTGTCTACGAAATTTAGAGAAATTAAAATCATGAGACATATCACCCAAACCAACAGTAACAATATCTTTCTCGCAGTCTATCTTAGCATTAACAGTATTCAAGAAAGGTCTACCAAATATAATGGGACAAAAATTATCTTGTGGAGAAGCAAGAACAAGGAAATCAGTAGGATATTTTATCTTCCCACACAAGACTTCAACATCTCTAGCAATCCCAATTGGTGATATAGTATCTCTATTAGAAAGCTTAATAGTAACATCAATATCTTCTATCTCAGCAGGTGCAATATCGTTCATAATTTCTTTATATAAGGCATAAGGAATTGCACTTACACTAGCACACACATCACATAATCCATGATAACAATGATCTCCTATTTTAATAGATACAACGGGCATGTCCACAATAGGTCTATGTTTATATTTAGTATCAGGTTTAGCAATTCTAGCAGCTTCATCACATAAATAAATAACATGCCCATCAACATTATCAACCAAGAGATCTTTAACCATAGCAATACTAGGTTTAACTTTAATTTGCTCAGAGGGTTTGGGTGTTCTAATACTACTTTTGTTGACCACAGTTGAAGCTTTAGCATGATCCTTTATTCTAACAGGGAATGGTGGTTTCTCAATATAAGCAGTAGGAACAATAGGATCAACATTATAAGTAATAGTTTCTTCTTCAACTTTAATAGGTTCAACTACTTTAACTTCAATGGGAGGATGATATTTAAACCACTCTCCTTAGGGAGATCAACATGAGTAGCAAAAGATTCATAGAAAGAAGCTACTATCTCAGAGTCAAGTCCATATTTGTTGCTAAAATCACGAAAAGCATTGGTATCCATAAAGGATTTAACACAATCAAACTTAAGGTTTATACCTGACTCTTTACCTTCGTCGAGTTCCCAATCTTCAGAGTTGCACCAATAAATCCCGTTTGAATTCAATGTCCTTCTTCATATAGGAACCAGTACAAGAAGTATCAAGCATGGATCGATCATTATGAGAAAGCATAGCATAAAAATTTTGAATAATAATTTCTCTTGAGAGCTCATGATTGGGGCATGAATATAACACTAACTTAAGCCTCCCCCAAGCTTGAGCGATACTTTCTCCTTCATGAGGCCAAAAATTATATATATAATTCCGATCACGATGAACCAGATGCATAGGATAAAACTTCTGATGAAATTCCAATTTCAATCGGTTGTAGTTCCATGATCCAATATCATCCAATAGCCTATACCATGTCAATTTCCCTTCAAATATAAAGGGAAGTCCTTCTTCTTGACAACATCCTCGGGCATACCTGCAAGCTTAAATAATCCACAAACTTCATCCACATAGATTAGGTGCATATCAGGATGTAATGTTCCATCTCCTGCATAAGGATTAGCAAGCAGTTTCTCTATCATACCCGAAGGAATTTCATAATAAATATTTTCAGTAGGTGCAGTAGGTTGAGGAGAAACTCTTTGCTCTTCCGGTCGAGGTGAAGATACCCCGAACAAGCCCCTCAAAGGATTATTTTCCATACTAACAAGTGACAGTAAATTTCAGCACACTAGGCGCTTCACTCCCAGGCAACGGCGCCAGAAAAGAGTCTTGATGACCCACAAGTATAGGGGGTCTGTCATAGTCCTTTCGATAAGTAAGAGTGTAGAACCCAACAAGGAGCAGAAGGAAATGACAAGTGGTTTTCAGCAAGGTATTCTCTACGAGCACTGTAATTATCAGTAACAGATAGTTTTGTGATAAGATATATTGTAACGGGTAACAAGTAAATAAAGTAACTAAGGTGCAGCAAGGTGGCCCAATCCTTTTTGTAGCAAAGTACAAGCCTGGATGAACTCTTATATAAAGCAAAGCGCTCCCGAGTGTTGGGGAACGTAGTAATTTCAAAAAAAAAATCCTACGAACACGCAAGATCATGGTGATGCATAGAAACGAGAGGGGAGAGTGTTGTCCACGTACCCTCCTAGACCGAAAGCGGAAGCGTTAGCACAACGCGGTTGATGTAGTCGTATGTCTTCACGATCCGATCGATCAAGTACCGAACGCAAGGCACCTCCGAGTTCAGCACACGTTCAGCCCGATGACGTCCCTCGAACTCTGATCCAGCCGAGTGTTGAGGGAGAGTTTCGTCAGCACGACGGCGTGGTGACGTGTAACATCCCAAAATTCTAAATATTGGAATGTTATAATAAATAAATATTTTTGATTGATTGATTGTTTATTGTGTGATTTACTGAGTGAAATTGAGTGGACTTTGAAACTTTTTTGAAAGTTGAATGAGAGGGAATGAAATGACTTTCCCCGACTTTCACTTTGCCTTTTGATATCCATGAATTCAAATTCAATTCAAACACAAAACCCTAGAGAGAAGATGATATGACTTCTTCCATTTAAATAAATGAAAAGGGTTTTGAAAAGATTTGAATTCCGTTTGGAAATATTTCAAATTCAGAAACTTTATGCAACTCAATGATTTTCATGAGGGAAGATAAAATGACTTCTTCAGCTTATATGAAATATGAGTTGGAAGTTAAAAATGATCAAATTGAAAGTCATTTGGAATTATTTTGAAACCTCCTTTCAATTTGGAGTTATTTGGGTCTTATTCAAATTATTTTTCTCCAAAAATAAAATATATTGAAATAAGGGTAAAATGATTCCCTTCCATGGAAAATTAGGAGAAAATAATTTTGAAATAATTTTGGTATTTAAAAAATGATTTTTTTTGGGTTTTAATGAAACATAGAACTGCTTTGACTTTTTTCAATTTTTGTGTATTTTATTTCGCCATGAAAATATGTTCATGTTTCAAGAAATCTTTTTCTGAATTTTACGATATATAATATACCGATATAAATTTTGTTTCATTTTTTTTTCCTCATTGTTTTTCAAAAAAAAAGCCCTTGACCCGGCCCAGCAGGCCCAGGCTCGCACGGGAGCTGCCCTAGTGTAACGCCCGGATAATCATGCTACAGTAATCTCACATTGATGGTGCCACGTCACCTTTGTCACTGTAGTTAACCACGGGTTAATTCAAAACTGTCTCGAAATTCTAATTCAATTTATGTAGCAATAAAAGTTTTCAAAAATTAAAACTAAAATGTTCGGGGGTTGTCAAATATTACAAAGTTAATTATGGTGGAGTACACACATTTTTATAAAGTGTCTGAGTATTTTAAAATGAATTAAAACAGAAAAGAAAAAAAAAAAAGAAAAGCAGAACAAATAGAGAGAAAGAAACCCCGCCAATGGGCCAAGCGGCCCGGCCAGCCCATGGCCCATCCGCCCACCCCTCACTCCCATAACCCCTCCCCGGCGATGAAACCCTAGCCGACCCCACTCCCCTCGATCCCTTCTCCTCCCCACCGATCCGGATCGGGATCGGCCCCGATCCCGTCGGCCCGACGCGGCGCCCATCCCCACCCGACGCCGCCCGACCTCCCTCCTCCCGACCGGCCACCCAGACGCTGGCGCGCCCTCGACGCCCGACGCCCGTTCCCCACGTCGCCTCGGATCCGTCCCGACCACCTCGCCTCGCCAACGCCTCCTCGCCCTCCTCCTCGCCGGTCTTCTCCGGCCGCCCAGGCCGCTGCCTAGACCCTCTGGCGCCCGCCCTCCCCGTGAGCTCTTCCCCTTCGCTCCCCTCTCCCTAGGGCGCCACTGCGTCGCCCTCCCGGCCGTGATCGGCCGCGCCCAGCGTCACCGCCGTCGCGCCCTCGACCAGGCCTCACCTCTGCTCTCGTCGCGGATCCGGCCGCGCCCCCCTCCTCGCGCCTCCTCCGCTCGGCGGGGCCTCTTCCCCCCGCCGCGCGGGCCGTTCCGCCCAGCCCTCCCTTTCTTTCCCTCGCCCGCGACGCGCGAGCCACTGCCATGGCCGCCGCCGGCCTCAGCGCTGTCGTGGCCTCGCTTCGATGCGCCCATGGCCACCATCGCCCGGACGCTCCCCTACACCACTGCCACCGCACGTCGTCGCAGCGGTCGACCCCGGCCACCCCCGCGCCAACCACGGCCACCATCGGACGTGACGCGAAGAGGCCGTTCCAGAGAGCCTGGCCGCGCCCGTTTTGGTGCCCCGTAGCCGTTTCCATGGCACCGAGCCGCTCACGATTTTTGGTCGCCGGAGTTGTCTCCGGCGCCGCCACGACGTGGCTTTAGGGCTACCACCCGGGTCATCGACCGTGGGCCCTAGGGGCCGGCCGACTGTTGACCCGGTCACCATGCCGTTGGACCGCCCAAGCCAATGACATGCGGGTCCCACCCCAGAACGTTAAAAAAATAATAATAAAAATAAAAATGCTAATTAATTAATTAATTAACTAAGTTAATTAACTTAATTAATCATGTTTAATTAACCTAATTAATCTGTTAATTAAACTAACTAGGTTAATTAGTTAACAGTCACTGACTAACGGGACCCACCTGTCAGGTTGACCGGTCAACCCGTGTTGACTGCTGATGTCAGCATGACATCATGCTGATGTCATTAATCTAATTTTTGAATTAATTAAATAATTATTTAAATTCTAGAAATTAATAAAATCTTTAGAAAATCATATCTTTTAATCCGTAACTCGGATTAAATTATTTTCAACATGAAAGTTGCTCGAGCAGCGAGGCGAATCCGGACACGCAGATCCGTTCATCCGCCACACACCTAGCCTATCGAACCCGCAACTTTCCCCCTCGGCTCCTCTTCGAAATCACGAAACACCGGAATACTTTCCCGGATGTTTCTTAACCGGTACCACCTCATACCACGTTAGGGCACGCCTAGCATCGTTACTTGTCTTGTCATGCATCGATATGCATCTGTTTACATGGTATTCATTGTTTCTTCCCCTGTTCTCTCCGGTAGACTACGAGACCGGCCAGCTGCTTTGCTGCAGTTCGACTACGGTGTTGACGACCCCTCTCTCTTGCAGAGCAACCAGGCAAGCCCCCCCTTGATCACCAGATATCGCCTACTCTTCTCTATACTGCTTGCATTAGAGTAGTGTAGCATGTTGTCGCTTTCGATTATACATATCCTCGATGCATAGCTTGTCCTTGTCACTATCATTTGTTACCTTTTACCGCAATCCTATATGCTTAGTATAGGATGCTAGCATTTTCATCTGTGGCCCTACATTCTTGTCCGTCTGCCGTGCTATACTATCGGGCCGTGATCACTCGGGAGGTGATCGCGGGTATATACTATATACTTTATACATGATACATGTGGAGACTAAAGTCGGGTCGGCTGGTGGAGCACCCGCGAGTGGATCTTTGAGGCGGAGGCGGCAGGCGGGTTGAGACCGCCTAGGAGAGAGGTGGGCCTGGCCCTGTTCGGCGTTCGCGGATACTTAACACGCTTAACGAGGTCTTGGTATTTGATCCGAGTTGGCTACGAGCCTATACGCACTAACCATCTACGTGGGAGTAGTTATGGGTATCCCGGCGTCGTGGTATCAGCCGAAGCACTTCGTGACGCCCGGCCGATCGAGTGGCGCTACCGGATTGGAACGTAAGCCTGCTCTTGTATTAAGGGGCTAGTTACGCTTTGACAGCGTCATAGCGTGCAGGTGTGCATTGGGCGATGGGCCCGCACCCTGTGGCGCTTAGGTTTAGACCGGCGTCTTGGCCTCTCTGTTGTGCCTAGGTGGGGCTGCTGACGTGTTGATCTTCCGCGGCGGGCATGACCGGAAAGTGTGTCCGGCCAAATGGGATCAAGCGTGTTGGGTAAGTTGGTGCACCGCAGTGGAAGTTAATCTATTCGAATAGCCGTGATCTTGATAACAGGGCGACTTGGAGTTGTACCTTGACCTTATGACAACTAGAACCGGATACTTATTAAAACACACCCTTCCAAGTGCCAGATACAACCGGTGGTCGCTCTCTCAAAGGGATACGAGGAGGGGATCGCCGGGTAGGATTATTGCCATGTGATGTTACTTGGAGGACTTCAACCTACCCTCTTCTACCTGTTGCAAGACGAAGGTGACCAGAAGCGTAGTCTTCGATAAGACTAGCTATCCCCTCTTATTACGGCATTCTGCAGTTCAGTCCTTGATATGGCCTTTTACACATATATCCATGCATATGTAGTGTAGCTCCTTGCTTGCAGTACTTTGGATGAGTACTCACGGTTGCCTTGTTCCCCTTTTTCCCCTATCTCTACTCGATTGCAACTGCAGACGATGGAGCCCAGGAGCGACGCCACCGTCGATGGCGACTACTACACCGGAGGCGCCTACTACTACGCAGCAGCCGACGACCACTGTGAGTAGTTTAGGAGGATCCCAGTGTGAGGCCTGCGGCTCTTTCGATCTGTATCCCGATTTGTGCTAGCCATCTTATGGCAACTTGTTTAACTTATGTCCGTACTTTCAGATATTGTTGCTTCCGCTGACTCGTCTATGATCGAGCACTTGTATTCGAGCCCTCGAGGCCCCTGGCTTGTTTTATGATGCTTGTATGACTTATTTATGTTTTAGAGTTGTGCTCTGATACCAACTTGTGACGCCCCCGATTTAATCGTACACTAATCATGCACGCAACTGTGTACGATCAAGATCACCTCCCCCTTCAGGCACATTGCTATCGCGTCTGATGTCGGTGAGGAGGGTTACTACACTGCTGCCTACTCCACTGTCACCAGAGAGCCCTTCTACCATCAGAACTTTGTTCTGCATGCTGATGGGCTGGATCGAGCTAACCGAGCTCTTCGCCACGAAGTTGTACATCACCCGTCGGCACCTTTACTGCGTGCTCGACGCTGTTGCACCCCTTTGTCCGATCCAGAGAGCTGCTGCTCTGCGATCTACCCAGCCAAGACCGTGATGCCCTGTGGTGTCGGTTGGCTAGAGGTGGAGGCTACTCTCCGCACTTGGTCCTCTCTGCCACTTGGTCGTGGGTTATGCACTGAGTATCCATGGCCCCTGTCACTGACGTGGAGGACTATCCGCTGCCACACTACCAGCTTTCAGGCTACAGCTACCTTCGCAGTACCGTGTGGGACTGATGTAGGCTTGCTTGTTAGTGTTAGATGCAATCGCCGCGAGCCTGCGTGCCGCCTATGATGTCTTAGTCTATGTCTTGAACTCGTGGTACCAAACTCTATGCATGATCCCTTTTGTAAGATATGCCGACTACTATGTGGTTTCTATCGTGCGCTTTCATTATGCATGTTTCATCATGAATGATTCTTGTCCTTTGCATAATTTCTCAAATCTTTGAACTACCCTCGTTATATATTAGCGGGATGGTTAGACCAGTTGGTCGTGGTCGTGGTGGCAACTTCCCACCACCGCTTTGAGTACATGGCTGGTATGATCCGCAGCTTGAGATGAATCGCCAGTTCATGGAGAACATGATGGCTCGGTTTCCTCGCCCCAATTTGAACCAAAGCAGCCAAACACAACAACTCTGCAGGATTTCATACGCCTCAACCCAAGTGTGTACCGCAGCTCAACCCAAATTACCGGATGCGGATGATCGCTCCGTGACATCTCCTATGAGATGGAGTCTGCTGATGTAGCCCCGCCGCTATGTCACTTTTGCTTCCTTCTTCCCGAAGGGACCCGCAGCTCAATGGTGGGACAGCCACAGGCGTACTTCAGCCAGTGGAACAATCATCACTGGCCAGACTTCCAAGCTGCTTTCCGTGCCCGCTTCATCCCTCAAGGAGTCATGGACCGAAGAAGCGTGAGTTCCGCAACCTCACTCAAGGCAACAAGACTGTTGAAGCTTATCAGCGAGAGTTTCTGGACTTGTCTCGCTATGCTGAAGAGGACATTGCAACTGATGCACGCAGACCGGAGAAGTTCCGTGACGGCCTTCAAGGCGACATCAAGCTCGCACTTCTAGTGCACGACTTTGCTGATTTCGCCACCTTGGTGAACAAAGCTATCAATGTCGAAACTGGTCTGCAGGAATACCAGAGCTCTAACAGCGCAACCGTGACACGGGCTCATCTTGGGCCCGTCCTCGCAAGCGTAAGATATGGATTCCCAACAGCATGTACCAGCCAAATGCACCTGCCCAAAGGCAGAAGCTATCTTGCACCTCGTCGCTTACTCCAACTAGGCAGCCAAGGCTTCCAGCTCCACCACCCCAAGCTCCTGTTCCCACTCCCAATAATGGTCTGTGCTACAAGTGTGGTCAACCAGGTCACCGTGCTAGGGATTGCAATCAGAATCAGAATCAACTGGCACTTCCCGCAACTAGCCATGGAAGCAACCAGCCCCGCAACAACAATGCCAAGCCTTATGGTCGAGTTCATGCCAACCACATTGATCTGAACGAAGCTCAAGACTAGCCTGCTACTGTGATGGGTACACTCCTCGTAAATTCAGTACATGCATCTTTTTATTCGATTCAGAGCATCGCATTCATTCATGTCAGAAGATTTTGCATACAAGCACGACGTTAAGTGTGAGGAGATGAACTCTTCGGTAGTGGTAAAAACCCCCGTGGGACAATGTCAAACCTCCATGGTTGGCGTCGACGTCCCTGTGGAAATCAAAGGGCTGGAATTCTATGCCTCACCCATTATCCTGAAGACGTCTAACATCGACCTCATTTTGGGGATGGATTGGTTGAAAGCGCATACTGCTTCAATCATTTGCGCCACTAAGACCGTCCATCTCCTACACCCTTTTGATGAAATAATAAGCTACAATGCTCGTCTGGTTCAGGATGCCGAGGCAAGGCTCTATGCATTGAATGCATTGAACGCCGCACCCCTCGAGGGCATTGAAAACATTCCTGTCGTTCGCGATTTCCAGGACGTCTTTCCTGAAGAACTTCCAGGGATTCCCCCTGCTAGAGCTGTCGAATTCGTCATCGACTTGAAACCAGGCACCACTCCTATAGCCAAGCGCCCCTACAAGATGCCGCCGCATGAACTCCTTGAGCTCAAGGAGGAAATCGACAAATCTCTTTGAAGTGGTTTCATTCGCCCAAGTTGCTCTCCTTGGGGAGCACCTTCTCTCTTTGTCAAGAAGAAGGATGGGACAAACCGATTGGTCCAAGACTACCGTCCTATAAACCAAGCTACAATTCAGAATAAGTATCCTCTTCCTCGGATCAATGATCTGTATGATCAACTGGCTGGTTCATCAGTGTTCTCTAAACTCGACTTGAGGTTGGGTTACCACCAGATCCGTGTTCGCGAAGAGGATATCCCAAAGACCGCATTCGTGACTCGTTATGGTTCATACGAGTACACCGTCATGTCTTCGGCTTAACCAATGCTCCAGCCACCTTCTCTCGCTTTGATGAACTATATATTCATGGATTACCTCGACAAGTTCGTCGTGGTTTATCCGGATGATATCCTGATATTTTCCAAGAATGAAGAAGAACATCTTGAACATCTTCGTCTTGTCTTTGGAAAAACTACGAGAACATCAGCTATATGCCAAGTTCTCCAAATGTGAATTCTGGCTTTCCGAAGTAACCTATCTCGGGCATGTCATCTCTAAGGATGGTATTGCCGTCAACCCTGAACGAGTTCAGGCTATTCTCGATTGGACTCCTCCGAAGAACGTTAAGCAAGTCAGAAGTTTTCTCGGTCTCGCCTATTATTGTCGCCGATTCGTCGAGAACTTCTCCAAGATTGCCGTGCCTCCGACTAACCTGCTGCATAAGGCGCCAAGTTCCAATGGATGAGATAAATGTCGTGAAAGTTTCCAGCACTCAAAGACAAGTTGACTTCTGCCCCAGTACTAGCTCCACCTGATACTAAGAATGACTTCGTCATTTACTGCGACGCTTCCCGTCAAGGACTAGGCTGTGTCCTAATGCAAGAGCGCAAAGTGGTTGCTTATGCCTCTCGGCAATTGCGCCCTCACGAAGAGAACTACCCAGTTCACGACCTCGAGCTTGCTGTTGTCATTCATGCACTGAAGCAGTGGCGACATTACCTTCTCGGTAATTGTTGCGAGATCTTCACTGACCACCAAAGTCTGAAGTATCTGTTTACTCAGCTGCACTGAACCTCCGTCGTGAGAGATGGATGGAGACTGCAGACTTTGACTTGGGTATTTCCTATACACCGTGCAAGGCTAATGTAATGGATGATGCCTTGAGCCGCAAGTCTTCATCGCAACCACCTCCAAGTTCACAAAGTTCAGCCCTCACTTGTCGAAGAATTAGAAAGCTGAACCTCCATATTGTTCCTCCGGTGCACTTCGCTCCCCCTCCTCCGGAGTTCCATAAGATGAATCTCCGTGTTGTTTCCTGTGGTTCCTCTATACCACAGGCTGTCGAACCCGATCTCGTGAGCTCCATCAAGACAATGCAGGATATGACTCACGAAGTCTACAAGATTAAGCGGGACCTCAAAGAAGGAAAGCCCTCATTCTTCACTATTAGCGATGATGGCGCCTTGTACTTCAAAGGCCGCCTAGTGGTGACGTGTAAGAAGGAAAACCTGAATATGACTCGGAAGGTTATGAAAGAAGCTCATGATACGCCTGTGTATCCATCCCGGTAGTACAAAGATGTACCAAGACATTCGCCGAGATTACGGTGGTCTAATATGAAGCAAGACATTGCTCGTTATGTTGCTTTGAATGTGACGTTTGTCGTCAGATCAAAGCAGAACATCAAAGGCCTCATTTGGGACTCTGCAACCTATCTCTATTCCTGAATGGAAATGGGACCATGTTGAGATGGACTTTGCCACCGGATTTCCCAAGTCGCAGAAAGGTAATGATGCTATTCTTGTCATCATTGACCGGCTTTCTAAAGTTGCACATTTTCTGGCAGTCAAAGAAAGGATCACTGCTAGTCAGCTTGCAACGCTCTACATGTCCGTAATTGTTTCACTTCATGGTATTCCACTGGTTATCGATTCGGACCGTGGCAGCTTATTCACTTCAAGATTACGGGCAAGTTTTCAAGAAGCTATGGGTACTCGCTTATCTTTCAAGATTATGCGTTTCATCCGCAAATCACAAGGGCAAGTTGAACGTGTCAACCAAGTTCTCAAGACATGCTTCGAGCTTGTGTTATTTCCTTCGCAAGAAATGGGAGGAATCTCTCCCGTATGCCGAGTTCTCTTATAATAATAGCTATCAAGCTAGTCTCAAGATGGCCCCTTCAAGTGTTATATGGACGAAAGTGCGAACCCTCTACGAACTGGTCGAAGCGGGGAACGCCCACTCTTCGGTCCGGATATTATCCAACATGTCAAGAACAAGTCCGCATTATTCGCGAGAATCTCAAGACTGCTTTCGATCACGTCGGAAGAGTAATTATGATTGTCATCATAAAGACATGGTCTATCAACTTTGGCGAAAAGGCCTATCTTCGCGTTACACCAATGAAGGGTGCTCACCGCTTGGGATCAAGGGCAAGCTAGCTCCTCGATATATTGGCCCATTCACTATTCTGGAAAGGCGTGGAAAAGTGGCATATCAATTGGAGCTTCCGTCGAACCTTTCTAAGGTTCACGATGTGTTCCACGTGTCACAACTCCGACGCTGCTTCAAGGACACAATCCGAGCAAAGTGGACCATGAAGTGCTCGAATTGCAACAGGACCTCTCCTATAAAGAGCATCCGGTCCGCATTCTCGACCAAGCTAAACGCCGCACACGCCGAAGGCAATCAAGTTCCTCAAGGTCCGATGGGTCGAATCACTCAAGATGAAGCCACCTGGGAACGCGAGGATCGCCTGCGTGATGAATACCCCGCACTCTTTCCTTCTACCTCCTAAATCTTGGGACGAGATTTCTTGTAGTGGAGGAGATTTGTAACGCCCGGATAATCATGCTACAGTAATCTCACGTTGATGGTGCCACGTCACCTTTGTCACTGTAGTTAACCACGGGTTAATTCAAAACTGTCTCGAAATTCTAATTCAAATTTATGTAGCAATAAAAGTTTTCAAAAATTAAAACTAAAATGTTCGGGGGTTGTCAAATATTACAAAGTTAATTATGGTGGAGTACACACATTTTTATAAAGTGTCTGAGTATTTTAAAATGAATTAAAATAGAAAAGAAAAAAAATAAAAGAAAAGAAAACAGAACAAATAGAGAGAAAGAAAACCCCCCTGGCCAACTGGGCCAAGCGGCCCAGCCAGCCAGCCCATGGCCCACCGGCCCACCCCTCACTCCCATAACCCCCCGGCGATGAAACCCTAGCCGACCCCACTCCCCTCGATCCCTTCTCCTCCCCACCGATCCGGATCGGGATCGGCCCGATCCCGTCGGCCCGGCGTGGCGCGCCCCATCCCCACCCGACGCCCGTCCTCCCTCCTCCCGACTGCCACCCGGGGCGTGTGCGCCCGCCAGACGCCTGACGCCCGTTCCCCACGCCGCCTCGGATCCGTCCCCGACCACCTCGCCGCCGCCAACGCCTCCTCGCCTCCTCCTCGCCCGGTCTTCTCCGGCCGCCCAGCCTTGCCTAGACCCTCGCCTGTGAGCTCTTCCCCTTCGCTCCCCTCTCCCCCTAGGGCGCCACCGCGTCGCCCCTCCGCCGGCGGTTGTAGCGCCCGGCGTCACCGCCGTCGCGCCCTCGACCAGCCCTCCCTCTGCTCTCGTCGCTGGATCCGGCCAGGTGTCCCCTCGCGCCTCCTCCGCTCGGCCCGGGCCTCTTCCCCCCGCCGCGTGGGCCGTTCCGCCTGCCCTCCCTTTCTCTCTCGCATGACCGCGCGAGCCCGCCGTGGCCAAGACGCTGCCCCCGCGCTGTCGTGGCCTCGCCCCGCTTCGTCGCCCATGGCCACCGTCCACCCGGGCGCTCCCTACACCACCGCCATCAAGACGTCGTCGCAGCGTCGACCCGCCACCTCAGCGCCAACCACGGCCACCATCGGACGCGACGTAAGAGGCCGTTCCAGAGCCTGGCCGCGCGCTTTTGGTGCCCGTAGCTGCTTCCGGCTGGCACCGAGCTCCGCCGCATTTTTGGTCGCCGGAGTTGTCTCGCGCCGCCACGACGTGGCGGCCTGGGCCACCACAGGTCATCGACCGTGGGCCCTAGGGGCCCGGCCGACCTGTTGACCCGGTCAGCCATGCTGACTGGACCGGCCCATGCCAATGACATGGGGGTCCCACCCCAGAACGTTAAAAAAAATAATAATAAATAATAAATAATAAAAATGCTAATTAATTAATTAATTAACTAAGTTAATTAACTTAATTAATCATGTTTAATTAACCTAATTAATCTGTTAATTAAACTAACTAGGTTAATTAGTTAACAAATACCGACTAATCAGGACCCACTCGTCAGTTGACCGTCAACCCCGTTGACTGATCGCCGACGTCAGCATGACATCATGCTGATGTCATTAATCTAATTTTTGAATTAATTAAATAATTAATTAAATTCCAGAAATTAATAAAATCTTTAGAAAATCATATCTTTTAATCCGTAACTCGGATTAAATTATTTTCAACATGAAAGTTGCTCAGAACGACGAGACGAATCCGGATACGCAGTCCGTTCGTCCGCCACACACCCCTAACCTATCGAACCCGCAACTTTCCCCCTCCGCCTCCGCTTCGAAATCACGAAACACCGGAATACTTTCCGGATGTTTCTTAACCGGTACCACCTCATACCACGTTAGGGCACGCCTAGCATCGTTACTTGTCTTGTCATGCATCGATATGCATTTGTTTACATGGTATTCATTGTTTCTTCCCTCTTCTCTCCGGTAGAGACTATGAGACCGACGCTGCCGCCAGTTCAACTACGGTGTTGTGACGACTCTCTCTTGCCAGAGCAACCAGGCAAGCCCCCCTTGATCACTGGATATCGCCTACTCTCCTCTATACCGCTTACATTAGAGTAGTGTAGCATGTTATCGCTTTCAGTTATACCTATCCCGATGCATAGCCCGTCCTTGTTACCATCAAGTTGTTACCTTTTTACCGCAATCCTATATGCTTAGTATAGGATGCTAGCATTTTCATCTGTGGCCCTACATTCTTGTCCGTCTGCCGTGCTATACTATCGGGCCGTGATCACTCGGGAGGTGATCGCGGGTATATACTATATACTTTATACATGATACATGTGGAGACTAAAGTCGGGTCGGCTGGTGGAGCACCATGAGTGGATCTTTGAGGCGGAGCGGCAGGCGGGTTGAGACCGCCTAGGAGAGAGGTGGGCCTGCCCTGCTCGGCTCATGGATACTTAACACGCTTAACGAGATCTTGGTATTTGATCTGAGTTGGCTACGAGCCTATACGCACTAACCATCTACGTGGGAGTAGTTATGGGTATCCGGCGTCGTGGTATCAGCCGAAGCACTTCGTGACGCCAGCGACTGAGTGGCGCGCGCCGGATTGGAACGTAAGCCTGCTCTTGTATTAAGGGGCTAGTTACGCTTTGTCACAGACGCAACGTGCAGGTGTGCATTGGGCGATGGGCCCAGACCCCTGTGCACTTAGGTTTAGACCGGCGTGCTGGCCTCTCTGTTGTGCCTAGGTGGGGCTGCGACGTGTTGATCTTCCGCGGCCGGGCATGACCCAGGAAAGTGTGTCCGACCAAATGGGATCAAGCGTGTTGGGTAAGTTGGTGCACCCCTGCAGGGAAGTTAATCTATTCGAATAGCCGTGATCTTCGGTAACAGGACGACTTGGAGTTGTACCTTGACCTTATGACAACTAGAACCGGATACTTATTAAAACACACCCTTCCAAGTGCCAGATACAACCGGTGGTCGCTCTCTCTCAGGGATACGAGGAGGGGATCGCCGGGTAGGATTATTGCTATGTGATGTTACTTGGAGGACTTCAACCTACCCTCTTCTACCTGTTGCAAGACGAAGGTGACCAAGCGTAGTCTTCGATAAGACTAGCTATCCCCTCTTATTACGGCATTCTGCGATTCAGTCCAATCGATATGGCCTTTTACACATATATCCATGCATATGTAGTGTAGCTCCTTGCTTGCGAGTACTTTGGATGAGTACTCACGGTTGCCTTGTTCCCCCTTTTTCCCCTATCTCTACTCGATTGCTGCAACCAGACGATGGAGCCCAGGAGCCAGACGCCACCGTCGATGACGACTACTACACTGGAGGCGCCTACTACTACGTGCAGCCCGCTGACGACGACCAGGAGTAGTTTAGGAGGATCCCAGGCAGGAGGCCTGCGCCTCTTTCGATCTGTATCCCAGTTTGTGCTAGCCATCTTATGGCAACTTGTTTAACTTATGTCTGTACTCAGATATTGTTGCTTCCGCTGACTCGTCTATGATCGAAAGCACTTGTATTCGAGCCCTCGAGGCCCCCGGCTTGTTTTATGATGCTTGTATGACTTATTTATGTTTTAGAGTTGTGTTGTGATATCTTCCCGTGAGTCCCTGATCTTGATCGTACACATTTGCGTGCATGATTAGTGTACGATTAAATCGGGGGCGTCACACCTAGCGAGCGCTCCCAACTCCCAGGAGCCGCCGCCACCTCCCTCGCTCGCCAAAATCTCTCTCTCTCTCTCTCTCTCTCATTGACTTCTCTACATCTCTGGCTCCTGGACCCCACCCTTTTCTTTCTTCTTCTCCACGTCTGGCGTACACAACAAACTCCTACATGTATCGCTCGGCCGCCCGCCGCTTCCGATCTTCACGGAACCGTGCCCCGAGTTCACCCCTTCCCCAAGCCTCATGTCCTATAAATACCGAGGTCGCCTCTCCCGTTTCCTTTGAAAACCCACGCCCAAAACCACCTCTAGACGACACTCTCGTTGTTCCAATCTAGGCCGGCCAAGAAGAGTTCATCGCTCGACTCCGACCGCCGGTGAGCTTTCCGGTACCCTTCCTTCCATACTATACTTCCCCTCGGGATTGTGCATCTATTTGACATAACCACGCCGCCCAGGGAACACTGGAACCTCGTCATCAACGTTGTCCGCCGTCACCGGAGCTCCCGGTTCACAGGAGCTTCTCGAGTCGCCCCGCTCGCCTCGACATCTCCGACCTCCACCTACAACACAAAATCGGACCCTCTCGGAGTTCTCCATTCACTGGACATCGCCGTCTACGCCGCCGGTCACCGGGGCCACCACCCCGTCGGCGCCCTGCTTCTGTGCCACCGCCGTTTCTTCTCTGTAAGCGAGCGCTCCTCCTCTTTTTTTTTCTTTCTTTAGATCGAATCGTCGTGTTCGATTAGATCGGTTTAGTAAGTTGGTTTTTTTTCATTAGATCGGTTTTTAGTTTATGGTTTTGTTTCGGTTTAGATTTAAATCGGTTCGTCGGTCTTCTGTTAAAAACGTACACGCACATTTTCTGCTAGTCTTCGGCCTAGCGTAGTATAACTACTAATCGCCCATCGCTTAGCCCAGTAGCAATAGGCCACGTTGTTTGTTTTTCTTATTTTCGTTTCTGTTTTTTTTTACACAAAAGTTTCAACCTTAGATATTCTATATCTTTTAGGGTTTTAATCAAAATTGAGTGATTCTTTTTTCTGTAGTTTCAGAAAAATCCCATCTATCCAGAGAAACCAACGAAAAATACTTTTGAAATTTTTAAATTTCGATTTCAAACAGATTTGTTACAAACACTAGATTGCTAATAACTTTTATTCTAAAATAGCTTTTTGATTGATTCCTTTTGCTACGGTTTTGTTATTGTTTTATCTATCCAGTAGCATATAGTGATTTATTTTTAGTTTATTTTAAATTAGAGTTTTAGTCAAAACAGTACTGTTTTAGTTTTACTTTTGTTTTAACCTTTTCCTTATAGTTTTAATTGTTTTTAAATTATTATTTTTGTCTCTTTTGACAAATTTAGTTTTGTTTCTGTTATTTAGCTGTAGACAATTTTATTCCTATTTTAAAATTTTATTTTGTTAGTTTCGTATGAAAACTTGTTTAGGTCATAGTTAGTGTTTTATAAAAGCTTTTTATTTGTTTCTTTCTGCAAATAAAATTTTATGAAAAATACTTTCTGTTAACTTAGTTGTTTTACATTTTATTTTATATTAACTTTTTGCTTTAGTGTTTTAATTGTTGTTAAGTTTTTACTTAGGACAAAACTGTTTTTTTGTTATGTCTTAGAGTTTTCTTTAGTAGTTTTGTCGTGTAGTTTTCCTTTATTGTTCTTATTTGGTGTCCCTTGTTGTTTTGCAATTTATTTGTTGGTTTTTCTTATGAGTGTTGGAATTGTTTGCTTGTATGTTTGCTTATATGAATGCTATATTTGACTATATAGATTTTCAACGGAGTGACGAATAGTTATACCAAGTCATTATTCCGAGAGCGCTATTATCTTCATCAACTTACTGTGCAAGTTCACTTTGACCATGTTTTTCATACCTATGTGTTTTATTGCATCTAGTGTCATCTTCGCAACAAACCCTCCAGTAGTGATATTGAATTCTTGTAGTTGAGTAGTATGCATGAGGTAGGAACCCATCACCCTGTTACAAGCCCGGGACGTTATTTATTTTAGTGCTATGCTATAGTAGACGAGGTTGGTATGAGTGCTCGGGAGTGGTGTGAGAATGGAGGACTCTACATCAATGACGACAACTCCATGATGGCATCTGCAAGGACTGCATCTTCAAGGCCTCAAGACTTAAAGACTCGAGACATGAATTCAATACACACTACTGGGTGAAGGATGGTTGTGGGCACCTGGAGAAACCAACTGGATGGCCGGGATGCATGGAGAAGCGCCGTGACATCTTGCGGAAAGCTTCACCTGGACTCAAAGAGACGGAAGAATACTTCATGCCCGAAGCTTACACCTGCAACCGCAAGTCACTATGGGCTCTGGCTTGGTTGACCTTAGTGGTGACTCTGGCTGGGACGGTGCTAGCAGATGTAGAACTACGGTAGGATTGGATGAGCACCGGACAGTGGTCAGGGGAACTCTTCGGAAGACCATGTTTCAGTCGTCCTGTTCTCAAACACCCTGAAGTGCGAGAACGTAAAAAGAGGGATCGAATCTTGCGGATAAAGTGTACAAAGCTCTGCAGAGGGTTAAAACCTAATCGATTAGCCGTGTCCCCGGTTACGGACAATTTGAGTATCTGGACTTGGATCTATCTCAGAACTCTCAACACCGGATTGATAACTTAATTGTGGGCAACTTATGATGATTTTGGGCTATGAGACATTGGTTGGCGGAACCATGTCATGATAGAAAACTCCATAGTACAGACTCCTAATATTCCTTTGTTGTAGGGAAAACAAAACCAGCTTTTACGCAAAAACATCGCATACGAGCCACAAAGCCATATTGCATATAGAATAGTATTATCATCCGCTTTCTCATGTTGTGATCTTGCCGGTACATTCAATGTCTTCGACCTACACTACTGCAACGTCTCATGTTGCAGATATTTTACTTTCCGACGAGTAAGAGTACAGGGTTACGGTCTACACTCAACTTGCCGATGGCGTTGATGGGATTCCACACCCGATTGTTTGTTTCCGTTGAGACTTATGAGGTATATATCAGTTTTACGTTATTTATACATGTGATTGCACTTTGATATATACATTGATGTACTGTGTGTGCCAAAGATATCTTGATCCGTGGATGGCATGTACACACGAGACTTGACCGTGCGAGGTCGGGTCGCTACAGATATGGTATCGAGCACATGTTGGTATGGGGACGTGACCCTAGAAACCGGAAAGCCCTTGGACAGGATATCTCTAAAACTTGGTTTTCAAAAATACCCTTACTTCTCACCTTTTCTGATTTTGTCAAATAGTCCCTCTTACCTCAAATAGTTAGAATATACCCCTTTTCCCTTTTGACCACACGAAGAATCAACTGAAGCCGCTCCAAGAAGGACAAGATATCGGATAATTGATGGCCTCTTCAGAGTAAAGAGGATTTCACCATGCATTAGAAGAATTGAAGCTACAACAGTTGAAGACTCTGAAGACTTGAAGAATCTGAAGAATTATTTGACCTTTAGAAGACCAAACCCCTGTTACACACTTACGTTAGATGCGGCGATTTGTGAGCTGTCATTTGTTTGATGTTTTCCGACAGCCACAAAGTAAAAACCGTTTCTTCAAAAACTATTGTTTGTATTGTGTGTATCCCTCCCCACCTCTCTCATATCTCATCCCAAAACTTTTGGACCCAGTAGATGATGAATGAAGTTGGACCGGTATTCTCTGGACCGAAAACCCAGCTATGGATTCAGAACATGGAGAATCACTTCGGGAGCAATTTGGTTTCAAGGAAGAATGAAGTATCTTACGCTCTTCGGTACTTTGAAGGAAGTGCTGCAACATGGTGGCAGATGCGTCAAGCTATACAGGGATGGAATGGAGCAAAGACTTGGGAAGAATTCAAGAAGACTCTGACAAGATCTCGTCTTATCCGGAAGCACCATGATACACCAAGAAATAAACCTTGTGCCTGGAAGATTTGCGAAGAAATAGGACACACCCAGGAGGAACACAAGGATGGATGCCCTCATTGTGAGGAGAAACACCCAGCTGAGGAATGCCCAACTAGTCAGGTGACTTGTTTCTTGTGTGAAGGAACCACCCACTACCCGACTCAAGTGTCACATTTACCCCATGGTGCAACAAACTATTCAGGAGCAGGAAGAAGGAATGAAAGAAGCCCTCCGAGAAGTTATGAAAGAACCTGTGATGAAGGAATGTGTTGAAGACCACGATGGAGAAGGCCTCAACAGATTTTACTCCAATGCCTGCTATTCATGTGGAGAAGAAGGACATTTTTCACAGTATTGCACCAAGGAAAGAAAAGAGTATCTAGGATACTTCCCGACGGAAGCAATAGAGTTTGATCCACAGGGAATAGAAGGTTTGATCAGAACGAAGAAACCCAGGAAGAGAAAACAAAGACACCCTCAGAACAACCCAATTTCTGCAAAGAGGACAAGAGTCATATTACCTGTTTTGAATGTAAGGACGTCGGGCATTATGCCAATCATTGTCTCGAAAGGAAGCAAGGAACTCAAGGAGCAGGCACCATCTCCAAGAAGCCCAAAGACTTATAAAATTTTATTTGTTTTCATTGCAAGGAAGCAGGACATTATGCTACTAAATGTCCCGACAAGATGAAAGCTGGAGTTGAGTAGTTGGAATTTTGATATTGGAAACAAGAGTAGTAGAAAGCAATTTCATTTTCATGAGTTCGATGAGTTGAGTTATGTAATGGGTGCTCAGAGTTTGTAATGGATTCATGAAATCAATAAAGTTAAAGTGTCCTAATTCCATATGTTGAATTGTATGAGTTGTTACGCTATGAACACAGATGTTGACCATTTTCGAGGATATGAGAAATATGGTTTTATGGGTAAAATTGTGCATTTCACCTTAAGGGTGGCAGTACCCTATGAGAACATTTAATTTATGGAAAGGGAAATGTGTCCCAAAGATTGGAGTTTGGATAAAATAAGTATGAGTTGTATTCTAATATTTTGGTTACCTCAGGAGTATGAAGGAATGAAGTAATATTGGATTTAAATGAGATGTAATGTTGAAATATGGAACAATTGTAACTCCAATGATGAGTTAAAGCTATGCAAGTATTGAAGTGGGCCCACAAACCCATAGGCCCAGGAATTAATAAGGATCAAGTACTCCTTGGAGGAAGAAATTACGGAAGAAGGCTGTGATTTCACAAGACAAGCGTTTCATAGGAGATTACGTAAAAACCTAAGAGTTGTGAAGAACGATAGATGTTTTGTTCAGCTTGCAGAATCAATGGATTTACTCGAACCCGATTCGAGGGGCGAGAAATTTTGCAAAGCTTGTGAGGATGCCCGAGTGTTAGAAATACGAGATTCGCTAAACCTTATACAAGGTAATGATCTCGAGTGCGGAATGGATTGATCACCATACCGACTTACTCGTATCATTCGCTCTTGCTATTTGGAATGGTAAATCTGAGAGACTTACCCATAGTAAAGTGACGACGTCGTTGAAGCCTTGCTTAAGCCTTAGAATGGTATGATGATAAACCCATGTACATGGCGGTTGTTGCCAATCGTAGATTATACGGTGAGAATGAAGCCAAGGCCCTTTTTCTGCAGAAACCATTAATGGTAGACCACCATGAGTATTTTGATAGTTGTCTAGAATGGACACAGACCTATCGACTAAGAAGATCCGGTCTCGGACGAACTTCAATTTTGACGAACCGACCCAAGATTTTGAGGAAAACGCTATGCTTCCGATGTAAGAGCGTTAATGAAGGAGCTATTGTAAGATATGTGAAGAGACATATATTGTCGGCACTCCAGAGGAAGTATCTGAGTTTATTGGAACCGTAACCTTGTTTTTAAGTGTGGTAGCACCCCTGACCTTTCCGACCAAAACATTTGCTAGAAGACCCCTAACTCTTTCTTGCTAGCCTCTTCGAATCTCGGGGACGAGATTCATTTTAAGTGTGGTAGGTTTGTAACATCCCAAAATTCTAAATTTTGGAATGTTGTAATAAATAAATAGTTTTGATTGATTGATTGTTTATTGTGTGATTTATTGAGTGAAATTGAGTGGAATTTGAAACTTTTTTGAAAGTTGAATGAGAGGGAATGAAATGACTTTCCCCAACTTTCACTTTGCCTTTTGATATCCATGAATTCAAATTCCTTTTGATATCCATGAATTCAAATTCAATTCAAACACAAAACCCTAGAGAGAAGATGATATGACTTCTTCCATTTAAATAAATGAAAAGGGTTTTGAAAAGATTTGAATTCCGTTTGGAAATATTTCAAATTCAGAAACTTTATGCAACTCAATGATTTTCATGAGGGAAGATAAAATGACTTCTTCAGATTATATGAAATATGAGTTGGAAGTTAAAAATAATCAAATTGAAAGTCATTTGGAATTATTTTGAAACCTCCTTTCAATTTGGAGTTATTTGGGTTTTTATTCAAATTATTTTTCTCCAAAAATAAAATATATTGAAATAAGGGTAAAATGATTCCCTTCCATGGAAAATTAGGAGAAAATAAATTTGAAATAATTTTGGTATTTAAAAAAATGATTTTTGTTGGGTTTTAATGCAACAGCAGAATTGTTTGACTTTTTTTCAATTTTTGTGTATTTTATTTCGCCATGAAAATATGTTCATGTTTCAAGAAATCTTTTTCTGAATTTTCTGATATATAATATACCGATATAAATTTTGTTTCTGTTTTTTTTTCCTCGCTGTTTTTTTCAAAAAAAAAAAGAAGCCCGCCAGGCCAGCCGGCCCAAAGAGGCTCAGTTCGCAGACGGGAGCTGCCCTAGCAGCGCCTCCCAACTCCCAGGAGCGGCCGCCACCTCCCTCGCTCGCCAAAATCTCTCTCTCTCTCTCTCTCTGTCTCTCTCTCTCTCTCTCTCTCTCTCGTTGGCTTCTCTACATCTCGGCTCCTGGACCCCACCTTTTCTTTCTTCTTCTCCACGACGCCAGACACAACAAACTCCTACATGTATCGCTCCCGGCCGACGCCGCCACACGATCTTCACGGGAACCGCACTCGAGTTCACCTTCCCCAAGCCTCATGTCCTATAAATACCTGAGGTCGTCCTCTCCCGTTTCCCTTTGAAAACCCACGCCCAACACCACCTCTAGACGACACTCTCGTTGTTCCAATCTAGGCCGGCCAAGCAGAGTTCATCGCTCGACTCCGACCGCCGGTGAGCTTTCCGGTACCCCTCCTTCCATACTATACTTCCCCTCGGGATTGTGCATCTATTTGACATAACCACGCCGCCCAGGGAACACTGGAACCTCGTCCTCAACGTTGTCCGCCGTCACCGGAGCTCCCGGTTCACAGGAGCTTCTCGAGTCGCCCCGCTCGCCTCGACATCTCCGACCTCCACCTACAACACAAAATCGGACCCTCTCGGAGTTCTCCATTCATTGGACATCGCCGTCACGCCACGGGTCACCGGGGCCACCACCCCGTCGGCGCCCTGCTTCTGTGCCACCGCCGTTTCTTCTCTGTAAGCGAGCGCTCCTCCTCTTTGTTTTTTTTTCTTTCTTTAGATCGAATCGTTGTGTTCGATTAGATCAGTTTAGTAAGTTGGTTTTTTCATTAGATCGGTTTTAGTTTATGGTTTTGTTTCGGTTTAGATTTAAATCGGTTCGTCGGTCTTCTGTTAAAACGACGCGCACATTTTCTGCTAGTCTTCGCCCTAGCGTAGTATAACTACTAATCGCCCATCGCTTAGCCCAGTAGCAATAGGCCACGTTGTTTGTTTTTCTTATTTTCGTTTCTGTTTTTTTTACAGAAAAGTTTCAATCTTAGATATTCTATATCTTTTAGGGTTTTAATCAAAATTGAGTGATTATTTTTTCTGTAGTTTCAGAAAAATCCCATCTATCCAGAGAAACCAACGAAAAATACTTTTGAAATTTTTAAATTTCGATTTCAAACAGATTTGTTACAAACACTAGATTGCTAATAACTTTTATTCTAAAAGAGCTTTTTGATTGATTCCTTTTGCTACGGTTTTGTTATTGTTTTATCTATCCAGTAGCATATAGTGATTTATTTTTAGTTTATTTTAAATTAGAGTTTTAGTCAAAACAGTCCTGTTTTAGTTTTACTTTTGTTTTAACCTTTTCCTTATAGTTTTAATTGTTTTTAAATTATTTCTTTTTGTCTCTTTTGACAAATTTAGTTTTGTTTCTGTTATTTAACTCTAGACAATTTTATTCCTATTTTAAAATTTTATTTTGTTAGTTTAGTCTGAAAACTTGTTTAGGTCATAGTTAGTGTTTTATAAAAGCTTTTTATTTGTTTCTTTCTGCAAATAAAATTTTATGAAAAATACTTTCTGTTAACTTAGTTGTTTTACATTTGATTTTCTATCAACTTTTTGCTTTAGTGTTTTAATTGTTGTTAAGTTTTTACTTAGGACAAAACTGTTTTTTTGTTATGTCTTAGAGTTTTCTTTAGTAATTTTGTTGTGTAGTTTTCCTTTGTTGTTCTTATTTGGTGTCCCTTGTTGTTTTGCAATTTATTTGTTGGTTTTTATGAGTGTTGGAATTGTTTGCTTGTATGTTTGCTTATATGAATGCTATATTTGACTATATAGATTTTCAGCGGAGTGACGAATAGTTATACCAAGTCATTATTCCGAGCGCTTATTATCTTCATCAACTTACCGTGCAAGTTCACTTTGACCATGTTTTTCATACCTATGTGTTTTATTGCATCTAGTGTCATCTTCGCAACAAACCCTCCAAAGTGATATTGAATTCTTGTAGTTGAGTAGTATGCATGAGGTAGGAACCCATCACCCTGTTACAAGCCCGGGACGTTATTTATTTTAGTGTTACGCTATAGTAGACGAGGTTGGTATGAGTGCTCGGGAGTGGTGTGAGAATGGAGGACTCTACGTCAATGACGACAACTCCATGATGGCATCTGCAAGGACTGCATCTTCAAGGCCTCAAGACTTAAAGACTCGAGACACGAATTCAATACACACTACTGGGTGAAGGATGGTTGACGGGCACCCTGGAGAAACCAGTGGATGTCCGGGATGCATGGAGAAGCGCCATGACATCTTGCGGAAAGCTTCACCCAGACTCAAATAGACGGAAGAATACTTCATGCCCGGAAGCTTACCTGTGCAACCGCAAGTCACTATGGGCTCTGGCTTGGTTGACCTTAGTTGTGACTCTGGCTGGGACGGTGCTAGCAGATGTAGAACTACGGTAGGATTGGATGAGCATCGGACAGTGGTCAGGGGAACTCTTCGGAAGATCATGTTTCAGTCATCTTGTTCTCAAACACCTTGAAGTGCGAGAACGTAAAGAGAGGGATCGAATCTTGCGGGTAAAGTGTACAAACCTCTGCAGAGGGTTAAAACCTAATCGATTAGCCGTGTCCCCGGTTACGGACAATTTGAGTATCTGGACTTGGATCTATCTCAGAACTCTCAACACCGGATTGATAACTTAATTGTGGGCAACTTATGATGATTTTGGGCTATGAGACATTGGTTGGCGGAACCATGTCATGATAGAAAACTCCATAGTAAAGACTCCTAATATTCCTTTGTTGTAGGGAAAATAAAACCAGCTTTTACGCAAAAACATCGCATGAGCCACAAAGCCATATTGCATATAGAATAGTATTATCATCTGCTTTCTCATGTTGTGATCTTGCGGTACATTCAATGTCTTGACCTACACGGCTACAACGTCTCATGTTGCAGATATTTTACTTCCGACGAGTAAGAGTACGGTATATGGTTACGGTCTACACTCAACTTGCCGATGGCGTTGATGGGATTCCACACCCGATTGTTTGTTTCCGCTGAGACTTATGAGGTATATATCAGTTTTACGTTATTTATACATGTGATTGCACTTTGATATATACATTGATGTACTTGTGTGTGCCAAAGATACTGATCCAGGATGGCATGTACACACGTAGACTTGACCGTCTGAGGTCGGGTCGCTACATGACGATGATGATGTTCTACAGACGCAGGGCTTCGCCTAAGCACCGCTACGATATTATCGAGGTGGACTATGGTGGAGGGGGGCACCGCACACGGCTAAAAGATCAATTGTTGTGTCTCCAAGGGGTGCCCCCCTCCCCGTATATAAAGGAGTGGAGGAGGGGGAGTGTCGTCCCTCTCTATGGCGCGCCCTAGGAGGAGTCCTACTCCCACCGGGAGTAGGATTCCCCCCTTCCAAGTAGTAGGAGTAGGAGTCAAGGAAAGGGGAGAGAGAAGAGAAGGAACGACCGGGCGCAGCCCTCCCCCTAGTCCAATTCGGACTAGGCCTTGGGGGGGGCGCCCAGCCTCTCCTCTCTCTTTCCCCTAAAGCCCAATAAGGCCCATATACTCCCCGACAAATTCCTGTAACTCTCCGGTACTCCGAAAAATACCCGAATCACTCGGAACCTTTTCGATGTCCGAATATAGTCGTCCAATATATCGATCTTTACGTCTCGACCATTTCGAGACTCCTCGTCATGTCCCCGATCTCATCTGGAACTCTGAACTACCTTTGGTACATCAAAACTCATAAACTCGTAATATAACCGTCATCGAAACTTTAAGCGTGCGGACCCTACGGGTTCGAGAACTATGTAGACATGACCGAGACACGTCTCCGGTCAATAATCAATAGCGGAACCTGGATGCTCATATTGGCTCCCACATATTCTACGAAGATCTTTATCGGTCAGACCGCATAACAACATACGTTGTTCCCTTTGTCATCGGTATGTTACTTTCCCGAGATTCGATCGTCGGTATCTCAATACCTAGTTCAATCTAGTTACCGGCAAGTCTCTTTACTCGTTCCGTAATACATCATCTCGCAACTAACCCATTAGTCACAATGTTTGCAAGGCTTATAGTGATGTGCATTACCGAGAGGGCCCAGAGATACCTCTCCGACAATAGGAGTGACAAATCCTAATCTCGAAATACGCCAACCCAACAAGTACCTTCGGAGACACCAGAGAGCACCTTTATAATCACCCGATTACGTTGCCAGACGTTTGGTAGCACACAAAGTGTTCCTCCGGTAAACGGAGTTGCATAATCTCATAGTCATAGGAACATGTATAAGTCATGAAGAAAGCAATAGCAACATACTAAACAATCAAGTGCTAAGCTAACAGAATGGGTCAAGTCAATCACATCATTCTCCTAATGATGTGACCCCGTTAATCAAATGACAACTCATGTCTATGGCTAGGAAACATAACCATCTTTGATCAACGAGCTAGTAAAGTAGAGGCATACTAGTGACACTCTGTTTGTCTATGTACTCACACATGTATTATGTTTCCGGTTAATACAATTCTAGCATGAATAATAAACATTTATCATGAAATAAGGAAATAAATAATAACTTTATTATTGCCTCTAGGGCATATTTCCTTGATCTCCCACTTGCACTAGAGTCAATAATCTAGTTCACATCGCCATGTGATTTAACACCAATAATTCACATCACCATGTGATTAATACCCATAGTTCACATCGTCATGTGACCAACACCCAAAGGGTTTACTAGAGTCAATAATCCAGTTCACATCGCTATGTGATTAACACCCAAAGAGTACTAAGGTGTGATCATGTTTTGCTTGTGAGATAATTTTAGTCAATGGGTCTGTCACATTCAGATCCGTAAGTATTTTGCAAATTCTATGTCTACAATGCTCTGCACGGAGCTACTCTAGCTAATAGCTCCCACTTTCAATATGTATCCAGATTGAGACTTAGAGTCATCTGGATCAGTGTCAAAAACTTGCATCGAAGTAACCCTTTACGATGAACCTTTTGTCACCTCCATAATCGGGAAACATATCCTTATTCCACTAAGGATAATTTTGGCCGCTATCCAGTGATCTACTCCTAGATCACTATTGTACTCCCTTGCCAAACTCAGTGGTAGGGTATACAATAGATCTGGTACACAACATGGCATACTTTGTAGAACCTATGGCTAAGGCATAGGGAATGACTTTCATTCTCTTTCTATCTTCTGCCATGGTCGGGCTTTGAGTCTTACTCAATTTCACACCTTGTAACACAGGCAAGAACTCTTTCTTTGACTGTTCCATTTTGAACTACTTCAAAATCTTGTCAAGGTATGCACTCATTGAAAAAACCTATCAAGTGTCTCGATCTATCTCTATAGATCTTGATGCTCAATATGTAAGCAGCTTCACCGAGGTCTTTCTTTGAAAAACTCCTTTCAAACACTCCTTTATGCTTTGCAGAATAATTCTACATTATTTCCGATCAACAATATGTCATTCACATATACTTATCAGAAATGTTGTAGTGCTCCCGCTCACTTTCTTGTAAATACAGGCTTCACCGCAAGTCTCAGATAAAACTATATGCTTTGATCAACTTATCAAAGCGTATATTCCAACTCCGAGATGCTTGCACCAGTCCATAGATGGATTGTTGGAGCTTGCATATTTTGTTAGTACCTTTAGGATTGACAAAACCTTCTGGTTGCATCATATACAACTCTTCTTTAATAAGTCCATTAAGGAATGCAGTTTTGTTATCCATTTGCTAGATTTCATAAAATGCGGCAATTGCTAACATGATTCGGACAGACTTAAGCATCGCTACGAGTGAGAAAATCTTATCGTAGTCAACACCTTGAATTTGTCGAAAACTTTTTGCGACAATTCGAACTTTGTAGATAGTAACACTACTATCAGTGTCTGTCTTCCTCTTGAAGATCCATTTAATCTCAATGGCTCGCCGATCATTTGGGCAAGTCAATCAAAGTCCATACTTTGTTCTCATACATGGATCCCATCTCAGATTTCATGGCCTCAAACCATTTCATGAATCTGGGCTCATCATCGCTTCCTCATAGTTCGTAGGTTCGTCATGGTCAAGTAACATGACCTCCAGGAATAGGATTACAGTACCACTCTAGTGCGGATCTCACTCTGGTTGACCTACGAGGTTCGGTAGTAACTTGATCTGAAGTTACATGATCATCATCATTAGCTTCCTCACTAATTGGTGTAGGAGTCACATGAACAGATTTCTGTGATGAACTACTTTCCAATAAGGGAGCAGGTATAGTTAACTCATCAAGTTCTACTTTCCTCCCACTCACTTCTTTCGAGAGAAACTCCTTCTCTAGAAAGGATCCATTCTTAGCAATGAATATCTTGCCTTCGGATCTGTGATAGAAGGTGTACCCATGATAACTTTTGGGTATCCTATGAAGACACATTTCTCCGATTTGGGTTCAAGCTTATCATGTTGAAACTTTTTCACATAAGCATCGCAACCCCAAACTTTAAGAAATGACAACTTTGGTTTCTTGCCAAACCACAGTTCATAAGGTGTCATCTCAACGGATTTAGATGGTGCCCTTTTTAATGTGAATGCAGCTGTCTCTAATGCATAACCCCAAAACGATAGTGGTAGATTGGTAAGAAACATCATAGATCGCACCATATCTAATAAAGTACGGTTATGACGTCCGGACACACCATTACGCTGTGGTGTTCCAGGTGGCGTGAGTTGCGAAACTATTCCGCATTGTTTCAAATGAAGACCAAACTCGTAACTCAAATATTCTCCTCCACGATCAGATCATAGAAACTTTATTTTCTTGTTACGATGATTTTCTACTTCACTCTGAAATTATATGAACTTTTCAAATGTTTCAGACTTTATGTTTCATCAAGTAGATATACCCATATCTGCTCAAATCATCTCTGAAGGTCTGAAAATAATGATACCTTCCGTGAGCCTCAATATTCATCGAACCACATACATCAGTATGTATGATTTCCAACAAATCTGTTGCTCGCTCCATTGTTCCGGAGAACGGCGTTTTAGTCATCTTGCCCAAGAGGCATGGTTCGCAAGCATCAAGTGATTCGTAATCAAGTGATTACAAAAGCCCATCGGCATGGAGTTTCTTCATGCGCTTTACACCAATATGACCTAAACGGCAGTGCCACAAATAAGTTGCACTATCATTATTAACTTTGCATCTTTTGGCTTCAATATTATGAATATGTGTATCACTACGATCGAGATCCAACGAACCATTTTCATTGGGTGTGTAACCATATAAGGTTTTATTCTTGTAAACAGAACAATAATTATTCTCTAACTTAAATGAATAATCGTATTGCAATAAACATGATCAAATCATATTCATGCTCAACGCAAACACCAAATAACACTTATTTAGGTTCAACACTAATCCCGAAAGTATAGGGAGTGTGCGATGATGATCATATCAATCTTGGAACTACTTTCAACACACATTGTCACTTCACCCTTAACTAGTTTCTGTTCATTCTGCAACTCCCGTTTCGAGTTACTACTCTTAGCAACTGAAACAGTATCAAATACCGAGGGGTTACTACGAACACTAGTAAAATACACATCAATAATCTGTATATCAAATATACCCTTGTTCACTTTGCCATCCTTCTTATCCGCCAAATACTTGGGGTAGTTCCGCTCAAAGGACCAGTTCCTTTGCACCGAAGCACTTAGTCTCGTGCTTAGGTCCAGACTTGGGCTTCTTCACTTGAGCAGCAACTTGCTTGTCGTTCTTCTTGAAGTTCCCCTTCTTCTCTTTGCCCCTTTTCTTGAAACTAGTGGTCTTCTCAACCATCAACACTTGATGTTTTTCTTGATTTCTACCTTCGCCGATTTTAGCATTGCGAAGAGCTTGGGAATTGTTTTCGTCATCCCTTGCATACTATAGTTCATCACGAAGTTCTACTAACTTGGTGGTGGTGACTAGAGAATTATGTCAATCACTATTTTATGTGGAAGATTTACTCCCACTTGATTCAAGCGATTGTAGTACCCAGACAATCTGAGCACATGCTCACTGCTTGAGCTATTCTCCTCCATCTTTTAGCTATAGAACTTGTCGGAGACTTCATATCTCTCAACTCGGGTATTTGCTTGAAATATTAACTTCAACTCCTGGAACATCTCATATGGTCTATGACGTTCAAAATGTCTTTGAAGTCCCGATTCTAAGCCGTTAAGCATGGTGCACTAAACTATCAAGTAGTCGTCATATTGAGCTAGCCAAACATTCATAACGTCTCCATTTGCTCCTGCAATAGGTTTGTCACCTAGCGGTGCATCAAGGACATAATTCTTCTATGCAACAATGAGGATAATCCTCATATCATGGATCCAATCCGCATCATTGCTACTAACATCTTTCAACATAGTTTTTCTCTAGGAACATATCAAAATAAACATAGGGAAGCAACAACGCGAGCTATTGATCTACAACATAATTTGCAAAAAACTATCAGGACTAAGTTCATGATAAATTTAAGTTCAATTTAATCATATTATTTAAGAACTCCCACTTAGATAGACATCTCTCTAATCATCTAAGTGATCACGTGATCCAAATCAACTAAACCATGTCCGATCATCACGTGAGATGGAGTAGTTTCAATGGTGAACATCACTATGTTGATCATATCTACTATATGATTCATGCTCGACCTTTCGGTCTCCGTGTTCCGAGGCCATATCTGTTATATGCTAGGCTCGTCAAGTTTAACTTTGAGTATTCCGCGTGTGCAACTGTTTTGCACCCGTTGTATTTGAACGTAGAGCCTATCATACCCGATCATCACGTGGTGTCTCAAAGACGAAGAACTTTCGCAATGGTGCATACTGGGGAGAACACTTATACTTTGATAATTTAGTGAGAGATCATCTTATAATGCTACCGTCAATCAAAGCAAGATAAGATGCATAAAAGATAAACATCACATGCAATCAATATAAGTGATATGATATGGCCATCATCATCTTGTGCTTGTGATCTCCATCTCCGAAGCACCATATGATCACCATCGTCACCGGCGCGACACCTTGATCTCCATCGTAGCATCGTTGTCATCTCGCCAATCTTATGCTTCTATGACTATCGCTACCGCTTAGTGATAAGGTAAAGCATTACAGGGCGATTGCATTGCATACAATAAAGCGACAACCAATGGCTCCTGCCAGTTGCCGATAACTCGGTTACAAAACATGATCATCTCATACAATAAAATTTAGCATCATGCCTTGACCATATCACATCACAACATGCCCTGCAAAAACAAGTTAGACGTCCTCTACTTTGTTGTTACAAATTTTACGTGGCTGCTACGGGCTGAGTAAGAACCGTTCTTAGCTACGCATCAAAACCACAACGATAGTTTGTCAAGTTAGTGTTGTTTTAACCTTCTCAAGGACCGGGCGTAGCCACACTCGGTTGAACTAAAGTTGGAGAAACTGACACCCGCCAGCCACCTGTGTGCAAAGCACATCGGTAGAACCAGTCTCGCGTAAGCGTACGCGTAACGTCGGTCCGGGCCGCTTCATCCAACAATACTGTCGAACCAAAGTGTGACATGCTGGTAAGCAGTATGACTTGTATCGCCCACAACTCACTTGTGTTCTACTCGTGCATATAACATCTACGCATAAACCCTGGCTCGGATACCACTGTTGGGGAACGTAATAATTTCAAAAAAATTCCTACGCACACGCAAGATCATGGTGATGCATAGCAACGAGAGGGGAGAGTGTTGTCCACGCACTCAGAGACCAAAAGCGGAAGCGTTAGCACAACGCGGTTGATGTAGTCGTACGTCTTCACGATCCGATCGATCAAGTACCGAACGCAAGGGACCTCCGAGTTCAGCACACGTTCAGCCCGAAGACGTCCCTCGAACTCTGATCCAGCCGAGTGTTGAGGGAGAGTTTAAATCGACGACGGCGTGGTGGACGATGATGATGTTCTACCGACGCAGTTGCTTCGCCTAAGCACCGCCACGATATTATCGAGGTGGACTATGGTGGAGGGGGCACAGACACGGCTAAAAGATCAATGATCAATTGTTGTGTCTCCAAGGGGTGCCCCTCTCCCCGTATATAAAGGAGAGGAGGAGGGGGAGGGCCGGCCCTCTCTATGGCGCGCCCTAGGGGAGTCCTACTCCCACCGGGAGTAGGATTCCCTTCCAAGTAGTAGGAGTAGGAGTCAAGGAAAGGGGAGAGAGAGAGAAGGAAGGAGGCGCAGCCTCCCCTAGTCCAATTCGGACTAGGCCTTGGGGGGCGCCCAGCCTCTCCTCTCTCTTTTCCCTAAATCCCAATAAGGCCCATATACTCCCCGACGAATTCCTGTAACTCTTCGGTACTCTGAAAAATACCTGAATCACTCAGAACCTTTCCGATGTCCGAATATAGTCTTCCAATATATCGATCTTTACTTCTCGACCATTTCGAGACTCCTCTTCATGTCCCCGATCTCATCCGGAACTTCGAACTACCTTCAGTACATCAAAACTCATAAACTCATAATATAACCGTCATCGAAACTTTAAGCGTGCGGACCCTACGGGTTCGAGAACTATGTAGACATGACCGAGACATGTATCCGGTCAATAACCAATAGCGGAACCTGGATGCTCATATTGGCTCCCACATATTCTACTTAAGATCTTTATCGGTCAGACCGCATAACAACATACGTTGTTCCCTTTGTCATCGGTATGTTACTTGCCTGAGATTCGATCGTCGGTATCTCAATACCTAGTTCAATCTCATTACTGACAAGTCTCTTTACTCGTTCCGTAATACATCATCTCGCAACTAACCCATTAGTCACAATGCTTGCAAGGCTTATAGTGATGTGCATTACCGAGAGGGCCCAGAGATACCTCTCTGACAATCGGAGTGACAAATCCTAATCTTGAAATACGCCAACCCAACAAGTACCTTCGGACACACCTGTAGAGCACCTTTATAATCACCCAGTTACGTTGTGACGTTTGGTAGCACACAAAGTGTTCCTCCGGTAAACGGGAGTTGCATAATCTCATAGTCATAGGAACATGTATAAGTCATGAGAAAGCAATAGCAACATACTAAATGTGTCGCGACCAGACCCGAATGGATCTAGCACTCTGTGCTCAGTGTCATCCCTGGATCAGTAATGCTGACACCACACAGTACTTCGAAGGATTTATAGCAGAGTAGCAATCACACACTTATTACATCGTTGTCCACAAGGGAACTTAATACAATAATATGGCTTAAGGCCATCTAATAATAACAATGGAAGGCTTGGAAAACGAGTGAGTCCATCAACTCCAACGGCATCACCGAGTATAGAACCACAACCTAACACCTTACCCGTAAATGCGAAAAAGTCTCGCAACATGAAAAGGTGCAGCCCAAAACGTGGTCAAGACATGGAATATGCCGCAATGTAACACATAGAGAATAATGAAGCGATAAGCCTATACTACTTGCATATTTGGCTGGTGGTAAGGCTCTACGGTTACATTTTTGCATAAAGCTGATTTTTCCCTACATCAAAGGAATAATTTTATTTAACTATCATGGTGGTTGTTAAACATTGAGAATGGTTGACAGATCCTCAATCCCAATTAAAAAGTACTCATTAAAAACCCAATAACTTTTATTAGAAGTAACATGTTGAGATTCACATGATATTCAAGTACTAGATACTCAAAACGTCCATAACCGGGGACACGGCTAATCATGATCAGTTTTTTACACTCTGCAGAGGTTTATGCACTTTTCCCCACAAGACTCGATCGCCTCCGCTTGGTTCTCGCACTACATGGTGTTTGAGAAGCGGATGACCGAGACATAGTCTTTCGTAAGCGCTTAGCACCTTACATGTGGGTAGACCGTACCAACCTACATCCCCTACATCGCCTAGCCTACCCGTAAGAGTTCGCACAACTTAGTCAACTACGCCAGAGCCCATAATTGGCTTGTGGCTGCACACGGAAGTTTCTAGTTTGAATAATCTTATGATCCCTTTGAGCCCGGGTGGCGGTCCGAAGAAATACAGTGCAAGTCCCGATAGAAACCAGTGCCTCAATCCACCCGGATGTGTGTTTAAGTTGCCACCTTAGATAAACCATTAATTATCAATCTCACATCTGTCATGGATATTCACTCAAACCCAATCCACGTCTACGAGCATAGCATGGCATATAAGCAAACGTAGAAGTAACTCCCAAGGGTTTGATAATAAAACAGGTAATAGGTACTACCTCAATCTACTTCCCATCCCACAATTTGATTAGATCCTATACATGCAAGTGTTTGAGGGTTTGATCTAATGCAATAAAACTGGGTAGTAGAAAAGGGTATGATCAGTGTTACTTGCCTTGCCGATGATCCGCGAGTCCTAGAGATTCAAGTAACAAGCGGTGCACTCCGGGTGATCTAACGCAGACAAACAACAAGCATACAATAAGTACTCATCTAATGCACAGGAAATCTCGAATAAAAGATCTAACCAGATAGTTCAACTTAAGAACCCCGGTGGCAAAAGAATCGAATCAAATAAAGTATCGAAAGTCGGAACTCGAGAGAGACCGACTCGGTTTAGCAAATCTGAAATTAAGTCAAAATTTCACAGTAGCAAAACTCTGTGAAAGTAGGTTAGTCGGAACGTCGGTTTTGTTATTTAAACTCCAGCGCTTGAATCACCCGATTCGATAAACGAGCAAGAAATAAAACAGATTTGAAAATCGGATCGTAAATCGAATCGAAAAATATCGGATTAAATCCGATTTAAAAGAAAACGACGAATCTAACTAAATAACGAACGTTCGTTAACAGAACGAATCCAACGAACACGTTCATTGAAACGAACGGGTCGGTGAACGTTCGTTAATTAAGAAAACCAAAAAAATAAAACCAATCTAGGTTTTTTTTAAAAAAAAAACCGAACTTTGCAAAAAATACCGGACCGGGTTTTCTAGGGAAAACCGGATCGGATCGGGCGCGGGCGGTGGCTACCTCCGGCGGTCGCCGGCGGGTCGGGCGAGGGCGGGCGGGTCGGCGAGGGCTCCGGGCGACGGCGTGGTTCGGGCGACGGGCGCGGCAAGGCCCTCGACGGGCGGGCGGGCTCGGCTTGGGAGGCGGCGGCAAGGGGCGATGTGAGGAGAGAGGGGGCGGCGGCGGTTAAATAGGAGGGGGCGGCGGGTGGGTGGCTTGGGGAGGGCAAGCCGGGGGAGGCGGGCGGAGCCGACTCGACGGGCGGCGGGCGTTGTCCCCGAGCGGGACTCGGCTGGCGGCAAGTGCGGCGAGGGAGAGGAGGGAGGCGGGCGCTGGTCGGCCTCTGGCTGGGCCGGGCTGGGCCTTGGCCTGGGCGAATATTTTTTAAATAAAATTAAACCAAAACGAATTAAAAAATTACCAAATGAATTCCAAATTAAATAAAACAAATTTTCTCCGACTCCTAAAATGAGTCGAACAAAATGAACTTTAAAACAGCAAACATGCAAATAAATTTTAAAATGCTCATTTTGCCTAAGCAAAATAAATCTTAAAACCAAATTTGATTTATTTAAAATATCTTCTTTTTCCTAAATATTGGGAAAGTCATATTATTCCCTCTCTTGAGATTTTTATAGGAAAAACTTTATGAAGATAATTAAATAAATCCAATGATCCTATTTCCAAAATTTGAGAAATCCCAAATATGAAAATAATGAAACTTCCAACTCTCTCCGAGGGTCCTTGAGTTGCGTGAAATTTTCTAGGATCGGAAAAATGCGAGAAAATATGATATGCATGATGACCTAATGTATAACATTCCAAATTGAAAATTTGGGATGTTACAAACCTACCCTTAAGATGAATCTCGCCCTCGAGATTCGGGTTGGCTAGAAAATAGGTGAGGTGGTCCTGAGCAAAACTTCCTCTCTTTCCTGTGTGGCTTCATCCTCGGTGTGGTGGCTCCAATCGAACTTTGCAAAACTTTATAACCTTGCTGCGGGTAACTCTGCTGGCATAATCGAGAATCTTAATCGGTCTATCCTAATATGTCAAATCATCCTTCAACTGAATTGCTTCAAATGGTACAAGATCTCTTAACGGTACCTCTCGCTATCTCGGGTGACATTTCTTCAATTGAGAAACAAGGAATACATCATGAACTCCCGGTCCTTCCGCAATTCCAACTTATAAGCAACTTCTCCCATGCGTTGCAAAATCTTATACGGTCCAACGAAACGGGTGCTAACTTTCCTTTAACTCCAAAACGCTTAACTCCTCAAGCGGGGATACTCGAGATATACTTTGTCTCCAATTTTATGCTCAATCGCTGGCGCTTTGAATCGGCATAGCTTTTTTTGTCCGGACTGGGCTACCTTGAGCCTGTCTCGAATCAACTTAACTTTCTCGCTCAGACTCCTTAATCAAATCTGGTCCAAACAACCGACGATCTCCGGCCATTCCCCATAACAATGGTGTCCTGCACCTTCTTCCATACAAAGCCTCGAAGGTGCCATCTTCAAGCTGGTTTGGTAATCGTTGTTGTAGGAAATTCGCATACGGCAAATTTTCATCCCAGCTAGATCCATAATCTAGGGCACAAGCTCTCAAAGATGTCTTCCAAAATCTGATTGACTCTCTCGGTCTGTCCATCGGTCTGTGGGTGGAAAGGCATCTTTGAATTCCAATCTAGTTCCCAAAGTTTCGCGTGTAACCGGTTCCAAAATTTCGAGGTAAACCGGGTTCCTCTATCTCGATACGATGCTCCTCGGAACTCCGTGTAAGCACACAATTCTGGTCATGTATATCTTTGCCAACTTAGCAATCGCTATAGGTAGTCTTGATCGAATAAAATGAGCTACCTTGGTCAAACGGTCGACTATAACCCAAATCGAGTCATATCCTCGAACGAGTCTTTGGCAATCCTGTGATAAAATCCATGCCTAGTTTATCCCACTTCCATTCGGTATCGGCAATGGTTGTAACAATCCTGCTGGCTTCGATGCTCGCCTTTACTTTCGACATACATCGCAAACTGCTACGTACTCGCATAATATCCTTCTTCATTCCGGTCCACGGAAAGTATTCTTCAAATCCAAGTACATCTTGGTATTTCCTGGGTGAATCGAATAGGGTGAATCATGGGCTTCTTGTAAAATCAACTTCCTGATCTCTGGGTCATTGGGCACATAAACACGGTCTTCGAACCATAGGGTATCGTGCTCGTCCTCACGAAATCCTTTAGCCTTTCCTTTGCTCATTTTCTCCTTTATAGAGGCAACTTCCTTATCTGCCTTTTGGGCTTCTCTGATTTTGTCCATCAGCGTGATGTAATCTCCAATGCTGCTACATAGCCTCTCGGAACTATTTCCAAATATAGCTCTCAAGGTCCTCGGCTAACTCATTGGGTATTCCTCCCATCATTAGGGTATTGACGTGGCTCTTACGGCTCAATGCGTCTGCCATTTACATTAGCCTTCCCGGGTGATAATGCAATCTCATGTCATAATCCTTGATAAGCTCTAACCATCTCCTTTGTGCGAGATTCAATTCCTACGTGTGAAGATGTATTTCAAACTCTTGTGATCCGTATATACTTCACAATGATTTCCAATGAGAAAATGTCTCCACGTCTTCAGGGCATGCACTACGGCTGCTAACTCCAAATCATGAGTGGCATAATTTAACTCATGGGGCTTAAGTTGTCGTGAAGCATCTGAAACAACTCTTCCTTCCTCGCATAAGTATCGCTCCAGTCCTCGACGTGAAGCGCCACAATACACCTCATAATCCTTAGTCCGATCTCGCAATATCAAACCGGTGAGGTAACCAATCTTTTCTTCAACTCACGAAAACTTGCCTCACGGTCCTCGGTCCATATGAATTTGTTCTCCTTCTTCAACAATTACATCATAGGCTTAGCAATCCTTGAGAAATTCTCAATGAACCTTCGGTAGTATCCTCGCGAGTCCAAGGAAACTCGAATCTCTCCAACTGTCGTTGGTGCTTCCCATTTGGTTACGGTCTCAACTTTCGTGGGGTCAACTGCTATCCCTTCTCCGGATATAACATGTCCGAGAAATCCAACTTCCTTTAGCCAAAACTCACATTTGCTGAACTTGGCATACAACTGGTGTTCCCTCAGTTTCATCAAAACCAATCGCAAATGTTCCTTGTGTTCCTCTTCATTCTTCGAGAAAATCAAAATGTCATCAATGAACACCACGATTTAACTTATCCAAAAACTCCATAAACACTTTGTTCATCGTGTTCATGAAATAGGCTGGTGCGTTAGTCGATCCAAATGACATAACGGTATACTCAGATAGTCCATATCTCGTGGTAAATGCTGTCTTGGGTATGTCACGCTCCCGAATCTTCAATCGATGGTACCACGATCGCAAGTCGATCTTGGAAAACACCTTGGCTCCTTGCAAGCGATCAAGCAGATCATTTATCATAGGTAGTGGGTACTTGTTCTTGATTGTTACTTCATTCAATCCACGATAATCAACAACCATTCTTAACGATCCATCCTTCTTCTCCACTAGCAAAACGGGTGATCCCCAAGGTGAAGAGCTTGGGCGTATAAAACCTTTATCCAATAGTTCCTTAATCGCTTCTTGATTTCCGCCAAATCCTGTCTTTGGCATCCTATACGGTCGCTTCGATATAGGGCCTGTTCTCGGCAACAGCTCGATCAAAAACTCAATGTCTCTATCCGTGGCATTCTGCAACTCTTCCGAAACACATCAGGAAAATCCTTCACCATCGGTACTTCTTCCCGTACCACTCTCGATAAGCAATTAACTTGTGCTCTCCTCGGCTCGTGCCGTGATACATACTTAATCCTTCTTCCTTCGGTGTGGTGAGCAAAATTGATCTAGTGGAGCAATCAATGTTTCCTCCATACTTTGATAACCAATCCATACCTAATATCACATCCAATCCTTGGGATTCCGTAACTATTAGGTCCGAGGGGAAAACATAGTGTCCAATCCTTAATGGCACGATCACACCATTTACTAGCCATGTACTGCCTCCGGGTGAGGTTACTAGCATGGGTGACCTAAGGGCTTGGGTTGGTAACTTGTACTTATCCACAAATCCCTTGATATGTATGAATGCGATGCACCAAGATCGAAAAGAACAAGCTGCAGTAAATGACTTAACCAAAAACTTACCGACATCTTGCATCGGGCTGATCTTCAACCTCCTCCACTTCAAGGTGGTTCACCTGTCCTCTATTGAAAGGGTTGGGCTTCTTTCCAGAGCTTCCATTGCCATTTCCATTCGGCCTTACGGACAGTCATTGGCATAATGCCCGATCTTGCGGCACTTAAAGCAAGTAATATGACTCAGTCTACTTTGGATGGTGTTGACGGGTTGGTGCGATTACGTCTGCTGTTTCCTCCATTCCCGTTCCCATTCTTGGTGCTGTTATGGTTATGCGAATTACCTCCTCCATGGGTATGCTGAAACTGAATTCTGATTTAGGGGTATAACGAGGTTTCATTGAGCTCCAGAGTTATACTTCCCTTGCCCATACTTCCGCTTACGGTTCTCAATTTGTCACGCTTTCCTTCAATCATAAGGGCTCGGTCTACTAACTCTGGTAGTTATTGAACCGGCTACCATCAACGGCATGCTGAACTCATCATTCAGTCCTTCTAGAAACTTCTCCTGCTTAGTTGCATCCATAGCAACGTCATCTGGGGCATAACGTGCTAGTTTACTAAAGTCATCCACGTACTGGCCAACAGCCCTTCCTCCTTGGCGTAAGTTGCGAAACTCACGCTTCTTCATGGCCATAGCTCCTGCTGAAACATGGGCAAGGCGAAAAGCTTGCTGAAATTGATCCCATGTGACATGTGTCTATAGGGTAAGTGGCTGTGAAATTCTCCCACCATGTCTGCGGGTCCTTCGTGATGTGCCGCAAACTTCACTCTTTCTCCATCCGTGCATCCTGCAGTGGTCAGCTCCTTCCTATCTTGCGGAGCGGGTCATCTGCTACAATTGGCTCGGTGCTACTAGAATACACCGCGGATTTAGTCTAAGGAAACGAGTCGATGATCCGCGGTGGTGGTGGTGGTGGGTTGTTGTTGTTGTTGTTGCCTCGGTTACGCACCAATGTTTGAATCAGGGTATTCGCTGCTGGATCAGTTGGGTGATCTCTGGCGGAAAACGAATCCGGTCGGCGTCTCGGAGGCATCTGATGGGTTTAGAAAAGATGAGAATTTAGAATAGAATGAGGTCTAAGGGGAATCACTACCCAAATGCACATGAGCAAATACACACAAAATCACTTCATTCAATCAAACAAAGGCTTACAACGATCTAACTATCGCAAAAGTGCGTGTACTATAATGTTTACATGGAGGAATACTACTAATATGTGGGGGACTTCTACTAATTTGAACCGTGGAAGACTCCATAATGTCCGCTCGACTTCGTCTTCAAAGTTGGGTTCACTTGGATCCGAATCGGTGTCGTCGATGTTGATGTAGTCGCTTGGGCAATCGACATCTTGGTCTTCATTCCTGAGCGCCAACTTCTTCTTCAGTTCTTCAATCTCGTACTTAAGATCGTTGTTGTGTCTTGCTAGAGCTACGATCTCGTCCATATAGTCCTTGCGAGTTGTCTTTAGTTCTTCTTCAAGTTCGATGATCCTTCCTTTCGCATTCTGCAACTCCAACATATCATTGCACATCTGGTTCTCCTGGCGCCGAATGTGCTGGTTTAACTCCTGGATAAATGCTGCAATGGATCTATCCTTCTTGGTGCTGACGACGTCCCATTTGTCGTCTCGGCGTCATAAATCTGGTAGATTGTGTCCTTGAGGTCTTCTTGATAAACTTCTCCAATGCGTCCCATGGTGATGTGAGCTGCCATGCTCTTTCCAGACTCCAAGTTGGTGCAATCAAAACACTATCTATTGGCTTGGTGATTGGGGCGAATGTCCTTCTGGAACGTGAGCGTGAATCTTCCGGTAGCTCCTCTTCGTGCAGAGTGGCGTTGAAAGTTCCGGTGAAACTTGGTAATCCAATGTTTATGTACTTGGTAACTTCCTTCAAGTGAAATCCAAAAGGTGTGCCTTCATCTGGTTGGGTGTACTTGATCTTCGCGTCCGTCATCCTAAGAGAGTAGAAAAGATGAGGAGTTAGAAAATGAGAAGAGAGTAGTGATCTATGGGTTTATCTTAGTGGCCGTGTCCTATAGTCAGCGTGTGCTCTGATACAATTCTCTGTCGCGACTGCACCGAATGGATCTACCGCTCTGTGCTCGATGTCATCCCCGGATCAAGAATCTTGACACCACACAAGATTTGAAGGATTTATAGCAGAGTAGCAATCACACACTTATTACATCGTTGTCCACAAGGGAACTTAATACAATAATATGGCTTAAGGCCATCTAATAATAACAATGAAGGCTTGGAAAACGAGTGAGTCCATCAACTCCAACGGCATCACCGAGTATAGAACCACAACCTAACACCTTACTGCGTAAATGCGAAAAGTCTGCAACATGAAAAGTTGCAGCCCGAAACGGGTCAAGACATGGAATATCTTGGCAATGTAACACATAGAGAATAATGAAGCGATAAGCCTATACTACATGCATATTTGGCTGGTGGTAAGGCTCTACGGTTACATTTTTGCATAAAGCTGATTTTCCCTACATCAAAGGAATAATTTTATTTAACTATCATGGTGGTTGTTAAACATTGAGAATGGTTGACGATCCTCAATCCCAATTAAAAAGTACTCATTAAAAACCCAATAACTTTTATTAGAAGTAACATGTTGAGATTCACATGATATTCAAGTACTAGATACTCAAAACGTCCATAACCGGGGACACGGCTAATCATGATCAGTTTTTTACACTCTGCAGAGGTTTCATGACTTTTCCCCACAAGACTCGATCGCCTTCCGCTTGGTTCTCGCACTACATGGTGTTTGAGAAAGCGGATGACCGAGACATAGTCTTTCGTAAGCGCTTAGCACCTTACATGTGGGTAGACCGTACCAACCTACATCCCCTACATCAGCTAGCCTACCCGTAAGAGTTCGCACAACTTAGTCAACTACGCCAGAGCCCATAATTGGCTTGTGGCTGCACGGAAGTTTCTAGTTTGAATAATCTTATGATCCCTTTGAGCACGGGTGGCGGTCCGAAGAAATCTGAGGCAAGTCCTCGATAGAAACCAGGTGCCTCAATCCACCCAGATGTGTGTTTAAGTTGCCACCTTAGATAAACCATTAATTATCAATCTCACATCTGTCATGGATATTCACTCAAACCCAATCCACGTCTACGAGCATAGCATGGCATATAAGCAAACGTAGAAGTAACTCCCAAGGGTTTGATAATAAAATGTAATAGGTACTACCTCAATCTACTTCCCATCCCACAATTTGATTAGATCCTATACATGCAAGTGTTTGAGGGTTTGATCTAATGCAATAAAACCGGGTAGTAGAAAAGGGTATGATCAAAGTGTTACTTGCCTTGTCGATGATCCGCGAGTCCTAGAGATTCAAGTAACAAGCGGCGACTCGGGTGATCTAACGCAGACAAACAACAAGCATACAATAAGTACTCATCTAATGCACAGGAAATCTCGAATAAAAGATCTAACCAGATAGTTCAACTTAAGAACCCCGTGGCAAAAGAATCGAATCAAATAAAGTATCGAAAGTCGGAACTCGAGAGAGAACGACTCGGTTTAGCAAATCTGAAATTAAGTCAAAATTTCACAGTAGCAAAACTCTGTGAAAGTAGGTTAGTCGGAACGGCGGTTTTGTTACGAAACTCCAGGCGCTTGAATCACCTGATTCCGATAAACGAGCAAGAAATAAAACAGATTTGAAAATCGGATCAGAAATCGAATCTGAAAAATATCGGATTAAATCCGATTTAAAAGAAAACGACGAACGAACTAAATAACGGACGTTCGTTAACAGAACGAATCCAACGAACACGTTCATTGAAACGAACGGGTCGGTGAACGTTCGTTAATTAAGAAAACCGGAAAAAAAAATAATACCAATCTAGGTTTTTTTTTTAAAAAAAAACCGAACTTTGCAAAAAAAAACCGGACCGGGTTTTCTAGGGAAAACCGGATCGGATCGGGCGCGGGCGGTGGCTACCTCCGGCGGTCGCCGGGCTCCGTGGCTCGGGCGAGGCGGCGGGTCGGCGAGGCTCCGGGCGACGGCGGCGTGCTCGGGCGACGGCGGCGGCGTGCTCGACGGCGGCGGCTCGGCTTGGGAGGCGGGCAAGGGGCGATGAGGAGAGAGGGGGCGGCGGTTAAATAGGAGGGGGCGGCGGGGGTGGCTTGGGGAGGCAAGCCGGGGAGGCGGGCGTGAGCCGGACTCGACGCGGGCGGCAAGGCTGCCCCCGAGCGGGACTCGGCCAAGGGCGGCGTAGCGAGGGAGAGGAGGGAGGCGGGGCGCTGGGCCGGGCCTGGCTGGCTGGGCCGGCTGGGCCTTGGCCCAGGGGGGGCGCGCGAATATTTTTTTTTAAATAAAATTAAACCAAAACGAATTAAAAAAATTACCAAATGAATTCCAAATTAAATAAAACAAATTTTCTCCGACTCCTAAAAATGAGTCGAACAAAATGAACTTTAAAAACAGCAAACATGCAAATAAATTTTAAAATGCTCATTTTTGCCTAAGCAAAATAAATCTTCAAAACCCAAATTTGATTTATTTAAAATATCTTCTTTTTCCTAAATATTGGGAAAGTCATATTATTCCCTCTCTTGAGATTTTTATAGGAAAAACTTTATGAAGATAATTAAATAAATCCAATGATCCTATTTCCAAAATTTGAGAAATCCCAAATATGAAAATAATGAAACTTCCAACTCTCCGAGGGTCCTTGAGTTGCGTGAAATTTTCTAGGATCGGAAAATGCGAGAAAATATGATATGCATGATGACCTAATGTATAACATTCCAAATTGAAAATTTGGGATGTTACAAACCTACCTCTTAAGATGAATCTCGCCCTCGAGATTCGGGTTGGCTAGAAAATAGGTGAGGGTGGTCCTTGAGCAAAACTTCCTCTCTTTCCTGGTGGCTTCATCCTCGGTTGGTGGCTCCAATCGAACTTTGCAAAACTTGATAACCTTGCTGCGGGTAACTCTCTTTGGCATAATCGAGAATCTTAATCGGTCTTTCCTCATATGTCAAATCATCCTTCAACTGAATTGCTTCCAATGGTACAAAGATCTCTTAACGGTACCTCTGCTATCTCGGGTGACATTTCTTCAATTGAGAAACAAGGAATACATCATGAACTCCCCGACAGTCCTTCCGGCAATTCCAACTTATAAGCAACTTCTCCCATGCGTTGCAAAATCTTATACGTCCAACGAAACGGGTGCTAACTTTCCTTTAACTCCAAAACGCTTAACTCCTCAAGCGGGGATACTCGAGATATACTTTGTCTCCAATTTTATGCTCAATCGCTGGCGCTTTGAATCGGCATAGCTTTTTATGTCCGGATCGGGCTACCTTGAGCACATCTCGAATCAACTTAACTTTCGCTCAGACTCCTTAATCAAATCTGGTCCAAACAACTGACGATCTCCAGTTTCGTCCCATAACAATGGTGTCCTGCACCTTCTTCCATACAAAGCCTCGAAAGGTGCCATCTTCAAGCTGGTTTGGTAACTGTTGTTGTAGGAAATTCGGCATACGGCAAATTTTCATCCCAGCTAGATCCATAATCTAGGGCACAAGCTCTCAGCATGTCTTCCAAAATCTGATTGACTCTCTCGGTCTGTCCATCGGTCTGTGGGTGGAAAGTCATCTTGAATTCCAATCTAGTTCCCAAAGTTTCGTGCAATCGGTTCCAAAATTTCGAGGTAAACTGGGTTCCTCTATCTCGATACGATGCTCCTCGGAACTCCGTGTAAGCACACAATTCTGGTCATGTATATCTTTGCCAACTTAGCACCGCTATAGGTAGTCTTGATTTGGAATAAAATGAGCTACCTTAGTCAAACGGTCGACTATAACCCAAATCGAGTCATATCATGAACGAGTCTTTGGCAATCCTGTGATAAAATCCATGCCTAGTTTATCCCACTTCCATTCGGGTATCGGCAATGGTTGTAACAATCCTGGCCGCCACGATGCTCGCCTTTACTTTCGACATACATCGCAAACTGCTACGTACATTCGCAATATCCTTCTTCATTCCGGTCCACCGAAAGTATTCTTCAAATCCAAGTACATCTTGGTATTTCGGTGAATCGAATAGGGTGAATCATGGGCTTCTTGTAAAATCAACTTCACGATCTCCGGGTCATTGGGCACATAAACACGGTCTTCGAACCATAGGGTATCGTGCTCGTCCTCACGAAATCCTTTAGCCTTTCCTTTGCTCATTTTCTCCTTTATAGAGGCAACTTCCTTATCTCGCCTTTTGGGCTTCTCTCGATTTTGTCCATCAGCGTGATGTAATCTCCAATGTCGCTACATAGCCTCTCGAACTATTTCCAAACATAGCTCTCGAAGGTCCTCAGCTAACTCATGGGGTATTCCTCCCATCATTAGAGTATTTACGTGGCTCTTACGGCTCAATGCGCCTGCTACGACATTAGCCTTCCCGGGGTGCTAATGCAATCTCATGTCATAATCCTTGATAAGCTCTAACCATCTCCTTTGTCTGAGATTCAATTCATACGTGTGAAGATGTACTTCAAACTCTTGTGATCCGTATATACTTCACAATGATTTCCAATGAGAAAATGTCTCCACGTCTTCAGGGCATGCACTACGGCTGCTAACTCCAAATCATGAGTGGCATAATTTAACTCATGGGGCTTAAGTTGTCGTGAAGCATACTGAAACAACTCTTCCTTCCTCGCATAAGTACTGCTCCAGCCCCTCGGCGTGAAGCGTCACAATACACCTCATAATCCTTAGTCCGATCCGCAATATCAAACCGGTGAGGTAACCAATCTTTTCTTCAACTCACGAAAACTTGCCTCACGGTCCTCGGTCCATATGAATTTGTTCTCCTTCTTCAACAATTACATCATAGGCTTAGCAATCCTTGAGAAATTCTCAATGAACCTTCGGTAGTATCCTGCGAGTCCAAGGAAACTCCGAATCTCTCCAACTGTCGTTGGTGCTTCCCATTTGGTTACGGTCTCAACTTTCGTGGGGTCAATCGCTATCCCTTCTCCGGATATAACATGTCCGAGAAATCCAACTTCCTTTAGCCAAAACTCACATTTGCTGAACTTGGCATACAACTGGTGTTCCCTCTGTTTCTCCATAACCAATCTCAAATGTTCCTTGTGTTCCTCTTCATTCTTCGAGAAAATCATAATGTCATCAATGAACACCACGACGAACTTATCCATAAACTCCATAAACACTTTGTTCATCGTGTTCATGAAATAGGCTGGTGCGTTAGTCGATCCAAATGACATAACGGTATACTCGTATAGTCCATATCTCGTGGTAAATGCTGTCTTGGGTATGTCCTGCTCCGAATCTTCAATCGATGGTACCACGATCGCAAGTCGATCTTGGAAAACACCTTGGCTCCTTGCAAGCGATCAAACAGATCATTTATCATAGGTAGTGGGTACTTGTTCTTGATTGTTACTTCATTCAATCCACGATAATCAACAACCATTCTTAACGATCCATCCTTCTTCTCCACTAGCAAACGGGTGATCCCCAAGGTGAAGAGCTTGGGCGTATAAAACCTTTATCCAATAGTTCCTTAATCGCTTCTTGATTTCCGCCAAATCCTGTCTTTGGCATCCTATACGGTCGCTTCGATATAGGGCCTGTTCTCGCAACAGCTCGATCAAAACTCAATGTCTCTATCCGGTGGCATTCACAGCAACTCTTCCGAAACACATCGGAAAATCCTTCACCATCGGTACTTCTTCTGTACCACTCACGATAAGCAATTAACTTGTGCTCTCCTCGGCTCGTGCCGTGATACATACTTAATCCTTCTTCCTTCGTGTGTGGTGAGCAAAATTGATCTAGTGGAGCAATCAATGTTTCCTCCATACTTTGATAACCAATCCATACCTAATATCACATCCAATCCTTGGGATTCCGTAACTATTAGGTCCGAGGGGAAAACATAGTGTCCAATCCTTAATGGCGGTCGATCACACCATTTACTAGCCATGTACTCTGCTCCGGTGAGGTTACTAGCATGGGTGACCTAAGGGCTTGGGTTGGTAACTTGTACTTATCCACAAATCCCTTGATATGTATGAATGCGATGCACCAAGATCGAAAAGAACAACCGCAGTAAATGACTTAACCAAAAACTTACCGACATCGCATCAGTGATCTTCAACCTCCTCCACTTCAAGGTGGTTCACCGTCCTCTATTGAAAGGGTTGGGCTTCTTTCCAGAGCTTCCATTGCCATTTCCATTACGGCCTTCTCGACGGTCATTGGCATAATGCCCAGTCTTGCGGCACTTAAAGCAAGTAATATGACTCAGGTCTACTTTGGATGGTGTTGACGGGTTGGTGCGATTACGTCTGCTGCTTCCTCCATTCCCTGCTCCCATTCTTGGTCTTTGTTATGGTTATCTGAATTACCTCCTCCATGGGTATGTCAAACTGAATTCCTGATTTAGGGGTATAACGAGGTTTCATTGAGCTCCAGAGTTATACTTCCCTTGCCCATACTTCCGCTTACGGTTCTCAATTTCTTCTGCTTTCCTTCAATCATAAGGGCTCGGTCTACTAACTCCTGGTAGTTATTGAAGCTGGCTACCATCAACGGCATCTTGAACTCATCATTCGGTCCTTCTAGAAACTTCTCCGCTTAGTCGCATCCGTAGTAACGTCATCCGGGGCATAACGTGCTAGTTTACTAAAGTCATCCACGCATCGCCAATGATCCTTCCTCCTTGGCGTAAGTTGCGAAACTCACGCTTCTTCATGGCCATGGCTCCCGCTGAAACATGGGCGGCGAAAAGCTTGCTGAAATTGATCCCATGTGATGGTGTCTATAGGGTAAGTGGCTGTGAAATTCTCCCACCATGTCTGCGGGTCCTTCAAGCCGATGTCGCAAACTTCACTCTTTCTCCATCCGTGCATCCTGCAGTGGTCAGCTCCCTTCCTATCTTGCGGAGCCACCATCTGCTACAATTGGCTCGGTGCTCTTTGGAATACACCGGCGGATTTAGTCTAAGGAAACGAGTCGATGATCCGCAGTGGTGGTGGTGGTGGGTTGTTGTTGTTGTTGTTGCCACAGTTACGCACCAATGTTTGAATCGAGGTATTCGCTGCCGGATCGGTTGGGTGATCTCTGGTGGGAAAAGCGAATCCGGGTCGCGTCCTGGAGGCATCTGATGGGTTTAGAAAAGATGAGAATTTAGAATAGAATGAGGTCTAAGGGGAATCACTACCCAAATGCACATGAGCAAATACACACAAAATCACTTCATTCAATCAAACAAAGGCTTACAACGATCTAACTATCGCAAAAGTGCGTGTACTATAATGTTTACATGGAGGGAATACTACTAATATGTGGGGGACTTCTACTAATTTGAACCGGTGGAAGACTCCATAATGTTCCGCTCCAGCCGTCTTCAAAGTTGGGTTCACTTGGATCCGAATCGGTGTCGTCGATGTTGATGTAGTCGCTGGGCAATCGACATCTTGGTCTTCATTCCTGAGCGCCAACTTCTTCTTCGATTCTTCAATCTCGTACTTAAGATCGTTGTTGTGTCTTGCTAGAGCTACGATCTCGTCCATATAGTCCTTGCGAGTTGTCTTTAGTTCTTCTTCAAGTTCGATGATCCTTCCTTTCGCATTACGCAACTCCAACATATCATTGCACATCCGGTTCTCTGGCGCCGAATGTGCTGGTTTAACTCTGGATAAATGCTGCAATGGATCTATCCTTCTTGGTGCTGACGACGTCCCATTTGTCGTCTCGGCGTCCGCAAATCTGGTAGATTGTGTCCTTGAGGTCTTCTTGATAAACTTCTCCAATGCGTCCCATGGTGATGTGAGCTGCCATGCTCTTTCCGGACTCCAAGTTGGTGCAATCGAAAACACTATCTATTGGCTTGGTGATTGGGGCGAATGTCCTTCTGAACGTGAGCGTGAATCTTCCAAATAGCTCCTCTTTAGGCAGAGTGGCGTTGAAAGTTAGGTGAATCTTGGTAATCCAATGTTTAGGTACTTGGTAACTTCCTTCAAGTGAAATCCAAAAGGTGTGCCTTCATCTGGTTGGGTGTACTTGATCTTCGCGTCCGTCATCCTAAGAGAGTAGAAAAGATGAGGAGTTAGAAAATGAGAAGAGAGTAGTGATCTATGGCTTTATCTTAGTGGTCGTGTCCTATAGTCAGCGTGTGCTCTGATACCATTCTCTCGTCATGACCGGACCGAATGGATCTAGCGCTCGTGCTCGATGTCATCCTGGATCAAGAATGCCGACACCACACAAGATTTGAAGGATTTATAGCGAGTAGCAATCACACACTTATTACATCGTTGTCCACAAGGGAACTTAATACAATAATATGGCTTAAGGCCATCTAATAATAACAATGGAAGGCTTGGAAAACGAGTGAGTCCATCAACTCCAACGGCATCACCGAGTATAGAACCACAACCTAACACCTTACTGTCGTTCTAAAAGTACGCAACATGAAAAGTTGCAGCCCGAAAACGGGTCAAGACATGGAATATCTGGCAATGTAACACATAGAGAATAATGAAGCAGTAAGCCTATACTACATGCATATTTGGCTGGTGGTAAGGCTCTCTGATTACATTTTTGCATAAAGCTGATTTTTCCCTACATCAAAGGAATAATTTTATTTAACTATCATGGTGGTTGTTAAACATTGAGAATGGTTGACAGCATCCTCAATCCCAATTAAAAAGTACTCATTAAAAACCCAATAACTTTTATTAGAAGTAACATGTTGAGATTCACATGATATTCAAGTACTAGATACTCAAAACGTCCATAACCGGGGACACGGCTAATCATGATCAGTTTTTTACACTGCAGAGGTTTGCGACTTTTCCCCACAAGACTCGATCGCCTCCGCTTGGTTCTCGCACTACATGGTGTTTGAGAAGCGGATGACCGAGACATAGTCTTTCGTAAGCGCTAGCACCTTACATGTGGGTAGACCGTACCAACCTACATCCCCTACATCAGCTAGCCTACCCGTAAGAGTTCGCACAACTTAGTCAACTACGCCAGAGCCCATAATTGGCTTGTGGCTGCACACGGAAGTTTCTAGTTTGAATAATCTTATGATCCCTTTGAGCCTGGGTGGCGGTCCGAAGAAATATGAGCAAGTCCCGATAGAAACCAGGTGCCTCAATCCACCCGGATGTGTGTTTAAGTTGCCACCTTAGATAAACCATTAATTATCAATCTCACATCATCATGGATATTCACTCAAACCCAATCCACGTCTACGAGCATAGCATGGCATATAAGCAAACGTAGAAGTAACTCCCAAGGGTTTGATAATAAAACAGGTAATAGGTACTACCTCAATCTACTTCCCATCCCACAATTTGATTAGATCCTATACATGCAAGTGTTTGAGGGTTTGATCTAATGCAATAAAACTGGGTAGTAGAAAAGGGTATGATCAAAGTGTTACTTGCCTTGCTGATGATCCGCGAGTCCTAGAGATTCGAAGTAACAAGCGGTGCACTCCGGGTGATCTAACGCAGACAAACAACAAGCATACAATAAGTACTCATCTAATGCACAGGAAATCTCGAATAAAAGATCTAACCAGATAGTTCAACTTAAGAACCACGGTGGCAAAAGAATCGAATCAAATAAATTTTCTAATGTCTGAACTCGATAGTGAACGACTCGGTTTAGCAAATCTGAAATTAAGTCAAAATTTCACAGTAGCAAAACTCTGTGAAAATAGGTTAGTCGGACGGCGGTTTTGTTACGAAACTCCAGCGCTTGAATCACGATTAGATAAACGAGCAAGAAATAAAACAGATTTGAAAATCGGATCGTAAATCGAATCGAAAAATATCGGATTAAATCCGATTTAAAAGAAAACGCATTTAACGAACTAAATAACGGACGTTCGTTAACAGAACGAATCCAACGAACACGTTCATTGAAACGAACGGGTCGGTGAACGTTCGTTAATTAAGAAAACCGAAAAAAAAACCAATCTAGGTTTTTTTTTTAAACCGAACTTTGCAAAAAAAACCGGACCGGGTTTTCTAGGGAAAACCGGATCGGATCGGGCGCGGGCGGTGGCTACCTCCGGCGGTCGCCGGCGGGGCTCCGGCGGGTCGGGCGAGGGCGGCGGGGTCGGCGAGGGCTCCGGGCGACGGCGGCGTGGTTCGGCGACGGGCGGCGGCTCGGCTTGGGAGGCGGCAAGCACAAGGGCGATGTGAGGAGAGAGGGGGGCGGCGGTTAAATAGGAGGGAGGGCGGCGGGGTGGCTTGGGAGGGCAAGCCGGGGAGGCGGGCGGAGCCGGACTCCGACGCAATGGCGGCGTCGTCCCAGCGGGACTTCGGCGCAAGGCGTCTTGGCGAGGAGAGGAGGAGGCGGGCGACTGGGCTGGCCTGGCTGGGCCGGCCGGGGCCTTGGCCTGTGGCGCCGAATATTTTTTTTTTTTAAATAAAATTAAAACAAAACGAATTAAAAAATTAACAAATGAAATCCAAATAAAAAAAAACAAAATTAATCCGACTCCTAAAAATTAGTAAAACAAAAAGAACTTATAAAAAATTAAACATGCAAATAAATTTTAAAATGCTCATTTTGCCTAAGCAAAATAAATCTTCAAAACCAAATTTGATTTATTTAAAATATCTTCTTTTTCCTAAATATTGGGAAAGTCATATTATTCCCTCTCTTGAGATTTTTATAGGAAAAACTTTATGAAGATAATTAAATAAATCCAATGATCCTATTTCCAAAATTTGAGAAATCCCAAATATGAAAATAATGAAACGTCCAACTCTCCGAGGGTCCTTGAGTTGCGTGAAATTTTCTAGGATCGGAAAAATGCGAGAAAATATGATATGCATGATGACCTAATGTATAACATTCCAAATTGAAAATTTGGGATGTTACAAAATGATCAAGTGCTAAGCTAACGGAATGGGTCAAGTCAATCATATCATTCTCCTAATGATGTGACCCCGTTAATCAAATGACAACGCATGTCTATGGCTAGGAAACATAACCATCTTTGATCAACAAGCTAGTCAAGTAGAGGCATACTAGTGACACTCTGTTTGTCTATGTACTCACACATGTATTATGCTTCCGGTTAATACAATTCTAGCATGAATAATAAACATTTATCATGAAATAAGGAAATAAATAATAACTTTATTATTGCCTCTAGGGCATATTTCCTTCACCGAGGACACATGGGAATTGTTTTCAAGTTAGTTTTCATCATGCTCATATGATTCGCGTTCCTTACTTTGATAATTTGATATGTGGGTGGACCGGTGCTTGGGTGCTGCCCTTCCTTGGACAAGCCTCCCACTTATGATTAACCCCTCTCACAAGCATCCGCAACTACGAAAGAAGAATTAAGGTAAACTTAACCATAGCATGAAACATATGGATCCAAATCAGCCCCTTACGAAGCAATGCATAAACTAGGGTTTAAGCTTCTGTCATTATAGCAACTCATCATCTACTTATTACTTCCCAATGCCTTCTCCTAGGCCCAAATAATGGTGAAGTGTCATGTAGTAGACGTTCACATAACACCACTAGAGGAAAGACAACATACATCTCATCAAAATATCGAACGAATACCAAATTCACATGATTACTTATAACAAGACTTCTCCCATGTCCTCAGGAACAAACGTAACTACTCACAAAGCATATTCATGATCAAGATCAGAGGAGTATTAATTATCATTAAGGATATGAAAATATAATCTTCCACCGGATAAACCAACTAGCATCAACTACAAGGAGTAATCAACACTACTAGCAACCCACAAGTACCAATCTGAGGTTTTGGGACCAAGATCAAATACAAGAGATGAACTAGGGTTTGAGAGGAGATGGTGCTGGTGAAGAAGTTGATGGAGATTGACCCCCTCTCGATGAGAGGATCGATGGTGATGACGATGGCGATGATTTCCCCCTCCCGGAGGGATGTCTCCCTGGCAGAACAGCTTTCGGGACCATAATGTACTCAAATCATGGTGATCTCCTTTTCTAGTCCAGAATTCCAGCTGTCGGCATTCTCCCTCTTCATGTAAACCTTATAAAATAAGAGAGAAAAGTCATAAGTATTGTGATATAATGTTTAATAACAGCCCATAATGTAATAAATATCAATATAAAAGCATGATGCAAAATGGATGTATCATTTAACATGAATGCGGCTGTCTCTACTGCATAACTCCAAAACAATGGTGGTAAATCGGCAAGAGACATCATAGATCGCACCATATCTAATAAAGTGCGGTTACAACATTCAGACACACCATTATGCTGTGGTGTTCCAAGTGGCGTGAGTTGTGAAACAATTCCACATTGTTTTAAATGAAGGACAAACTCGTAACTCAAATATTCGCCTCCGCGATCAGATGTAGAAATTTATTTATTGTTACGATGATTCTCCACTTCACTCTGAAATTCTTTGAACTTTTCAAATGTTTCAGACTTGTGTTTCATTAAGTAGATATACACATACGTACTCAAATCATTTGTGAAGGTCAAAAAATAATGATACCCGCCGCGTGCCTCAACACTCATCTGACCACATACATCGGTATGTATTATTTCCAATGAGTCATTAGCTCGCTCCATTGTTCCGGAGAACGGAGTTTTAGTCATCTTGCCCATTAGGCATGGTTCGCAAGTATCAAAAGATTCATAATCAAGTGATTCCAAAAGTCCATCTACATGGAGTTTCTTCATGCGCTTTACACCAATATGACCTAAATGGCAGTGCCACAAATATATTGCACTATCATTATTGACTTTGAATCTTTTGGCATCAATATTATGAATATGTGTATCACTATGATCAAGATTCAACAAGAATATACCACTCTTCAAGGGTGCATGACCATAAAAGATATTACTCATATAAATAGAACAACCATTATTCTCTGATTTAAATGAATAATCGTCTCGCACTAAACAAGATCCAGACATAATGTTCATGCTCAACGCTGGCACCAAATAACAATTATTCAGGTCTAAAACTAATCTCGAAGGTAGATGTAGAGGTAGTGTGACGACGGCGATCACATCGACCTTGAAACCATTCCCGGCGCGCATCGTCACCTTGTCCTCAGCTAATCTTCGTTTAATCAGTAGCTCCTGTTTCGAGTTACAAATATGAGCAACAGAACCAGTATCAAATACCCAGCCGCTACTACGAGCATAAGTAAGGTACACATCAATAACATGTATATCAAATATACCTTTGTTCACCTTGTCATCCTTCTTATCCGCCAAGTATTTGGGGCAGTTCCGCTTCAAGTGACCAGTCCCTTTGTAGTAGAAGCACTCAGTTTCAGGCCTGGGTCCAACTTTGGGCTTCTTCCCAGGAGTGGCAACTTGATTGCCATTCTTCTTGAAGTTCTCTTTCTTTACCTTGCCCTTTTTCTTGAAACTAGTGGTCTTGTTAACCATCAACACTTGATGCTCCTTTTTGATTTCTACCTCCGCAGCCTTGAGCATTGCGAAGAGCTCGGGAATTCTTTTGTTCATCCCTTGCATATTATAGTTCATCACGAAGCCTTTGTAACTCGGTGGCAGTGATTGAAGAACTCTGTCAATAACACAATCAACTGGAAGATCAACCCCCAGCTGAGTCAAGTGATTATAATACCAGACATTTTGAGTATGTGTTCACTGACAGAACTGTTGTCCTCCATCTTGCAGCTATAGAACTTGTTGGAGACTTCATATCTCTCAACCCGGGCATTTGCTTGAAATATTAACTTCAACTCTTGGAACATCTCATATGCTCCATGACGTTCAAAACGTCTTTGAAGACCCGGTCCTAGGCCGTAAAGCATGGCACACTGAACTATCGAGTAGTCATCAGATCGATCTTGCCAGACGTTCATAACATCAGCTTCAGCTCCTGCGGCAGGCCTCTCACCTAGCGGTGCATCAAGGACGTAATTCTTCTGTGCAGCAATGAGGATAATCCTCAAGTTACAGACCCAATCCGTGTAGTTGCTACCATCATCTTTCAACTTAGCTTTCTCTAGGAACGCATTAAAATCCAGGGGAACGGTAGATCGGGCAGTTGAACTACAACATAGATATGCAAAATTATAAGACTAAGTTCATGATAAATAAAGTTCAATTAATCAAATTACTTAAGAACTCCCACTTAAATAGACATCCCTTAAGTCATCTAAGTGATACGTGATCCAAATCAACTAACCCATGTCCGATCATCACGTGAGTTGGGGTAGTCATCAGTGGTGAACATCCCTATATTGATCATATCTACTATATGACTCACGTTCGACCTTTAGGTCTCCAGTGTTCCGAGACCATGTCTGTACATGCTAGGCTCATCAAGTTAATCCAACTATTCTGCATGTGTAAAATTGTATGTGAACGTAGAGTCTATCACACCCGATCATCACGTGGTGTCTCGAAATTACGAACTGTAACAACGTTGCATACTCAGGGAGAACACTTTTATCTTGAAATTAAGTGAAGGGATCATCTTATAATGCTACCACCGTTCTAAGCAAAATAAGATGCATAAAAGATAAACATCACATGCAATCAAAATATGTGACATGATATGGCCATCATCTTGTTCTTTTAATCTCCATATCCAAAGCATCGTCATGATCTCCATCGTCACCGGCTTGACACCTTGATCTCCATCGTAGCATCGTTGCGTCGAGGTTGTCATGCCAACTATTGCTTCTACAACTATCACTAACGCATAGTGATAAACTAAATCAATTACATGGCGCTTGCACTTCATAAAATAAAGAGACAACCCTAAGGCTCCTGTCGGTTGTCGATATTACAAAACATGATCATCTCATACATCAACATATATCACATCATATCTTGACCATATCACATCACAACATGCCCTGCAAAAACAAGTTAGACGTCCTCTACTTTGTTGTTGAAAGTTTTACGTGGCTGCTACGGGCTTCTAGCAAGAACCAGTCTTACCTACGGAAAAACCACAATGGTGTTTCATCAAGTTAGTTGTTTTAACCTTCTTCAAGGACTGGCCGTAGTCAATTTCGATTCAACTAAAGTAGGAGAAACAGACACCCGCCAGGCACCTTTATGCAAAACTAGTTGCATGTCTGTCGGTGGAACCGGTCTCATGTGCGTGGACATGTAAGATTGGTCCGGGCCACTTCATCCCACAATACCACCGAATCAAAATAAGACGTTGGTGGTAAGCAGTATGACTATCACCGCCCATAACTCTTTGTGTTCTACTCGTGCATATCATCTACGCATAGACCTGGCTAGGATGCCACTGTTGGGAAACGTTGCATGGAAAACAAAAAAATTCTACGCACACGCAAGATCTATCCATGGAGATGCATAGCAACGAGAGGGGGAGAGTGTGTCTACGTACCCTTGTACACCGTAAGCGGAAGCGATTCACAACGCGGTTGATGTAGTCGAACTTTCTTCATGGTCGATCTAGTACCCAACGCACGGCACCTCCGCGTTCTGCAGACGTTCAGCTCGGTGACGTCCTCCGCCTTCTTGATCCAGCAAGACGGCGAGGTAGTAGATGAGTTCCGGCAGCACGACGGCATGGTGACGGTGATGGTGATGTGATCTCCGCAGGGCTTCGCCTAAGCACTACAAAAATATGACCGAGGGAGTAAACGGTGGACGGGGGCGCCGCACACGGGTGAGACAATGTTCTGTGCTTATGTGGCGCCCGCTCCCCATGTATATATAGGTGGGAGGGGAGAGGGGGGCTGCCAGGGTAGCCAGGGCGTGCCCCAAGGGGCTGGCAGCTGGCCCTAGGGCTCCTGGCCTCCTGCCCCCCCCCCCCTTCCTTGTATGGACAAGGGGGAAAGGAAAGAGGGGGCAGGGAAGGAAGCGGGAGTCCAACTCCACACTTTCCTTTCTTCCTCCCCTTTCCTTTCCCTCCCCTTAGGCCGGCCCCATAGAGGGCGCACCAGCCCCTTGTGGGTTGGTGTGTTCCCTCACTTGGCCCATAAGGCCCATATCTTTACCGGGGATACCCGAAACACCTTCCTGTGACTCGATAAGTACCTGGTACCCCCCGAAACACTTCCGGTGTCCGAATACCATCGTCCCATATATCAATCTTTACCTATCGACCATTTCGAGACTCTGCGTCATGTCCGTGATCTCATCTAGGACTCCGAACAACATTCAGTCACCAAATCATATAACTCATACAACACTATATCATTAACGAACGTTAAGCGTGCGGACCCTACAGGTTCGAGAACTATGTAGACATGACCGAGACACCTCTCCGGTCAATAACCAATAGCGGAACCTGGATGTCCATATTCATTCCTACATATTATACGAAGATCTTTATCGGTCGAACCTTATGACAACATACGTAATTCCCTTTGTCCATTGGTATGTTACTTGCCCGAGATTCGATCGTCGGTATCTTCATACCTAGTTCAATCTCGTTACCGGCAAGTCTCTTTACTCATTCCGTAATACATCACCTCGTGACTAACTCCTTAGTCATTTGCTTGCAAGCTTATGATGTGTATTACCCAGAGGGCCCAGAGATACCTCTCCGATACTCGGAGTGACAAATCCTAATCTCGATCTATGCCAACTCAACAAACACCTTCGGAGATACATGTAGAGCATCTTTATGATCACCCAGTTACGTTGTGACGTTTGATAGCATAAAAGGTATTCCTATGGTATTCGGGAGTTACATAATCTCATAGTCAAAGGAATATGTATTTGACATGAAAAAAGCAATAGCAACAAAACTGAACGATCATTATGCTAAGCTGCCGGATGGGTCTTGTCCATCACATCGTTCTCGTAATGATGTGATCCCGTTATCAAATGACAACACATGTCCATGGTTAGGAAACCTTAACCATCTTTAATCAACGAGCTAGTCTAGTAGAGGCTTACTAGGACACGGTATTTGTTTATGTATTCACACATGTATTTAGGTTTCCGATCAATACAATTCTAGCATGAATAATAAACCTTTATCATAAATAAGGAAATATAAAATAATAACTTTATTATTGCCTCTAGGGCATATTTCCTTCAGTCTACCACTTGCACTAGAGTCAATAATCTAGATTACATTGTAATGAATCTAACATCCATGGAGTCTTGGTGCTGATCATGTTTTGCTCGCAGAAAAGGCTTAGTCAACGGGTCTGCTACATTCAGATCCGTATGTATTTTGCAAACTTCTATGTCACCAGCCTTGACCTTTTCACGAATAGAGTTGAAGCGTCTCTTGATGTGTTTGGTTTTCTTATGAAACTTGGATTCCTTCGCCAAAGCAATTGCTACAGTGTTGTCACAAAAGTTTTTCATTGGACCCGATGCACTAAGTACTACACCTAGATCGGATATGAACTCCTTCATTCAGACTCCTTCATGTACTGCTTCCGAAGCAGCTATGTACTCCGCTTCACACGTAGATCCCGCCACTTCTTAAGGAACTGCTTCTGGAACGTTTTTTAACATGTGAACAAATTTTGAAAAACATGAACTTTTTTGGAATTCAAGAAAATTTGAAACCACAAACATTTTTGGAAAACTCCGAACATATTTTGAATTTGTGAACAAATTTCAGAAAAAGGGAACTCTTTATAACCCTGAACCTTTTTAAACATAATTTTTTTCTAAAGTTGTGAACATAGTTGAAAAAAGGAACATTTTTTAAAATTTGGAATTCAAACTTTTCTAAAATAAAAAGATTGAAAAAGAATAGAAAAAGAACAAGAAAAAAAAAGATAAAACTTGAAAAGGAAGAAAGAAGAAAAGAAACAGAAACAGAAAAAAAAAGCAAAATCTGAAAAACCAAAAAACCAGTAAAAACTGCCTTGGGAACCAAACTGGGATCCTGTGGCATCGTAAATCGACCAGCAGTGGGCCGGCCCATGTAAGTGACTGATTTGCAACATTGATATACAAGAACTAACAATAGTGCCAAACCTCAACACTTTTTGATTTTATTCGAACAAATCTTGGAAATTATAAACAATTTTTATAAAAGGTAAGTAATGTTTCAAAGTTTGAACTTTTTTGAACAACGCGAACAAATTTTGAAATCAGTATTTTAAAAAAGAACATTTTTGACAATGTTAACATTTTCCGAATCCCGGACATTTTTTTTTCCAATTGTGAACAATTTTTTGGACATGCCAACATTTATTTAAGAACGTGAAAAAAAATTAAAATTTTGTTTTTTATAAATGCGAGCAAATTTTCAAAAATAGTGATCATTTCTTGAAATTTTGAACAATTTCAAAATTCCGAACAAATTTGGAAACCCCCTGAACAATTTTGAGATCTGAACATTTTTTGAAATTCTTGAACGTTTTTTAACCTGTGAACAAATTTTGAAAAACATGAACTTTTTCGGAATGCAAGAAAAGTTTTAACCAGGAACATTTTTGGCAAACTCCGAACATATGTTGAATTTGTGAGCAAATTTCAGAAAAAGGGAACATTTTTTTTAACCTTGAGCCTTTTTAAAATATATTTTTTTCTAAATTTGTGAACAAAATTGAAAAAAAGGAACATTTTCTGAATTCGGAATTCAAACTTTTCTAAAACAAAAAAAATGAAAAAGAAAAGAATAGAAAAATAAACAGAAAAAAAAAGATAAACTTGAAAAGGAAGAAAGAAGAAAAGAAACAGAAACAGAAAAAAAAAGGAAAACCTGAAAAGCCGAAAAACCTGTTCCCTGTGGATTTCGATAGTTTGTCGCAGTTAGCGTCAAATAGAATATTATGTCGCAGTTAGTCCATGGCCTGGTTACTTGGAAACTTTGGCCCAATTCAAAGATAAACCTAGCCCAATAGCATTTGAGGACCCATGAGAGGTCTCCCAGAGAGATACTACTAGTTGCTAACCAAACACGAGAAGGACTGGCCCAGGAAGCAGCCAATATTAACCGGAAACAACGCACCAGATCAAACGACAGATCAACACATCCCAAAGGCTAGGGTTTTCGTCCAGCGAATCGAAGAATCAAGAGTCGTCATGGCGTCGCGGCCGTCGCTGAAGCCGAAGCCGAAGGGCAAGGGTGGGAAGAGGGGCTCGTCCGCGGCCGAGGACGAGCAGTCCACCGCGGCGGTGGCGGTGCAGCTCGCCAAGGAGTGGAGCACGTGGACGATGAAGACGGCGAAGGTGGTGGCGCACTGGGGCTTCATCCCGCTCATCATCGTCGTCGGCATGACTAAGGGAGACGAGCCCAAACCTAGCTTGCTCCAGCTTCTTTCCCCCGTCTGATCCCATCCCCGGCGAGCCCTAGACTGGATCGATCCAGCTCCTTTTAGTTACTACTAGTAGATGTTTTTGCTGTTTATTGAATCCTGGTGGTTGAGTTCTTGATCCATGGGTGGTGATCTTTTATCTGATCTGAGTCTAATAATGTTTTGTGGTCGGATCGATCCTGGATTGGATCGGATCTTGTTAGATACCTGAGATGCTACGGATCTGCTATTAATATATTGTGCTATGTTGAACTTTCAGTGTTAGTTGTCTGAGTTGTATTTCTCTTGCTTTGATTGATTAAAACTAAGTAGTACTGCTCATTATTGCTGTGTTGCGAATTTGGGTATTCTTGGTGCCTGAATGGTCATTCATTCAGTCTACATGCTAGCAGAAGTTTTGCTGCTTCAGCAGCCTAGATGGACTTATGGAACACCAGAATGCATGCCAGTTGATTGAGGCCATGGCATTAGTTAGCTGTGTTGTTGTTGGGACACACAGTTTATACCTGATATAAGGTTGTTCTGAAGAAACTGCAATGTTCTGAAGAAGCTGTCATCCCAATATTAAGGCACTTACAAATAGTAAGCCGTGTTTAACGATTGCCACATTGGAATTTTGTGACTGAGGACTACATAGACAACATTTTAACGTTGTATATGGTGTCTAATTTCATACAGATTATGGTACTATTTGTTTACATCAGTGTCTGTAAAGATTAATTGTTTGAACTATTGTTATGATCTTAAGAAGTTGACGTTTAACTTTAAATTGCTGTGATCATCACACTTCTGTTTGTGTACATGTACTTCGATTGCCAACTTATACAAGTCGAATATACTCTTGCTTTATTGCACCCTGCAAACAAATTACAGGTATCCATCTATTCTCACCACATCAACGGAGGTGATATCATGTCCAGTCCAGTAACAAGGTTACACACCATCTAAACCACCATAACCCTGAAGAAATTAGCCGCTTCACAAGATGACTGAATGAAATGTATAGTAATGTACAGTGCTAGTGACTTCACCCACCAAAAGAAATCCCAAAAAAAAAACTCTGGTGTCTTTTCCCTGCAGAATCTAATGGTCTGATGGTACTTGCATGACACTGGGAGGTGAACGGCAAATTTCACCTGCTCCAAGCTTCTGATAAAAAGATGTACCGGAAGGCTTTGCTTGGAGTTTAAAGTAGTGGATTGCAGAGATATTGTGCAGAGCCAGAAAAGCTGGAGGCAGGTGCATCATCAAGACGGAAAATGCTCACGATCAAGAATGCCCAAATTGGGACAATACTGATTGAAACAAGGTAGAAAATGCCTCAGCAGTAGTCCCATCCTCGGCCTTGATTTTGAGCTGGGCCTTCGCTGATGCTGTGTTCACAATGCATTCTACAAGGTAGAAAGCAGCAGCCCCAGCTTTCTGACCATAAAAGTAGAACTTGTAGTTTGGAGGCTGACCGCCTGAAGCAATGCATTGAATGTAGTTGCTTTGCATATGACGAATGAGCGATTGGGGATTCATCAAAGAAGCTGCTCCTTGTGGACTTAAAGAGCATTCCTACAACAGAACAAACCATATGAGAGAAGAGCACTTGTTAATTACAACAATTTCAAACTTATCAATGTGATGATGAATTTCAAGGGCGGACCTATACAGGAAAACGACAAACAGAAGCAGATCATCACACAGAATCCTCTTGTGCAATACTACCAAAGTAAAATCATAATAATCTCAAACCAAGTGAAACGATTAAGAGGAACATAGAACATCACTACATCAGAACTGCTAATTTCAAACACAGCTGAGATGAGCTTCATGGACAAATTAGACAGCGGCAGCACATAGGATTTCACGCGATCACTTTACTAAAATCATAAGAAACTTGACCAGGCAATGAGAAAAAGACACAAGACTATGCTGCCCTGCCCATAATCATGAAAACAGCAGGGACAAAAACTTAGAAGCAACACACCTGAGAAAAGGATAATGCTAGTTGGCCCCATTTCTTCTGGAAAGTCGCAGGATCTAGCACAGGCTTTGAGTTGAGGGCCAGTGCAGGAGGTGGTGGAGGTGCTGAGGCATCAGGAACACCAAGTCCAAGAAGATCATCGAGACTGAAGTTTGTTTGTGTTGAATATGTCGAACTACCAGGATTTATTAGTGCAGTTTCAGCTGGTGTTTGCGAAGTTAGCAAGTCGGAAGGAGCATTGTATGTAGAGGTGTAAGAACCATTGCTGCTTCTTATACCGTTGTCCTCTTTATCTGAAGTACTTAGCAGAAGATCATTATCGTTTTCTTGGTATCTTTGGGCAGAAATGACGGTTTCTGGAGCCTCTGCCCCAACAGTTAAGTTCGCAAGATCTTCTGAGTACTCGAATGTTCCACGATGTTCCTTGTCGGTAAACATGTAAGAGGGCTGCAATCCATCAAAGATGTCAATACTTCTCATGTAAATTTTCCAAAATAAAAATGTGGATGATTATATTTGAGTGGCTGATTTGCTACAAATTATGCTCCAATCTTATCAAGTTCCCATCATGCTGGTATTAAGTTCCCATCTTAGCCATAATAAAACCAGTGGATTTCTAATCACAGAAAGATGTGAACAAGCACATCTCTTGCAACTCAACAAAGACAAGATCGACACGTGACATGGCATGGACTCTTTTGAGATGCATTAACTCAACTTGCCTGAAGCAGGAGTTCAGAAACTAGTTACTAAGGTTCCTAACTAGCTTTACAGTTGAAGACTGCTACCCAGCAAAGCCTTTGCTTATAGGACAGTGCTTAAGCTAATCTATGCTGATGCATGAATTTGTAATATTAACCGAGTTCCACATGGTTCTTTCTATGAACTGAACCACTTGCTTTAAAAGGTTGAAGCATGTGGGACCACACTGGCTTTGCTTGGCACTGCAAGTGATTATAGCCGATGATCAACCAAAACCCATGAGCTAACTGTTAGTTTATTAGTACTGCCTCCGTAAAGAAATATAAGAGCATTTAGATCACTAAAGTAGTGATCTAAACACTCTTATATTTCTTTACAGAGGGAGTAATTACCAAATTACTGCTTTCAAATGCCTCCACTGAGAGCTAATGAATATTGGTAGAAGGAAATGAATTTCTGTTGCCCCGACTGCATTATTTGCCACTCAAGCTTTGCTATGCCAAAACATAATCTTCAGCACCTTCATCAGTCATCATTGACAACAAAGGCAGTCCGCAAACAATGTTGTCAGATGTTCTGAACATACATAACCCCCAAGATGCACTAAATGTTGCAACATACAACATGCACAAAATTTGACATGTGCCGGGAATGGTAACAACAAAATTTGGATAGAGGTATCGATGAATGGAGTTATCAGTGTTCGAAATTTTAATGACGATTACACGTCAGATGTCAAATTAAGTTATGTACCTTCTGATATACAACTGATAGGCTGTTAAATTCATCAAATATCCGATCTTTGATTTCACTGCTCTGTGTGTCTGCAAATACAGAGACAGCTTGCTTGGGAGGGTTTACTACACGTTCAGCTACAGCCGGATCATACTGTAAAAGCCTGTAGTAGAAAAGTGCTCGGTCATGAACATCCTGCAATGAGGTGGCAGTTAAGCTAGCGAAACAACATTTTTACAATTTGTTATGACATGAATAATCCAACAACTATCATTAAAAAAAATCCAACCTGGTGTGTATCAGCTAGACCAGCAGCTAATGTAGCCTCTAACGCCTTCTGTGTCTCTGGTGGTCTCTTAAAGAAACATTTCATCACCGCAGTCAGAAGATGCAAACGAACCTGAAAATAAGACATCACTGGAAGAATGATGTGAAGTTCAACATTAAGTACCTACTGGCTAGGGTCGTGACAGTGGACCATGGCATATAACAGTCTGAAAATGGAACAGAGTTATATGGTGACGGGAAATACACAGGAGCACCTGGGTGCTCCAACCGCGACATATAAAGTAAATTCAAAAAATACCAGGAAAATACAAAAAAAAACTGAAATCTTGGGATCTCAAACTTGGGTGCCCAATCTACGCCCGTATGAAGTTTCGTAGAAAAATACCAGGAAATGTATCCATGACGAAGAAAATACAGTTTGAACTAAAATCCATCCAAACAGTTTTTTCTGTACATAGGATTTTTTTTGTTTTTTTTTTGCCACGGATACGTTTCCTGGTATTTTTTCACAAAATTTCACACGAAAGTGGATTAGGCACCCAGGTTTCATATCTCAAAACCACAGATTTGTTTTGAAATTTCCTGGTATTTTTTTGAACTTAATGTTCATATAGGGGTGTGGAGTACCCAGGTGCTACTAGTCCTCTTCCGATTCCAAATAAACTACTTGGTTCAAGATATCAACTAAAAGACGGCAAGAGAAATGACTTCGTGTTAACACGCTAGGATGTGAGTTTCACTCATGAACCACACTATTCATTACAGTAAAACTTGATGGGACATTCAACTTTACAGCCTTTATAAACCAAGATTGCAATCATTACCATTTCCAGTTCTAACTGATCTAATGCTTTAGCCTTTATCTTAAACATGTACACTACCAGCAAACCATTAGATACTACAGGACACAACATCATGAGCCCATATGATCAAAGCAGATATACTTTTAACATACATATAGGACAAGGACGATAGCAACTCGTATTCTGCCATCGAAGATTACTTTAGCCAGTCATGTTAATTTCTTACGGAACTTTAAGAAAGAAAATTGCATACTGAAACCCACTGACGCATCTTAATTTGGTAGGAAATACGAACAACACAAAACAAGAAAAGTGTTATTAGTACCTCGGGAGACTGCTCCTCATCCCAGTTATCAACAAGATTTTCAAGAACATATGGAGCATCATGCATATCTTGAGAATATTCACCCAACATCCATATGAGAGCTGCTTTCCCTTTTGGCTCTTGAATATTCTGGCTACTAATATTTCCAACAACAGCTATACAATCATGGCTCCATTGAGGGTATTTCCTCAAAAGATCTTTCACCAAGACCTGCATTTTAATTTTTATTCAGGCACAAAAGGATGCACAGTTGAATGTAATCCTACAAGATTTTACCCACAGTAAGGATCAATAGCTAGCATTATAGAACTTACAAGAGTCTCAGCAGTCACATAATCCTTGTCCATTTCAAGAAATTGTAGAAGCCTGTCAACGATAGCATTCACATCATATTGCTGCAGAGCTATTTTTCCAACTGCTCTGATAGACTCTCTTGCAATTGGTACATCAACATTTCCAGCGTATTCACACAGCTCGGTTACTAGCAGGAAGAAAAAATATGTCATGAGCATTTTAGGGGGAGGGAGCAACTGGACTAACAAATATATCAAATATTTTGCAAGATATATGACACCATCAGACATCTGGTATACCAATTTCATAGGTGTTGCTCTCATTTGCTATAGCAGTCAACATCTCAAGTTTCAGCTTCTTCACATCTGAAGGATCACTAAACTGGCAGTAGAAACTTTTGTAGTCGGAAGAAAATAACATGGGAGCACGCATCACCAAAAGATGCAGATGACATAGCACTGAATATGATTGTTCTGGACTCCCAGCACCTACCAGAGTAAGCAAAGGTGCCTTTATGCGTTCATAAACCTAAAATGGAGGGTGCAAACAGGATTTAGAAGATACTCAATCAAGATCTCATTTCACTTAAGAAGTCTATAATAGTGGCATAAAAAGGAAAATCCAGTATATTGGTGTACGCATATCTAACTATAAGCATGAGACAAATAGCTGAAGTGCCCTCTGAATGAAGAAATTTGAAGACCACATGAACTCCCAGAGAATAGATATATGTATGTTTACTGGTATTCAGTGTATTTGATTGCATATAAATAGGATAAAAATTAAGACTTCCACAAATTTAGTAGTATAAGGAGAATAATTGTGCTGCAAGAGTAAGACTGCATATCCAGGAACATAATGTGTGAAACACTGTACACCTGCTGGTGAACATCGGTCATTGACATCGTCAAGTGGAGAAACACTTTGATTGTTGCCAAAACAACAGCTCCATTTGCATGCTGAAGTCTATCCTCAAGCAGGTTCATTATGTCAAATATTTCATTATTATCAGATGGTAGGAACTTTGACGCCAACTCAAGAACATGGCACTGTGCCCACTCGCTGAATTCTTTGATTCTGCAATTCAAAATAAAAGAATTTGAGTAAATGCACATAGGAAATATTGCTAACAAAATCTTCAAAGGTGGAAACTCACTTGTTTAGCAAGTAAAACACCACTGGCTTGCTATATAGTGTCTCAATCTCCCTCCCTGCTGCCTCTGAATTGGCAGCTTCTAGGGTCCATATCTCAAGCAGTGAATGCAAGCAATTGGCAACCACCTGGAGATTTCGGCAATGTAATCAGGTTACCACAAAAATGGCATTTACAAGAGATAAACAACTAAAAACTAGTCAGCTGAACCAAGGCCCAGTTAAATCAACTTGTCCAGTGAAACATGTCAGGTTAAGTAAGAATTTCCTTCCTCAAGACAGGAATGCAAGCAATTGGCAACCACCTGGAGATTTCGGCAATGTAATCAGGTTACCACAAAAATGGCATTTACAAGAGATAAACAACTAAAAACTAGTCAGCTGAACCAAGGCCCAGTTAAATCAACTTGTCCAGTGAAACATGTCAGGTTAAGTAAGAATTTCCTTCCTCAAGACAGGACCTCTTAACAGGCAGGCGACCTTCCAACCCTTTCTAGAATACCAGAGACTAGAATATTACAATGGGTCCTATTTGGATGCAAAATATTTTCAAAACTACAGTTTTCAATTTTGTGTGCATTCAACACCACAGTTTGTGAATACTAACTTTCAACAGTATTCCTAAGACCAAAGACGTGTGGCAATTCCAGTAGTTAGCAGAGTATTTTGTTTTTAAACTTACAGGCTTGAAGCCATATAACTAGTTGATGTAAGAGCATCTCTAGCAGACCCCGATAGTGATATTTGGGGGGACATTTTCTGGTTTGAGAGAATAAGGCCTATCTAGCAGATCCCTCAAACCAATAATCCCCCAAAAATATTAGGGCTCCTTTGGTTTGTAGGAATTTTCTAGGAATCCCATAGGATAGGATTTGTATAGGGAAAATTCCTTTAGAGCCCTTTGGTTTGTAGGAATAGAATCCTATTCCTGTGGAGGAATTCTTCCTATCCTCCACATTTCATAGGAAAATAAACATTAGCCTAGACTCAATGGAAAAAATCCTATGATGTGAACCAAAGGGCACCTTCTTTTCTATTCCTATTCATAGGAAAGAAGGTCATAGGAATAGGAAAGTCATAGGAAATGAGATGACATGTATCTGAAGTCCTATGAATAGGAATAGAAAAGAAGGTGCCCTTTGGTTCACATCATAGGATTTTTTCCATTGAGTCTAGGCTAATGTTTATTTTCCTATGATCATAGCTTTCTTTGGTTCATAGGATAGGATTATCACAGGAATAGGAAACTTGTAGGAAATGAGATGACATATATCTCAAATCCTATGAGTATGATTAGGAAAAGAGATGTCATTTGGTTCACATCATAGGAATTTTTCCATTGAGTCTAGGCTTATGTTTATTTTCCTTTGAAATGTGGAGGATAGGAACCAATCCCATGTAGGAATAGGAATCCATTCCTATGAACCAAAGGGCTTTAAAGGAAAAATTCCTACAAGAATCCTATCCTATATAATTCCTTTGAAATTCCTCCAAACCAAAGGAGGCCTAACTTTGCATCTCTTGAAACGCAGCCGTCCATCCTGTTTTTGCTCTGGAGACGCAGCTTCTCAGTAAATTTAGGCGGCCGCCCGACCTTCCTCTCAGCGCCGACCCACCTCGCCCTGCCTCTTGCCACCGCCGTCGACCCCCAGGCGATGGAACTGTTCCATGCCACCAGCCTGCAGCCCTGTCACCTTCTCCGGCGCCTTCTCCTCACTCGTCGGCGCCAAAATCAGCATTTTTGCCACCGACGGGGCTGCCGTCATGTAGCTCCACCCGATCGACGCCAAGGCCCGTTTTTGCCGGAAATCGAACCGGCCGACCTTGGAGATGGCGTAGCAAGCTCAAGCACAAGCCCTAGCCGGCCGACGGCACAAGAACCGGCAAAGTAGCCCACTGCCGCCGCTGCACGTACATCCTGGCTGCATTGTCGCCTCCACGCTTGGGAATAACCTCTGCGGACTGCTAGGCACCGTTGTCGGTGTCCTCCGACACCGTTCGTCCCTACCCATAGTTCTGTCACCGGCCACCATCTCTCCGACCCGTCTACCCACAAGGTGTCTGTCCAATTGCCTCTACAACAACAACAATAACAAATCCTTTAATCCCAAACAAGTTGGGGTATAGGCTAGAACTGAAACCCATAATATCACGAAACCAACTCATGGTTACGGCGCATGGATAGCTAACTTTCACGCACCCTTGTCCATGGCTAGTTCTTTGATGATATTCCAGTCCTTCAGGTATCTCTTTACGGACACCTCCCATTGCAAGTTTGGTCTACCCCGACCTCTCTTGACATTCTCAGCACGCTTTAACCATCCGCTATGCATTGGAGCTTTTAGAGGCCTGCGTTGAATATGCCCAAACCATCTCAGACAATGTTGGACAAACTTCTCTTCAATCGGTGCTACCCCAACTCGATCCCGTATATCGTCATTCCAGACCCGATCCTTCCTTGTGTGGCCACACATCCATCTCAACATGTGCATCTCTGCTACACCCAACACCTAACTGTTGAACATGTCGCCATTTAGTCAGCCAACACTCAGCGCCATACAACATTACAGATCGAATCGTCATCCTATAGACCCTGCCTTTTAGCTTTTGCGGCGCCCTCTTGTCACAGAGAATGCCAAAAGCTTGGCGCCACTTCATCCATCCGGCTTTGATTCGATGGCTCACATCTTCATCGACATCACCATCCCCCTGCAACATTGACCTCAAATATCGAAAGGTGTCCTAAGGTACCACCTGCCCATCAAGGCTAACCTCCTCCTCCTCGTGTCTAGTAGTACCAAAACCGAATGTTTTTTTTTGTTTTTCATCGAAGAAAGGTCTCAAATGGATCATGTAACTCCCCAATGTGTAGACGAAAAGATTGTGGGAGATGATCTTCGATGATTCATCGTTGGAGGAAGATGATGAATTCGAGTTGGTGGTTGTCGTTGGTCGCTATGGAGAAGGATTTTAGGAGACGGGGCGTGGTTCTCAAATTGGTTGAAGGATGTTTCTTTGAAATAGGATCGTGGGTCATGATGGTCTAGTGAGGGATTACTTCGCGTCGAGTGCATATATACCCCTTACTATTTTCAGCGCCAACTCCGGATGCACCGGGATCTCTTCAAGTACATTGCAAAAGTTGTGGACAAACTGAGAAGGAATGCAGCGGGAACATCAAGCGCAAGTCCATTGTCGAAGATTACAACAGCAGTGTGAGTCTTTGCTTATGGATGCCCGGCTGATTCTATCAATGACCATGTTCTGCATGAAACGATTCTACAAAGCTGTGATCAAGATCAATTGACCGGAGTACTTGAGGGCTCCCACTGATGAAGATACCGAGAAGCTCATGGCAGAAAATGAAGAGAGATGTTGTCAGGGATCTTGGATTCATTGACTGTATGCATTGGACATGTAAACATTGTCATGTGGCCTGGTAAGGTCACTGCTGAGAGCATTGACATGATCCAACAATCAGTCTTGAGGCGATTCGTCACATGATCTCTGGATTTGGCACGCATACTTCGGGATGCCTAGCTGGCTGGCTCTCACAACAATCTGAATGTCCTATAGCAATCTCCTCTTTTTTCAAGGCTTGTTGCCGGTGACGATCCATCTTGCAACTATGTTGTCAATGGCCATGAGTACAACGTGGGATACTACCTATACTACCTTGTCGATGGTATCTATCCTCCATGGCCACATTTGTGAAGACAGTCCACCATCCTAAAGGCAACAAGATATCTCACTTTGCAACGTGCCAAGAATTTGCTAGAAAGGATGTTGAGAGAGTTTTGGTGCCTTCAAAGACGCTGCGATTGTCCATGGCCCTGCTGAGTATTGGAAGCCTCGGACCTGTGGCAGATCATGAAAGCATGTGTTCTCTTGCACGACATGATCATCGAGGATGAGAGAGAGGACCCAGAGGACTTTCGGTATCTCTACAATGGTGTCAAGGTGGAGCCGGAACATAACCCAAACAGGATCGGAGCATTCCTCCAAGCACACCAAAGGGTCAAGAACCAAGAAGCTCACAACCAACTTCAAGAAGATCTTATTGAGCATCCTTGGCGACTTCGTAGCACTTGATTCTTGTGCTTTTATCATGTTTATTTTGATTCTTGGTTCATTTGGACAGTATGTTTTGTTTGAATTTGAATAGTTAAGTTTGAGAGCATAAAATTTGATATGTATTTGACTTGTGTGTACTTGAATTCTCAAGTTTTGAATTAATATGTGGTGATAAGTATGAAAACGGTTGGATGAATTGGTAAAAGAAATTTTTCGAGGGATCAAGTTTTAGGGGATCTGCTAGATGAAGAAAGGTTTAATCCCCTAAAAATAGCTTTTTCTGCGTTAGGGGATACGTTTTGCGATTATAGGATAGGGGGTCTACTAGAGATGCTCAAAGATTTGCACTCGAAGTCATTTCCATTTGACTCAGTATGTTTATATGTACATACAAGGGCCATGGTATCAATCTTTCATAGTTGCCAATACGCACATAAACTAGCCAAAGGGACTGGCGCAAATAATGGAAAGCAATAGCTAACTGCGGTACAATCGATAAAAATAGAGGCCGGTCAATGGATACAGATGGTATTGTAGAAGACGATGATGTAGGCATGCATGCTCAAGCATGCCTTACAGACACGAGACATGGTGCCAAGCAAGAAATATTTGAACTGGGTATGAGAGAAAGTGAGCCTTTTCTCGGTTTTTAGAAGAAGTCTGGGGTGGAGTTTAGATGCTCCAAAAAGAAAAGTACAATGTCGGGAATACTCCCTCCATTTCAATGAATAAGGCGCGCACACCAAAATTAAACTTTGCCCATAAATTAGACCAACCAAATGTGGGTTATATGTAACAAAAATTATACCATTGTATTCGTATCTGAAGAAGTTTTCAATTGTATGATTTTTAAGTCATAAAAATATATTATTGCTCTAATTTATGGTCAATGTGGATTTTGAAATGCATGCGCGCCTTATTCATTAGAATGGAGGGAGTACTTATGGTTATAAGGCATACTTGAGTGGTGACTGGTGAGTCCTCGGTAGTTTCTGGTGGATGACAAAGTTGTCAGAATCGCGACTCAAGTCTTAGAATCTTACAACCTTACGGTCCAAACTAGCCCCTCCAGTTCTACGATTTTGCTCATAGAATCTAAGTTTCTACGATCCTGGTAGTTATGATTCTACAATTAACGATCCTACCAACGGAGCTCCGATCCGATTCAGAATCTCGATTCTGACAACTTTGAGTGGATCTGTCAATTTTCTTCTATTCACAACACTGACATGTCACGCTTCGTCACAACCTCTATTGGGGAAGCAGTAAGAAGGGTAACTCACAACAACGGTGGATAAGGAATCTATCTCCTCTTTCTTATCCTTAAATCAAAATCTTCAATCATATTTTTGCAGATATACAGATTGATTTTAGTTAGAAACCAAGAGCGTCTGTTCCCCAAAATTGTACCTGTATCTAATAAACATATCTCAATCAAACTCCAGATCACAATATCTAATCCAGAACCAGATCGACGCAGATTCAGTGTAAGATCAGCTGGATATAATATAATATGTTGGAACTAAAAACACTAGGGTGTATACGTAAAGCTACCTATAAGACTATAATTCTGTAATTTCGTAACCAATGGGATTGTGAATTTGCAAGAAGCTACCACAGCTGGTTCTGTATGTAATTATACTTTCTATCACAAAGTCCTTAGGAGAAACTGACAAGTTGGTATAATAACCAATTACTTCTAAATATCTATGTTGAAATTGATAGCATGGTTATATCCGCTGGTTGGAATTTCCTTTGTGGTGGACATCCGATGCAAAGTGCTTACATTTACTTGATGCATTACATGACAGTACATATTTAAACTGGCAAGGCATAATTAGCCACAAACTATTACTATATAATCAAACAAGCAAGATATAAACCAAACCGTTTTTCAGTGAGAGCATAATCATAACTTGCAGCTTAACTCAGTTCCATGTAACAAAATTCAATTCATGTTGAGATTAACTTCCAGTTCCAGGTTTAATGAAGACAATGCATGCTGCGATTGTTTAGGCAGCATAGATATCTCATCATTGCAAGCATGTAGAATAACAAGGTCGCCAGAAAACAAAATAACGATCTCATCAAAACAGTTCGTAGCATGAAAGCTCACCTGGGCATCAGGGTCCGAGAGCATAAGTGCCTTGAGCGCAGCAGGCAGGTCAGCGTCGAGGCAGGTGGTAGCAGATATGTGATACAGCTTTGCAGCACCAACAGCAGCGACCATCCGGACGTAGGCACTAGGGTCCTTCAGCCCTGTGGTGAGCGGCGTAACAAGGTACTCGACAAGGTTTGGAACGCGGAGGGAGCAGAGGCTGCGGAGCGCAAGGCCGCGGATGGTGGGGTCCTGGTCGCGGCAGTCGCGCTGGAGGAAGTTGATGGTGAGGAGGGCGAGGTCCGGGTGGGCGCGCGCATGGACACCGACGTAGAGGTAGCACATCTTCTTGAGCACAACGTCGGAGGTGGCGGAGCAGAGCACCATCTCCCCGAACGCCGCCGACACGTCGATACCTGCGGTCATGCAAGAGATCACCCGCTTGAAGACATCCCGGCGCTGATCATCGGCGTCTGGCGCACGGCTCCCCGCCAGCTGCCGCAGCTGCTGCTTCAGATCCGACACCTCGCTCTTGCTGCACGCTCTCAAATTGCCCCAATTGATTAGTTAAGATTAGGGAGGCCGGCAATTTTGGGAGCCAGAGAAGGAAGTGGTGTACCCGGATGGTTGGGACGGGGAGGCGGACTTCGCCGGCGAAGGCGCCGTGGGAGCCATGGCGGAGGGCTTGGATCTGGGCGCGCGTGGGGAAGACGACTGCAACTGGTGGTTTTGTCCGGTGGGCACTTGGATCTGGCCAGGGGGAGTACGAGACACTGATAAGTGGGCCACAATGTAAAATACATCTTGCCACCGCTGCTTACGGATTCAAGGAAACAGTTGGATTGTTTTCCTCAAAGGCTTAACTCTCCTGTCAAAGCATCTACTACAACCGATTGGGCAAATTTGGCCGAAAATTGACAGTTGAGCACGGGCACTTTGTGCTCATTATTTTGAAGTTCAAAAAAACGAATTTGTACGGCTTGATTTTTTTTTTAAATGTGCATGCATGCATAGCGGTGCAGTATAGCCTAAACTTTACCCCAATATACGTGCTTGCATGTGAGAGATACAAAAAGTCAAAAACAACAAAATACGTGCAAATTTGGGGGTGGGGGTCGATTTTTGGCCAAATTTTTGTCTTTTTGTGCGGCGTACAATACATCATGTTTTAGTACGAAATTTCGCACGTACCTAGACCACATGCATGTTTATTCATGTAAAAAAATAAAAAAATAAATCTTTTAAGCACTTGTTTGGGGGTTCAAAATAAAGTGTTCTGTTGCCCTCATGTTCTAAAAATCCGTTTTACAAATTTGATCCCCCTATGTTCGACTCGGGTGTTTTCTTTCTTCCTCACGAAGAAAGTCGACAGCTGTCAGGAGACTTCCTTCCTCCCGCGTCCTCCAGCGACTCCCCTCCGTTGAGACCTCGATGGTCGGTGGTGAGGGGGGGGGGTCGCCGGATTCATGCGTGTGGATCATGTAGCTTTAGGTTTTAGTCCCTGGTGGCTTAGGATTTTTCGGTCATTCATAATCTAGGTTTCAAAGGTGGTGATGACGACGCTGAATAAATAAGCTCAAGAGTCTTCCACGACGAGGTGATCGCCCTATGTGTGGGATGGATTTGGAAACCAACATGTTCAAGCAAGGATGTCGTGGTGGCGGCGACATCCTCATGGTGGACTTGTGTCCTCGGGTTGTGCCATTGCAACGATGTTTGCTCCAGCGCCAACGAGGAGCTTGGGAGGAAGTACAAGAGTGAATGCAGATTGTGGTCTCCATCGGCTGCATCCGGAAGACGGTGGATCGTGTGCTAGCTTTGTGGTTCGTGACTGGCGAGTATGGTTTCATTCTCGACGTCTTAGTCGTGCGGGGGTGCCAGATCGAATGTTCAATGACATGTCTAGGGTGTTGCCCTGGTCTGATTCATTCAACGGCAATGGCTTCACCTTTGGCGGGCTACCTTGGAGGTCCAAAAAACTGCATATCAGCGATGAAGACACGTCGCCCTCAGGTGAGGAGTTGACCCGTCATTTTTTCATGGTGACTGTTGTGGTGCCGGGCGTTGGTATCAAGCTCAGGAGATTCTTTGGTCTTGATTGTAATTTTCCTTCATGGCTTGTGTTACTTTGTGCAAAGGCCAGTGTTCTGATGTCTGTTCAGTTTTGTCAGTTTGATGTCTATGTGGCTTGTACTTTGATCTTCATGATATAAATGAGACACCTTTTACCATGCAAAAGACCCAGCCCCCTATACGTCTGTGCACGAGCCCGAACGTTTCTGTGGAGAGTGACCGGTCACTCCTCAAATGTCTGTGTCCATAACCATGTCGTTCGTAGCAAATCCTCCGGTCCATACAATGTCATGCAACCTTAAAAATAACTTGTGTAGTTCGTCTAAATCATCACACACATAGCATAGAGGAGTTCATGTAGATGTCACTGGACTACCAAATTTTGGCATTGTTCTAAAATACTAAGTTATGAAGAAAGTTCACCCATGACTGCGCTTGCCACTGTCGTTGTCATTGTCGTCTTTATCACGAAAGTAACGGTCTAATATGGATCAAGATGGATCTGCTCACTGCATGAGTTGTCCGTGTTAAGAATAGAATAGTTTCTTATTAATTAAGCTAATTAGGATTAAGTTAACTGTTAGATAGGTTGCTTGGTTTTCAAGCAACCATGTACTTCCTTGCCTCTCAAGGCAACTATGTAATTCCTTGGCTACCAAGTAACTATGTATTTACTTGACCGCCAAGCACCATGTGTACTTCCGCCTGGGTATAAATACCCCACTTCTATCATCAATAAAGACTAATGAATTATCTTTCATTCAAACTCTCTCGTTCTTTACTTTCTACTTTAAACACGTTATCAGCACTTTGCCCTAACAGAGAGTGATTAGGCCAGAGAAAAGAATGGTGGCGCTCAGCCATCGAGGCGTGTACGCGCAGACCTCCTCGACGCCTCGGGCGATCCTTGGCGGTGCCAGCGTTGTCCAGCGCGGCGGTCTGCAGCGGTCTTGGCGCGGATAATGACACCGGTCACGGCGGCGCCCGCACGCGTCTGCGTCGCTATGAAGACTCCATCTAGCGCGCACGGCTTCCGCACAGGAGAATTTCTGTCAATACCGATTCAATCAACCACAACCCCGTCCACGACGAGAATACATGTGCACGCATAAATCCGTAAAAGAGGAAAATTGGATCAGGAGATTTATCCGTTTGCTTTGTCTTCTTCCCATCAATCAACGATCTATCCATAATTTTTCTCATGTACATGTATGCACTCACGAGAATTACTTCCATCCGAGTTCATAGGAGAAGAATACATGGATTAAAGTACCAAAGGCCTCGAACACAATCTGCCAAAAGGTAACATCACTTAATTGCAGAGAGACGACAAACAATGAGTATCAGGAAGGACAAGAACCAGGACTCACCGACAAGAACATCAACCATCGGCCCCGGCGTTGTGCTTGGCCACGGGATGCTGCGCACGACGCATGCGGCAGCCTCGAAGCCTGTGACGACGGCTTCCGCGGCACAGCACCGTCCTCCGGCGCGGCCTCGCCTTCCCAGCCGGCGATGTTGCGCCGTCCTCCAGACGACGGCCTGCGCGCGGCGTGGTGACTAGAGAGGACCTCCGTCGCAGCACTGGCACGCGACACCCGAGCCCTCTCATCCGGCATCAAGGAGGCGACGCGACCCACGGCACCCTGCGGCGTGGCTGCTAGCGGACATGGCCACTCCCGCGGTAGCAGGCTCTCAGGCACGGCCGCAGCGTCTCCCGGCGCGCAGCAGACAACACGCTCCAACGGCGCCCTCCGGCGCACAGCAATGGCCGACACGGCAGGCCCTCCGGCCGGTGGCAGTGTCTAATCCCTAGCCACACAGAAAGAAATTGGGAATTTCTTATCTCTTTGACAAATTTGTAATTTAACCCTCAGGTTATGTGATGATCCCATATAACTAGTTAAGTTTTCTGTTCAGCCATCAGGTTAACAAAACTTTACAGTTTAACCCCCAGTTCATCCCAAATTATACATACAACATACTTATACACCATTTTACAATGGGTAAGATTTTGATTTGAAGACCTCATGTCTTCATACATTTGCATATGTGAATTTTTTTTCCACATATATGTGTTACCACATTAATACTATTGCAGAAGTGCGTTTTCCTTACATTTGAGATCCTATTTCTCCAAAATTCAAGACATCATCTATGTCTTCACCGCAAAATTTACCTATGACATGCGACCTTAGGACAACAACTTTTTGCATGGAAATATTTTTTTTCCTTGCAAACCTTAAGAATTATATAGTGTCATACTTAATATGACTAGCCCAAATTTTATTTGTGAATCACAAGGTATTGGTGGCATCTACTGTATCATTTGCAGATTATCCATCACTACTGTGAGGTCTACATCTTGCCATTTTAACAAGATGACTACCTTCGAAGTGCTCTTCCAAATATTAATATTTGATGTGACTACCTCAAGATATCGTAAGGTAATACTGGCATCTACTGCAAGATTTTGCAGACTATCCACTATTACTACAAGGTCTACATCTTGTCACTTTGACAGATGAGTACCTTCAAAGTGATTTCATAAATTTAGAATAACATAAGGTAATAGAATTATGAACATCTACTCACAAAAGTCAGATTATGTTTTCTATTACTGTGAGATCTACATCATTGGTGATTATCTTCAAAGTGTTATCCTATATAATTTGAGGTGTACACATATGGTTATAAAGCACCAGATATTTATAAAATTTGCTCCTCTGAAGCATTTGTTGTTGTTCACTAAAATATTTTACTCTCATAGTAAATATAGTTCTTGCACACTAGCTATATACCAAAATGGTATTGTGTGCTAATATTAACAAGCCTCATTTTGCTTGAATATGTCATAAGAAACTTGAAAGGATCGAGATGGACCTAGAGGGGGGGGGTGAATAGGTACAATTACAAATTTTAATTATTACTTAGCAATTTTAGGCAATAGTGCGGAATATGAAAGTGAGCCTAACAATTGCTAGTAGGTGCAAGTACTAGGTAAGTAACACAAGCATATAAGTGAGCAAGCACAATATGATGTAAGTAAGTGCAAACCGAAACAAGTAACCACAAGTATAGAGTTAGGGTTAGGAATAACCGCAACTCAGGAGACAAGGATGTATGCCGATGTTTACTTCCTTGGAGGGAAGCTAGTCACCGATTAGAGAGGTGGATGTTACCACGAAGGCACACCAACGCATACGAAGGCTCACCCTATTCTCCCTTTGAGACTACACCACGAAGATGTTTCTCAAACAATAGTGGTAGACATTGGGGTGGTCTCCAAACCCTCACAAACTTATCCGGGTGTAATCACAAAAGTCGATTCCTCTCCGAAAGACTCCTACCGCCTAGGAGTCTCCAACCTCCAAGAGTAATAAGATCAATGGGGATTTGCTCAAGACTTGCTCAAATCATGAATTCCTTGGGTGCAAAGAAGGAGGAGAAGTGGATCTATCACTTGATCGGACAACTTCTTTTCAAAGCTCTCAAACCCCTTGGGGATCTAAGATTTGGTGTGGAGAGTTGAGAGAGAGTGAGTGAAGTGTTCTAGGATTTGTTCAAAGTGAATGGTCAACCCCAACCCGTGGAAGGAGAAGGAGTATATATATGTGGTGGGAAAAGGTGACCGTTTGGGGTGCAGGATGGCGGACGTCCGGAGAAGCGTCGGTCGTCAGGAGGCCCAAATGGGTCCGGACGTCTGATCCATCGGACGACCGACCGCTGTGAAAAGTGTGACCCACAAACCACTATACAGGATACGGTCGTCCGAACAGGCCCGAACATCCGTAAGAAAGCTTCGGATGTGAACGTGTCGGACGGCCGGTGAGTTCCGGTCGTCCGCAAAAATGTTTCGCCATTGTGAAAAGTGTGACTCACAAATCGATTAATACGAGGATACGGTCCGGAAAGGGCGGACATCCGTAAGAAAGTTTCGATGCGAAAGTGTCGGACGTCCGGAGGGTTCGGACATCCGTAAAAATGTTTCTGTTGTGGAAGTGTCGGACGTCCGTAAAGCGTCCGGACGTCCGGCGATCAGGAAGGACCGGACGTCCGTAGAGAGCCGGACGTCCAGAAGGTATCTGACTTTGAGCAAGTTTTTCACAGATCCATCGATCCCTCTTAATAGTGCGGGATCCCTATACTCAAGAACAAACCATAAATGAAGTTAACACCTTGTATCTCCATTCTTGAGTTATATGCTTTTTGTCCCTAGTCATGATCCATGCATACGGTCTTTGGAACACAATCAATAGATATACTTGATAAACATGATTAGTCCGAGCATATGTGTTGTCATCAACATCAAAATATGATTCAAGGGCATGATTGCACTTTCAATCTCCCCTTTTGGTAGTTGATGACAACTCATATGCATACTCATAATAGTAATCGGAAGTATTTGTTGTGGAGCTCAATAACCATAATAACCATAATAAGAATAGGTAGCGAGTAGCGAGAGAGGGCTCCCCTCAAACCGATGCCACAATAGTTGGATCACTTCATATAGATCAATTCATATAGATTCACCAAACTCATAATCAACAAATCGATCAATTCTTATATCATATAGATTCATAACTAACAAACTCAATAACATAGTTCAACAACCCATAACATAGTTCAACAAACTACTCCTAACATAGGTTCGATTACATAATGAGCTAGAGTAATGCATATGGAGCCTACTCCCCCTTTGGCATCAAGTATCCAAAAAACAAAGAGGGAATGATATGATAGTATTAAAGCTCATCCTCATCATCATCATCATGAACACCACCGCCACCAGTCTCACAAAGAAATCAACCCACTCAGACCGGAGGGAAAACCAAAATCAAGGGGGTTCTGCGGGAAGGCGCTCATCGTCACTCACATCATATACGCTTTGAGTCTCGCAGACGAGCCTTGAGCGTTCTTGGAAGTGACCATGCAGTGACCACATCGTGGTGTTGGGAGCAATGGAAGGTGAACATCTTCATCATGGCTGAATGAGCCTTCCCAAGAAAACGAGCAATGCACCCAAAGGAGGCATCTTGGAATGAGGATGGTTAGCGTGCGAGGGAAAACTAGCGGCGGTCACGAGTAGCGATGGCGGGAGAAGGAGGAACATGGTGAGCCGCCATGTGAGGTGGGATGACCCATCTCTCATGTATATGAGTGCGTGCAATGGGAAAGGGAGCTACACTCTCGATAAATGCACGAAGAAAAGGTGCATGAGGAAAAGCCGCTTGTCGGAAGCTAGCAAGGCGAATCTCATGCCATAGAAAGTGTGGAACATTTATCTTCCCTTTAGGAGATGTGTAAAGGCGATGCATGAGATCAATGCACGATGGCTTTCTGAGAACCCTTGTCACCCATCTTGGGATAAATGGTGCGGATGACACAGCGATAAATGATGTTGAATGGAAAACGCCAAATAGAGACTTGGTTTAGACCCTTTTGTTTTTCAGTATTAGACAAAGATGATATGGGTCTAAGGAGATCCGCCTGCACCGCAATGCCTTTGGGCTTATGGTTGGGGTCATCTTTGTGGATTTTGAACCCGGTGTCGGGAAATCCAAGTGCGGTGACAAACTCGGCATAAGATCTTTGTGAGAGCGATGTCGGAGGTCATCCATGTGGCGGTGTTATCAGGAGCAAAGTAACAAGTGGCATAAAACTGATGGATGGCAGCTGGTTAAAATCGTGTTGAAAGGCGAATGGGGCAGCTAGGTTTGACGACTCAATGAGCTCAATGGCTCCGGATATTTCTTGGATGAGTGCGAATGTGCTCAAGATCGATGCAAACATGAAGTGACAAGCCTTTAGGAATGACAATCGTGGTGAAGATGTCGGCTTGGACATTAGATGCGAAAACGACTATCCCGAGAATCTCTAGCAACAAAGAATTGATCTACATCACGACGCAATTTGAGATATGAAGATTTGGGGACTTCATTGAAACGCTTAACATGACGGCCTAGTGATAGTGGAGGCTCAATGGAGATGTGACGGGCATCACCGTGGGGTTGCAGGAGGAGGAGGAGGTTGAAATGTTGGACTGACGAGTGCCGGGGCTTGGGGGCAGCGACGGACGCCAATCATCGGGGACGGATCCACCTCTTCAAGCTCATCCTCAAAATCGACCCCTCCGAAGAGGAATCACTCGGCAATTTGTGAGGAGGACGAGCGGCACGTTTCCGAGGGCGATCTTCCTCCTGAGTCGTTGGAACCACCACGACGAGACGGACGCGCCTGCCCTCCGGCGACTTGCTTGCGTCTTGAGTGCTTGGACCGAGGCATCGGGACCTAGGGAGAAGGAAAGCACATGTCAACACCCCTCCCTAGACCAGGGTGACAAGTGAAGAGAAAGGGGGGGGGGGTTTGCCCTGAAGGAAATATGCCCTAGAGGCAATAATAAAGTTATTATTTATTTCCTTATATCATGATAAATGTTTATTATTCATGCTAGAATTGTATTAACCGGAAACATAATACATGTGTGAATATATAGACAAACAGTATGTCACTAGTATGCCTCTACTTGACTAGCTTGTTAATCAAAGATGGTTATGTTTCCTAACCATGAACAAGGAGTTGTTATTTGATTAACAAGGTCACATCATTAGTAGAATGATCTGATTGACATGACCCATTCCGTTAGCTTAACACTTGATCGTTTAGTATGTTAATGCTTTCTTCATGACCCATACATGTTCCTGTAACTATGAGATTATGCAACTCCTGCTTACCGGAGTAACACTTTGGTGCTACCAAACGTCACAACGTAATCGGGTGATTATAAAGGAGTACTACAGGTGTCTCCAAAGGTACTTGTTGGGTTGGCGTATTTCGAGATTAGGTTTTGTCACTCCGATTGTCGGAGAGGTATCTCGTGCCTTCTCGGTAATGCACATCACTTAAGCCTTGCAAGCATTACAACTAATGAGTTAGTTGTGAGATGATGTATTACGGAACGAGTAAAGAGACTTACAAGATGTGAGATTGAACTAGGTATTGGATACCGACGATCGAATCTCGGGTAAGTAACATACCGATGACAAAGGGAACAACGTATGTCGTTATGCGGTTTGACCGATAAAGATCTTCGTAGAATATGTAGGAACCAATATGGGCATCCAGGTTCCGCTATTGGTTATTGACCGAGAATGGTTCTAGGTCATGTCTACATAGTTCTCGAACCCGTAGGGTCCGCACGCTTAACGCTTCGATGACAGTTCATAATGAGTTTATAAGTATTGATGCACGAAGGTTGTTCGAGTCCGGATGTGATCACGGACATGACGAGGAGTCTCGAAATGGTCGAGACATAAAGATTGATATATTGGAAGCCTATGTTTGGACTTGGAATGGTTCCGAGTGAAATCGGGAATTCTGGAGTACCGGGAGGTTACGGAACCCCAGAACTACATGGGCCCATAGTGGGCCTTGGAGGAAAGGAGAAGGGCAGCCCTAGGTGGTCGCCGCCCCCCTTTCCCTAGTCCTATTAGGACTAGGAAAGGTGGGCCGCCCCTCTCTCTCTTCCTCCGGAATCCTAATCCAACTAGGATTGGAGGGAGTCCTACTCCCGAGGAGTAGGACTCCTTGGTGCGCCCCCCTTGGGCCGCCACCTCCCCTTGGCTCCTTTATATCACGAGGCGGGGGGCACCCCAAGACACACAAGTTGATCTACGGATCTTTCCTTAGCCGCAGCGGTGCCCCTTCCACCATATTCCACTTCGGTCATATCGTCAGAGAGCTTAGGCGAAGCCTCGCCGGAGAAGTCATATCGTCGCGAGCTTAGGCGAAGCCTGCGTCGGTGGAGCATCAACATCGTCACCATGCCGTCGTCTTGACGGAACTCATCCCGACACTTTCTGGATCGGAGTCCGGAACGCCATCGAAATTTGAGCGATGTGCGAGAACTCGGAGGTGCCGACGTTCGGTGCTTGGATCGGTCGGATCGTGAAGACGACGACTACATCAACCGCGTTGTTATAACGCTTCCGCTTTCGGTCTCACGAGGGTACGTGGGCGGACACTCTTCCCTCTCGTTGCTATGCCATCACCATGGTCTTGGCGTGATCGTAGGAAATTTTTGAAATTACTGCGTTCCCCAACATGGCATCCGAGCCCGGTTTTATGCGTAGATGTCATATGCACGAGTAGAACACAAGTGAGTTGTGGACGATACAAGTCATCGCCTACCGGCATGTCATACTTTGGTTCAGCGATATTGTTGGGCGAGACGATCCGGACCAACCTTACGCCAGACGCTTACGCCGAGACCGTTTCCCTCGTCGTGCTTTGCACATAGATGGCTTGCGGAAGACTGTCTCTCCAACTTTAGTTGAACCGAGTGTGGCTACGCCCGGTCCTTGAGAAGGTTAAAACGGAGTCTATTTGACAAACTATCGTTGTGGTTTTGATGCGTAGGTAAGAACGGTTCTTGCTCGGCCCGTAGCAGCCACGTAAAACTTGCAACAACAAAGTAGAGGACGTCTAACTTGTTTTTGCGGGGCATGTTGTGATGTGATATGGTCAAGACGTGATGCTATATTTTATTGTATGAGATGATCATGTTTTGTAACCGAGTTATCGGCAAGCTGGCGAGCCATATGGTTGTCGCTTTATTGTATGAAATGCAATCGCGATGTAATGCTTTACTTTATTACTAAGCGGTAGTGATAGTCGTGGAAGCATAAGATTGGCGAGGCGACAAGCGATGCTAAGATGGAGATCAAGGTGTCGCTACGGTGGCGATGGTGATCATGACGGTTGCTTGGCGATGGAGATCACAAGCACAAGACGATGATGACCATATCATATCACTTATATTGATTGCATGTGATGTTTATCCTTTATGCATCTTATCTTGCTTTGATTGACGGTAGCATTATAAGATGATCTCTCACTAAAAATTATCAAGAAGTGTTCTCCTGAGTATGCACCGCTATGCGAAAGTTCTTCGTCTTTGAGACACCACGTGATGATCGGGTGTGATAGGCTCTACGTTCAAATACAACGGGTGCAAAACAGTTGCACACGCAGAATACTCGAGTTAAACTTGACGAGCCTAGCATATAACAGATATGGCCTCGGAACACGAGACCGAAAGGTCGGCGTGAATCATATAGTAGATATGATCAACATAGTGATGTTCACCATTGAAACTACTCCATCTCACGTGATGATCGGACATGGTTTAGTTGATTTGGATCACGTGATCACTTAGATGACTAGAGAGATGTCTGCCTAAGTGGGAGGTTTTAATATGATTAATCAAACTTAAATTTATCATGAACTTAGTACACGATAGTATTTTGCTTGTCTATGTTTGATGTAGATAGATGGCTCGTCTTTGTTGTTCCGTTGAATTTTAATGCGTTCCTTGAGAAAGCAAAGTTGAAAGATGATGGTAGCAATTACACGGACCGGGTCCGTAATTTGAGGATTATCCTCATTCTGCCGCAGAAAAATTACGTCTGGAAGCACCGCTGGGTAGCGAACCTCTGCAGATCTTTGAGCGAGAAGTTATGAACGTCCCGCAAAGCGTAGTGATGACTACTCTATAGTTCGATGTGCCATGCTTACGGCTTAGAACCGGGTCTTCAACGACGTTTTGAACGTCATGGAGCATATGAGATGTTCCAGGAGTTGAAGTTAATATTTCAAGCAAATGCCCGGATTGAGAGATATGAAGTCTCCAACAAGTTCTATAGCTGCAAGATGGAGGAGAATAGTTACGTCGGTGAGCACATACTCGGAATGTCCGGGTATAACAATCACTTAATTCAGCCGAGTTAATCTTCCGGATGATAGTGTCATTGATGTAATTCTCCAATCATCGCCACCAAGCTACAAGAGCTTCGTGATGAACTATAATATGCAAGGGATGACTAAGACAATTCCTCGAGCTCTTCGCGATGCTAAAAGCTGCGGAGGTAGAAATCAAGAAAGAGCATCAAGTGTTGATGATCAACAAGACCACTAGTTTCAAGAAAAGGGCAAAGAGAAAAGAAGGAAACTTCAAAAGAACAGCAAGAAAGTTCTTGATCAAGAGAAGAAACCCAAGTCTGGACCTAAGCCTGAAATCGAGTGTTTTTATTGCAAGCGGTGGACCTCGGAAGCGGAACTGCCCCAAGTATTTGGCGGATAAAAAGGATGGCAAGGTGAACAAAGGTATATGTGATATACATGTTATTGATGTGTACCTTACTAATACTCGCATGAGTACTGGTATTTGATAATCGGTTACATTGCTAATATTTGCAACTCAAAGCAGGAACTACGGATTGCGAAGATTGGCTAAGGACAAGGTGACGATGCAGCGTTGGAAATGGTTCCAAAGTCGATGTGATCGCAATGGCATGCTACCTCTACATCTACCTTCGGGATTAGTTTTAGACCTAAATAATTGTTATTTGGTGCCGGCGTTGAGCATGAACATTATATCTGGATCTTGTTTAATGCGAGACGGTTATTCATTTAAATCAGAGAATAATGGTTGTTCTATTTATATGAGTAATATCTTTTATGGTCATGCACCCTTGAAGAATGGTCTATTCTTGTTGAATCTCGACAAGAGTGATACACATATTCATAATGTTGAAGCCAAAAGATGCAGAGTTGATAATGATAGTGCAACTTATTTGTGGCACCGCCGTTTAGGTCATATCGGTGTAAAACGCATGAAGAAACTCCATCTTGATGGGCTTCGGAATCACTTGATTATGAATCACTTGGTACTTATGAACCGTGCCTTATGGGCAAGATGACCAAAACGCCGTTCTCGGAACTATGGAGCGCAAGTAACTGATTTGTTGGAAATCATACATACCGATGTTTGTGGTCCAATGAATGTTGAAGCCTTGGCGGGTATCGTTATTTTCTCACCTTCACAGATGATTTGAGCAGATATGGGTATATCTACTTAATGAAACACAAATCTGAAACATTTGAAAAGTTCAAAGAATTTCAGAGTGAAGTGGAAAATCATCGTAACAAGAAAATAAAGTTTCTACGATCCGATCGTGGAGGAGAATATTTGAGTTACGAGTTTGGTTTACATTTGAAACAATGTGGAATAGTTTCAAGCAACTCACGCCACCGGAACACCACGGAGAAATGGTGTGTCCGAACGTCGTAATCGCATTTTTACTAGATATGGTGCGATCTATGATGTCGATTTCCGATTTACCGCTATCGTTTTGGGGTTATGCTTTAGAGACGGCCGCATTCACGTTAAATAGGACACCGTCAAAATCCGTTGAGACGACGCCTTATGAACTGTGGTTTGGCAAGAAACCAAAGTTGTCGCTTTCTTAAAGTTTGGGGCTGCGATGCTTATGTAAAGAAACTTCAACCAGATAAGCTCGAACCCAAATCGGAAAAATGTGTCTTCATAGGATACCCAAAGGAGATCATGGGTACACCTTCTATCACAGATCCGAAGGCAAGATTTTCGTTGCTAAATTTGGATCCTTTCTAGAGAAAGAGTTTCTCTCGAAAGAAGTGAGTGGGAGGAAAGTAGAACTTGATGAGATAATCTGTATCTTCTCCCTTATTGGAAAGTAGTTCATCACAAGAAATGGTTCTGTGACAACTACACCAATTAGTGAGGAAACTAATGATGATGATCATGAAGTTTCAGATCAAGTTACTCTCGAACCTCGTGAGGTCAACCAGAGTAAAATACGCACTGAGTGGTACGGTAATCCTATTACGGAAGTCATGTTACTTGACCATGGCGAACCTACAAACTATGAAGAAGCGATGGTGAGCCCAGATTCGCAAAATGGCTGGAAGCCATGAAATCTGAGATGGGATCCATGTATGAGAACAAAGTATGGACTTTGGTTGACTTGCCCGATGATCGGCAAGCCATTGAAAATAAATGGATCTTTAAGAAGAAGACCGGCGCCGATGGTAATGTAACCGTCTACAAAGCTCGACTTGTTGCGAAAGGTTTTCGACAAGTTCAAGGGGTTGACTACGATGAGACTTTCTCACCCGTAGCGATGCTTAAGTCTGTCCGAATCATGTTAGCAATTGCCGCATTTTATGATTATGAAATTTGGCAAATGGATGTTAAAACTGCATTCTTGAATGGATTTCTAGAAGAAGAGTTGTATATGATGCAACCAGAAGGTTTTGTCGATCCAAAAGGTGCTAACAAAGTGTGAAAGCTCCAACGATCAATTTATGGTCTGGTGCAAGCCTCTCGGAGTTGGAATAAACGCTTTGATAGTGTGATCAAAGCATATGGGTTTATACAGACTTTTGGAGAAGCCTGTATTTACAAGAAAGTGAGTGGGAGCTCTGTAGCATTTATGATATTATATGTGGACGACATATTATTAATTGGAAATGATATAGAATTTCTGGATGGCATAAAAGGATACTTGAATAAAAGTTTTACAAAGAAAGACCTCGGTGAATCACCTAAAATATAGGGCATAAACATCTATAGAGATATATCAATACGCTTAATTGGACTTAAACAAAGCACATACCTTGATAAAATTTTGAAAAGTTCAAAATGGATCAGTGCAAAGAAAGGTTTTTGCCCGTGTTGCAAGGTGTAAGATTGAGTAAGGCTCAATGCCCGACCACAATGAGCAGAAGATAGAGAGAAAATGAAAGATGTTCCCTATGCTTCACCATAGGCTCTATCATGTATGCAATGCTGTGTACCAGACTGACGTATGGTTAGCTATAAGCTTGGCAGGAAGGTACCAAAGTAATCCAGGAATGGATCATCGGACGTGATCAAGAACATCCTGAAATACGAAAAGGACTAAGGATATGTTTCTCGATATGGAGGTGACAAAGAGCTAGTCGTAAATGGTTACGTCGATGCAAGCTTTGACACCGATCCGACGGTTCTAAATCGCAAACCGGATACGTGTTTTTATTAAACGGTGGAGCTGTCGGTTGGTGCAGTTCTAAACAAAGCGTCGTGGCGGGATCTACATGTGAAGCGGAGTACATAGCTGCTTCGGAAGCAAAGAAATGAAGGAGTGCGGATGAAAGAGTTCATTTCCGATCTAGGTGTCATACCTAGTGCATCGGGACCGATGAAGATCTTACGTGACAATCTTTGGTGCAATTGCCTTGGCAAAGGAATCCAGATTTCACAAGAGGACCAAGCACATCAAGAGACGCTTCAATTCCATTCGGGACCAAGTCCAAGTGGGAGACATAGAGATTTGCAAAATACATACGGATCTGAATGTTGCGGACCGATTGACTAAGCCTCTTCCACGAGCAAAACATGATCGGCACCAAGACTCCATGGGTGTTAGGATCATTACTTTGTAATCTAGATTATTGACTCTAGTGCAAGTGGGAGATGAAGGAAATATGCCCTAGAGGCAATAATAAAGTTATTATTTATTTCCTTATATCATGATAAATGTTTATTATTCATGCTAGAATTGTATTAACCTAAACATAATACATGTGTGAATATATAGACAAACAAGATGTCACTAGTATGCCTCTACTTGACTAGCTTGTTAATCAAAGATGGTTATGTTTCCTAACCATGAACAAGGAGTTGTTATTTGATTAACAAGGTCACATCATTAGTAGAATGATCCGATTGACATGACCCATTCCGTTAGCTTAACACTTGATCGCTTAGTATGTTAATGCTTTCTTCATGACCCATACATGTTCCTCGTAACTATGAGATTATGCAACTCCCGTTTACGGAGTAACACTTTAGGTGCTACCAAACGTCACAACGTAATCGGGTGATTATAAAGGAGTACTACAGGTGTGTCTCCAAAGGTACTTGTTGGGTTGGCGTATTTCGAGATTAGGTTTTGTCACTCCGATTGTGGAGAGGTATCTCCGTGCCTTCTCGGTAATGCACATCACTTAAGCCTTGCAAGCATTACAACTAATGAGTTAGTTGTGAGATGATGTATTACTAACGAGTAAAGAGACTTACCAAAGAATGCGAGATTGAACTAGGTATTGGATACCGACGATCGAATCTCGGGTAAGTAACATACCGATGACAAAGGGAACAACGATGTCGTTATGCGGTTTGACCGATAAAGATCTTCAGAGAATATGTAGGAACCAATATGGGCATCCAGTTTCCGCTAGTGGTTATTGACCGAGAATGGTTCTAGGTCATGTCTACATAGTTCTCGAACCCGTAGGGTCCGCACGCGTCACGGTTCGATGACAGGTCATAATGAGTTTATCAGTATTGATGCACCGAAGGTTGTTCGAGTCCGGATGTGATCACGGACATGACGAGGAGTCTCGAAATGGTCGAGACATAAAGATTGATATATTGGAAGCCTATGTTTGGACTTGGAATGGTTCCGAGTGAAATCGAATTTATCGAGTACCGGAGGTTACTGGAACCCCCTGAACTACATGGGCCCATAGTGGGCCTTGGAGGAAAGGAGAAGGGGCAGCCCTAGGTGGCCGCCCCCCTTTCCCTAGTCCTATTAGGACTAGGAAAGGTGGGCCGCCCCCTCTCTCTCTTCCTCCCGGAATCCTAATCCAACTAGGATTGGAGGGAGTCCTACTCCAGGAGGAGTAGGACTCCTTGCGCCTCCCCCTTGGGCCGCCACCTCCCCTTGGCTCCTTATATCTGAGGCGGGGGCACCCCAAGACACACAAGTTGATCTACGGATCTTTCCTTAGCCGTGTGCGGTGCCCCCTTCCACCATATTCCACTTCGGTCATATCGTCAGAGAGCTTAGGCGAAGCCCTCGCGGAGAAGTCATATCGTCGCGAGCTTAGGCGAAGCCCTCGCGTCAGTGGAGCATCAACATCGCCACCACGCCGTCGTCTTGTGGAACTCATCCCGACACTTTCTTTGGATCGGTCAGGGGATCGTCATCGAGCTGAGCGTGTGCGAGAACTTCCGGAGGTGCCGTACGTTCGGTGCTTGGATCGGTCGGATCGTGAAGACGTACGACTACATCAACCGCGTTGTTATAACGCTTCCGCTTTCGGTCTACGAGGGTACGTGGACAGACACTCTTCCCTCTCGTTGCTATGCCATCACCATGGTCTTGCGTGATCGTAGGAATTTTTTTGAAATTACTGCGTTCCCCAACATGCCCTACTAGGCGAGGAAGAGCACGGAGGAGCCAAGCGACGTACCAGAGCAGGGGATCGAAGGACGGACGGGGAGAGAAGCCCCGAGCAGAACGGCTGGACGGGCCGGACGGCAAGTCTCGAATCATGGCGGGGAGACACCGGCGAGGGGTACGGCGGGCGGTCGCGAGGAGGGGCCGCGATGTAAACGGCGGCGCGGCGGCCGATCGAGAGACGTCTGGCGGCGGCGGTTGGTTGACTAAGAAAACCTAGGGCGCAGTATATATAGACCCGCGTAGAAATGTACGGACGTCTGGGGCCTTCCAGACGTCCGGAGTTATATATGCGACCGGACATCCGGAAACAGACGGACGACCGGAGTCAGGACCATCAGCAAAGAAGGATAACAGGGTTGCTTTTACGGACGTCCGATGGCGGCGTCGGACGGCCGGGCATATTGTAACAGAAGCGGTTCTTACGGACGTCCGGAGTCTTCCGGACGTCCGAGGCTTCATTTGCTAGGCCAAACTTGAGTGAACCAGAATGGTTTCACGGACGTCCCGAGGCCGACGACCGGCCGAAAATAACCAGAGTAGAATATCACGGACGTCCGGAGTTTTGCGGACGTCCGTGATTGAAATACCACTCGGACGTCCGGAACCCTCCGGACGTCCGAGCTAGAAGTTTGGACAGAGTGCTGATAATGATGATGAGGAAAACATTTTCTCACAGTAAAACTTATTTATGTAGGAAATCAGATCCCACCTTACTCAATCATAGGCATAAACTACTCCATCATATTAAACTATGATAACTTTGAGAGTGTTTGTTCAATTTATGCATTATGTAAGGTGAGAGAACTCATGAATTGAGTGTCTCCCCTAAATATATGCCTACATCACGACTAGACATTAAGTTTAAGCATGGATGAGTACTAGATTTCACATAATGTTGTCAAGCTCCAAGATACCAAGTTCACGCCTAAGTCGATGTAACCTTGCTTCATCCAATGGTTTCGTGAAAATATCCGCGGTTTGCAAATCTGTCCCAATGTGATCAATGTGAATATCGCCTTTCTCAACATGATCTCTCAAGAAGTGATATCTAATATCAATGTGTTTGGTGCGGAGATGATCCTTGGGGTTCTCAGCAATGTTGATAGCACTTTCATTATCACATAAAAGAGGCACATGTCTATAGGTGATACCATAATCCTTCAAAGTTTGCCTCATCCATAATAACTGAGTTACAACTGGCGGCAGCAATGTATTCAGCTTCTGCGGTAGAGAGGGCAATACAATTTTGTTTCTTCGATGACCAACTTACCAAAGAGCGTCCAAGAAATTGACATGCACCGGAGGTGGACTTACGATCCACTTTGTCTCCGGCCCAATCCGCATCCGTGTATCCAATGAGATCAAACTTAGCATCCTTGGGATACCATAGACCCAACTTTGGGGTGTGAACAAGGTATCTAAGAATATGCTTAACCGCTTTATGATGACTTTCCCTAGGGAAGCTTGAAATCTAGCACACATGCATACACTAAACATGATGTCCGGTCTAGATGCACAAAGATAAAGCAATGAACCAATCATAGAGCGGTATTTAGATGGGTCAAGGGGATACCGTCTGTGTCTTCACTGAGTGTTATTTTCGTTGGCATTGGTGTCTTACATGGACTAGCATCAGACATACCAAACTTCTCTAGGATATCCTTGAGGTACTTTGCTTGAGACAAGAAAATTCCTTCTTGAAATTGTTGAATTTGAAAACCAAGGAAGAACTTCAAATCCGCATTGAGTGACATTTCAAAATTCTTGGTCATTGAAGCCGCAAACTTCTTGCACAAATGAATGTTAGGAGAACCAAAAATGATATCATCTACATAGATTTGGCATAAGATCAAATCACCCTTATCCCTCTTAGTAAAAAGAGTAGGATCGATCACCCCTCTCACAAAACCATCATCGAGTAAAAACTTCTTAAGATGATCATACCAAGCACGAGGTGCTTGTTTGAGGCCATACAAAGCCTTATGAAGTTTATACACATAGTCTTTGTGATCGGGATCAACGAACCTGTGGTTGTGATACATATACTTCTTCTTGTAGAGGACCGTTAAGAAAAGCACTCTTCACATCCATTTGATGTAATGTAAAACCATTGAAAGCAGCATAAGCAAGTAAGATGCGAATGGATTCAAGACGGGCAACGGGGGCAAAAGTCTCACCAAAGTCCAAACCTTCAACTTGTGAGTACCCTTGTGCCACTAACCTTGCCTTGTTAGGATGATTACACCATTCTCATCTTGTTTGTTCTTGAAAATCCATTTTGTTCCAATGACGTTGTGTTCGGTAGGTGGCCTCTTGACTAACGACCACACTTGGTTGCGTTCAAAACTGTTCAACTCTTCTTGCATAGCAACTAGCCAATCGTTGTCTATCATTGCATCTTGTACCTTGATGGGTTCAAAACTAGACACAAAAGAGAAGTGAGCACAAAAGTTGGTCAAGTGTTTACGAGTGACTCTACCTTCCGATATGCCGGTGAGTATTTTGTCAACATCAACACGATCGCCACTCGTGGCATGATAGAGGTAAGGGTTTCACGAGGTTCAACTTCATGTCCATCATCCACATCCTCAACATATGGATCATTAATGTGTGGAGGAAGATCTTCTTGTTCATATTGCATTTGTTGAGGTTCATCATCAATGATTGGACTTTCTTGTTCTTGTTCTTGAAGATTGTCATGGAGGAGCTTGATCATCCTCTTCAACTTGGGCTAAAGGTATCGGTTGAGCAATAGGGGCTTGTGGTGTTATGAATGTTGAAGTAGTTTGATGATGTGGGAGACTTCTATCTTCTTCTTCATCATCATGAGGTTCTTGTTCCATAGGAAGAAGTGCACCAACGCCCATGGTCAAAATGTCTTGAGAAGAATCTTCTTCACCTACATCACTTAGATCAACTTGCTCCCCATGGGAGCCATTAAATTCATCAAACACCACGTCACAAGTTTCTACAACACATCCATTGGATTTGTTGTAGACTCTATATGCGTGAGAGTTTGATCCATAGCCAACAAATATACCGTCAATTGTTTTGGATTGAAATTTTCCTAACCTTTCTCTTTTGTTGAGGATGAAACATTTGCACCCAAATACACGAAAGTACTTGACATTTGGCTTGTTTCCAGTTAGAAGCTCATATGGAGTCTTTTTCCAATATAGTGCGAGGAAAAGCCGGTTTGATGCATGACATGCGGTGTTGACAGCTTGGCCCGAAACTATGTGGTGACTTGTATTCATCCAACATGGACCTTGCCATCTCCACAAGTGTGCGGTTCTTCCTTTCGGCTACACCATTTTCTTGAGGAGTGTATGGAGCTGAATATTGATGCTCAATCCCTTCATCACTAAGGAATTCTTCCAAGGTATAGTTTTTGAACTCAGATCCATTGTCACTTCTTATTGCCAAGATTTCTTTGTCGAACTTGCGTTGTGCTTGCTTGGCAAAGTCAATGAAAGTGATCTTCGTTTCGTCCTTGGACTTGAGGAAAAACACCCATGTATATCTTGAGTAATCATCAACAATGACAAGTCCATACTTTTTCCCACCAAGACTATCCCATGAAGGAGGCCCAAAGAGATCCACATGAAGGAGCTCCAAAGGCCTTGAAGTAGACACAATATTCTTGGGTGGGTGCTTTGATTGATGTTGCTTCAAGGCTATACATGCACTGCACACACGATCTTTCTCAAAAGAGACAGTTGTTAGTCCAAGGATGTGATTCCCTTTAAGAGATCTTGGAGATTCCTCATGCCGACATGGGCTAGCCGGCGATGCCATAGCCACCTTGTCGGCCTTGGCCATTAGACAAGTTGCATGGAATGTGCTCTTTCGAGAAATCAACCGTGTAAAGGTTGCCATCCAACTCTCCAACAAAGGCCACTTCGAGAGTATCTCTCTTAAAGACTTTCACATCCGTTAGTCCAAATAGTGTATCATAACCAACAGAAGCCAATTGGCGGACAGAATGAAGGAAATATGCCCTAGAGGCAATAATAAAGTTATTATTTATTTCCTTATATCATGATAAATGTTTATTATTCATGCTAGAATTGTATTAATCGGAAACATAATACATGTGTGAATACATAGACAAAAAGATAGTCACTAGTAAGCCTCTACTAGACTAGCTCATTAATCAAAGATGGTTGTGTTTCCTAACCATAGACATGTGTTGTCATTTGATTAATGGGATCACCTCATTAGAAGAATGATGTGATTGACATGACCCATTCCGTTAGCTTAGCACTTGATCGTTTAGTATATTGCTATTGCTTTCTTCATGACTTATACATGTTCCCGTAACTATGAGATTATGCAACTCCCGTTCTGGGAGGAACACTTTGGGTACTACCAAACGTCACAACGTAATCGGGTGATCATAAAGGAGTACTGCAGGTGTCTCCAAAGGTACTTGTTGGGTTGGCGTATTTGAGATAGGTTTTGTCACTCCGATTGCTCGGAGAGGTATCTCTGGGCCTTCTCGGTAATACACATCACATAAGCCTTGCAAGCATTACAACTAATGAGTTAGTTGTGAGATGATGTATTACGAACGAGTAAAGAGACTTACCAAAGAACGAGATTGAACTAGGTATTGGATACCGACGATCGAATCTCGGGTAAGTAACATACCGATGACAAAGGGAACAACGTATGTTGTTATGCTGTCTGACCGATAAAGATCTTCGTAGAAAATGTAGGAACCAATATGGGCATCCAGGTCCCGCTGTTGGTTATTGACCGGAGATGTGTCTCGGTCATGTCTACATTGTTCTCGAACCGTAGGGTCCGCACGCTTAAGGTTTCGATGACGGTTATATTATGAGTTTGTGTATTTTGATGTACCAAGGAGTTCGAGTCCCGGAGGTGATCACGGACATGACGAGGAGTCTCGAAATGATCGAGACATAAAGATTGATATATTGGACGGCTATATTCGGACACCGGAAAGGTTCCGGATGTTTCCGGAGAAAGACGGAGTGCCGGAGGAGTTACCGGAACCCCCCGGGGAAGTAATGGGCCTTATTGGGCCAAGAGGGGAGAGAGAGGGCTGCGCCAGGAGGTGGCGCGCGCCCCCCATGGGGAGTCCGAATTGGACAAGGTGGGGGGGGGGGCGCGGCCCCCTTTCCCTCTTCCTCTCCCTCTCCTTCCTTCCCCTTCCTCCTTCCTAGTTGGACTAGGAAAGGGAGTCCTACTCCCACTAGGAGGAGGACTCCCCCTCCCTTGGCGCACCTCCTAGGGCCGGCCGGCCCTCCCCTTGCTCCTTTATATCACGGGGCAGGGGGCACCCTAGAACACACAAGTTGATCCTTGAGATCGCTCTCAGCCGTGTGCGGTGCCCCTCCACCATATTCCACCTCGGTCAAATCGTAGAAAGTGCTTAGGCGAAGCCTGCGTTGGTAGAACATCAAGATCGCCACCACGCCGTCGTGTTGACGGAACTCTCTCTCCCGAGCTTTGCTGGATCGGAGCCGAGGAGCGCCACCGAGCTGTCGTGTGCCAAGAACTCGGAGGTACCGGAGTAACGGTGCTTGGATCGGTTGGATCGCGAGGAGAACGTCGACTACTTCCTCTATGTTATGATTGCTTCCGCTTTGGTCTCACGAGTGCGTGAGACAACACTCTCCTCTCGTTGCTATGCCATCACCATGGTCCTGTGTGTGCGTAGGAAATTTTTTGAAATTACTACGTTCCCCAACAGTGGCATCCGAGCCTGGTTTTATGCGTTGATGTCATATGCACAAGTAGAACACAAGTGAGTTGTGGGCGATACAAGTCATACTGCCTACCACGCATGTCATACTTTGGTTCAATTTGTATTGTGGGATGAAGCGGCCCGGACCGACATTACGCCAGACGCTTACGCGAGACTGGTTTCACTGCTACGAGCACTCGTGCTTAAAGGTGGCTGGCGGGTGTCATCTCTCTCACTGTAGTTGAACCGAGTGTGGCTACGCCCGGTCCTTGAGAAGGTTAAAACGGAGTCAATTTGACGAAGTATCGTTGTGGTTTTGATGCGTAGGTAAGAACGGTTCTCGCTCAGCCCGTAGCAGCCACGTAAAACTTGCAACAACAAAGTAGAGGACGTCTAACTTGTTTTTGCAGGACATGTTGTGATGTGATATGGTCAAGACGTGATGCTATATTTTATTGTATGAGATGATCATGTTTTGTAACCGAGTTATCGGCAACTGGCAGGAGCCATATGGTTGTCGCTTTATTGTATGAAATGCAATCGCCATGTAATTGCTTTACTTTATCACTAAGCGGTAGTGATAGTCGTAGAAGCAACGGTTGGCGAGACGACAACGATGCTACGATGGAGATCAAGGTGTCGCGCCAGTGACGATGGTGATCATGACGGTGCTTTGGAGATCACAAGCACAAGATGATGATGGCCATATCATATCACTTATATTGATTGCATGTGATGTTTATCCTTTATGCATCTTATCTTGCTTTGATTGGCGGTAGCATTATAAGATGATCTCTCACTAAAATTATCAAGAAGTGTTCTCTCGAGTATGCACCGTTGCCAAAGTTCGTAGTACCCAGACACCACGTGATGATCGGGTGTGATAAGTTCTACGTCCATCTACAACGGGTGCAAAACAGTTGCACACGCGGAATACTTAGGTTAAACTTGACGAGCCTAGCATATAATAGATATGGCCTCGGAACACGGAGACCGAAAGGTCAAGCGTGAATCATATAGTAGATATGATCAACATAGTGATGTTCACCATTGAAACTACTCCATCTCACGTGATGATCGGACATGGTTTAGTTGATTTGGATCACGTAATCACTTGGATGACTAGAGAGATGTCTGCATCTAAGTGGGAGGTTTTAATATGATTAATTAAACTTAAATTTATCATGAACTTAGTACTGATAGTATTTTTGCTTGTCTATGTTTCTCGTAGATAGATGGCTCGTCTTTGTTGTTCCGTTGAATTTTAATGCGTTCCTTGAGAAAGCAAAGTTGAAAGATGATGGTAGCAATTACACGGATCGGGTCCGTAACTTGAGGATTATCCTCATTGCTGCACGGAAGAATTACGCCCCGAAGCACCGGCTGGTGCCAGCCTAACTGCAGGAGCTGCGCCGAAGTTGTGAACGTCTGGCGAGCAAAGCTGATGACTACTCGATAGTTCGGTGTGCCATGCTTTACGGCTTAGAACCGGGTCTTCAACGGCGTTTTGAGCGTCATGGAGCATATGAGATGTTCCAGGAGTTGAAGTTAATATTTCAAGCAAATGCGGATTGAGAGATATGAAGTCTCCAACAAGTTCTATAGCTGCAAGATGGAGGAGAATAGTTACGTCGGTGAACATATACTCAAAATGTCCGGGTATAATAATCACTTGATTCAAGCTGGGAGTTACTCTTCCGGGATGATAGTGTCATTGATGAGAATTCTCCAATCATCGCCACCATTTGTTGGGGAACGTAGTAATTTCAAAAATTTCCTCGCACACAGGACCATGGTGATGGCATAGCAACGAGAGGGAGAGTGTTGTCTCACGCCCTCGTAGACCGAGCGGAAGCAATCACAACGTAGAGGAAGTAGTCGACGTTCTCCTCGCGATCCAACCGATCCAAGCACCGTTACTCGGCACCTCCGAGTTCTTGGCACACGTACAGCTCGGTGGCGCTCCTCGGGCTCCGATCCAGCAAAGCTCGGGGAGAGAGAGTTCCACAAGACGACGGCATGGTGACGATCTTGATGTTCTACCAACGCAGGCTTTGCCTAAGCACCGCTACGATTTGACCGAGGTGGAATATGGTGGAGGGGCACCGCACACGGCTAAGGAGCGATCTCAAGGATCAACTTGTGTGTTCTAGGGTGCCCCTGCCCCGTATATAAAGGAGCAAGGGGAGGGCCGGTGGCCCTAGGAGGTGCGCCAAGGAGGGGGGAGTCCTCCTCCTAGTGGGAGTAGGACTCCCTTCCTAGTCCAACTAGGAAGGAGGAAGGGGAAGGAAAGAGAGGAGAGGGAGAGGAAAGGGGGCGCCCCCCTCCTTGTCCAATTCGGACTCCCCATGGGGGGGGGGGGGCGCCACCTCCTAGCGCAGCCCTCTCTCTCCCCTCTTGGCCCAAGCAGGCCCATTACTTCCCCGGGGGGGTTCCGGTAACCCCTCGGCACTCAAATCTTTCTCCGGAAACTTAGGAACCTTTCCGGAGTACGAATATAGCCGTACAATATATCAATCTTTATGTCTCGATCATTTCGAGACTCCTCGTCATGTCCGTGATCACATCCGGGACTCCGAACTCCTTCGGTACATCAAAATACACAAACTCATAATATAACCGTCATCGAAACCTTAAGCGTGCGGACCCTACGGTTCGAGAACAATGTAGACATGACCGAGACACATCTCCGGTCAATAACCAACAGCGGGACCTAGATGCCCATATTGGTTCCTACATTTTCTACGAAGATCTTTATCGGTCAGACCGCATAACAACATACGTTGTTCCCTTTGTCATCGGTATGTTACTTACCCGAGATTCGATCGTCGATCCAATACCTAGTTCAATCTAGATTCTTTGGTAAGTCTCTTTACTCGTTCCGTAATACATCATCTCACAACTAACTCATTAGTTGTAATGCTTGCAAGGCTTATGTGATGTGTATTACCGAGAAGGCCCAGAGATACCTCTCCGACAATCGGAGTGACAAAACCTAATCTCGAAATACGCCAACCCAACAAGTACCTTTGGAGACACTGCGGTACTCCTTTATGATCACCCGATTCGTTGTGACGTTTGGTAGTACCCAAAGTGTTCCTCCCAGAACGGAGTTGCATAATCTCATAGTTTGAGGAACATGTATAAGTCATGAAGAAAGCAATAGCAATATACTAAGCGATCAAGTGCTAAGCTAACGGAATGGGTCATGTCAATCACATCATTCTTCTAATGAGGTGATCCCATTAATCAAATGACAACACATGTCTATGGTTAGGAAACACAACCATCTTTGATTAATGAGCTAGTCTAGTAGAGGCTTACTAGTGACTATCTTTTGTCTATGTATTCACACATGTATTATGTTTCCGATTAATACAATTCTAGCATGAATAATAAACATTTATCATGATATAAGGAAATAAATAATAACTTTATTATTGCCTCTAGGGCATATTTCCTTCAGCCTCCCACTTGCACTAGAGTCAATAATCTAGATTACACAAGAATGATTCTAACACCCATGGAGTCTTGGTGTTGATCATGTTTTGCTTGTGGAAGAGGCTTAGTCAACGGTGCGCAACATTCAGATCCGTATGTATTTTGCAAATCTCTATGTCTCCCACTTGGACTTGGTGCGAATGAATTGAAGCGTCTCTTGATATGCTTGGTCCTCTTGTGAAATCTGGATTCCTTTGCCAAGGCAATTGCACCGTATTGTCACAGAAGATCTTCATTGGTCCCGATGCACTAGGTATGACACCTAGATCGGAAATGAAGTCTTTCATCGAGACTCCTTCATTTGTCGCTTCAAGCAGCTATGTACTCCGCTTCACATGTAGATCCCGCCACGACGCTTTGTTTAGAACTGCACCAACTGACAGCTCCACCGTTTAACAAAAACACGTATCCGGTTTGTGATTTAGAATCGTCCGGATCAGTGTCAAAGCTTGCATCGACGTATCCATTTACGACTAGCTCTTTGTCACCTCCATATACGAGAAACATATCCTTAGTCCTTTTCGTATTTCAGGGATATTCTTGACCATGTCGATGATCCACTCTGGATTACTTTGGTACCTTCTGCCAAGCTTACAGCTAAGCATACGTCGGTCCGGTACACACATTGCATACATGATAGAGCCTATGGCTGAAGCATATGGAACATCTTTCATTTTCTCTCTATCTTCTGCTTGTGGTCGGGCATTGAGTCGACTCAATCTTACACCTTGTAATGCTGGTAAAAACCTTTCTTTGCACGATCCATTTTGAACTTCTTCAAAACTTTATCAAGGTATGTGCTTTGTGAAAGTCCAATTAAGCGTCTTGATCTATCTCTATAGATCTTGATGCCCAATATGTAAGCAGCTTCACCGAGGTCTTTCATTGAAAACTTACATTCAAGTATCCTTTTATGCTATCCAGAAATTCTATATCATTTCCAATCAATAATATGTCGTCTACATATAATATCGGAAATGCTACAGAGCTCCCACTCACTTTCTTGTAAATACAGGCTTCTCCAAAAGTCTCAGATAAAACCATATGCTTTGATCACACTATCAAAGCGTTTATTCCAACTCCGAGAGGCTTGCACTGCACCATAAATTGATCATTGGAGCTTGCACACTTTGTTAGCCCCTTTGGATCAACAAAACCTTACGGGTGCATCATATACAACTCTTCTTCTAGAAATCCATTCAAGAATGCAGTTTTACATCCATTTGCCAAATTTCACAATCATAAAATGCGGCAATTGCTAACATGATTCGGACAGACTTAAGCATCGCTTCTGGTGAGAAAGTCTCATCGTAGTCAACCCCTTGAACTTGTCGAAAACCTTTTGCAACAAGTCGAGCTTTATAGACAGTTACATTACCATCGGCGTCAGTCTTCTTCTTAAAGATCCATTTATTCTCAATGGCTTGCCGATCATCGGGCAAGTCAACCAAAGTCCATACTTTGTTTTCATACATGGATCCCATCTCAGATTTCATGGCTTCCACCATTTCGCGAATCCGGGCTCACCATCGCTTCTTCATAGTTTGTAGGTTCGCCATGGTCAAGTAACATGACTTCCGAATAGGATTACCGTACCACTCACAGTGCGTATTTTACTCTGGTTGACCTCGAAGTTCGGTAGCAACTTGATCTGAAGTTTCATGATCAATATCATTAGTTTCCTCACTAATTGGTGTAGTTGTCACAGGAACCATTTCTTGTGATGAATTACCTTCCAATAAGGGAGCAGAATCTGATTATCTCATCAAGTTCTACTTTCCTCCCACTCACTTCTTTCGAGAGAAACTCCTTCTCTAGAAAGGATCCGAACTTAGCAACGAAAATCTTGCCTTCAGATCTGTGATAGAAGGTGTACCCATGATCTCCTTTGGGTATCCTATGAAGACACATTTTTCCGATTTGGGTTCGAGCTTATCTGGTTGAAGTTTCTTCACATAAGCATCGCAGCCCCAAATTTTAAGAAACGACAACTTTGGTTTCTTGCCAAACCATAGTTCATACGGTGTCGTCTCAACGGATTTAGATGGTGCCCTATTTAACGTGAATGTGGCCGTCTCTAAAGCATATCCCCAAAAGCGATAGTGGTAAATCAAGAAGAGACATCATAGATCACACCATATCAAGTAAAGCACGATTACGACGTTCGGACACACCATTTCTCCGTGGTGTTCCGGTATGGAGTTGCTTGAAACTATTCCACATTGTTTTAAATGTAAACCAAACTCGTAACTTAAATATTCTCCTCCACGATCAGATCGTAGAAACTTTATTTTCTTGTTACGATGATTTTCCACTTCACTCTGAAATTCTTTGAACTTTTCAAATGTTTCAGATTTGTGTTTCATTAAGTAGATATACCCATATCTCGCTCAAATCATCTGTGAAGGTGAGAAAATACTTGATACCGCCGCGTGCCTCAACATTCATTGGACCACAAACATCGGTATGTATGATTTCCAACAAATCAGTTGCTTTCGCTCCATAGTTAGGAGAACGGCGTTTTGGTCATCTTGCCCATGAGGCACGGTTACGCAAGTACCAAGTGACTCATAATCAAGTGATTCCGAAGCCCATCAAGATGGAGTTTCTTCATGCGTTTTACACCGATATGACCTAAGCGGTAGTGCCACAAATAAGTTGCATTATCATTATCAACTCTGCATCTTTTGGTTTCAACATTATGAATATGTGTATTACTACTATCGAGATTCAATAAAAATAGACCATTCTTCAAGGGTGCGTGACCATAAAAGATATTACTCATATAAATAGAACAACCATTATTCTCTGATTTAAATGAATAACCGTCTCGCATCAAACAAGATCCAGATATAATGTTCATGCTCAACGCCGGCACCAAATAACAATTATTTAGGTCTAAAACTAATCCAGAAGGTAGATGTAGAGGTAGCGTGCCGACCATGATCACATTGACCTTGGAACCGCTTTCCCACGCGCGCATCGTCACCTCGTCCTTTGCCGGTGCTCGTTTATTACGTAGTCCCTGTTTTGAGTTGCAAATATTAGCAACAGAACCGATATCAAATACCTGTGTGCTACTACGAGCTCTAGTAAGGTACACATCAATAACATGTATATCACATATACCTTTGTTCACCTTGCCATCCTTCTTATCCGCCAAATACTTGGGGCAGTTCCGCTTCAAAGGTGTCGATCCGCTTGCGGTAAAAACACTCGATTGTGCTTAGGTCCAGACTTGGGTTTCTTCTCTTGAGCAGCAACTTTCTTGCTTTGTTCTTTTTGAAGTTTCCTTCTTCTTTCCTTTGCCCTTTTTCTTGAAACTAGTGGTCTTGTTGACCATCAACACTTGATGCTCTTTCTTGATTTCTACCTCCGCTGCTTTCGCATTGTAAGAGCTCGGAATTGTTTTGGTCATCCCTTGCATATTATAGTTCATCACGAAGCTCTTGTAGCTTGGTGGCGATGATTGGAGAATGCATCAATGACACTATCATCCGGAAGAGTAACTCCCAGTTGAATCAAGTGATTATTATACCCAGACATTTTGAGTATATGTTCACCGATGTAACTATTCTCCTCCATCTTGCAGCTATAGAACTTGTTGGAGACTTCATATCTCTCAATCCGGCATTTGCTTGAAATATTAACTTCAACTCTGGAACATCTCATATGCTCCATGACGTTCAAAACGTCGTTGAAGACCTGGTTCTAAGCCGTAAAGCATGGCAATAATCGAACTATCGAGTAGTCATCGACTTTGCTTTCGCCAGACGTTCACAACTTGGCGCAGCTCTGCAGCAGGCTGGCACCCGGTGCTTCGGGGCGTAATTCTTACGTGCGCAGCAATGAGGATAATCCTCAAGTTACGGACCCAGTCCGTGTAATTGCTACCATCATCTTTCAACTTTGCTTTCTCAAGGAACGCATTAAAATTCAACGGAACAACAAAGACGAGCCATCTATCTACATAAACATAGACAGCAAAAATACTATCGGTACTAAGTTCATGATAAATTTAAGTTTAATTAATCATATTAAAACCTCCCACTTAGACAGACATCTCTCTAGTCATCCAAGTGATTACGTGATCCAAATCAACTAAACCATGTCCGATCATCACATGAGATGGAGTAGTTTCAATGGTGAACATCACTATCTACTATATGATTCACGCTTGACCTTTCGGTCTCCGTGTTCCGAGGCCATATCTGTTATATGCTAGGCTCGTCAAGTTTAACCTGAGTATTCCGCGTGTGCAACTGTTTTGCACCCGTTGTAGATGGACGTAGAACTTATCACACCCGATCATCACGTGGTGTCCGGGTACTACGAACTTTGGCAACGGTGCATACTCGGGAGAACACTTCTTGATAATTTTAGTGAGAGATCATCTTATAATGCTACCGTCAATCAAAGCAAGATAAGATGCATAAAGGATAAACATCACATGCAATCAATATAAGTGATATGATATGGCCATCATCATCTTGTGCTTGTGATCTCCATCTCAAGCAAATCGTGATCACCATCGCCACCGGCGCGACACCTTGATCTCCATCGTAGCATCGTTGTCGTCTCGCCAACTGTTGCTTCTCGACTATCGCTACCGCTTAGTGATAAAGTAAAGCAATTACATGGCGTTTGCATTTCATACAATAAGCGACAACCATATGGCTCCTCGCCGATTGCCGATAACTTCGGTTACAAAACATGATCATCTCATACAATAAAATATAGCATCACGTCTTGACCATATCACATCACAACATGCCTGCAAAAACAAGTTAGACGTCCTCTACTTTGTTGTTGCAAGTTTTACGTGGCTGCTACGGGCTGGCGAGAACCGTTCTTACCTACGCATCAAAACCACAACGATACTTCGTCAAATTGACTCCGCTTTTAACCTTCTCAAGGACGAGGCGTAGCCACACTCAGTTCAACTAAAGTGAGAGAGACAGACACCCGCCAGCCACCTTTAAGCACGAGTGCTCGAAGCGGTGAAACCAGTCTCGCGTAAGCGTGACGCGTAATGTCGGTCCGGGCCGCTTCATCCCACAATACCGCTGAACCAAAGTATGACATGCTGGTAGGCAGTATGACTTGTATCGCCCACAACTCACTTGTGTTCTACTCATGCATATGACATCAACGCATAAAACCAGGCCCGGATGCCACTGTTGAACTATAATATGCAAGGGATGACCAAAACAATTCCCGAGCTCTTCGCAATGCTGAAAGCCGCGGAGGTAGAAATCAAGAAAGAGCATCAAGTGTTGATGGTCAACAAGACCACTAGTTTCAAGAAAAAGGGCAAAGGAAATAAGAAGGGAAACTTCAAAAAGAACAGCAAGAAAGTTGCTGCTCAAGAGAAGAAACCCAAGTCTGGACCTAAGCGAAACTGAGTGTTTTTACCGCAAGCGATCGGACCTTTGGAAGCGGAACTGCCCCAAGTATTTGGCGGATAAGAAGGATGGCAAGGTGAACAAAGGTATATGTGATATACATGTTATTGATGTGTACCTTACTAGAGCTCGTAGTAGCACAGGGTATTTGATAATCGGTTACATTGCTAATATTTGCAACTCAAAACAGGGACTACGTAATAAGCGAGCACCGGCAAAGGACGAGGTGACGATGCGCGTGGGAAAGCGGTTCCAAGGTCAATGTGATCGCGGTCGGCATGCTACCTCTACATCTACCTTCGGGATTAGTTTTAGACCTAAATAATTGTTATTTGGTGCGGCGTTGAGCATGAACATTATATCTGGATCTTGTTTGATGCGAGACGGTTATTCATTTAAATCGAGAGAATAATGGTTGTTCTATTTATATGAGTAATATCTTTTATGGTCACGCACCCTTGAAGAATGGTCTATTTTATTGAATCTCGATAGTAGTAATACACATATTCATAATGTTGAAACCAAAAGATGCAGAGTTGATAATGATAATGCAACTTATTTGTGGCACTACCGTTTAGGTCATATCGGTGTAAAACGCATGAAGAAACTCCATACTGATGGGCTTCTGGAATCACTTGATTATGAGTCACTTGGTACTTGCGAACCGTGCCTCATGGGCAAGATGACCAAAACGCCGTTCTCCGGAACTATGGAGCGAGCAACTGATTTGTTGGAAATCATACATACTAATGTTTGTGGTCCAATGAATGTTGAGGCACGCGCGGTATCGTTATTTTCTCACCTTCACAGATGATTTGAGCAGATATGGGTATATCTACTTAATGAAACACAAATCTGAAACATTTGAAAAGTTCAAAGAATTTCAGAGTGAAGTGGAAAATCATCGTAACAAGAAAATAAAGTTTCTACGATCTGATCGTGGAGGAGAATATTTAAGTTACGAGTTTGGTTTACATTTAAAACAATGTGGAATAGTTTCGCAACTCACGCCACGGAACACCACGGAGAAATGGTGTGTCCGAGCGTCAGAATCGTACTTTACTTGATATGGTGTGATCTATGATGTCTCTTACTGATTTACCACTATCGTTTTGGGGATATGCTTTAGAGACGGCCACATTCACGTTAAATAGGGCACCATCTAAATCCGTTGAGACGACACCGTATGAACTATGGTTTGGCAAGAAACCAAAGTTGTCGTTTCTTAAAATTTGGGGCTGCGATGCTTATGTGAAGAAACTTCAACCAGATAAGCTCGAACCCAAATCGGAAAAATGTGTCTTCATAGGATACCCAAAGGAAGCTGTTGGGTACACCTTCTATCACAGATCTGAAGGCAAGATTTTCGTTGCTAAGTTCGGATCCTTTCTAGAGAAGGAGTTTCTCTCGAAAGAAGTGAGTGGGAGGAAAGTAGAACTTGATGAGATAATCGTATCTGCTCCCTTATTGGAAGGTAATTCATCACAAGAAATGGTTCTGTGACAACTACACCAATTAGTGAGGAAACTAATGATATTGATCATGAAACTTCAGATCAAGTTGCTCTTGAACTACGAGGTCAACCAGAGTAAAATACGCACTGCAGTGGTACGGTAATCCTATTGGAAGTCATGTTACTTGACCATGGCGAACCTACAAACTATGAAGAAGCGATGGTGAGCCCAGATTCAGCGAAATGGTGGAAGCCATGAAATCTGAGATGGGATCCATGTATGAAAACAAAGTATGGACTTTGGTTGACTTGCCCGATGGTCGGCAAGCCATTGAGAATAAATGGATCTTTAAGAAGAAGACCGACGCCGATGGTAATGTAACTGTCTATAAAGCTCGACTTGTTGCAAAAGGTTTTCGACAAGTTCAAGGGGTTGACTACGATGAGACTTTCTCACCCGTAGCGATGCTTAAGTCTGTCCGAATCATGTTAGCAATTGCCGCATTTTATGATTATGAAATTTGGCAAATGGATGTAAAACTGCATTCTTGAATGGATTTCTAGAAGAAGAGTTGTATATGATGCAACCAGAAGGTTTTGTTGATCCAAAGGGCGCTAACAAAGTGTGCAAGCTCGGTGATCAATTTATGGTGCAGTGCAAGCCTCTCGGAGTTGGAATAAACGCTTTGATAGTGTGATCAAAGCATATGGTTTTATCTGAGACTTTTGGAGAAGCTGTATTTACAAGAAAGTGAGTGGGAGCTCTGTAGCATTTACGATATTATATGTAGACGACATATTATTGATTGGAAATGATATAGAATTTCTGGATAGCATAAAGGATACTTGAACAAAAGTTTTTCAATGAAAGACCTCGGTGAAGCTGCTTACATATTGGGCATCAAGATCTATAGAGATAGATCAAGACGCTTAATTGGACTTTCACAAAGCACATACCTTGATAAAGTTTTGAAGAAGTTCAAAATGGATCGTGCAAAGAAAGGTTTTTACGTATTACAAGGTGTAAGATTGAGTCGGACTCAATGCCCGACCACAGCAGAAGATAGAGAGAAAATGAAAGATGTTCCCTATGCTTCAAAGAATAGGCTCTATCATGTATGCAATGTCATGTACCGGACTGACGTATGCTTAGTGTAAGCTTGGCAGGAAGGTACCAAAGTAATCCAGAGTGGATCATCGGACATCGGTCAAGAACATCTGAAATACACGAAAAGGACTAAGGATATGTTTCTCGTATATGGAGGTGACAAAGAGCTAGTCGTAAATGGTTACGTCGATGCAAGCTTTGACATCGATCAGACGATTCTAAATCGCAAAACCGGATCGTGTTTTTGTTAAGCGGTGGAGCTGTCGGTTGGTGCAGTTCTAAACAAAGCGTCGTATGGCGGGATCTACATGTGAAGCGAGTACATAGCTGCTTGGAAGCAGCAAATGAAGGAGTGCGGATGAAAGAGTTCATTTCCGATCTAGGTGTCATACCTAGTGCATCGGGACCAATGAAGATCTTCTCGTGACAATCTTTGGTGCAATTGCCTTGGCAAAGGAATCCAGATTTCACAAGAGGACCAAGCATATCAAGAGACGCTTCAATTCCATTCGGGCCAAGTCCAAGTGGGAGACATAGAGATTTGCAAAATACATACGGATCTGAATGTTGCAGACCCGTTGACTAAGCCTCTTCCACGAGCAAAACATGATCAGCACCAAGACTCCATGGGTGTTGGAATCATTACTGTGTAATCTAGCTTATTGACTCTAGTGCAAGTGGGAGACTGAAGGAAATACGCCCTAGAGGCAATAATAAAGTTATTATTTATTTCCTTATATCATGATAAATGTTTATTATTCATGCTAGAATTGTATTAATCGGAAACATAATACATGTGTGAATACATAGACAAAAAGATAGTCACTAGTAAGCCTCTACTAGACTAGCTCATTAATCAAAGATGGTTGTGTTTCCTAACCATAGACATGTGTTGTCATTTGATTAATGGGATCACCTCATTAGAAGAATGATGTGATTGACATGACCCATTCCGTTAGCTTAGCACTTGATCGTTTAGTATATTGCTATTGCTTTCTTCATGACTTATACATGTTCCTGTAACTATGAGATTATGCAACTCCGTTCTGGAGGAACACTTTGGTACTACCAAGCGTCACAACGTAATTGGGTGATCATAAAGGAGTCTGCAGGTGTCTCCAAAGGTACTTGTTGGGTTGGCGTATTTCGAGATTAGGTTTTGTCACTCCGATTGCCTGGAGAGGTATCTCTGGCCTTCTCGTAATACACATCACATAAGCCTTGCAAGCATTACAACTAATGAGTTAGTTGTGAGATGATGTATTACGGAACGAGTAAAGAGACTTACCAAGAATCTAGATTGAACTAGGTATTGGATACCGACGATCGAATCTCGGGTAAGTAACATACCGATGACAAAGGGAACAACGATATGTTGTTATGCTTGGTACGACCGATAAAGATCTTCGTAGAAAATGTAGGAACCAATATGGGCATCCAGGTCCCGCTATTGGTTATTGACCGGAGATGTGTCTCGGTCATGTCTACATTGTTCTCGAACCGTAGGGTCCGCACGCTTAAGGTTTCGATGGCGGTTATATTATGAGTTTGTGTATTTTGATGTACCGAAGGAGTTGAGTCCGGATGTGATCACGGACATGACGAGGAGTCTCGAAATGATCGAGACATAAAGATTGATATATTGGACGGCTATATTCGGACACGGAAAGGTTAGGAAGTTTAGGAGAAAGACGGAGTGCCGAGGGGTTACCGGAACCCTGGGAAGTAATGGGCCTTATTGGGCCAAGAGGGGAGAGAGAGGGCTGCGCCAGAGGTGGCGCGCCCCCATGGGGAGTCCGACTGGACAAGGAGGGGGGGGGGGGCGCGCCCCCTTTCCTCTCCCTCTCCTCTCTTTCCTTCCCCTTCCTCCTTCCTAGTTGGACTAGGAAAGGGGAGTCCTACTCCCACTAGGAGGAGGACTCCCCTCCCTTGGCGCACCTCCTAGGGCCGGCCGGCCCTCCCCTTGCTCCTTTATATCACGGGCGGGGGCACCCTAGAACACACAAGTTGATCCTTGAGATCGTTCCTTAGCCGTGTGGTGCCCCCTCCACCATATTCCACCTCGGTCAAATCGTAGCAGTGCTTAGGCGAAGCCTGCGTTGGTAGAACATCAAGATCGTCACCATGCCGTCGTGTTGGCGGAACTCTCTCTCCCGGGGCTTTCTTTGGATCGGAGCCCGAGGAGCGTCCACCGAGCTGTCACGTGTGCCAAGAACTCGAGGTACCGGAGTAACGGTGCTTGGATCGGTTGGATCGCAAGGAGAACGTCTGACTACTTCCTCTACGTTGTGATTGCTTCCGCTTGGTCTCACGAGGGTACATAGACAACACCCTCCCCTCTCGTTGCTATGCCATCACCATGGTCCTGTGTGTGCGTAGGAAATTTTTTGAAATTACTACGTTCCCCAACACAGAAAGCAAATGATATTTAAGGGATTGGACAAGCATGACATTTGCAAGAGACATGCCATTAGTGATAGCCACCTTACCCAACCCAAGTACCTGTCCTTTTGATCCTCCACCAAACATAATGCTCATAAATGGTTGAATAGCTTCCATGAAATCGTAGAGCAATTTGCTATCTCCGGTCATATGATTTGTACATCCACTATCAATCACCCATTTTACTCCAACGAAGAAAGATACCTACACACAATTATTACTTGGTTAGAGGCACCCATTTTACAATGGGGCCTTTCAGAGTTAGTCACAAGGGTCTTAGGGACCCAAATAGCATAAAAACGAAATGCCTTTTGGGGGCCAACAAACTTCAGATAAACTTCTCCATCCTTAGTCTTACGCATACATAGGATGGAGGCATGAACTCTTTTGGCTTGTTGAGAGTGGGCATGCCCCTTGTGGCCTTCCCACTAACAACCTTACCTTTCTCCTTGTGTCCTTCTCGTACAAAGGTTTCTTTTAAAGGAGTGGTGCAATTTTGGGAGGGCGTCTTCTTCTTGCTTGTGCTTGGGTCAAACCCGAGTCCCTCTTTGGTGAACAGCTTCATTGTGTTGGCTCAACACCTCATTAAGGTTCTTTTGCCCTTGAGCACATGTCATGAGCCCTTTCTCGATTTGAGCTTTGAGAACCCGATTCTCCTCAAGGATGGATGCTAGATCACTACTAGAGTTAGTAGAACATGCATCAACATTGATAATAGGAGATGAGTAAGCCTTGGCTAGAGTTTCAAGATAATTAAGTTTGAGTGTCTCAAAACTCTTTGTAAGAAGGGTGAGCTCTTCTTCCTTAGTCTTGAGAGACACGGATAGAAGCTCACAATCCTTAGTGAGAGAGGCATGAGACTTTGCAAGCTTACTTTTATCATTCATCAACTCTTCACAAGAGCCAATAGCCTTTTTCAAGGAGGCAAGATCTTTAGTATGAACATCAATATTTGTACCAATTTTTAAACATAGTTCATCATTTTGTGCTTCCTCATATTTGACTTTCCGCTCAAGGATTTCATATTTTCCTTTTCCTCGATGGCGAGGGTTTCGAGTTCCTTAATGGAGATGGTGTACTTACTCACCATCTCCATAAGCCTCTGAAACATAGTGAGCTTCCTTCCTTTGAGGGAGCACATGAACTTATTAAGTTTAGCAAGCATAGGATCAGTTAGATCATCATCCTCATGACTATCCTCCGCATCAAGATACTCATCACTAGAAGTAGATGGGCGTGAAAAGAGGAGGATTTGATCGTGGAGTTACCTTGACCTTGTCAGAAGAGCTTTGGTCCTCTTCTTCTTCAACCATGGCCTTTGCCATTAGGCATTTGTGAGCGTTGCCCTTGTAATCTTTCATGTAGTTGTAGGTGACCACATCACCACTCTTGTTTACTAACCTCAAGGTGTTTTGAGAGTCTTGAGCAACTCCGGCAACACCACTAACATCATCCGGATCAGATTCTTCTTGAGCAACCATTGCCTTTCCATCTCTCTTCTTGAGCTTGGAGTTCAAAGGATTTGGCAACTTCTTCTTGGGAAAGGTCTTGGGAAACCTTGGTTTATCTTCTCTCTTCTCATAAGGGCACTTTCGTTGGAGAAGTGATTGGTTTCTTCACAGTTGTAGCATTTTCTTACTTTCTTCTTTTGGAATCTTCCCTTGAACTTACCCGCTTAAACTTCTTGACAAAAGAGCCATGTCTTCATATGTAGGGCCCTCGTCGATTCAATCTCATCACCATCTTCGTCATCCTCTTCTTCTTCTTCACTTTGTTCATCTTCACATACATGCTTGGCCTTCAATGCAAGATTGATCTTTGATGATGGAGAACCATGCATGGCAAGATGTTTTGTGGCATTAGTCTTTGACTCTTCATATAGTTGAAAGGTGGATACGATGTCATCTGTAGTCATTTCCTTGAAGGTATGATGTTGTCTTATGTCCCACACCATTTGATGGTGAAATGGAGCAAGAGCATGGAGTAACTTATCCACAAGGAACCTCTTTGTCATGTTGAATCCATCTTGTGTCTTGTCACACTCACATGACTCAATATCGGCGGTGAGTGTCATGAGACGCTCATGGAGTTGATTGGGGTTTCACCTTTCTCCATACAAAAGTTTTGCAATTGCCCTTGGCAATTTCATATTGAGCACTCCGGAGGGTAGAGGTGCCAGTTTTGGATCGCATAACAGCTTCCCATAGTTCCTTGGCACTTGTGATGTGTATGAACGGTCTCCTTTGCTTTTCATCCAAGCCTCTCCTTATCCACATGATTGCAGTGTCATTGAGGTTCTTGTCATATATTTCTCTTGGAGTGGGGTTCTTTGGATCAACCACATGATAGCCATACTCCAAGATCTCCAACATCTCATCGTTTCCATGTCGAAGATGGTCTTGCATAGCAACTCTCCACAAAGGAAAATCGGAAGTGGCACTAAGCAAAGGAGGACTGCCTTGAGGATTATATCTTGGTTTCTCAACCCGAGGTCTTGCATAAAGCCAAGGAACACTGGGTGTTCATTGTTAGGAGGTTGTTGACCAAGTGATGGAGTAGGCACAGTTGGCCTTGAGGCAAGACCACCTGAGAGTGGTGCAAGCACCGAGGACAACGTGGCTAATCTCATTTGGACCAAGGCCTCAAGAGAAGCATCATGCTCCTCTTTTTGCTTAGCAAGGGCCCGTTCTAGATCCTCCGAGCATAAAGGACTTGCCTTCGTAAGAAGCCCCGCCTTTATCCTTAGGATCTACAACAAGGGAGTCCCATCTGGGTTCATCTCGCTCTAGGGCGGTTAAGCCACAAGAATAGAGCACGAGGCTCGATACCAATTGAAAGGATCGAGATGGACCTAGAGGGGGTGAATAGGTACAATTACAAATTTTAATTATTACTTAGCAATTTTAGGCAACAAAGGCGGAATATGAAAGTGAGCCTAACAATTTGCTAGTAGGCTAAGTACTAGGTAAGTAACACAAGCATATAAGTGAGCAAGCACAATATGATGTAAGTAAGTGCAAACCAAACAAGTAACCACAAGTATAGAGTTAGGGTTAGGAATAACCGCAACTCCGGGAGACAAGGATGTATGCCGATGTTTACTTCCTTGGAGGGAAGCTAGTCACCGTTAGAGAGGTGGATGTTACCACGAAGGCACACCAACGCCATGAAGGCTCACCCTATTCTCCCTTTGAGACAACACCACGAAGATGTTTCTCAACCACTAGTGGTAGACCTTGGGGTGGTCTCCAAACCCTCACAAACTTATCCGGGTAATCACAAAAGTCGATTCCTCTCGAAAGACTCCTACCGCCTAGGAGTCTCCAACCTCCAAGAGTAATAAGATCAATGGGGATTTGCTCAAGACTTGCTCAAATCATGAATTCCTTGGGTGCAAAGAAGGAGGAGAAGTGGATCTATCACTTGATCGGACAACTTCTTTTCAAAGCTCTCAAACCCCTTGGGGATCTAAGATTTGGTGTGGAGAGTTGAGAGAGAGTGAGTGAAGTGTTCTAGGATTTGTTCAAAGTGAATGGTCAACCCCAACCCGTGGAAGGAGAAGGAGTATATATGTGGTGGGAAAAGGTGACCGTTTGGGAGTGCAGGATGGCGGACGTCCGGAGAACGCGTCGGTCGTCCGGAGGCCCAAATGGGTCCGGACGTCCAGTCATCGGACGACCGATCACCGTGTGAAAAGTGTGACCCACAAACCAATGTACAGGATACGGTCGTCCGAACAGGCCGGACATCCGTAAGAATGCTTCGATGTGAAAGTGTCGGACGTCCGGAGAGTTCGGACGTCCGCAAAATGTTTCGCCATTGTGAAAAGTGTGACTCACAAATCGGTGTACAGATACGGTCGTCCGGCGGGCCGGACTTCCGTAAGAAAGTTTCTGATGCGAAAGTGTCGGACGTCCAGAGGGTTCCGGACATCCGTAAAAATGTTTCTGTTAGGAAGTGTCGGACGTCCGTAAGCGTCCGGACGTCCGGCGATCGGGAAGGACCGGACGTCCGTAGAGAGCCGGACGTCCGAAGGTATACCAACTTTGAGCAAGTTTTTCACAGATCCATCGATCCCCTCTTAATAGTGCGGGATCCCTATACTCAAGAACAAACCATAAATGAAGTTAACACCTTGTATCTCCATTCTTGAGTTATATGCTTTTTGTCCCTAGTCATGATCCATGCATACGGTCTTTGGAACACAATCCTGAGATATACTTGATAAACATGATTAGTCCCGAGCATATGTGTTGTCATCAACATCAAAATATGATTCAAGGGCATGATTGCACTTTCAAAACTACATAAATGTTTGCATATAATAGTGATTGACTTCTATTACATTGGTAAAATACATTGAAGCCTATGTCACTATTTATAATTTTAGTGTTGTCCATCCATCAAGATGGATCCCATAATTATGGCAATGATTGAGTGTGTCAGCACTTTTGCAATGTCCACATCACATTGTGGTTATACTTTCACAGGGACTAACCAATGTCAAACAAGCAACATCTATGTTTTTGGCGGTGACTCTAAAGTTGCAACGCTCGTATGCATTTTATTTGTCCCAACTTCACTTAGTTCTCAAACTAAATACATAATGGATGAATTTAGATTCATCCTGAATATTCCCCTTAATATAAACATGATGCCTTGAGCACATCGCGAATGATTACCCATTCGTTTTTCAAGACCTCAAGTCTATTGCAGCTCACAATTCTGTCACTTAATCAACTTCAAATTGAGATCTCGTGATCAAATATTTTCATATGCCCTTAATACACTTTACATCCTCTTATGGTGGTACTACAATTTTCCATGATGAAGAGGCATAGAATTTCTTAAAATCATCAGATTCACCCAACAGGTGATATACCATTATTTGAAATATTTGCTGGTACTGAGAATACTATGCAAGACAGTGGTCACAAAATAGAACCATGAGGAATACGAAGTAAAGTGGAGGCTAGACAACCAAAGACAAAATTACCTCTTAGGGAATATATCGTTTTCAAACGATCACAAAGACAACTCTCAAGTTTGGCAAATGTGTGGTTATACAAAGATTATATCTATGATTACCAAACCCTCAAATATATAGTCAAACCACACCACATATTTGGGATAAATTTTAAAGTTTGCAAACTTACAACCAGAAAATATTTTGGTAAATGATTTTTCTCAAATCTTCATCAGAAGGTGAGAACCAAAAATCTAGTGCAATAAAAGGATGGTGAGTTCCATTGCAACGATGATATGTTTGCGTAATAAATTTTTCAATAATATTGGAGACCTCATGTAACCTCTTAATTATCCCAAAATATTATTAGCCTATACTTGTTGTACTACAAGTAGTGCGATGTCCAATATATTATTTCTTGGACATGATATTCGATAAATTTTGAATGTATGAATCAAGTTATACTCAATGTTGTTGCGTACACAATAATTTTCTAGGGATGATTAGAAAATTATTGACAATCCTGTTGGTCACAACTTATCAAGTTACAAATTTTCCCAAATCATAAGATTTTATGTCCACCGCATGTGCCATAGGGGAAATAAGTTTTAAGGCACTCTCACCTTAAAATTCTAAGCAGGACACTTATTCTTCCTTGAACACATTCAAAAGATATGTCTGAAATGTTTAACCATTATCTGGGGTAATTTAGATACTTCATGGTACTCATATACACATTCATAAAATGTTTTTAAGTGTGTCTCTTATCACACACAACCATGCAAGATCTTACTAAATAAATTGCTCAACTTATCAAAGTAAGAGCAAATTCTCCTGAAAACAGGATCTATAAACCCATTCAAATGAACAATGTTATTGAACTCATTCAATGAGCATTTTTTTGCATTAAGTACTTTATTTACATACCCAGAATGGTTTAGCAAAATTCTTATCAAAGAGAGTTAAATGAATCACATGACCATTTTTAAAGAATTGTAAATTTACCAGCCTCTTGCTGGACACATACGGCCTTACACACCGTAAGTATGATCTAAATCATACCAACTGCATATCATACTACTTTCCCCTTGTAGTTACTACATGGAAATCAACAAAGTATTTCTTATCTGCGATAATTCGGTTACATACCGATATCACCACTCCAGCGTACATCAATGGGCACTCACGAAAATTAGGGATCTATGTGAGGAATAACAATTCATCCGTCAATCAAAATTATTCATAGCCCGTATGCTGATTGCATCAGCAATAAGGATATTTTTCGGCATTAGGGGAGATAAGTACCACAAAGAATGCCGAGAAATAAATTAGAAATGTTATTGACATTCAATCCTTATATGCACGTACTCAAGAATCTGAACTAGAAGTTTAGAGAATCATATATTCGCAACACATTGCAAATTTGCCACATACATTTACTGATGACTAGGTGTCACTAAATTATATATTCCTGCAGTAAAGTGTCAGAAAGAGTGGAGGTACCTGATAAACCACTCTTATCCCCAAATGAGAGCAAGAGGGGGAGAAAATCGACAACCACGAGATATAACTTCTCATATGCTTCATGAAACAGAGGAAATCAAATCCTCAACCAAGAAATGTAATTCAACATCAAGTTGAAAGACACCTCACTGGATGCTCATCATCCAAAGCCCGGCATAAATGTGCACAAATGTTTTGATGCCGGGACATCGAAACACCTTAACTCCATTTGTTGTAGGAAATCACAAGGAGTTAAAAAGGAATAAATATATTTCCACAAACTTCAACGATTCCATCAAAATCATATAAACTAAAGACTACATTTGTCGACATATATTTCTTCTCTAATTGCTAAAACCTTTTGGGCCCAGAACAAAAATCCATGGTAGAGTGCCTCTTGCACTCATATTGGTTCACATGAAAGGAAGCAAGCAATGAAGAATAGCACTTGCTCTACGAGTGGTATTTACCACAGTAATACCTACTCCTCATAAGTATCTTCCATACGGAATACTAAAAACTTCTCATTCATATACAAAGTCAATGAGGTGGTGAGAAAGCGAGGCTTGTAGCAAAAGGGTTCACGCAGAGACCCGACATCAACTATGATGTAACATACCCTCTTGGTATGCGTGGAATTATGTTTCGATACTAAATATCATTGGCAATAAAATAATAACAATAATCCATGCAGTTAATGGATGTAGTGACTACATACTCATATGGATCACTCATTTCGGATATCTATATTAAAGTCCCTGGAGGACTTACAATTCCGAATCCAAAGACAAATCGCAACATGTTTTTGTGTATAACTTCAAAGTCACTCTATGACTTGAAATAGTCGAAATCATATGGTACTACCGACTAAATGAGTTCCTTATTAAAAAGGATTACTCGATTAATGATGGTTATTTACATGTTTAATAAAGGAATCAATTTGACTTCCTTTCATCACCTCAGTGTATATTGATGACCTCATCATCAATGTCTATACAAGACCTAAACATGCACAAAATCATCTCAAGAGGGGAAATTTGGATTCAACCAAATTTAGCTTAAGTTTAAAACTTGAGCATTCTCTCAAGAATACATATCAGTCTACATATATCCAAAACATATACGAGAAGTTCAATGTGTATATATCATACCAATAAAAGACGTGTAATATGGTCATACTACCCCTAATAGGGTACAAATCCATTCATGCCTAAGGGTGATAATGAAGTGATATCAGGACCTGAAGTTCTGTATCTCACCAATGACAAAGTACTCATAATTGCAAACTACGTCAGGCCTGACACTATATTTGCTATGTTTGTTCACAGTGCAACCCCCAACAAGAGGTATATGGCCGATATAAGAAATGTTAGCTTATATCTCAAGCTCACAATAAATCTTGGATATTTCCATCAGGAAATACAAGATATGACCATGATATGAGATATAATGATATTGGATCTTTCTTTGATCCCAACAATGCCATATCAATGTCTGAATTTGCGGGAATAGCCTTCATATGGAAGTAATCTAAATGGGCTTTAATGGTTGTTTCTAGTTATCATTTTGATATAATTGCTTTATCTAAAAGCATTGCAAAATATGCATGGCTCAGCAGAATGATTAACCACACTCAAAATCATGTGGTTGAGAGTCATCAGAATCACATAACTTGATTTATCAAGACGCTACCACTTGTGTTACTCAATACCTACAGGTTATATGAAAAGCAATATCATAAAGCACATTGCTCAAAATTACTTATCCTCGCGAATTATAGACAAGTGAGGAAACAATATGCAAACAACATACTTTGAAAGTCCTACATATTATTCATGATGTCATGATCATATCAATGGAATTGTATTACACATTCTCCAGGTTTGCAAAGTTCAGGGGGAGTAATCTCCCAAATCTATAACCTATTCACAATCCTAAGATTGCATATATTGAACTCTTTTTCCCTTCATGAGTTTTTCCCTAATGGTTTCTCATAAAGGTTTTTAACGAGACAATATAAACACAAGTGCCCGTATACGTCATATCATTTTCTCCCTATATTTTTTCCACTGGGTTTTAAAAGAGTTTTCAATGACATATCATATCGCACTCTTTTCCCTTATGAGTTTTCTCTCAAAGTTTATCATAATGGTTTTTAACGAGGCAATATCTTATCAAAGATCATACGTCATACTTTCTATTTTCCCTATCGAGGTTTTTTAAGAAAGTACTCAAGACATATTAATTGTTCTCTAAACTCACTGATGAGTTTTCTCCTTCTTCAAAGGTTTTTCTCATATGGGTTATCAAGAGACAATAATCATTATATGTTACATCATTTTCTCCTTCTTATTTTTCCCACTGGGTTTAAAGGAGTTTTAGCGACATATCTGCACTATTCTCCTCATATTTTTCCCATGTGGTTTTGGAGGAGACATTCAAGATTATTCAAAGAATTTGTCAAGATGATGGATATACCAAAGAAGAGGCGTTGTACAAGGGGGAGTGTTAAGAATAGAATAGTTGCTTATTAATTAAGCTAATTAGGATTAAGTTAACTGTTAGATAGGTTGCTTGGTTCTCAAGCAACCATGTACTTCCTTGGCTCTCAAGGCAACTATGTAATTCCTTGGCTCTCAAGTAACTATGTGTTTACTTGACCGCCAAGCACCATGTGTACTTCCGCCTGGGTATAATTACCCCACTTCTATCGTCAATAAAGACTAATGAATC